>CM070653.1:16225360-16825360 GCA_036346575.1 Dendrocalamus sinicus
CGGGTGATTTCAAACTCACCCGAGGCTTTAGTGGTGGTCGGGGTGGAGTTGGAGGGGCTGGTGGAAGAGATGGCCTCGGTGGCGATGTGGGTGACGACGTCGGCCCGTCAGAGGAGGGGAGGGAGCTCGACGAGGTTGGATTCGACTGCGGGATGTCCCAGAGAAGCTCCTCGAGCGGCCAATTGGTTGGAGAAGTGGCGGAGCGATGTGGTACTGGAGCCAGGGAAGGAGGCACTTGTCGGCGGCCTACAGGTGGAGAGGGAATGATTAGATGAGGGAGGAGGGAGAATGAGTGATGGTGAACTCAGGGAGAACCTCAGGAGGTCCCGACGTCCACTGAGGGGAGCTAGCGATGGAGACTACCAGTGGAAGAGCTCGTGGTAGAGGAGGCGTGAGCTCAAGAAGGTGAGGGAGGCAGTAGTGGGATTTAAGTGAGAGTGGTGAAGAGCAAGGGAGGCTCGAGCAGCCTTTTATAGGCAGTGGAGGGGAGACCGGCGTAGTGGAGTCTCATGCAGCGGTGAGGCAACCGTGCAAGTGATGCCGACTTCGACGTGGTTGCAGTGCAGGGCAGCACGACCGAAGCTCACCACAGTAGCATAGAAAGACGGCGAGGGCCATGGATTGTCACGGCATAGGAGTGGTTGTCCCGACGGTGCACACCTTGGCCCAACGATCATAGGAGGGTAGAGCGGAATACGAGGCAGAGGGGAAGACGAGGCGAAGCACAGTCGGGCACTGAAGCGGAGGCCAGGCGCAACTCAGTTGGGGTGCCGAACTGCGGCCGCACACGGGGTCAACGAGAGAATACGGGAGTTGTGCGAGGGACTAGGATATGCAGAGGTCTGAACCCACAAAGGTCTAAGCAGCGTCATCATCCTTTTCAGCTAAGCAGGGGAGAGGAAGCTGACATGTGTGTAGGGCACCGGACCACGATCGAGCTATGCGCGCACGAGGAAGGCGGACACCGAGGAGCTGTTGCGGTAGCGTACTGAAGACAAGGCCATCGCCGTTGAAGATGAGGTGGTCGCCATTGAAGATGAGGCTATCGCCGTCCTTCTCTGGATCAACGAGATAACAACGCTAGCTGATGGGGGAGAAAGGAAGAAGAGGGAGACGGAGGAAACAACTATGAGAAGTCAGGGATTGGAGAAGTTGAAAAGTTTTGCAAAAATTTGAATTCCTAACTAGTTTTGAGTTGCAATCTAACAATTAGATTTATATCTTTTGAAATTGAAATTAGATTTTGAAATCTTTGCATTAGCACAAAAGCTTCCCAAAAATGGGATGTTACAGTCTTCAGGTCAAACAACCGAAGGAAGGGACATTCATTCATCAAAGTTAGCACACCAAAGACCTTCTTCGGCTCTTCGACATGGGAAACGACAAGCCTATGAATACTCCAATTGCCACTTCTATGATATTGGATCTTAATGAGAATGGAGAGCCCATGGACTAGAGAAATACCGCAGCATGATTGGCTCCCTCCTCTACCTCACTGCTTCGAGGCCAAGCATACAGTTTGTTGTGTGTCTATGTGCTCGATTTCAGGCTTCACCTTGTGCCTCTCATTATCAAGCAGTGTGTCACATTTTCAGGTATCTTTAGGATACTCTTGTCATTAGACTCTGGTATTCTTCTGATTCTACACTCTCTTCCAACTTTTTTGATGTTGATTTTGTGGGGATGTAGAATAGATAGAAAGAGTACTTCTAGCACCTATCATTTTTTAAACACATCTCTTATCTCTTGGTCATCTAGGAAGCAGTCCTCTTTTGTATAGTTCACTACAAAAGTAGAGTATGTAGCTGCTACTAGTAGTTGCTCTCAGGTTCTCTAGATCTTATCTACTCTACAAGACTCTGGGTTATCTTTAGACAATGTTCCTCTCCCGTGTGATAACATTAGTTCCATCAATATTGCCAAAACCCAGTGCAACACTCCAGGACTGGGCACATTGATATTAGATACCATTTTCTTAGAGACCATGTAGAGAAGAGTGATGTTATTCTTAAGTTTATAAAGTCTGTGCATCAGATTACTGATATTTTCACTAAGGCTCTTGATTTTTCATGTTTTGCTTCTTTGCATTGGGAGTTAGGGGTTATTCATCCTTACGACTTGCTTGGGGATTTTGACTCTCTGTAGTCATCTAACATAATGCATATTTAAATTCAACAACTTGCATTATAATATATTAAATGGAGCTTTGACTTTTTCTCTGTGTGATATGATATCTTGCTTTACAATTTGCTATGTCTTGTGCTAGTTTGCTAGATTAATCATATCTTTTTATATGTAACTTAGCTTTTCCCATGTTAACTTGCTTAAATGTGAAAAACTTAAACTAAATCTTGTCATGTTGGCTTTTATGAATCCTCTTATGATTCATGGCATATCAAAATAGGCTAAGTTGAGTCTAGAATCTAATTTGAGCATTAGATTGAGCTATGCTAGTCCTTTGTTGAACTATGAGTCTACTTCTCCTAGGCTTGTGCAACTCAGGTTAGTTATAACCTACGGGCTCAGTAGTAGCTCATTGTTCTTGAACTAGAAAATAAAAATGAAAAATGATCTCTTTCAGTGCGAAAAAACTGATGTCACCAATTATTTCTCATAAGACGGTTTGCCATTGCATTAGGCATGAACTCATTAGGAGTTTTGGATAACCATGGTCACTCTCTTAAGCTTTTTGCTTGGGATTATCAGAATAAGGCATGAGACCTAGCACATGGTTCAATCCAAAGACGTGTGAAAAATAGTTGAACCTTAGGAGGCAATTGTGGATGGCTCCTACTCCAAAACTTGCTTTAGTAAGATAAGAACAAAAAATGTATTTTAGAAAGTGCTAAATATGCTCAATTCCATGTACTTGAATAAAATGATTCAGTTCTAAACTTGTATCACTCTAAATTGACTCAAGTGTAGCTTCATGGTTCCATTTAGTTTATTGATATGACTTGGCTCATTTTTGAATAAGTTTGGCTAAACTATGACTTTGAGTAACTCAACATGCTAAGAAATCTATTTAATTTGAGATTCTTACTAAATTGGCTTAGCTTTGGTATATATGATTTGTCATGATCTAGATAGCTACTTCACATAATATGGTTTGGTGTAATACTTGTCGAGCCACCTTGGATAATTTTCGTAGCTCCTTACCAAGATAAAATCAAATAAAATATAGCCACTTTATTTCATTCATTCTCTATATTATTCCATGCATCATGGTGACTCCATTGTCAAAGAGGGAGAAAGATTGGTAAAAATATGTATCTAGAGTATGATTTGGAGTTTTTGTGTGAATTATTGCTAAGATTGGAGCTTTTATGTTTTGTTGTGATTACCTTGATCTTTTGATCTCTTCTCGCCATGACCAAGATTAAATAGAATAATTGTTCTTTCATATGAACATTGAGTGCGATATCCAAATTCCTTTTGTAGATTCGAAGATTTTTGTGGAAAATTATTCTATTCAGTCGGAGCCCAGATTTTACAATCCGGAATCTTCTGTGATTCCACCGCACTATTCCCTGGATCAGTAGATAGTGCTCACAGATTACAGTTCTGAATATCAAAGTACATATCATGCGGAAGCGTAAATATAATAGTAAACTTACTCATGGGCCGATTAGGCCGAAATCAATAAATGGCAGCAGCGGAATGAAGCACACAGGTGGAACCCTCAGGACATGCCCACAGGCAGCCAACTGGAGGTCGCGACCTAGCCCTAGACATCTTTACCTTCTCTGCCAGCTTGTCCAACCTTGTTGCTGAGGCGAGGTGATTTGATTCTTGATTCTGAATTTTATCGCACAAGCGAGTGTGAGCACTCCAACCCCGTGCTCCGCGAGCCAATACACAGAATGCAAATAAATAGTATGCATGGCTTAACAAAGGAGAGGCTCGGGTTATTTTATTTGCCAAAAATCACTTTTAGTAGCATTGTTCTTATTTAATTATAGTGTTATTGTTACTGCCTATACTCCACCTAGCGACTACCATAATCGACTTAATCCACCAAAATACACTTTCTTTATTAATTGTTGTCTAAGACTCCAAACAGCGAATGACATCAATTATACGATCCACCAATCAATTGCTACCCTAATCTTCGAACAGTTAGTGACATAATTTATCTTATATCATTTAATTAATCCACCGAACACACAATTTCCATATTGAGGCTGTCTAAAACTCCAAACAGCTAGTATCAATAATCATTTTGAATCCACCAATATCTTTTGTGTTCTAAATTCCTAATAACCCAATCTTGAAATTTCTATTCATCAACTCTTCATCTCTAAATTCCAATAATTAACTAACACAATTGATTTTAAATCCACCAAAATCATTGATATTCAATCTTTTTGTTATTGATCCAAAACCATAATTCATTATTCTAATAATCAATCTCATTTCCCATTATCTATCAGTAACTAATTCACTAGTATACATCCACCAAATACATTAATGATCAAATCTACGACTCACTAGTTTACATCCACCGAGAATACACTTTATCAAGATTATAATCCACTACTTGTTATGATTCCTCCATTATTCTCAGAAATTCACTTCATCCATCTAGTGTATAATCCAATCCTATTAATTCCTATATTGTCATCATCTTCCAAGAATTATAAATATCAGTGTTGTAATCCAACCATTACCTTTGCATTTCCTAATACTCCAAAAATCATATAATTCATCTATCTAGTCTATAAATCCATTTGGGCTCCACCCATTTATTTCTTCTAGAATCCACACTATTGTCTCCTATTTATGATCGACATGAATCCATCAATACCTTTATATATTTACCACAAACACACATCTCCTCTACTCATGACTCTATATATTCCTCCATATATTTCATCTTGTAAGAAGGGAAAACATTTTTTTTAATTATGATACATAAAAATTTCCTGAGACCTAGCAGTTTTGAACAAAAACATAATGTTCAAGAAAATGCAATAATAATAGCAATCCAGATTCCATCCATCGATACATGGCATCTGCACCATATAGCATCTTTCAGCGTTATAGCCGCTTAACTTACCATTGGGACGACACCCAGGACAATTCAAATCAGGGCTTTCCACTGCCCTCCACTTTTTCCATTCCCACCCACAAAGTTTTTCAAATAGAACTATATCTAGTTAAGTTCCCATGTCCGCCCTTGACCGTGGGCACGGCTATTCGAATAGTTTTGACTCTGCAGAGTTTGTACACTTTACCCACAAGAGACAGTTTACTCGTTGCCCCACGATTTCTTAGTCGTGCAGTTGAGCCAACCATCACAGTAACCGTTCCATGTACCTCGCCCCGTCCATCATCTCACCCTATGGGCCGCTCCCACTTGCGGTGGGTCCCATACGTTGTGCGGGATGTTCCCCTCCTATGCGCCTAGCGGTGACTCCCATCGCTAGCACGCCGCAGAAGAACTTCACTAACAAAGAGTGTCCCATTCAAGACGTCACCCAGAATCGCTACTTGCACCACCACTTCTCCTCCACAGATGATGATGACTTTCGGGGTCCGGTAAATTTACTAGGCCAAGTTGTACTTTACAGACTTGTGGTTGCACTTGTTTTACACAGGAGGTCATGACAAGATTCAGTCCTTAGAGTTATCTGGGCGGTTCTACCACAAACCACACTCTCGTGCACCCCTGCACCACACCCCCGAACCATCCGCCTAGACAAATAAGCAATTTGGGGTTTTTGGGAATATAAAATAATCATATCCAACATATACCAGTCATTACCACCATGACTGTCGAACCAAATTTTCTCATGATTAAAAGAGATGCTTGAGAGTTCTCGCGCCCATGAGTATCTAAGCAACACTAAGCATGGCATATAATTACGGACTTATTTTTGAAAGGTTATTATTATAATTTTTGCTAGGGCGACAAGGTTCACAAATTCAAATATTCCAAAGGAGGGGTAATATTAATCAAGGTACACAATGGGATATAACTAGAATCGTAAATTAAATATGTATTTGCATATAAAATAACAACATGCAATTTGATAATTTAAACAAAAGTAATTTGCAGAAAGTGTAGGTTCAACATGATCAAAGTATTGACTCGCCTGGCGCGGTTTACCGCGATCTTGAGCTCACACATTGCTTTCTCTTGAACTTTTGGGGTATCTATCTTCACTTCGAGCTTGATCTTGCTTGATCCATTGAATCTTCACGACTCCCAATTTCTAATTACGCCACGAACGACTGAATCCAAATAAAAGCAAATAACTCAAAAGATCTAATAATTCCGAATAAACTGAATTTAGTTTTATTATGATTTAATGAGTGATTTGAGGCAAGGTTGATTGGGTGTAGAGGACTGACGGGGTCACACAAGGTTGTGGCAAAGTGATGGTTGGTAGAAGGAAACTCGACGAAGTAGAGGCTAAGGAGGGTCGTGATACAGGGATATTGACGATGTTATTCTTACTTCGGATTTGAGGATGGCTAGGTTTAGCCAGCTATTGGATACCACGGGCTAACCCATTTTATTTAATAACTTCTTTTTATTATTTTTATATTTATCAAGGAAGTTCCATGAGCCATGCTAGACTATGGGTGGATGTACGACTATAGCGGGGGGGTGGGGTATTACCTTATCTAGTGTTAGCTTTTAGAAGTTAGGGCATGAGTTATATATATGATGTGTATGAATTCTGGTTTGTCGAATTAATCTTATAGCGTGTATTTTAGCATTTCGAGATGTATTATTTTAGGTTGTGCTAATATTATCCTGTTCACTTAAAATGTAAGGTGGTAAAATTGTCTTAATTACCAACGATGTAGGGATTTTAGCAGATGCGCCAACATGACTTTTAATTAAAGAGGCTCTTCAGATTAGGTATCGTAGATATTTTTGCGTATATTACTATTATTATAGTGTTGACATCATTATTATTGTTATTTAAGTTTGTTTATCTAGGACCGAGCATGCTATACCAGGTTACACTTTACCATCAATATTCCACCGAATCTATGGTTGAGATTTATTTGCCAATGACACGCTAGTGATGACTACTATTCACTTCACTACATTAGGTAGATTACTTTTAACATCTGATGACCTAGAGGTTACTCTATTATACTGGCTACATAAATATATATATATATATATATATATATATATATATATATATATATATATATATATATATATATATATATATATATATACTTATATATCTTCTCTAACAAAACATTGCTACTTAAGGACGCCCTTTTAATTAAAGGTTGTTATCAACTTATGTACCTTTAGTTGTTATTTGGTGCAATTTAAGTTTTAAAGAAAAGATCATATCTATATGTATCCGATTTACCGATGGCTTGCTAAATGTTAGGGCATACATTACAAGTGGGCGATCTTTATTTTAAAGCTTTGTTTTCATAGCTTTAACATAACATCCAATATATTTGCTTTAATTTTATGCTCCTTGATTGGATGTTGTTTACTTTAGAAACCTTTGATGATTGTATATATTTACAAAGGCACCTTTTCACCATCCTCACAAATTTTTGTTTTGTATTTTAATTTGAGTTACCTGTGCATCTTGGCTAATCACTTTGATATGAACTTAATTGCTATTTTATTTTAATTAAGATTCTTGCGATGCTTCGATATCTATATCAAAACCATCTTCCTATTAATGCTCTTTTATCTATATTTAGATTTAAAATAAATAAGGCACATTAATTATTCATACATGATAATTAATCTAATATTACATCAAAACAATGCTATTTATGCCCTATTTAAATTTATTAGCTGCCTTGGATAAATTTCTCACTTTCCTTAATCTCTTTCTAATTGGGATGGCTAAAAGGCAAATAAATCAAAAAGGGTGGCCGCAGGGGATTCGAACTCGGGACTGATGGTGTAGTGCATGGTTGGGCTAACCAACTAAGCTACCGCTCGGTTGTGACAACAGGGGAAACCAACGTACAAGAGGTGACGCGGAAACTGAGCTCCAAAACAGAGCCTCCATCGGCCGAAATAGGGGAGGCGGGGCGCACGGAGGGGATGGCGGTGCCGCCGTCGAGCGGTGCCCGGAGAAAGGATGGTGGTCGGCAAAATGGCCTGCGGAGGGGGTGGGTATGCCCAGGGGGCGGCGGCGTAAGCCGGGAAGAAGTGGGGTGGCTCGGGCGGCTATTTGGGCGACCGGCGGTGAGGTGAGGAGAGGGCGCCGGCGGCCGGAGGGAGGGAGGAGTGGGCCAAGGTGAGCGTGAGCAACAAGGGAAGTTGGGTAAGCTTACCGAAGGACGGGCCAAGCCGGAGGGGGACCACGGTGAGCGGGCGGCGATGGCCGGCGGTGGCGTGGTCATGCGCACGACGTCGGCGACGTGCAGGCAGCGAGAGCCTCAGCCGACGGTCGGGATGGCGTCACCGTGTCACGGTGAGGCTCCTATGCGGCGGAATTGGCCGGAGATTGCTTTAATTGCCCGGTGGTCTTGTCGGCCGGAGTTGGTCGGAGAAGTGCCACCGGCGAAGCTATGGGCATGGGGGGTTCGATTCCGCGAGAGGGGAGCATACGTGGGGGAGGGCGGTGCAATTGGGGGGTGGAGCCGGGCTTTGTAGGCAGCGGGGCTAGCTGGCGACGTGCGGAGCAGGTGGCCGGTCATGGCGGCAGGGCATGGGGGATGGCGACGGGGGCAGGTGCGGCGGTGTGGCATGAGGGGATGGGGGCGGTTGGATGACACCGTGCCGATGCGGGAGCGCAGGCGAGGACGTATGGTGACGCGGGGCCGGACGGACGGGATGACGACGCTCAGGCATGGGAGCAGTGAGTGCAGTGAGGAGACAGAGAAGAAAAAGAAGAAAATGAGTGGAGGGGAAGGAGGAGAGAGGGTAGGGGGTGGTCAGGTGCCCAAAACAGAGAAAGGTAGGGGTTCCGGGCCCACATGGCAGGGAAAGGTAAGGAAGGAGAAAATGAGGGAAAAAGAGAAAATAAAGGGCTCAAGCCAATTACTGAAATTTGAATTTTAAATTCAAATTTTTAACTTACCTTAAGATTCATTAATTTTGATTTTGCATGATTTTCAAATTAAATTTTAGCTCTAGTGTTAAGACTAGTCTTGAATTTAATTGTATAGTTTATGTATGTATATACTTGAGTTGTACTTTTAATTCGGCTAATTCCCTTTAACTACTTTATAAACCATGATTTGATTTCGTAACTAGATTCTTGGAATTACTTTCTCAGGGTTAAATACTATTTAAATTATTTGTATTCACTTATCTAATTATTTATTTTTATGTTTGCTATTTGGTGCTCGAGAATTATTTTCCGATATTATTTGCTCAACCCATAACTCAGGAAAACCCAAGTAAAATGTCGAACCAAAATTCAAATGACAATAAGATGCAAATAAAAGTTTTAAATCTCTCAAAATTTCAAACATCCAAAATTTAGGATGTTACAATTCAGTAGCTTCACTTCATTTCTAACTCATATGGTTATTTTTAGTCATTCCAATCCTTTTGTGACCACTTTGAATTTCTTTTGCAAAATTCCCTCTTTACTTCTAAAAACACATCTTATTTCCATTTTTGAGAAATTGACATTAGGTTCATCAAGATGAAGATCGAAAAATGGCTCATCAAAATGAAAAATCTAAGACTACTAATAAAATAAGAAATAAATTCGAATGATTAATTACTTCTCCCTAATATACAATTGTCTAATTAATTTCTTATAATGTACTCTATTTTTTTTTGCCAAATAAGCTAGCAAACATTGACATTTTCCTAGAAGTCTTCATAGACCTCTTTCTGATGAAGGTCTAGTATAGTGTTTTGATGAACCATTACCAAGTTTGTAGAGCTAAAATTTTAATTTCCAAATTTTGCATACTTTCAAGTTTGCTATCAGAAAATCGGTTAGACCGCTGGTTTGTTGTCAGTTAGACCATCAATGTGTTACTAGTCAGACCGCTCTAGGTGGTATGACAGTAGTAGTCAAACCGTTGAGCGGTATGACCAGACTTTTAATGGCTGTTACATTTTTCTAGAGAGGGTCATTTGCACAATGTTCAACTAGTCTAACATGAACTTTCTAAAGTTCATGTCTCAAATTTTGAAAATTTAGTTTGGGATGATTTGATAAATATTTGGTCAGTGCATTAATGTTGTATGGAGTATGTTTTAGCTAACGTGGGTCAATTTATAAAGAACTTGTGCCTAGAAATGACTTTTTTGTCTTTGGATGTGTAGCGAAGCTTAGAGTCAACCATGGTCAATGACGAGAATAGGAGCTATGCTCATAGAGAAGTCAAGACTAAGAATGGTAAAGAATGCTGGATGAGATAGTTGAGCTCAAGTATGGCACAAGGAAAGTAGAAAATATTGAAGAGAAGGTTCGAGTGACAGATTGCACTATGTGGCTTGGTCAGTCCAAGTGAGGTATGGTCTAGTAGAACCGGAATAGAAGAGACTTACCGATGTGTAGCAAGCCATTGGTGCACCTACACGTGGCAAACATGGCAATTGCTTGCAAGAGAAGATGAAGTCCGAGTCAAGGCAAGGGTAATATGGTAATTCACCAAATACCAAAAATTGCGTTGGATCAAAATTGTGATGCTTGAAAAAAATAATTTAGGTTAAGGAGAAGCTAAGAAGATCAAGTGGATCAAAGGGCCTATCCTTTTGGGCTACGACTTATTAGTGTAATGAATAGTATTTATCAAAATAAACCAAAAGCCCCTGAAAAGCGAAGAAGAACAAGGCCAAAGGATAAAGACTTAGCAGATTCAGTCTCATGTGCTTTAAAAAGCGTGCATCATTAAGTGAGTAAAACTCGTGCTATGTCAGGTTAAGGGTTCTCCATATGTACTAATGGATAGTATCCATTAGGGTTAGATATGGGTTGGTTGCTTTATCTATTTAACTGGTTGGGATGGAAGCTTGCAACCCAACCTTGTGTTCTACGGTTAGGGTTAGAGAAGAGTGAGTGTTATGGTGTTCTCTTTTGTCCTCTAGGTGGAGTGACTGTAAAATATTCATCCTCATGTAGCAATATATCAACTTTGCTTCATCTCTCTTGGTGTCACCTTTTCTTGGTTGATTTAGTCTTGTTCTTGTTGGTTGTAATTTCTTCTCTCCCCTTCTTGATGTTGTTGTGTGCCAAGTTTGTGTAAGTGATGGAGATGACTCATGGAGATCAACTATCATCAATCCAGGCATCAAGTCTTGCAAGATTTAGATGTAATTCGGTTTTGCTTGGATTTGACCTCGTCTTGAGATTACTACATCCCTGGGTTTTTGCCTAGGATCCTTGGGAGTTTTTGCTTGCAGTGACATGTGGGAATACATCTAGAGCCTTATTTGCCCTCCTCTACCCACGAGCATGTTATACTCTGAGTTTTCAGTTTTTTGCCTAGTTTGGTGCAACTTTTCTTATTCTTAAGAAAGGTCAGAACTTTAACAAGGATTTAAATGATCTATGGTTGGAATAGGTTCCTCAGACCTTAAGCAAGGTGTGTGCAAAGTTTCATGTCATTTGGTCATGGATTTTGGGAGTTGCACAAAAGTGGTTTGGACTTATGCTGATTTTATGTTCTAGGACTAGGGGAGTGGACAAACTGCCAGGGAAAGCTAATCATACCACCATGCTATCTCCAATTAGACTGCACCCTAGTAGTTAGTCAAACCACTCTGGTGCAAAACCTAGGTCTTTGTTTTTTGTTTGTTGCCTTGAGTTTTATAATACTTAGGGAAAAATTACGATGCATAATTCACCCCCCTTGTTACCATTACGATCCTACACAATTGGATATTGCCTTGTTCATCTAAAACTTAATATTTTTGAATGTTTCCAATATCTAGTTGAAAATTTTATTTCTAATTGAAAGTTTTCAATCTCTAATTGAAAGTTTTTTGGTTTAATGTTTCAATCTGTAGTTGAAAGTTTTTTAAGTCTAGTTGAAAGTTCCCCGCTTGAAAGTTTTAAATCTATACAAGAAAGTTTTCAATTTCCATGTTAAAAAGAAACCAACTGAAACAACATTGTATGACCAATTATAAAAACCGTGTCGTGCACTGTGATGGGAGAAAAACTAACAATAATAAACCATCTTGGACCACACACAAACCGCTATTGTGCGTGGTAGAAAAAACCTAGGAGGAGCACACCTAGTGTGTGATACGGAAAAGGGAAGAAAAAATGAGGTGTGAGCATCTAGGCCCCTAATTCGATGGTTTAGTGTTTTGGTGATTAATTACTTCTATTTCATCAAGACTAACTTGTGTTTAAGTGATGTTAAGATTAGTTAGGTCTTGGTGATGTTAATGGGGGTGTTCTTGGCTTTCATGGATTCCCAAGTTTGTTAATAATGGCAAAGCTTGATTATATCAAGATTAAAGACCTTGAAACTAGAACTGATCCAAGGAGTTGAGTATGGATCAATTTAGTGATAGGTTTTGTTTTTCCTTTGGCTATACTATTAAACGGGTTCAAGGCTAGTAGTTCGACATTGATTAGGTTGGCTAGCTAGTTGTGATGTAGACTAGGTCTTTCTATCTTAGTTCTAGTCATAGAGTGCTATGGATCAAGGTTTGATTAGACAAGGTCCGTGTAATGGCTATTTTTCCATGTACATAGACTAGGTCTGTGTAATGGTTATTTTTCGACCGTTGGAGCTGAGAAAATTTGAACTAAGACAGATGATCCAGTTCAAGGTGGATAATTTAGGTCTACAAAAGTTTTTCAAACATGTGTCTAACGACTAGTTTTTGAATGGAGAGTCTATGTAAGTGAACCATAGGCATTCAAGTTAGCTCTCTCGAGACTCCAAATTAGTGGATAGCGTATTGAAGAGTTCAAAGGCACTAATGAGCATCAAGCTGAGATCTTGAGAGTGTTTGAGAGTGTGAGAGAGTAGATTAGGCCTAGTTGTGTGGATTGCACCTAGCTACTTGACCTTATTGGGTTCAAGTGTCCTCTTTAGGCTTATTACTCTTGAAATTCAGTGTTCCTAGTTGGCTTGGAGGCGTCCTATTGGTGACCTTCAAAGGAGGAGCTTGTGGAAGGCATCGTAAGGGTTGTGAAGGTTTAGAGTCCACCTATCTAGAGTAGAGAAGGACTAACTCTAGTGGAACGCTTGGATCCTTGCACAGATTCAAGTTGGAGCTAAACTCTCATGAGAGTGTTCCAATGAGGAGTAGGGGAGATCGCTGAATCTCTGAGACCTTAGTAAAAAAATTGGTTGCCTCTGTCCCTTTTTATGTTTACGCATTTATTTCTTGCTCTTTCAATTCCTAGTATACTAGATTTGTGTAGAATTAGAACTTAGGTTGCAAAACTTCACTAGCATGTGTAGGGTTGATTGAGCACACAAGCAAACCATAAACACTTAGGTGGGAGTAGTTTAGGTTGCTCTAAAGTTGTTAAATTTGGCCTAGTTAGAAAAAGATACCCAATTCACCCTTTCCCTTTTGGGCATCTGATCCACTTTAATTGGTATTAGAGCAAGGTGCTCGAATTAGGGTTTAACTGCCTTGAGTAAGGATGTCCAAAGTCAGTGTAAACCCCGATAAGGCACCTACCTTTGATGGAACAAATTATACTTGTTGGTAGGTCCGTATGGGGTGTTACGTTGAGGCTATGAGCTTTGGATATTTGGCATGTTGTTGAGATTGGATTCCTAACACCTCTTAATCCACTTGCACCCATAGATTTTTAGGTCAAGACCCTTCAATTCAATGCCCAAGCAAAGAATGAACCTTTTGGATCTTTTAGTCTTCATGTGTTAAATCGAATGAGCAATATTCTGATAGCTCGTGAGATTTGTACCAAACTTCGTCAGATTCATGAAGGCATATCTAATGTGTGGGAAGCCAAAATGTATGTTCTAAAGGTGCAACTTGACTCTTTTACTATGCTACCACATGAGAATACAAATGACATGTATTCTCATATGAATAGTATAGTGAATGGGTTGAAGGTCCTTGGGGCATCCATTACTAACCTTGATGTGGTGTTGCTCACTCAAGGAGACTTGAATCAATTGATGCCAACCACACTCTTAGGCAAGCTCTTCTAGAAGGAATGTGAAGTCGCAAAGCCAACAAGAACATTGCTCTCAAGGACAAACTCAAGTGCTAGCAAAGTGAAGATGATCAAAATGGTGATGATGAAAGCTCAGACTATGATGATATGGCATTGCTCATTAGGAAGACAAGCAGACTTCTCAAGTAGTTTGATGACAAGGGAATTAACTCTGAGAAAAGAAGAAGATCACCCTCAAGCAAGATGAGCCCTTTCGCAAATGTTATTTTCTATGAGTGTAATGTGAAGGGTAACGTTGCCTCAAGATGTGAGAACAAGAAGAAGGGCAAAGAAGCCTACAAGAGTGTATGATGGCAAGAAGCTCAAGTTCAAGAAGCCACAATAGATAGAAAGGAGGAATCCTACATTGGAGAGCGGATTATGGATGATGAGAGCTCCAATGAAGCCTCAAGTGATGATGAAGATGATAGACCTACACCATCAAGAGGTCTAGCCGGGCATGCTCTAACCAAATCTACCCCATGACCTCCAACCTCACCATTTTATCTTATGGCAAAACAAGATGAGAAGGTAAAAGACTTTGATCCTTCATATGATGATCTTATTGAGATGATAGAGGAGCTTAATACGACCCTTGGTAAGGAGAAGCAAAAGTTCAAAGTTCTCAAGAAAATCCACACCACACATAGCACCGAGTTTGGGGAATTTAGTTCTAAGTATGATGAGCTTAAAATTGAACATAACTCTCTCCTTAACAAGCAATTTGATGTGGCCAAGGTTGATTAGGGTATTGCTTGTGATCTTAATCCTCAACCCATTGCTACTCAAGCAAGCACTACTCCTATCAAGCTTGATACCTCCACTTCTTATGATGATTTGATTGCTATGCCATGTTATACTCAAGTAGATTCTAGCCCTTGTGGCACTGCTGTTTGTGCAACTAACCTTGTGAAAGAGAATATAAAGCTTAAGGAGCAAGTTGAGAAGCTTAACAAGGGACTTTTCAAGTGCTATGAAAGAAGTGCCACTCTCGATGGCATTCTTGGGGAGCAAAAGTATACCTTAGGTAAGAAAGGTTTGGGGTATATCTCAGGAAAGGTACTGAAGGGAGGTGGTTAGATAAGACCCAAGATTCAATTTGTGAGAGAAAATGGCATCTTTTGCTATAAGTGTCATGACGTGGCCACAAGGCCAATGTTTGTCCTATGGTTACTTCTTTTAGGAATAGCATCAATGATTCATGTTACTCACTTAAGAAAGGCAAGAATGGTAAAATTGTTGCTAAGTTCATAGGTGTTTCCATGCTTAATAAGAATAAGGCCATTTGGGTGCCTAAGTCTCCATGTACTAACTCACAAGGACCCAAAGAAGTTTGGGTACTCAAAACCAAGACATGATCTTTATTTTGTAGGTAAACTACAAGACCGGAGGCTGGCATTTGGTATTGGATAGTGGATATACATAACAAATGACCGCTAACTCACGGATGTTTATCTTATTAGAAGAAGTTGACTCGAGCAATAAGATTATCTTTGGTGACAATAGTAAAAGAAAAGTGATTGGTCTTGGCAATGTGGTAATCTCAAATGACCATTCAATCTCCAACATGTTATTGGTTGAATATCTTAACTTTAATCACCTTTTAATTGCTCAATTATGTGATTTAGAGTTCCATTGTCCCTTTATAGAAGAGGAAGTTTTGGTTTTAAACAAAAAGGATAAAAAACATGTTTTCAAAGGCTTTCATTTTGGAAATTTATTTCTTGTGAACTTTTCTTCAAATGCTTAATGCATCTTGACATGCTTATTGGCTAAAGTCTCACTTGTTGGCTTTGGCATCGCCGTTTTGGACATGTGGGGATGTCTACATTGAAAAAGCTTTTCAAAAATAGTTTGGTTGTGGGCTTGAAAGATGTGTGGTTTGAGAAGGATAAATTATTTAGCGTTTGTCAAGCTCGCAAACAAGTGGCAAAATCTATTCTCACAAAAAGTTTTATGTCCATATCTAGGCTGCTAGAGCTCTTATCTATGGATTTGTCTAGCCTAACCCTAAAAGAGCATTGAGAGCAACTCTTATTGTTTAGTCATTGTGGATGATTTTTGAAGGTCCACTTGGGTTTTCTTTTCTAAACAAATTCAAAGCTCGGTATTTTCAATATATTTTCAAAAATAACCCAAAATGAATTTAAAACCCCAATTAAGAAAATCCAAAGTGGCAATGGAACCGAATTCAAAAATACAAACTGTTGTAGGGGTGGCCCCCACCTAAGCCTAGCCGGCCTGTTAGAAGGTAGTAAAGCCCGGAATGGGGCATGTGTAATTACATAAATGCCCTTGTTGTGGTTACAGACCAAACAGAGAGAGAGATGGTAGTGGAGAGGTGGGAGTGTTCTGCCTCACCCTCCCCCTCATCCTGATATATATATTCACATGGAGTATGCCTTTACAGTTATGCCCTTACATCCGTACATCCCCATTAGGGGCACTTATGTCATTACACATGTTACTCTGGTTCTTATAACCACCTAACAGGCTTGCTGGGCTTAGGTGGGGGCCAACCCTACAACAGGAGCCTCTCATGGTGAAGGGCTTCACAGGGCCGAAGCCATGTCGCCGAGTCCTTTGGCCCTCCGTCCCTGCGGCTGTGAATTTCTCAAGCTTGTGGTTGGGGCCCGAGGTCAGGGATGGAAGGTGCCTAGTTGTAGACGCGCGCGCACTCCGTCCCCTACCCTTCGAACGGGTGGCAGCGGAGGCTGGCACCTGGTTGAAGTAGACGCGCGCGCTCCGTCCCCTACCCTTCGAACGGGTGGCAGCGGAGGCTGGAGCCTAGTTTGAAGTAGACGCGTGCGCGCTCCATCCCCTACCCTTCGAACGGGTGGCAGCGGAGGCTGGCGCCTAGGTCGAAGCCGAGGCACACACGCTCCGTCCCCTACCCTTCGAACGGGTGGCAGCGGAGGCTGGCGCCTAAGTCGAAGCCGAGGCGTACGCGCTCCGTTCCCTACCCTTCGACCGGGTGTCAGCGGAGGCTGGCGCCTGGTTGAAGTAGACGCGCGCGTGCTCCGTCCCCGACCCTTCGAACGGGTGGCAGCGGAGGCTGGCGCCTGGTTCGAAGTAGACACGCGCGCGCTCCGTCCCCTACCCTTCGAACGGGTGGCAGAGGAGGCTGGCGCCTGGTTCGAAGTAGACACGCGCGCGCTCCGTCCCATAGGATTCGAACGGGTGGCAGAGGATGGCTGGCACCTAGTTTGAAGTAGACGCGTGCGCCCTCCGTCCCCTACCCTTCGAACGGGTGGCAGCGGAGGCTGGCGCCTAAGTCGGCCGAGCGCGTGCGCTCCGCTCCCTACCTTCGACCGCGTGGCGGAGGCTGGCGCCTAGTTGAAGTAGACGCGCGCGCGCTCCGTCCCCTACCCTTCGAGCGGGTGGCGCGAGGCCGCGCCTAAGTCGGCCAAGGCGTCGCGCGCTCGTTCCCTACCTTCGACCGGGTGGCGCGAGGTGGCGCCGGTTGAAGTAGATGTGCGCGCTCTGCCCCTACTCTTGAGCGGGTGGTCGTGGAGGCCGGCGCGAGTTTGAAGTGACGCGCGCGCTCCGTCCCCTACCCTTGAGCGGGTGGCGCGAGGCCGGCGCTGGTTTGAAGTGACGCCGCGCGCGCTCGTCCCCTACCCTTGAGCAGTGGCGCGAGGTGGGCGCTGGTTTGAAGTAGACGCGCGCGCTCCGCCCCTACCCTTCGACCCGGTGGCGGGGAGGCCGGCGCTGGTTGAAGTAGACGCGCGCTCCGTCCCCTACCCTTCGAGCGGGTGGCAGCAGAGGCGGCGCTGGTTCGGCAGACACGCCGCGCACTCGGTCCCCTACGCCGAGCGGGTGGCGCGGAGGCGGTGCTCGGTTTGAAGTAGACGCGCGCGCTCCGTCCCCTACCCTTCGAACGGGTGGCAGCGAGGCTGGCGCCTAAGTCGAAGGCGAGGCGCGCGCGCTCCGTTCCCTACCCTTCGACCGGGTGGCAGCGGAGGCTGGCGCCTGGTTCGTGAGACGCGCGCGTGCTCGTCCCCTACCCTTGAGCGGGTGGCGGGGAGGCCGGCGCTGGTTCGGTAGACGCGCGCGCTCCGTTCCCTACCCTTCGAGCAGGTGGCGCGAGGCCGCGCGCCGTTCGGCGAGACACGCGCACACTCCGTCCCCTACGCTTGAGCGGGTGGCGGCGGAGGCGGCACCTAGTTCGGCAGACGCGCGCGCTCCGTCCCCTACCCTTGAGCGGGTGGCGCGAGGCTGGCGCCTAAATCGGGCCGAGCGCGCGCGCTCCGTTACCTACCCTTCGACCGGGTGGCAGCGGAGGCTGGCGTCTAAGTCGAAGCCGAGGTGCGCGCGCTCCGTTCCCTACCCTTCGACCGGGTGGCAGCGGAGGCTGGCGCCTAGTTCGAAGTAGACGCGCGCGCTTGTTGGAGGCAGAGGCGGAATTGGAGTTTGTCCCTTTCGGTCTGGTAGAGCACCTTTAATGGCGGCTAGGACCGTACCGACGCCTAGCCTGCCAAAAGGCGGGTTGCTGCGTTGTGGAGTGTCCGTTCGCGTGGTTAGGGCACGCGGCGGCTTGTAACTGGAGCGCCGCGGTGGGTCAGGGATTGCGTGATCGTGACCGCTTGCGTTGACGGTCCTTGGTTCTGCGGTCGCGTGTGGTGTGTATCGCCACGATGCCTTGTCTTTGGTTACGGGGAATCGTGCGGGGCGGACCTTTGCACCGCTGCGGTTGCATCCAGCACGCGGATCGTTGCGACGCTTCGGTAGCGGCGGCATGGGCGAGGTGGCTTGAAATAGCCCCCCGTAACAATGACCCCGCACCTTTACGCCCTCTTTCCTGTCTGCTCCGCCCTCTACACTTTCGCGATATTTTCACCGCTTCAATCTCTCTGTGGGAAGCGATGGCCTCCGGTGGTAAGCGCGGCCAGGCGGTTGGTGGCTCTGGCATTCGCCGGCGACCGTCGCCGCTGGTGGTGAAGTACTCACTGAGCGAGCGCGACCCGGCGGCGGCAGACAAGTGGTGGCTGGCGACGGAGAAGGAAGGCTCGTTCTCCGGCGAGTTGGGCCATTCGCTTGTGACCGAGAAGGCCATCCAGCGACTGCTGCACGAGGGGAAGCTTTCCGATCGCCAGGCGGTACGACTGCCCGCCCCCGACGAGACCGAGCCGCACCCCGAGCCGTCCAAGACGATCATTTTCGTCGCCTTCTTGGATGCAGGGCTCCGCATCCCGGCGGCGGCTATTGTGGGCGACGTGCTACGGACCTTGGTTGAGCCGAATGGCGAAGCGACTCCAAACGCCGTGGCCCGGCTTGCCTATACAGTTGGGCTTTGCGTTCGGGAGCATGCTGGCCCAGCTCTTCTTTGTTTGCCTATCTGCACGAGGCACGGTGCCAGCCCAAAGACCGGAAGGGCGGGATACTGTCGAACTTTGGCATTGTTAGCTTCCTTCTCCAGCCGTCCTGCACCAAGCTTTTCCCCGCGAATTCGACTCGCGGGAAGTGGGAGTCCCAATGGATGAAGCGGTGGTTCTACCACCATGTAGAGAGCGGGAGCGGCCTCGAGTGTACGGGCCGGCCGATCGCGTTCAAGACTTCGCCCGTCGGACACTGGACGACGAAGACAGGCGACTGGCCCGACGACTCGTGGGCTTGGCGGCCCGCTTCAATATGCGCAACCTCGCCGAAGAGTTCGTGATGTACGGCGTGGCGCCGCTTGCGAGCGGCTGGCGCCTTGCCGTTGAGAGTCGTCGAGACGACAACGTTGAGCCGTCGGTCTGCGTACTGCCGGCGCCCCCCAACCCTCGTAAGTGCCGACCGCCTCGCTCCTTTTGTCCGCGCGTAGCGTGTTACGTATTCACCCCCCTTTTTCTTCTGCTTTAATTTAGAGATTAGCTTGGATGACGCAGAGCGACTCGTGCGCGTGTTCCTCGGGCCGTATACCGGCAGGGAACACGAGCAGCGCTCATCCGCAACTGCGTCGGCGGGCCTGGGGTGGATAAATCATGTGTGCGAGGCCTTGGACCTTGCCGTGCCGGACCGCCCTTGTCCGTCTTCGCAACCTCAAGACGCCGGTGCTGCGAAGACGAAGGCGCCATCTCGCAAAAGGGGCTGAGGCAGAGCGTCTGTCGTTCTTGGCATCGCAGCCGCGCCTGCTGCTGCCCCCGGCGCGGCCGACGCGGAGTCGGATTCGGCGAGATATGCCGACTCAGGCTTGGAGGCTGGGGACGCCGGGGGCGAAGTGTCCTCCGGGGGCGTCCCGGACGACGGGCTCATGACAGCCCGCCAGAGGGAGGAAGTCTCGCATCCCCTTACGGTCGTCGAGACGGGACCCAAGCCAGCCGACAGTGTTGAAGTGGGGCGCCCGGTTGTGGCGGCTACGACGTCGGAGGCGCAACCTTCGGTGACGACCGTCTCGACGCCGGAGACGCAGCCTTCGGCCATGGCCGCCGCGATGCCAGAGAGGCAATCTTTGGTCATGGTCGCCACGACGCCGGAGGCGCAACCTCCGGCCTCCTCTTCGGGGGCGCGTGGGGCTGGGCTTCTGCCTATGGCGGCGGCCGGAGCTGAGCCGTCGCCCGCAGAGGTTGCCGCCGAGGGGCTTTTGCCCCCGGGTGTTGCAGCCGCGGGGCCTGTTCCCCCAGTGGTTGCTGAGACGGGGGCGCTGCCCCCCATTCCGGCCAAACGGCCATGCCTGCGGCCGTGGCTCCAGCAAACGTCGAGGGGGTTCACTGTGGTGACGGGCGTCGGGAGTTTGTGGGACTCCGACACCCATGCCGAGGTCCCTACGGCGCGTGTTCCTCCTACGCCTCGGACCACGCCGTCCACCTTGCCGGAGCGATCTGCGGCGATGGCAAACGCGGAAGCCTCTGTTCCTTGTGGAACCGTACCTCCGAAAGGGGCTTGCGCCACTGTTCCCGTTCCTGGGACTAGGGGGAAGGCTCCCAAACTCCGCTGGCTGTCACCGAGGGTAAATTGGCATGGGTTATCCTGGAACGTTTTTGTTGCTCCTTGTGGTGTGCTCACACGCACTTTTGCCTGCAGCGTCACTTATCCCGGAGGAGGAGCCTTTGCCGGAACGCGAGGGTTCCGGCGCTGTTGGCACGAGCGTTCCGTGCTCCGGCCCCGCGGACTTCGTCCCCCCGCCAGAGACGCTGAGGGCATGGCATGGCATTGTGGATAATGCGGCTGCCAGCATCAGGCAGCAGGCGCTACCCACGTACGGGGTGGACCGTCTGAGGGACGGCTTCGAGGTGTCAGGGGTGCGGGTAAGTACATAGTTATATGATAACACCCAACCATGCTGCGCTTGCTGAATCGATTTTTGCCCTACAGACCCTGGTGCTGGGGCAGGCCCTGCAGACGGCTTATGTTCATGCGCAAAGGGCGCTGGAAGATAGGCTGCAGGCCGCCGAGGAGCAATTGCACGAGGCCGCTGGGGTTCGGTCCGCCCAGGATGCCCGAATCCGCCAGCTTGAGGCGGAGTGCGCCGAGGCGAAGGCACACGCCGAGGGGGCTGCCGCGTCGGCACGGGAGTCGGCCACCGAGGCGGCACGGATAAAGTTCACGGCGGAGCGGGATGGCCTTCTGCAGCAAGTGGCCTTGCTGGAGAAGGCAAAGGGCGAGCTTGCCTCGACTCTAGCAGAGCGCAACCAGACGCTTGGCGAGGCTTCGGTCATTGCGTGGGACGCCCTGCAAATGCTGGAAGTCCACCTCCAAAGACTTGTGGGTGCGGTGCCGGACCACGCCTTCGGCCCGGAGGAGTTGCTGCGGGCCCTTCGCTGGATCCATGATGCCGCCGACGTTGCGCGCGGGGCTGCGACGAACTTTGGCGACCACTGTGCCTATGTGGCTGCGTGCCTGGTGTGCGCCCTCCTTTGGCACCGTGGTTGCACGCACATCGCCGGGCTGGAGAACCCTCAGCTGGAGATGCCCGGCGGGGCCGGAGTGATGTCCGGTGAAATCCGTGCCGTTCGCCACCCCGTCAAATTCTTCTACGAGCGGATCTGGGACTACGCCGGGATAGCCGCTGCGCAGGTCGAGCTTCGGAAGTCACTTCATGGGGAGGGGAGCCTCGGCCAATTTCTAGACGAAGTCCCGCGACGTGACGAGGGTGGCGCCGAGGCCTCCGAAGATGCCGAAGGCTCACAGGTGCGGCGCCAACGTGGCTAGGTGTGGGCATGCGTTGTAACGTTTGCCCCTTAATTGAATGAATAAAGTGCGTGCTTACTTCACGAACTGATTACTTGCCTTCATCCCGGGCAGCTTCCTTGCTGGGGGCGACTGCTCACGTCTGGCCTTGCGACCCGGCGGCGCCTTCGACGCTGGCAAAGGGCTGAGGAGTCGTTGAACTTTTGGGCAGCCGACCTTCTTGGCGAGGCCCGGCTTTAGCGCGTGTTAAGGACGAGCCCGCGGGATAGCGGCTTAGAACGGCAAGGATGTTGCCGGACCTTTGTACTTGTGTGATTTTTCTGGTATGCAAATTTTCTGGCATTTTAGGATATGCGCTGTTTGTTGATGCCACTTCGGGTTCACCGGTACGCCACATGCTACGCGGGGACGGGATCTCCGCGCTCGACGCGCACCGTTGGCGAAGTAGTTGCGTAAGGGTTCCCTAGAACGGCGCTTGCGGCGATCCTGGCGCCTCACCTTTACAATCCGTGACGGGCGGGTGCGAGGCGGACCTCGGCACTTCGCCTTTTTATAGTCCGTAGACTGGCGTGTGCGGAGGCGGACCTCGGCGCCGCCTTTTATAGTCCGTGGCGGAGGGTGCGGAGGCGGACCTCGGCTTCGCTTTTTATAGTCCGTGGCGGCGGGTGCGGAGGCGACCTCGGCGCCGCCTTTTATAGTCCGTAGATCGGCGTGTGCGGAGGCGGACCTCGGCGCCGCGCTTTTTATAGTCCGTGGCGGCGTGTGCGGAGGCGGACCTCGGCACCGCGCTTTTATAGTCCGTGGCGGCGGGTGCGGAGGCGACCTCGATGCTTCGCCTTTTTATAGTCCGTAAACTGGCGTGTGCGGAGGCGGACCTCGGCACGTCGCCTTGTTATAGTCCGTAGACTGGCGGGTGCGGAGGTGGACCTCGGCGCTTCGCCTTTTTATAGTCCGTAGACTGGCACGGGCGAGGGTGGAAGTGCGCGCACGTTCCGTTCTTCTTGCTCCTCATGGCGGGGGTAGCCTCTGGCGTGCTGTGTCTTCGGCAACGCGCGCTGCACTCACCTCCCGCAGTACGCGAGGGTGAGCCTCGCTCCGCTGCGATTAATATTCGTGTCCTCCGCCTGCGTTGCGAAACGCGTGGGGGGCCTCCGTAGTTTTATTTATACTCCGCAGAGTGCGTGGGGTCAACATCCACGTCCTATTTATACTCCGCAGAGTATGCACAGGGACGAGGTCCCTGGCATGCGCGGAGTTCGCGTCTTGTTTAGACTCCGTAGAGTGCGCAGGGAGAACATCCGCGTCTTATTTATACTCCGCAGAGTGCGTGGGGTCAACATACACGTCCTATTTATACTCCGCAGAGTATGCACAGGGACGAGGTCCCTGGCATGCGCGGAGTTCGCGTCTTGTTTAGACTCCGTAGAGTGCGCAGCGAGAACATCCGCGTCTTATTTATACTCCGTAGAGTGCGTGCGAGGGCGTCCCCTCACACGTATTTTGTTTATACTCAGGCCCGTCACCCTTGGCTACGGCGAGTGCACACGCGGATGTGCGACTTCGATTTATACTCAGTCCCGTACCCCTGGCTACGGCGAGTGCACACGCGAACGTGCGTCTTTGTTTATACTCAGGCCTGTCACCTTTGGCTACGGCGAGTGCACACGCGAATGTGCGACTTCAATTTATACTCAGTCCCGTACCCCTAGCTACGGCGAGTGCACACGCGAACGTGCGTCTTTGTTTATACTCAGGCCCGTCACCTTTGGCTACGGCGAGTGCACACGCGAACGTGCGACTTCGATTTATACTCGATCCGTACCCAGCTACGGCGAGTGCACACGCGAACGTGCGTCTTTGTTTATACTCAGGCCCTTCACCTTTGGATACGGCGAGTGCACACGCAAACGTGCGACTTCGATTTATACTCAGTCCCGTACCCCTGGCTAGGGCGAGTGCACACGCGAACGTGCGTCTTTGTTTATACTCAGGCCCGTCACCTTTGGCTACGGCGAGTGCACACGCGAACGTGCGACTTTGATTTATACTCGATCCGTACCCTTGGCTACGGCGAGTGCACTGCCGAACGCAGCGTCGTCTTTGTTTATACTCGAGCCCGTCACCTTTGGCTACGGCGAGTGCACACGCGAACGTGCGACTTCGATTTATACTCGATCCGTACACTGCTACGGCGAGTGCACATGCGAACGTGCGTCTTTGTTTATACTCAGGCCCGTCACCTTTGGCTACGGCGAGTGCACACGCGAACGTGCGACTTCGATTTATACTCAGTCCCGTACCCCTGGCTACGGCGAGTGCACACGCGAACGTGCGTCCTTGTTTATACTGCGGGAACGCGTGCGCTAGCCAAGCCTACGTGCGCCTCCGCCGTGTACTTGCGCGTGATGAAGAAAGATTGGCGACAAACGGCGATCTTCATTACATCCCCGTTTACGTGGGTAAGCAATTACAAGGGGTGGATATACTAACCATTTGTCGTTGGTGCGGCCGAAGCCTCTAGTCGCTAGACATCTGCAGGGCCCGCCAAGGCGCCTCTGAATGGCCCCGCGGACCCCCGCGCTGTGACGCCAGCTCTAAGAGCGCCGTTGGGCTTCGCGACGCGGATACCTGGTACCTGGCTCGATGCGCCGGGCCATATCCTGGTCGCCTCGGACGGTGATGATGGTCTGGGGACCCGGGATCTTCATGCATAGATAGCCGTGATGTGGTATCGCGCCGAAGGAGTTGAGGATTGGGCACCCTAGTATGGCATTGTAGGGGTACGGAAGGTCGACCACGTCGAAGGTGGCATCTTCGGCCCGCACTTTGTCATCTTGGCGAGCGAGACTTGAAGACCTATTTGGCCCAGCGCCGCGGCGCTGTCCCAAAGCCTGCGGTGGGATTCCCGAGGGCCCTAGGCGGCTTCGAGGGATCCCCATCTGGTTGAAGGCCGCCGCAAACAGTACATTCGCGGAGCTACCGCCGTCCACCAAGGCACGCCCCACGTCGCATCCCGCGATAGTGACCCGGATGACCGGGGTCACGATGAGGAAGCCACGCCTTGGGCATCGTCGGGTGTGAATGTAACCGTCTGCGCCCGATCGGCGGTGCTTGCGCTGGTATGCCGCCACGTGATGTAGTCTTCGCGCATAGGCCTTCGCGCTGCCGCTGCGTCACGAATTCCAGCGCAGAGCCTCCGGATATGACGTTAATGACCCTGCGGTGGGTTGCCTCCGGGGCCTGCAGCGACAGGAGGCCCTCCCGAGGCTGCTGTACGTGAGCTTGGATCCGTAAGGGGCCTTCCTGGGGCTGCATCCCTTGCGCCTGTACCTGCATGGGGGCCTCGTACGGGAATTGGACGTGGGCCACCGCAGGCGGACGCGTCTCCGGGTTCCTGTCCCTAGCGACGCTTTGGCGGAGCGCCGCGATGGAGACACACGAGCGTGTATCGTGGGTGCCTCGGCCGTGGACTTCGCACCACAGTCCCTGGTGCTGGTCGTCGTAATCTCCACGACTTTTATCATCGCGGCCGCGGCCACGGCCGCGTCCTCGGCCTCGATGCCCCCGACCGCCACGACCAGCGAAAGCGCTTTCTTCGGAAGCGCCTTCGATGTCGAGGACGAACCGGCCTCGGCGCGACTTCTGCTGGCCGCGCTTAGGCCCATTGGACGGCTCCTTGTGCGGGGCTTCCCCGCGTTCGGGCGCGGCTTTAGACGACTCCGGCTTGCGTTTGCCCCTCGAGGGGCCGTCCTGTGACGGATCTTCGGTTTTTGCCGAGCCACCGACCTGGTTGGCGTCGGAGTCATCTCCTCGCCTTCGGCGAGCGTCTTCTTTCACCCTGGCGTACTCCTCTATTTTGTCGAAGAGCTTCGCCACCGTCTTGATTGGCTTTCACTGGACCCGCCACACTGAACCGGCCCCTAGAAGACGGCGGCGATTGCACCCGAGGCCGTTTTGCCTTCGGAGTCGTAGGTGAAGCCTCCGTGGCTACCTGGACAGCCGCGGGAGCCGCCGTCAGTGACAACGCGGTGGTTGCCGCTGGAGGTGACGAGGTGTCATCTTCAAGAACGGCGAGGCGCGTGCACGTCACCTTGCCACCATATACAGCCTCGTCGGGAGTTACGCGGCCCCCCGAACTGGTCGATCTGAGCCCAGCGCCCATCTCGCCCCCCATCCTCACGTTCTCGACCGGCGGCACGGCCGGCGAACTAAGGGCGATGACCTCCGACTGGACCCCGCTCCGAGAAGATGGCGCTACCACCGTCGCACCGTTCGGCGATTCCGCAGGCACTGGGCGCTCCGGCGGGATTTCCAAGACCTCGCACACCCGATTAATCCGCCCCTACTTCGCCAAGGAAGTCGCGGACTCACGGGCCTTGTGCTCCTTCGCCGTGTACGGCCCAAGTATCGCAGCTACTGCGCACTCCGCATCTTCTAACCGGCGTACTGCATGCACAAGCGGAGTGTCATACCTAAGGGTTTGCAACCACCCACATGGTACTTGGCATATCGCAGGGATACTTACAGGGCGCGGAGGGCCTATGAAGCGAAGACACCCTCGGGTGGATGCCGTCCTTCCGATCAGGCCCTCGCCACTCGTACTTCCAGGTACAGGAAAGCGGGGATATCCCATACATGGTGAACTCCTCCGCAAGGTCTCGCATGTTGAACTGAAGTGCGACCCCAGCAAGTCTTCGCGCCTGCTGCTCGTCGCTGGGCCGAGGCGTCACATTCGGATAGCGGTCGAATGACATCGGCTCTCCACGACTCCGGAGGCCGCTCGTGCTCGTCATGGTGTAGTAGAACCATCGTCGTGTCCAGCCGGCCTCCCACTTTTCCCGCATACCCGACGCGGGAAACAGGTGCGAGCACTCCGGCCTCAGCACGAAGTCCACGCCGCCGAAGTTCGAGTAAGCCCCCCTTCCACTCTCCTCGGTTGGCACCGTGCGTCGTGCAAGATGGTGAACAACTTGGCGCGGGGACGGGTTCCCTCCGTCCACATTGCACCAAGTGAAGATGGCCAACCGAACGATCGTAGTCGGAGTCAGCTGCGCCAGCTCCAACCCATACGCTCGTAGCACTTCGCGAACAAAGTGTGTCGCGGGGATTCGGAGCCCGGCGTCGAAGAATGCCACGAAGACGATCGCCTCCAACTCTCCCGGGTTCGGCTCCGTTTCATCAGGCCTGGGCAGGCGAGCCCCGGCGCGCTCCTCCAGCTTCTTCTCCTGAAGAAGGGTTCGGAGGGTCTCCTCGTGGACGCTCCCGCCCGGACACGGAGCGGCGACCTTTGGACCTTTTCACGGCATCCCAGCGCTGGGTAGTTTGCTTCCTGTCGCGCGGAACCAGGCAGTACTCCTCCAGTGGTGGCGTCAGGCAGCGCTGGCTCGACGAGGCGCTCTCGCTAAGGTGACGCGCAGGGTCATCAAGGGCGGCACCCGTGTTAGCTGGGAGGTCATCGCGTGCAGCCATCCCTCTCTCACGGCGGCGGGCACGCGCGGAGGCGAGAATAGCAGCAGGAGGTGCAAGAAGAATAAGAAGCAACGCACAAGCGATCAAGCAGCCAAGCGGAACGACTGCATGCCCACAAGGGCGGCTTATAAAGCCCCCCGTCTCCCCTACAGGCAGAAGACCGAGCGACAACATTACAGCGGTTCGGCTACCCACGATCGGGCAGTGCAACCGCTGGCAACCGCGGCAGGCGGCGGTAGGTGGCCGCTCAGCGCCCAATGCGCTCCCGCCGTGTGGCCACTTTTCCTGGGGAAGAGGTGAACGGCCGTGGTCGTGGGAACGCTGGCATCCCACGACGCTCCAATTACAGCCGGCCACGTGCCCACATCCGGTCAGTGGCGGCGGGCAGTGTGCCGGCCTACCGACAAAGGCCGCGCGATTCTGTGTGTCATTAAAGCGCACTCCCGGACCAAGCAACCATCTCCCCGCGCTGGCGCCACATCGCGCGACGCATTTCCCGAGACTCGGCCACCAAGGGCAGCCGACCAAGTCGGCTTCACCCATAAATATCTGGAGCGCGAGGTAGGGCACGCCCAGACCCCGGCCAGGTCGAAGCCCTCGGCCTACCCAGTGCCTTCGGCCTCAGAGCCGCGCCCGCCCCAGGTGCGGGAGGTGGCCCTCGCATAAGCACGACCTTGGCCCCATCGAAGCCTTCGGTCTTCCCGGCGCCTTCGGCCTCGAGGCCGCGCCAGCTCCGGGACTCGAAGATAGCCCTCGCGCAAGCACGGGCGGACGTGCGAACTATCCAAGTCATCAAGCATCACAGGCCGATGGGACGGAGGGGGCCAAAGGACTCAGCGGCATGGCTTCGACCCGTGAAGCCCTTCACCATGAGAGGCTCCTGTTGTAGGGGTGGCCCCCACCTAAGCCCAGCAGGCCTGTTTCGGAATACAAGGCCCAGAATGGGACATGTATAGTGACATAGGTACCCCTGAGGGGAGAACTCATGTATAAGGGTATAACTGTAAAGACACTCCCCATGTGAATATATATATATATATGTGTGTGTGTGTGGCATAGGCCACGGGGGGAGAAGGAAGCCATTCATTTTACTCAACTCTCCACTACTACACTCTCTCTCTGTTTGGTCTGTAACCACAACACTTCCAAACATAGATTTTATCCAATCTCTAACTCTTCCCGGTTATGGACTCCATCGACAACTCCTAACTCACCACGTGATGAAGCCTCTAGGACGGCACCTCCTATATCTTCATCACACCTCATTAACTCCCGTGTCAAAGCATCTAGGACCGCACCTCCTGTAGCTTCTCCACACATCATCGCTTTTTGTGTCGAAGCCTCCTGGATCGCACCGCCCATAACTTCTCCACGAATCACCACATTTGATTTCCACGTGCTCTAGTGTGAACTCGACCACCTCGCATGACATCCTCGATCGCTTGGACCTCAAGTTCCTCATCCTAGTCCCGATCCTCCTCATCACCGATCATGATCATCTCTATGCCAACCTGCACATCAAAGACCAAAGAACGTTTTTCCAACACAAGTTCTCCACAACTTAACTGTCATTAGCACACACACTCACACCACACCTTTAACCATCCACAAACACTAACCAGGTCGTCCATGACCACAATATCCATCGCTTTCCAGAAATCAACTTCAGTCAACTCATCACGACTGGTTACAACTACTATGCAGGACTAGTCGCTCACTCATCGAGTACTCGAACAAAAGTACTCGGGAATTTCTGTCACTCCAAACACTCAGAAATAACAAGCATTGCTACCAACCACAGAACTATCGAGTACCAATCGCTACAACTAAAACACCAGATCACTCAGTCTATGACTACCGACCTCCAACCATTTGCTACACCATTGATCACCGAGTGCCGCATATACTACTATTTACAAATACCGAGTACTGAGTCCTTCTGACTACTGAGTACTGAGTCCTTCGAGTACTATTCTTCCGAGCACTATTCACCAATCACCATGCACCAGTCAATCATACCGTTGACCTAACACAAGTACTCGAAGTACTCAAAGATAGTAAGAATTGAAGCACTCGAACCGACCATGAAGTTTATGAGTACCAACTGTGTAGCCACGACAATCGATCGCAAAAACCTAAGACTATTGATCATGAGGTCTACGACAACCAATTGAAAAACCTAAGACAACAACAACACACTGCAAAGTCTACAAGTACCAATCACAAAGTCGTCAACTATCGAGTACTGACAAGTAAAGTCCACGACCATCAAGTACCGACCAGCAAAGTCCACGACTATCGAGTACCGACTAGTAAAGTTCACGACTATCGATCGGTTACTATAGCTACGACCATAAACAAGGACCTGTAGCTACGACCATCGACAAAAGAACTATAGTTATGACCATCAAAAAGTACTGTAGCTACGACCAAGGAAAAGTACTGTAACTTATCATCTTCGACCAGGTATGGTCGTTCTGCCATAGTTGATGTTCCATGGTCGAAATATCGTGATCGAAGACGGACGAGGTTGAAATACAACGTTGGATTGCCGTGGTCGAAACCGGACGTGGTCGAAGTCGGACGTGGTCAAAATCTGCAGTGCTCGACTTACCATGGTCGAAGTCTGTTATAGTCGAAGCCTGTTGTTCGAACCTACGATCGAACCAACCAACATAAGGTTGATCGGACCAGCCATCACAAGGCTGATCGGACTACCATCCGTGGTCGAAACCATACGTGGTCGTTTTACCATCCTGAAAACTCAAGCACAGAAACACATAGACTAGAACTTTCACAAATGTAAATTCCAATAAAACCAAATATTAATTATTCATCATCAATAACATATATGACAATCACATGGTCTCACATTTTTTAATCTTGACCAATAATTAATCCAACAGTGCATCGGTTTAGTGATACAAAAGTGGCACCATTAGATTCTTTTTGAAAGTACTTTCATATTATTATGAATTTGTAGTTATTAAGAATATATAACGAAACGAATTAATGGTTAAAGTTTAATTTTGGAGACCGTGCCAAAGCACACCGTGCTTTGTAAAAAATGAATGGAGAGAGTATGTGGGAATTCCACATGAATTGTAGAGTATTTACGTTAGACTGTTCCATTCAAATTCATATGAATCTCCTGTAAAACTTTCGCATTGCAAAAAGGCCTAAGTGTAATCGGATGGAGCTAGACGTTGCAGCTAAAATTACCTTGCATAAATTTGCATATTCCAGGATTGCAAGGCCGCAGAGAACAGAAGTTTATATTTCCGGCACTGCCCTATTTGCTAACTAGGCAGTACCTACCAGCCAATATCGATCTTACATGCCTCCATTCATTTCAACTTCAACTTCTAACTTTTAGTTTCTACTTCATTATTTCTTAATTTTATTTGTTTTGTTTTTTTGGTTTTTTTGTCTTTTCTTTTTTATATTCGTTTACATTATCCATAATAGGCTAATCTGTTTTTTATATTTATAATTTTTTAAATTTTAATTATGCCAAAAAGCCATCATTTGTTACAGTATAAAATAAGTCAGTTACAGCGTAAAATAAAACATACGACAAAAAAACCCAAATGAGCAGCCCATAATTGGAAAGTAGGGTCGATGGAACAGTAGACAAACTATTATTTGCTCAAGTGAACAGCCGTCGCTAGATGTGAACTTCACGCTCTCCGGCATTTTTCTTATCAAAAGGGTTAGCTGGCCGGCTCCACCGTTAAACTATTCATCACCAGTAGCCCAACTGAGTGTGACACTGTACTACGTTCCTAGCTATTATCCGATCGACACGCTGAGTTGCGCTTGCTTATATATAACTATATTTTAGCTGTTTGTGCAGCGAATGTTGTAGCTTAATTATCGCAAGTGCAAAGGAAACAACAAGTGAAGAGACAGCATGGCGGCAAACGGGTCGCGGGAGCCTCCGCCTCACTCTCACCTCAGCCTCGATCACGAGTCCGTGCAGGATTTGAGAGATCCGAACAAGAAGAAGGGCGGATGGATCGCCTTCCCTTTCCTTGCAGGTCTCTCTCTCGCTCGCTCGCTCGCTCTCTCGCTCATATGTGCGTGTACCATGAGGCATGTTACATGTAGTTGTGTGTATGTGTTTGTGATGTGGTGCAGTGGCGATGCTGGGGCTCGGGTTGGCGAGTGCTGGCGCGACGAGCAACATGGTAGTGTACCTGATAAAGGAGTATAACGTGCCGAGCGTCGACGCGGCGCAGATCTCCACCATCATCGCCGGCTGCCTCAGCGTGGCCCCAGTCGCCGGCGCCATCGTCGCCGACGCCTTCTTCGGCTGCTACCCCATCGTCGCGGTCGCCATGGCCTTCTCAGTCCTGGCAAGGAAACCTTACATCTTTGTACAAACGCTCTATATCGATCGTGACGTCTAAGCTAGCTTGCTCGACTCCTGCGTGCAGTCCTTGGTCATGTTCACGCTCACGGCGAGCCAGCGCAGCCTCCGACCAGCGGCGTGCCAGTTTGGCGCTGGCCTGTGCGAGCCGGCGTCGGCAGGGCAGATGGCGGCGCTGTACGCCGGAGTGTGCCTGCTGTGCGTGAGCGCGGCGGGGGCGCGGTTTAACCAGGCGACCATGGGCGCGAACCAGTTCGAGGACGCCGCCGACCGCGACGTCTTCTTTAACTGGTACTTCATCTTCCTCTACGCGTCCGCCGTGCTCGGCTCGACCGTGATCGTCTACGTCCAGGACACGGTGTCGTGGGCGCTCGGCTTCGGCATCGCCTGCGCTGCGAGCGCGGTCGGCCTCGCGGCGCTGCTCCTCGGAGCGCGGTACTACCGGCGGCCCGCCGCGCAGGGCAGCCCGTTCACTGGGCTCGCCAGGGTGGCTGTCGCCGCCGCCAGGAAGAGGAAGGTCAACGTTGTGGCATCAGAGGAGTTGAGGTTTTACCACGGGCAACGTAGCGGCGACGGCAAGGCTAGCGACAATACTACTATCCTTGCTCCAAGCGACAGCTTTAGGTAAGAAAATTGTCGACATGCATATCCAGTATTATATCATGCATGATCATTCGAAAATTAGTAAAATTTGTACGCAAGATATGGATAGGTAATTAAATAAGTGCCACTATTTGTGTACTTACTAGGACAAGCACGTTGAATATAATTGCATCTACAGTATGTAGTAGCTGTCTATTTAGGTCTCATAATAATATATAATTCAAAAGGCAAACCAAATAATTAAAAAAGGATTAAAAAATGTTATCAAGAAGTGACTTTATTATATGTGTTTGTATTTTTACACAATACATGTACTTTTTCCGACTCCTTCGAATAGGAGTTAACTAGGATAAGTTGGGGAACTTGGAAGAAAAGGACATTATTATTTTCCAAACTTACGAGGTGTTTGTGTAGTAGTAATACCCATCCAAGAATCAGAAAATTGTGTTACCCTGCACCTAGTTAATTTGAAGGAAAACAAATACAAATACTAGTAACTATACAAAGGTTTGATAGTAATTAAACACATGAATTTTGTTGTCAATTGCTAAAAATAAAGACGAGCTTTTCTTATTTTCTTATTTGACTGACATGAGAGCGTCCTTCCATACGTACGTGCACAACCCCGTAATTTATGCCAGAACGCCGGAAATTCTCTCTTTTATGTACTAGCTAGCTAGGTACCACTTGCTCAGGAAAAGAATGCATTATTGATGAACTACTCGTGCCGATAGAGCAAGCCCACAGCACAAGTTCAGATCACAAATTATACGGATTAATTATGTTCGTACGTTAGTTGGGCAAGAGAAATGTGGGTATTCGTTATTGCTCGGTTTTGGTACGCTTGGACGTGCTTCTCCAGTTGGGCAGCGCCCGTGCCAACAGGCACTAGCAGCCGCCGCCGCCGCCGCAGCAGCGCCGCGGGTGGCGCTCACGCCTCGGGAGCACCTGCGAGTGCCACGACGGTTTCGCTGACGGCGGCACCCTCGCCACCACTTAATCACAATCGCACTAACAATCAATGTGTTTTGGGTGGAAATTGAGTTCTTTTTTCCTCGAGGAAACACAAGATGGGGATGGTCAACTCTCCTAATTAAGTCTGATCAATCTTTTGTACCAACACGATGTGATACGCACCCTTACACCACACACACGAGGGTCACTAGTAAATCTCAAATTTATCTTAATACCTTATAGAGAACCAGCCAACTGAGATATGCTCAGTTCTCTATTGATTGATGCATGTTCTAATTAGGGTGCCGCTTAGTTAATCTAAAATAAGTTAATTTATAGTTAAAATTGTCCTATAGCTGACTGAAATTTTACTATAACTGATATTGTTTTATTTGGCATAACTAAATTTAAAAATATTAAAAATGAAAAAAAAATAGATTACTCTATCACGAACAATGTAAACGAATATAAAAAAGAACTAGCAAAAACGCTAAAAAAGCTAAAAAAAATCAGAAAAAAATTAAAAAATAGTAAAAATAAATTAAAAATCAAAAGCTTAAGTGGGAATGAACCAACCTGTCACAAAGCGTTAGGACAAAAGATGGGCAAAGGAATGGTCGGCATGAACTCAAGCTGACATAAGCCTAAAAAGTACAAGAACTTATTCTTTAACATTGAACAGTACTACTATTTTGGGATTATGGGAGGGAAAAAAAATTGTGCATAGAAAGTGTGGCGACAGGGGCGCGACACTTGCTAGAATCACAATCCTAAAAAGTACATGAACTCATTCTTTTACAGTGAAAAGTACTACTATGTTTGGGATTATGGGAGGGGAATAATGCCCGTTCTCTTAATGCACATATGGAAGGGGAATAATGTCCATTCTCTTAATTATAGAGAGCATATGGGAGGGGAATAATGCCCATTCTCTCATCTCCATCCACATACTTTAAAAATAGTTTAAGAGATATATTTCTTCTGTCATCAGTCTGTTCTTTTTGGTTGAGACTTATAGCTTTTAGGCTGTTCGTACGAAAGATTACAGAGTAACAGAAACTCACATATGATTTTTACCGATATAAATAAAGTCGGTACAGTATATACTATAATTAACTAATAAACTCTATCTTAAAAAGACACTTTATTTAAAAGTTAGTTACCGTAAAAAAAGTCAAAAGCAAAAATTGAAAACCGAAAAAGAACAGAGCTATCATCCTTAAGGGAGAGGAGAAGATTCGAAGATACAAAGGCTAAGAAAATTTCCTGTACGGAAAGTGATTGATGTCAGTCGAACGGCATTAGCACGCTACAATAAAATATGTTTGGATGCATGAAAGTAGTAGCTAGGCAAAGTAGTAGTCAGCAAGCCAGTAAGAAAATAGACAAATAATGACATCCACTTGCACTACATTGCTCGTTTGATCGCGTGCAGCTTCCTGAACCGTGCTGCACTGATCACCGACGGCGACGTCACCGCCGCGGACGGCTCGGTGGTCCGGCCGTGGCGCATCTGCACGGTGCAGCAGGTGGAGGACTTCAAGGCGGTGCTGCGCATCCTGCCGCTCTGGAGCGCAGCCATCTTCCTGAGCGTCTCCATCGGCGTGCAGATCAACTTCACCGTCCTGCAGGCGCTCGCCATGGACCGCGCACTCGGCCGCTTCGCCGTGCCGGCGGGCTCCATGATCGTCGCCAGCCTCATCTCCGTCGTGGTCTTCCTCGGCCTCCTCGACCGGATCGTCCTCCCGCTCTGGCAGCGGCTCACCGGCCACACCCCGACGCCGCTGCAGCGCATCGGCGCGGGCCACGTGCTCACCGTGCTCAGCATGGCCGCGTCCGCCATCATCGAGCGCCGGCGCATCGCCACCGTGCGGTCGCACGGCGAGGAGGGCAACCCGATGTGGGTGTCGCCACTGTCGGCAATGTGGCTGGTCCTGCCGTTCGCGCTGGCCGGCGCAGGGGAGGCGCTACACTTCCCCGGGCAGGTGACGCTCTACTACCAGGAGTTCCCGCCGTCGCTCAAGAACACCTCCACGGGCATGGTGGCCATGATCGTCGCGCTCGGTTTCTACCTGAGCACCGCGCTAGTCGATATTGTCCGGCGCGTAACGGCGTGGCTGCCGGACAACATGAACGCCTCAAGGCTGGAGAACCTCTACTGGCTGCTCGCCGTGCTCGTCACCGTCAACTTCGGGTACTACATGTTGTGTGCCAAGCTGTACAGGTACCAGAACATGGGCAAGTAGTGAGCTCAAGAGGCAACACTCGTTGCTTATTGTTATTTGCATGTTGTGTGCTGGAGGGAACAGATGTTTCTTGTATCTTAAGATGTGGGGAAGTCTACCTGTACAATAAGCTATCATGAGACAATCACCACGCTCTGTTTTTTTTTTTTTTTTGCCTTTCTGTAGTCTAAAGCCTAAACAACTTACACATCTTTGTCTCTTATTGCAAATTGAATGTTCAATAAACAGAGCTCAATTGTCGAATCCGTGCTAACCATTAGAATTACCAAGTGATATTATATTCATCTGAATGAATATCCAAGAAGGTCTAGAGTTTTATTGTGATGAACCGTTGCTAAATTAGAGAAGCTGGAATTTGAATTATGTAAATTTACAGTTATTTAGGTTTTGCTACAGATCTGGCGGTCAGACCAGCCAGAGTCAACGATCAGACCGGCTGGCTCTGGCAGTCTGATCGATAGCCACTGATGGTCAGACTAGCAAGAGCTAGCGGTCTGACTAGCCAGGCAATTTGTCTCAGCTAAAAAAATGAAACTTTGGGAATTCTAGTCTTGGTGTATTTTGGTTTGACCTAGGTCAGGATATATGTGTTGTATGAAACATGTTTTAACTAACATGGGTCAAATTATGAAAAACTTGTACCCAGGAATGGTTTCTTGGTCTTTGAATGTACATGGAGACTTGGAGTTAATTACGGTCAACGGCAAAGATCGGGGCTACGCTCATGAAGGAACCAAGGCCCAGAATAATCATGGATGCCGAGTGAAATGACTGAACTCAAGTATGACAAGAATGTAAGAGATGTTGAAGGAAAATTCGAGCGACAAGTTGCATCATGTGATCTGGTTGGTCCAAGTGAGGCATGGTCCAGTGAAACCAGAATGGCAGAGATTTGCTGATGCGTGGCAAAGACGTGGTGCATCTACACGTGGTAAGCATGGCGATTACTTACAAAGAAGTTAAAGAATGGGTCAATGAAGGATATTTTGGTAAGTTAACTAAAATACCAAAATCTACTTTGAATCAAAACCACAGAGTTTGAAAAAGCAGTTTAAGTCAAGGAGAAACTGAGAAAATCAAGTTGGATCAAAACTAAGAACTTAACGGATTCGGACTCATGTGCTTTTGAAAAGCATGCATGAGTGTGTGTGAGAGTAAAACCCATATTGTTGATCTTGACCTGACAGGTGGGCCTAGAGGGTCAGTGACTATGACATGGTTCACACGTCCCTTGATGAAGTTTTAGGGCTTCTTGAAGGCTTGTCCAATGTTCTATCCTCTTGATGATCTTGCATTGGCTGCAGCTTGAAGCTTCTTGGGGCAAGACTTGGCAAAGTGTCCTATCACCTTACAGTAGAAATAGGTCACTCCATCTGATGGGGCGGGGTTCTTTGGGTTGACCTTCTAGGTGGCCATCCTCCTCTTCGGTTTTCCATCTCGACATGCTTGACTTCCTAATGAATAGCCTTGCCAACCAGTTTATGAAAGTCAAAGTAGTCGTTGGAGAGAAGCTGCATAGAAATATTATCATTGAGGCCCTCCAAGAACCTCTCTTACTTTGCCTCATTAGTGGAAACTTCTTCTGGTGCATAATGCGCCAGTTGGTTGAACTTTTGAAGGTATTCATTCACTCTATACCCTCCTTGTCGCAGGGCTCTAAACTCTTTCTTCTTTAGGGTGATGATGCCAGCAGGAATGTGATCCTTGAGAAAGTGCTGCACAAACTCAGCCCAAGTGAGCGGCGGTGAAGGTATCCTACAACTCTGAAGAAAATTCGTGCAGCTGATGGGAGGCAAAGAGAACTCGCTCTCGATCACTACACTGAAGGATATCCAGTTTCTTCCTGATAGCTTAGAACCAATCGTCTGCATCCATCAGCTTAGTGTTACTAGAGAAGGTCAGAGGATGCATCCTCATGAACTCCAACAGTCTTGACTGGAGAGCCTGAACTGGCAGTGGATGATGGTAGGTGGAGCAGGGTTTTTGATGGTCTGGACTAGCAGCTGGATAAGGTGGTTCTGATTAGCTATCATCTGGGCCTAGTCGGGTCCATTGGCAGGTGGCAATGGAGGAATGAAAGCAGTGTGACATCCATGACCTCCATTGTGGTTGCTATTGTTGTTGCTCCTGGTGTTCACCATTTGCTTAGCACTTCCAAGGGTTCGAGAGAGATAGAAGGAACTAAGAGGGGTTTTTGAGTCCATCCCACAAGCAAATCACAAGGAAACAACCAAATAAAAGGAACAACTAGCACAAAGCAAACTTCAATAAAGTCAAAGCAACTTTGTTATTTATTTTATTATGATAATCTTTTGGCTGTTCACAAAGGATTAACAGCTCACAAGTACACTCTTTATTAACATAAGACTTAAGTCTTGAAAGACATCCTGATGGGCTGGTTTAAACTGGGCTAGTTACTTCTTCTTGACTCCTATGTGGCGTTTCTTCAGTGGCAACTCCACAACATTTTCTCTCTGAGGAGCTATCATCTCCTAAACGAAGCTTTGCATATCTCCTCCTCTGGTCGGCTTAGTTGGTAGGTGGCGAAGATAAGCTCATCCAAGGTGGACTAATACAAATAGTCCAAGGACTTGGTAAGCTGCACCTACTGAACCAGCCTGGGGTCATCCTCATCCTTTGTGCTCATGTAGAAACTCCTGGAGCTAGCAGGGTGCTTGTTGGGATAGTACCGAAAAGTGGTGCCTCACAACTCCACCTCGTAGATATCCCTTAGCTTGAGGATGGCCTCTCGAGCTGCGTCCTAGATACCGGCAAGGAAGGTATCCCTAGGCTGTGGAGTGTCAAAGGTGTGGAAGGCGGCTTCATCTCCTGTCTTGGCGAAGATCAACACCTCCACTCTCCAGCGTTCTTGGTTGTCGTAGGACTGAAGGTATCCTTGGTAAATTGGTCACACCTTGAGCCTCAACTGCTGAAGGAGCTCCCAAAGGCGGGTGGCTAGGTATCTGGCTTAGACTCTGTGGGAAATCATGGTGAGGGTCTCGGCCATCTAAAACATTTGAAAAGAGAAAGGAATTAAAAAACCACTTTTAATAATGGAATGTAGTTAAGTAAGGGAAAGAGTGAGGCAAGTTTTTATGAAAGTTTTTCAAATTATATTTTATAAAATAAGTCCTTATGGGAAAACCAATTCTGTTCTATCTACAATCATGTCTTAGAGTCATTGCGGCTCTGGTACCATCTTTGTCGGACCACGAAGCAATAACACCAGATCCTCTGCGTAAATCGCACCAGTCCAGGATCAGCTAGTGCACACAGTGGCACCACTACAAAACAGACGGTTCGGAACTATCATCATAGACGGTTTTCTGAACTACCTGAATTGATGTGTCAGTGATAATTGCAGGTTATCACAGACGGTTTGTGAGCTGTCTGTGATAAAAATAACACAGACGGTTTGTAACTAGAACTGTCTATGAAGAAAACTATTACAGACGGCTCAAACCAAAAATCGTCTGTGATACTCACACTTCACAGACGGTTCTAGTTACCAACCGTCTGTGATTGATGAGTATCACAGACGGTTAATATATAGAACCGTCTATGATAGTCCTTCATAGACGGTTTATACCACGAAACCGTCTGTGATAGTTCATTCTATACCTAGAATTTATCTGTTTTTTGGCTAGCCTCAAGAAATAATGTTACCTATGCCCTCTGAAAACAAGCAAATACAGTGGCAAACACAACACACATTCCATTTTCGTTAAGATTAGAATCCACCAATGCAGCATAACAAGATAACAAACCCAACTCTTTAACACGGCAAGAATATATAAGAAGCAGAGATCCTAGCAAACAATAGGAGCTGGATGCATCGAATGGCAGCCGGATATCACTGGCAATGGAGAGGCGGCGGTAGCGCCACCTTTGTGGCACGACGGTGAGACTACACAAGGCACTTTTACGACACTTACGACAAGAGTGTATTGTGCAGTCGACCATGATGTCACAACGGAGGCACTAGCTCACGGTGGTAGTCAGCGTTATCGAGGAACAAGCTGGATGCATCGGATGGTAGCCGGATATCACTAGCAATGGAGAGGCGGCGGTAGCGCCACCTTTGTGGCATAATGGTGAGACTGCACAAGACACTCTTATGACACTTACAACAACAGTGTTTTATACAGTCGATCGTGGTGTAACAACGGAGGCGCTAGATCACGGTGGTAGTCGGTGTCATTGAGGGGAGGATGCAGGAAGCTACATAGCGGATGAACACACTCTGTGATAAATAAGGGCCGATGGAAAGGTAGATGGGGAATAATTAATAAGGGTGAGTAGTGGGAGGGGAGTAATTAATAAGGGCGAGCGGTGGGAGGAACCAGTGCTTGCCATTCGATGTGGAGAATGGACGGGTGAGATCGAAATCCTGGGGCATACGCCACAGATCAGTGACATGTCATTATCAGAAATGGTTTGTTATACGAACCATCTATGATAATCACATATCAGAGACGGTTCGTATAACAAACCGTCTTTGATAAGTGCATATCAGAGACGGTTTGTTATAAGAACTGTCTATGATATTAATATCAAAGACGGTTTGGTATACGAACCATCTGTGATAATGCTTAAATATGCGCACCCTAATCCAGCTCTTCTAAACTGTCCTCTCATCTTCTTCACCAGATTTCTCAATGATGGCATCTAATATTCTTTTGATCTCCTTCCTCTTATCTATCCATAATGAGTTGTTTGGCCGCAACCTTACACAGGTGGCAAATAATTTACCTCTGGAGTAGCTCCACCGCTCATGCCCTGCTTTCCTTCCTCGACTCGCTTCCATCTGTCAGCTGAACCTCATTATTCGCTGTCAATGGAGGTGTTTCGTTGCCGCTCAGCAAAGGGAAACCGTCCTTAGTCTCGTTCTTCTCTACAATGTGCACAAAGCGGAATCACATTTTGTGGGACTTTTGTAAATTTGCCTTGAATTTGACTCTTGTCTCAGTAGCTTCTGTAGTTCATATGACAAAGCACAAAACACAGACGATTGTAAATAAAAACTGTATGTGATAGTTTCATAGACGATTCTAATTCAAAACCATCTATAATAATGTGTATATCACAGACAGCTTTTAAACCTAACCATCTGTGATAGTTTCAGAGACGGTTTTAGCCATGAACCATCTGTAATAATCAAAGCATAGACGGCTCCACATGAACCGTTTATGATGAGACATCCAGTATAGCTTGTTTTGTAGTAGTGTGGTCACAAGGATACATATCAAGCACAGTGACAACTTCTATTAAATAAAGAGATATAGCCTTATGTCAGACCCAGATTTAACAAACCTGAAATCCTCTATGAGGCCACTACACTATTCCCTGGATCAGTAGACAGTGCTTACAGATACATTGCTAAATCATCTCATACACGCGACAGACCATACCATTCATTAATATTACAAAACCAGAGTTCAAAAATTCCACATCAGGATAAGTTGTACAAAAGGGCTATCAAGCCAAATAAGTTCATTACAGAAATACGATAGCGATAGCAGAAGCAAAAGGAGGGGCTCATCTATTCACAGGCAAACGACCGGGACAACCTAGGTGCGGTTAATATTACCCAGAGGCCTTGATGTGACCACGCCACCAACACGTACGACCATAGCGGCCAATATCAAGAATGAACTAAAGGTGAATTCGTTTCTTCAACTTCAACATATTTTAAATGAGAATATGATGCTACCTAATGATGAAAATATATATATTTGTAGCACCACATCACTTTGGAACCAATTGAAGCAAGGGTTCAAGTTGGACAGGTTTTGGAATCCAATTCGGCCTCCAGATCAATTCGGATTCAGCCTGATAAGCCAACTTCAAACGACCATAACTTTTGATCCAGAAGGCTTCTCGGGGCCCGTGAGTACTCGTTGGAAAGATCTTGGAGTCTACTTTCAGATGGATCTAGTCTCACCTCAAAACTCCACTCGAGCAGATCAGAAACTGCAAAACAAGCCACATCACTTTTCCAGTCTGACTCAAAGTGGGCCGAGGGCCTTGTAACTTGGGCTATTTGGGCTGGTACTGTTCACATGAACAGTACCACATGCGTGAACAGTAACTAGGAATAGTACCACATCCCTTTTCATTAGATAAGTGTGGCTTCCCCCTCCCCTATTTAAGGAGGCCACACCCCTTTAGTTTTCCTTGGGTTTTGCTTAGATTAATCTGTCTTTGAACAGTTTCACCGTTCATCGGTTTGTGAGACCCCAACTTGTGAACTTAATATTTATTCGCAATTTCAGATTGCATCTTCTACTCTCTTGCTTGTGTTCTCGATTCGCTTGCAGGAGATAGCCTTCTTGGCGAGGTCAATCATGTTCGGCACGGTTGATAACCAACGGAGCAGTGGTGTAGTGATTGCGAGGGGTTCGATCTGTTTTGGTCGGAGCCTTTGGATCATCAACGTCGAGATCTCCACAATCGACTTATCAGTACCTCTCGGAAGATCGGGCCATCGTCACATCAGTTGGTATCAGAGCAATGGTTCCCCGTGAGGTAATTCTTGTATCCCTAGTTAGTAGATTGGTTTTTATTTCCTATAACCCAGAAAAAAAATTTGCCCCACAAAAAGAGTTAATTCCGCTGTCCAAACCCCGTTGTGCCTTTCGATCTGTTAGTTTTGGTTTGCTAAATTGAATTTGTGTCCGTCATAGCATTGTCTAGTTGCTGGTCATATCTTTATTCCGTTAAAAATCCAAACAAAAGAAAAATTCCCCACCCCAAACCCTAATTTCCTAATTCGGCTGATTTTTCCTTTCTCTGCAGCCGCCACCAAAAACGTCATATCTTTTGATTCCGAGATTATTTTTGAGTGGGACCACAGCCATTAGATTCGAAAATTCCTTATCCATCTATCTGTGAAATTTCACATCATTCCAGCAAGGCAGTTAAGAGATATATGCGGTGAAAGTTGACCCAGTTATCTGTTTTGAATCTGCAACAGTCAGCAGTTGTGATTTTTGTGCGAATTTCTGTGTCGGGTTTCAGAAGTTGGCCCCAAAATAAAATTTGTAGAAAAAGCCGTCAGAAAACAGAGAAAAAAATAATCCGTGAAAAAGAGGCATCTGACAAAAAGTTACGGCCAAAATACCGACATACTGTCCAGTGGACAGAAATCTTCAGTTTTCAGTTTTGGGTCAATCCTTGTGTTCTTCAATTCCAGATTGCATTGGATTGAATTATCTTGTATTTACCACTCATACACATTGCCATACACTTGTTTTTAGCCTTCTTCCATTCTTGGTTGATCAGCAACATTGGCTAAGTGCTAGATACGGACTATAATTCAATTCTATGCAATTCTGAAATTAACTGATTGTTCTCCTTTGCTACATATTGTGCCTTCCAAGCTCCACATACTCTTGATCAGAACAGGTCCCCTCTTGTAATCGTACCCACGCTCGACACGGTGTCACGAACCAGCCACCGGTTGTACCACCTGCTGCATTGGTAAGAACACTTGTAAGGGTGTGGTAAGACGCTTTGGAATGTGTGATTCCACCTTCCACCACCTAGTAGTTGATAGGGATAATACCTTTGTGTTATCTTTTGTTTTCTACTAACCATGACAGGTGGGTCGTGTGATGATCAAGAGTGTGTTTTAAAGGGTGAGCTCATGACACCCTTCGATGAACAATGCACTACCATTATTGAGGACTTCAACAGGAAGTTTCAAGCTACGACAGATACATTGCAGCGCGCCATCAATGAGAGTATTGTACGCCTTGAAAGAATGCTGAATCGGCCACCAAACATTGGACACGAGTATGATCACGATGCGGACCATGATCGTGTGGAGGGAGATGATAATGAGAGACAAAACTGTGACGCCGGAGCTGCATTTGCTGCCCAAGATGCACGACACCGCCTACATCAAAACCGTCATGGTATGGGAGGTACTAATTTTCAGCACCACAATGCTCGTGTTAATGATAAACCATTTGCTAAAGTTAAATTTACCATACCATCTTTTGCGGGTACTTATGATGCTGAAATATATCTTGATTGGGAGATGACGGTAGAGCAGAAGTTTAATTCTCACTTGGTTCCTGAGCACCATAGAGTTAGACAAGCTACTAGTGAGTTTAAGGACTTTGCTATTATCTGGTGGAATGACCTGGGTACCATGCGCTTACAACCTGATACATGGGAGCGGTTAAAAGAAGCTATGCGCGCTAGATTTGTTCCTCCTGCTTTTAAACATGAAATGCATAAGAAATTGCAGTGCTTAGACCAAGGTAATAAATCTGTCGAGGAATATTATCAAGAACTACAAATAGGCATGTTGCGTTGTAATGTTGTAGAAGATGAGGAGGATAAGATTTGTCATTTTTACGGGGGTTTACGGCGTGAAATTCAGAACATTGTTTATTATAAAGATTTTACTATCACAACCAGTTGTTCCAGCTTGCTATGCTTGCAGAAAAAGAATTGCAGGTTAGGCAACAAAGGACAAGGAGCAACTTTGGAGGTACGTCTACATCGAGATCAATGCCTGGGCAAGCCAAGATAGCCCCACCTCCTATTTGTCGAGCTGCTGCCCCCTCTGAGAGTAGGGCGCGTTCAGCAGCACCGCCGCCACCATCACGCGCACCCAAGACGAGCAAATCTACTAGTGTGCAAACACCAGCAAAGAGCTCTTCATTGGTTGCTTCCACGGGCCGTACGACGGGCATTGTGTGCCACCGTTGTAAAGGGATGGGCCACGTCATGAGAGATTGCACAAGTCAGCGGGCGTATATTACGACAGAAGATGGTGGTTATGTAAGTGCTAGTGATGTTGAGGATGAATATGCTCTTGCAGCTAACCTTGCAGGTAATGGTGATGATCATGAGAACAAACCTGTGTTTGTGCCCTTTTCTGTGACTAACAACTTGTAGGTAGTTGAGAACCATGCCGAAGAGGAGCATGAGCTGATGGAATCGTTGACCCCATTGGTTGAGAATGAAGATAAGGAGATGGATGCCCTTACATCATCCGAGGAGAGCCAAAAGGTAAAGAACATGGAGCTATCATCGCCACGGTACTGATTTGGTGCTACAACAAGACATATAGCAACCTTGTGAGTATATACCGCTGTAGTGCAATCTTTTGATATTCCTTGTGTTGACTTAAATGAACCATGTGCTAATCTAAATTCTCATAATTTTGCACATGTCGAATTAATAACACATAAAGAAGTTTTGACTAGAATTTCTCCTGCTAATTCATTGTGTTACATCATGTTGGATCTACCTATGAAATTGTCACATGCTATGGAGAAAGTTTCGAACTTGCATGTTCGAAATTCTTGTTAAGTGCCTATACCCTGGATATAAGTTTAATTTGATTGGAGATTATGATGTGGGAACTCAATTTCTTGTATATCGAATATGCATAACTTGTGATCACATGGATGAATTGAAACTTGCTATTTGGAACAACAATTCTTGTATGCTGAATCATGTTCAAAGTGAGAGGAAGTAAAATTTAGTACTCATCCAATGCCTATGTATTCAACTCTTTTACACCATCTAGTATAGACAATCTGAATAAAGATGATGAATTATGGCAGAACATACAAATCTTTTCACCCTGGCTAGATGAATTTGCTATTGTTCGATTGAGATATGATTATATAGCTGGATTGTTCCTCACTTACATTTGCAAAACAAGTTGCAACAATTACTGTGTGACAAATTTTGAATTGCTCATTAACTTATATGATTACTCTTGGGTTAATAATACAATTAGCTTTTATGATTGCTGTTGTTTTATAACCTTAATTGTGCAACAACGAAGAACTGTTAAAATGGATGACATATACATATACCATATATACACCTTGGCTTCTTTGTTATCATATTTTCAGCTTATCAAGAGCCGAGGACGGCTTTGTTTGCAAGAAGGGGAGGATGATAAGAACATGAAACCTATGGATACAACCATATTTGCTCTACTTGTTGTTACAATTACAAGAGCTCCTACGCATCACTTAAATTATGAGGTGAGCTTGTTTCAAAGAGATTTTACTTTATTTGATAAAGAACTTATGATATTACATAATGAGAGTTTGTTGCGTTTGTTATCATACACCAAGATTTATGATCAAGATCATGCAATACGTGACACTACACATATGTTAAAACCGAGGACGGTTTTCCATCAAGAAGGGGAGGATGAAACCTATGGATACAACCATATTTGCTCTACTTGTTGTTACAATTACAAGAGCTCCTACGCATCACTTAAATTATGAGGTGAGCTCGTTTCAAAGAGATTTTACTTTATTTGATAAAGAACTTATGATATTACATAATGAGAGTTTGTTGCGTTTGTTATCATACACCAAGATTTATGATCAAGATCATGCAATACGTGACACTACACATATGTTAAAACCGAGGACGGTTTTCCATCAAGAAGGGGAGGATGATGTGACCACGCCACCAACACGTACGACCATAGCGGCCAATATCAAGAATGAACTAAAGGTGAATTCGTTTCTTCAACTTCAACATATTTTAAATGAGAATATGATGCTACCTAATGATGAAAATATATATATATTTATAGCACCACATCACTTTGGAACCAATTGAAGCAAGGGTTCAAGTTGGACAGGTTTTGGAATCCAATTCGGCCTCCAGATCAATTCGGATTCAGCGTGACAAGCCAACTTCAAACGGCCATAACTTTTGATCCAGAAGGCTTCTCGGGGCCCGTGAGTACTCGTTGGAAAGATCTTGGAGTCTACTTTCAGATGGATCTAGTCTCACCTCCAAAATCCACTCGAGCAGATCAGAAACTGCAAAAAAAGCCATGTCACTTTTCCAGTCTGACTCAAAGTGGGCCGAGGGCCTTGTAACTTGGGCTATTTGGGCTGGTACTGTTCACATGAACAGTACCACGTGCGTGAACAGTAACTAGGAATAGTACCACATCCCTTTTCATTAGATAAGTGTGGCTTCCCCCTCCCCTATTTAAGGAGGCCACACCCCTTTAGTTTTCCTTGGGTTTTGCTTAGATTAATCTGTCTTTGAACAGTTTCGTCGTTCATCGGTTTGTGAGACCCCAACTTGTGAACTTAATATTTATTCGCAATTTCAGATTGCATCTTCTACTCTCTTGCTTGTGTTCTCGATTCGCTTGCAGGAGATAGCCTTCTTGGCGAGGTCAATCGTGTTCGGCACGGTTGATAACCAACGGAGCAGTGGTGTAGTGATTGCGAGGGGTTCGATCTGTTTTGGTCGGAGCCTTTGGATCATCAACGTCGAGATCTCCACAATCGACTTATCAGTACCTCTCGGAAGATCGGGCCATCGTCACATCAGGCCTAGTTAATATTAAACTCACCCACTAGTTAGCTTGGTCGGCTAAACTGTAAAGAGATGCTAGAACACTAAGACCTATGCTAATTGCCACTGTCTTCATCGCTGTCATCTCCTTGGTCCTGATAGTAGGCATACTGGTCTTGATTCAAGAACTCTGAATGGAAGGGTTGAGAGCGAGGGTGAGCACACACAACCGTGCTCCACGAGCCAACACACAGAATGCAGATAATTATAGATGCAAGGCTTTAACAAGGGTGGCTTAGGTTCTTTTAATTGCGTAAAGTGATAGTTGCAAGTATTATAAGTATAAATCCTATGACCTAGCATTTTGTCAAACATGCTTTAGAGAATTTAAATCGTGCAATACATATAGTGGTGTAGGTTCCATCCATCAGTTACATGGTTCCATCCAGCTATGCTAGATTTTGGACCAGTAGGCTACATCTACCATAATAATAGCACTAGAGTACTTCCCCCAGGAAAAGTCAAAATTGGAGTACTCCCCCCAATAGGTTTTTCATCCCACCCATAAAATTTTGGAAATAGAACTAACTCGAGGAAGTTCTCATATCCGCCCTTGACCGTGAGCATGGCTGTTCGAACAGTTTATACTCTGTAGAGACTGCAATTTTTACCCACAAGAGACAATCAACTTGATAGGGCTGCGTGATTCTGTGGTCACGTAGATCGAGAGATTATCATGGGTCCATTACAATACCTCGCCCCCTAGCACCTTATCCATATGGGGATGGGCTCATACATTGTGCGGGATGTCCACCACAGGGTAGCACCGTCGGACTCCACTCTCCCCTGACACTAGCCTTGGCAACATCACCTTTTCCCGGTGTCCCATTCATTGTCGGATTTTTATCATACATGTACACTAGTCTTCCGTGAGATGACTAAAGGGTCCAGTAAATTATTCAGCCCAGCCTACACTTTGCCAGCTTGTGGTAGGACTATTTTACATGGAGAGGTCATCACAGGATTAAGTCCTTAATTTGTCTAGGCGGTTCATTCCACAAACCATAGATTCTTGTGTTACATCCACACCACCCACTCTTACCACCCGCCTAGATAGGTATAGTAGTTTTTAGGATTCTGAGAACATTAAATTAAGTTTGTCATAAATATTTAGCCACTTACATCCTGTAATTGTCCCAAAGCAAGTTTTCATATTTAAATATTGATGATCAGGGTAACTAGTAGCCTAGACTTGATGAGACTAGCATGTCATTTAATATGACGTATAGCTATTAAAGTTGTCATTAATATCTAGGGTGTCAAGGATTAGGTAATTCAAGTGTCAAGGATGGCATTTTAAAATTTATACAACATCAAGTAGGCATGTAGCTACCTTTAGCTTTGACATACATTTGCGTAATAAATTAAACATGCAATTTGATAATTTAAAGAAACTATTTGTGGCTACTGACCAAACAGTAAAGTGACTTGGTCAGCATCTACAAGCCGGACACATTCGACAGCAGAAGGTGAGGTTTATATAGCTTGTTTGGTTCCTGGTCGAAAGCCAGTCCCGACCTGCCAGTGGTAACCAGCTTTCTTTAGTGAGTTTAGTGAGATTGAATATTTCTATGCAAAAAGAAGTGCTTTAAAAAACACCTCTTTTCCTTCATTTTCAAATTATTACAAATATCAATTAACTGAGCGAAGAGTAGTAGTGGAGACGATGGATGAACAATGCTTGTCCCCTTTCCTAATGTCCAGGGTGGGCACATATATTTCTATGAGAAGTATTTTACAATTATGCCCATACATCCATGTGCCCACTGTAGGGGTATCTATGTCATTACACACATCCCATTTTGGGCTTTACAACCCTTTAGCAGGCCGGATAGGCTTAGGTGGGGGCCACCCCTACAACATGAGCCTCTCATGGTGAAGGGCTTCATGGGCCGAAGCCATGTCATCGAGCCATTTGGCCCCCTCCATCCCTGCGGCCTGTGATCTTTTGTGGTGTTGTGTGGAAATGATTTTGCCAGTGCAGGCCCACCTCGCGCCGTGGACAAGGAGTGGATGTGCAGGTCGGCCTCATCCCGCGGACATGAAGTCGAGGTCGGGCTCGTCTGGCAGGCACGGAGTCGAGGCGCATGTCAGAGTTGTCCTGCGGACACGAAGTCAAGGTCGGGCTCATCCCGTGGGCATGGAGTCGAGGCGTAGGTCAGAGTTGTCCTGCGGACACGAAGTCGACGTCGGGCTTGTCCCGCGAGCATGGATTCAAGGCACATGTCGAAGCCAGTGCCTGTGGCCCAATGATGGTGTTTTAATGGCGCTGAGGATCGCGCCGGCTACTAGCACGCCACGGGAATTGCACCATGCACTGGCGCGGAGTAGGACACACGGTAGCACTAGATTGGCATGTCATGGGATGTCAGGTGGCCGCATGACCGCGGTCGTGCGTTCCTTCCCGAGGCTGTGGGACACATGGCAGAAGAGGATTGGCACATCGTGGGATGTCAGGCGGCCGCACGGCCATGGTCGTGCGTTCCTTCCCAAGGTTGTGGGACACGTGGCAGGAGGGGATTGGCGCTTCGTGGGATGTCAGGCGGCTGCACGGCCGCGGTCGTGCGTCCCTTCCTGAGGTTGCGGGACGCGTGCATGCGCGCGACCAGGCGACCGTGTGGCTTCGGCTGTCCGTGTATTCGCTGCCGAGGCCCTCCAACCCTCGTATGCTCTTCCGCCTCAGACTGTGTTCAAGATTTCCTTCGTATTTTCGTAACCTTGCCTTGTTTTATATGTACGACTCATTCTGGAAGATGCAGAGCGCACGGTGGTTGTGTTCCTTGGGCCGTATGTGGCCAAGGAGCACAGCCTGCGCGAGTCCGCAACGGCGAAGCTCGGGTGGATAAACTGGGTGTGCGAAGCTCTAGGCATTCCTATGCTGGAGCGCGCCACTCCGGCCACAAGCCAGGCTCGCCTCCACGATGGCGATGACAAGGGGGAAGCCTCCCCCCTCGACGGAGGGCCCGGTCACCTGCCGTCGTATCCAGCTCGACTGCTGTCCCTACCGTAAATTCCGCCGGAGCTGAAGGTACGATGGTCACCAGCTTCGACTTGGTAGAGTATGCCAATTCGTACTTGGAGGCGAAGGCGGATCGCCCAGCTCCCGGCGATGAGTCCCTAGGCGGCACAAAGGACAAGGGGCACAGCGCGGACATCCAAGAGGGCGAAGCTTCATCGCCCACACCGGCTGCGGAGGCCGAGGAGTCGTCAGCAAGGCCCCGAGTGCGAAGCGCGCTCAGACACAGTCTCCCGCAAGGCTAGAGGAGGGGGCGTTCGAACTGCAATCAGGATCTGTCGGAGTCAGACCTGACACGAAGACTGCTAGGCCCGAAGGGGACCCCGTCGCGCTAGACGCAGGCAGTGTTGCCGCGGTTGGGTCCGAAGTAGAGCAGACACCATGACAGACTACAACAATCCGTGACAAAGTTAGGCGCAATACTTTCTCTCCCAGCAACTTTGCAAAGCTGTCTCCGATCTGCTCCCTAATTCCATCGTCAACATCAGCGAAAACACGAACAAGGCTCGAGCAACGGGAGCGGACGCAAAGTCTCTGGCGCGCCCGCCCCGGATGTGACGTCGATCCCCACTACCATGGAAGTTGCTGGCACGGACACTCGGTGGCTGACCGTCCCAACTTTGTCCCCGGACCGGAGACGTTGCAAGCCCTGAAAGCAGCTGGTGATTGTGCGGACGCCGGATTGGACCGGTGGGCACTGGTGTCATGCGGCTCGGAGTTGCTGGAGGGCGCAATTGAGGCCGCGGGGATAAGGGTAAGCGTCCCTACCCTATATTTATACTTGCCTTTGCATTTGAGACTTGACTGACAGCTGCGTTGTGCATTTTCTTCCCTTGCTCGTGCCCTGTAGGTGGCCCGCACTCGCGAGTAGGGGTCGTTAGAGGACCAATTCCTCGCCACCGAAGAGGCTAACGTCACCGCCGAAGAGGACAACGCCGCTAAGGATGATCACAACTGTTTCCTTGAGACGGAGGTCATAAAGGTGATCGCGGAGACTCGAGCACTCACAGAGGAGATGAAGCGGGCGGTCATCGAAGAATGCGATGGGTTACTCCAGCAGATCACCGCGCTGGAGTAGGAGAAGGCCTAGCTAGTCGCGTCGCTCAGGGAGAAGGACCAGACCCTGGGCGATGCCTCCGTAGCGGCGTGGAGCTCGATGGAGGCTTTGGAGAGCGCCCTCTCTGACCTCTCCGTGATCGTGCCACCCCGCACCTTCAGGCCCGAAGAACTGCCGCATACCCTCTAGTGTATCGGGGAAGCTTCCAGCCTCGTCCTCAACGCCGCGCGGTCCTTCGGCAATCACTGCTCTCTGGTGACGTCACGCATCGCCTTTGCTCTCCTCCATCACCGAGGATGTCTTCATGTGGGCGAACTGGCCAACCCTCGGCTAGAGATGTCCGATGGAGTCGAGGTCATGTCGAGCGCCATACACACCATCTGTTGCTCCGCCCGGGCCTTCCATCAAAGATCTAGGACTACATCGGCAAAGCAACGGCGAAGGTGGCGATGCGGCAAACCCTCTGGTTCAGACTATCCTTATACCCCTAAACCTATTTCTGTTTATTGGCTAGCATCAGGAAATGCTAGCCATGCCCTCTGAAAGAAGCAGATCAACATGTACATGTATACATCCAATTCACATCTCAATTCATTTCACAAACATAAAACATCCATTTCGCAAATCAATTAATTGAAATGAAATAAAATATCCATTAACAAATACAAAATTACAATCAATGTCAATATCTTATCCCAAACAAAAATCATTGTACGTTGTGGAACTCTCCAGTTGATTTTATGACTCTAGACATCAAAAAGTACGCGCACTCTCCTCGAATTTGTGCAAGGTCCGACTGTTGCAATGCAGTTGTAGAGATGGGTGCAGCCTGTCGATAGGAATATCAATGTGCGTACATATATAACCTGATAAGTGTGAAATAAATGTGGAAAGATTGACAAACCTTAGAATTGGTGATCTTCGAGGAATCGCGGAGTAGTTTCATATGGTGGCAAAATTAGAATCCACACGTGTTGCCCGATGGCTGCTGGTGGCACTGCAAAAAATAGAATGTATTAATTCAAGAGGCATTACTACCAAGTGTTATATAGGATTAATTAATGTGTACTAGCGAATACCTGAAAATTTTGAACATGTTGCAAGGGCTTGGCCCCTTGCGTCAAGCCACGTGACTGTGCAACGTACGTGGCGAACGAACTTCGTGATTCGAAAAAGTTAGCTTAGTCATTCGGAAGGAAAGAAAGAGTACAATATAGTTATGTATGGAGAAAATATACTTACCTATCGAGTAATTGGCTGAACACTGTGTACTCGGATTTGTTATACTTAAGGAATCTAGGTATATTGTCTTGTTCCATTTTGATATAATTACAATTAAAATCCAATGGAACCGCTCATTGTATGGCATAAGAACAAATTCCTTATCGCGGTGAGCCAGCAGTGTTGTTGTAATATAGCTCTTGACGAAGGATGCATCCTCGCTGATGGTATCCTTGGCGACCAAGCGTGGGTCCAGGAAACCAATTGGTGATTTGGATAATCTAGCTTCAGTCACCATGTATCTATATATATACACAGAAAAGCAACAAATTATATATGACATTGTCGTAGGGGTGGCCCCCACCTAAACCCAGCAGGCCTGGTAGGAAATTATAAGGCCCAGAATAGGCCATGTGTAATGACATAACGCGCTTTAAGGGATAACCAGATGTAAGGGTATAACTGTAAAAGCACTCCTCATGTGTATATATATATATGAGAGTAAGCCATGGGGAGGGGCCAGGCCATTACACTTATCTTCATCACTCTCCACTACCATCTCTCTCTGTTTGGTCTGTAGCCACAACAGTTGGCGCCGTCCGTGGGGAGGACGAAGACAAGCCTGAAGATCGAAGGAAAAAGATGGCACCGAAAAAAGCTTCACCAGCGGCGGCGAAGGGAAAGAAGACGGCTGGGTCGGAGCCGCGCGCGAACACCAGGGTTTCGGCATCGGCCGCCGAAGGAGTTGGCGGCGGCGTACGCGCCGTGGTCGCGGGCATCGACGCTCGCGCGGCAACGACCGACCCCGCCAGCGCCGCTACCGCCACCCTCGCCGGTAGCGTGGGTCAGACGGCCGGGGGTAGCCGCAACGAACCATCCGGCGGATCTGCAGATCGTGAGGCGATGGTCCCTGCACCGACCCATCCGCCGGGCGTTCCGGCGGTCTCAACGACACCAGCGGTGGAAAGTGTCCTACTAGCAGCCCTCAACGCGTTCCAGCGGGAACTAGGGGGCCTTCGCAGAGCCATCCGAGATATACAAGAGGCTCGGGCCAGCGGCTTCATGGCGATGTCGCGCCCGAGTCCACGCCGAGAAGGCGGACAGCCGCAAGCCCCACGCCTAGCCGCGTCCCGCCGGGGTGCGTAGATCCAGAATCCCCGCTTTCGGCGGGGCTGCAGCAGGTGGCGTGGCCCGAAGGCTTCAAGTTCCCTAGCATCATCGACCCGTACAGAGGCGACACGGATCCTCGCGAGTTCGTGCGCGTGTACGAAACCGCGATGGAGGCCGCGGGCGGAGACGACACCACGAAGGCGAAGGGACTCCCCCTCGCACTGCACGGGGGGGCACTCTCTTGGTTTTTTACCATAGAGCCGGGCTCCATCTACGCGTGGGAGCAGCTTCGCGACCGCCTTCGCAGCAACTTCCAAGGACACCGTGTTGAGCGAATCGATGCGGACCAACTCTTCGCTGTGAAGCAAAGACCCTCGGAGACGCTCCGGGGCTACTTCAAGCGCTTCGCCAAGATTCGAGGCCAGGTAAAAGATATTAATGAAACCACCGTCGTTAATGCAGCCATACAGGGCCTTCGCCCGGGCCCGATGGCCGAGTACAACGCGCGGAGGCCAATCAAGACAGTCGCCACGCTCTTCGACAAAATGGACAAGTACGCGCGGGCGGAGGAGGATGCGCGAAGACGCAGCAGTACCGTCCTCGGCCTCGCCCATGAGGAGCGCCCCCCGCGTGAAGTGGGGGCGGGTGGCCTCTCCTCGAAGCCGGGCCGCAGCCGAGAGCCCCGAGGAGGCCCTCCCCGAGGCAGCAAGGCCGGGGTACAGGAAGGCTCTTCAAGGAGCAGGCCTAAACCTCGGCGCCGCCAGCGCAGGTCGCAGACGGCCCGTCATGTCCTCGACACCGAGAGCGCCCGCCAAGGACCCGCCCCCGCCTCACGGAAGGGAGACAGGGGACCGGACGGCGGACTTGATTGCGGCGACCAACCCCACGCAGAACAAGAGCTCCTACACTATGGCAAGTGGTGCGAGGTACACGGCTACGGTGATCATTACACAAGGGCATGCACCGCCGTTATGGAGCTACGGAGGGTGACGGCCGGGTCTCGGACTCGGCCTCCTCGGCCCATTGGAGCCCCGTGGGGCACCCAAGGATAGCCCCATACGAGCCACCGCAATCGAGGGCGCGCAGCATCGCACCGTCGGCGTCATCACCGAGGCTCCTCTTCAAAAGCCCCGGGAGCGGCGCGGTGTGGATGCCACCCGCAACATCACCTTCGACTTGAACGAGCGCCAGGGCGTGGAGTACCCTCACCAAGACCCTCTAGTCATCCAAGCCCACATAGCACGCTGTGACGTCAGGCGCGTCCTCGTCGACGGGGGAAGCTCCGCTAATATCTTGTTTGCAGAGGTCCTCGATCGCATGGCGATCCCCGGCCGGCTAGAGCAGCCGTGAGCTCCACTTCAAGGCCGGGGCCAACCGTTGCGAGCCTTGGGGCACGTGTCCTTCTGTCACTTTCCGTCGGGAGGGCAACAAAGGTAACATCCGTACCGAGCAGGTCACCTTCGACATCGTAGATATCCCGCACCCCTACAACGCCATCCTGGGGCGACCCGCCATCAACTCTTTCGAGGTGATCCCGCACCACGCGTTTTTGTGTGTAAAGCTCCCGGCCGGAGGGTGTTATCACCATCTTCGCGACGTGACCTGGCAGTGTGCGAAGGTGGCAGCCGTGTTCGCATCGCCGGTGCATGCCCTCTCCGCGGCGCTCGGGATGGGCCTCCGCCAGGTGGGCGCCAAGCCTCGGCCGGCGGAGTTAAGAAGGTGCCGCTCGGCGGAGGGGTAGTTTGTGTCCATTGGCGAGGGCTCCCCGGGTCGAGCGGGATCTCGCTCTGAGTGCTTGAAACAACGTCGACATCTTCGCATGGTCCCCGAGGACATCAAGGGCGTGGACCGAGCGATGTCGAGCATCGCTTGGTGGTCGCCCGACGCCAAGCCGTCAAGCAAAGGCTTGGCGTATGTCGATGGATCGGCGGCAGCGCCAAAGCAGGTGGCGGCTTCTTCTCGCCGGGGTCATCCGCGAGGTCCACCATCCGAGTGGCTCGCTAACCGGTGCTAGTCAAAAAGGCGGCGGGGCACGGCTTATGTGCATCGACTTCACGGCACTCAACAAGGCGTGCGGCGGACAATTACCCCTGCGCGCATCGATCGGTGGTCGACGCCATCGCTGAGTGCAAACTCATGAGTTTCTGGGCGCCTATTCGGCTACCACCGGTATACATGGCTGAAGACGACGGCGAGAAGACCAGTTTCATCACACCACTTGGGACGTTACGCTTGTCGAATGCCCGCGCTTGAAGAACGCAGCGCTACCTTCACCCGCCTCGTCGCCATTGCCCCGCCGCCCGGCTCGGGAGGAACGTCGAAGCCTATGTCGATGACGTGGTGGTCAAAACTTCGGCGAGCTTGCTCTGCATGGCCGGACCTCGGAGACCTTCGATAACCTCGGAAGGCGGGCATCAAGCTCAACCCGACAAATGTGTCTTCGAGTGCGGCGGGCAAACTCTAGGTTTCCTCGTATTCGGGCGGGGCATCCGGAGAACCCCGACAAAGTAGACGCCATCCCGGGTATGGAGCCGCCAGACAACGAGGAGGTCCAGCGGTGGCAGCCGCATGGCGATTAAGCCGCTTCCTATCCGGGCGGCGGGCGGGACTGCCATTTTTCAAGACACTCCGCGGTGCGATGGATTTCGTTGGGACAGAGGCGCGCAAGGCCTTCAACGAGCTCAAGCGGCACTGCAAGCCTCCCACTCTGGTCGCCCGGCACGAGGCTCCCCTCTGCTCTATTCGGCGCGTCGCCACCGCGGTCAGCGCCGTCCTCGTCTTAGAGGAAGGCGCCATGCAACCCTGTCTACTTTGTCTCCGGTTTCTCAAGGTGCCAAGACAAGATATACGGAGCTTGAGAAGCTCGCGTACGCGCTCATCATGGCCTCCAGGAAGCTTCGGTATTATTTTCTGGCCCACCCGATCACAGTACCTTCCTCATTTCCCCTGGCAGAGATGCTACACAACAAGAAGTCCACAAGGCGCATCGGCAAATGGGCTGCCGAGCTCGCTCCCTTCTCCTTGACGTATGCTTCGCGAACGGCAATCAAATCCCAAGTCATGGCGGATTTTCTCGCCGAATGGACCCCGCCGGCCCAACCCGTCCAGACGCACGATGATCCCGTCTGGACGCTTACAATCGACGGAGCTTACAGCGTCGCCGCGCGGCGTAGGGCGGTGATAAATCACGCCCGGACGACGTTCTTTGTACTCGGCGCGCCTTGCCTTCCCCGCCACCAACAACACGGCTGAATACGAGGCACTGCTCTTTGGCTTGGCGAAGCTCAAGGCAATCGGCGCGAGACGGGTGTTGGTCCGCACCGACTCGCGCTTGGTGGCTGGCCATGTGGACAAGTCATATCAAGCCAAGGACCCGGAGTTGGCCAAGTACCTCGCGGCGGTGAGGGCGAGGGAAAGGCACTCGTCCATCGAGGGGGCGTTCCATCGAGGCCATCCCCCGTGCGGAGAATGAGCAAGCCGACGCCCTCGCTAAGGCGGCCAGGCCAGCGTTGCCCCAGGGGCGTTCTACGAATGTTAGCAAAGCGGCCATCGCGCGGACAACGGGGCGGCACACTCGTCCATCGCGTGTCGGCGCCAGAGATTGGCGAGCCCATCTTCAATTTCTTGCAAGGCATCACCGAGCCGAGGACCTGGCGAGCTGCGGCGCTTGCGGCACCGCGCGCAGTCCTTCCGTGTGTTCGGGATACTCTACAAGAGAGGGGTTTGCGCACCGCTCCTGCGCTGCCTCTCGACTGAGGGGGGAAAGGAGCTCTTGGCAGAGATCCACGCGGGCGTATGCGGATCCCACCTGGCACCAAGGTCATTAGTCGGCAAGGCGTTCAGGCAAGGCTTCTCGCCGATGCCATCACCGATGCCCGGACCTCGTCCGTCGGTGCCAAGGGTGCCGATGGATGGCGCGCATCATCCGCGAGCCCCGGCGAGCCTCAACCCCATTCCCGGTGTGGCCAGCGCACGCTGGGTCTCGATATAGTAGGACCACTTGCCCGAGCTCCAGGGGACCTCCGGTTCGTGGTAGTCGCGCTGGAGTATTTCTCCAGATGGCCGGAAGCGATCGCTCTGGCCAAAGTAACTTCTGCGGTCATACAGCGCTTCCTATGGCAAAACATCATATGTCGTTTCGGTGTGCCCCGGGAGCTCACGGTCGACAATGGCCTGCAGTTCGACGCCACCCTCTTCAAAGATTATTGTGACAGCATGGGCATCACCCTCCGATTCGCCTCGGTAGGGCATCCCCAGTCCAACGGGGCGGTCGAACGGGCGAATGGTGCCATCTCTGCCACCATCAAAAAGCGCCTGGTTGGATTGCCGAAGGGCAAGTGGCCAAGCGAGCTTCACATCGCTCTTTGGTCGCTTCGCACAACAGTAACACGCCCGACGGGATTCACGCCGTTCAAGCTCCTTGTCGGTGATGAAGCGGTGACGCCCGAGGAAATCAAGGCCGGCTCGCGGAGGGTCCTCGTCCAAGCACCCGAAGAGGAGCACCGTGTGTCCTTGGACCTCCTCGACGGGACACGAGCAGACGCAGCCCACCATGTCGAGAAGTACGCGCGGCAGACAATGCGTACTCGGGACCGCTCTATATGCCCGCGGGGGTTCAAGCCTGGGGATCTCGTCCTCAGAGTGGCGCTCCAGGCGGAGACCGTTGGCAAGCTGGAGTCCAAGTGGGAAGGCCCGTACATCGTGACGGAGGCATTGCCGAAGGGGGCGTACCGCCTCCCGACGCTCGAAGGACAAGCCTTCCGGCATACATGGAACGCGGACAGGTTACGACGGTACTACGCCTAGGAGCGGGATGCGATGGCGTAGAGCCACCAGCCCTTTGTTATGCGTTGCTCGCCCGCGCAAACGGGAGTTCAATAAAGGTTGCTGTTCCCAGAGCATCCCATGTCCGCGCTGAGCAGAACAAAGTCTGCGGACTTTAAATAAGACGTAGTGTCGAGGTCCGCCTCCGCACGCGAGTCTCATGCGGACTATAAATAAGGCGTGGCGTCGAGCCTAGCTCGCACGCGCCAGATCCACGGACTTTAAATAAGGCGTGGCGTCGAGGTCCGCCTCGCACGCGAGTCTGCGGACTATAAATAAGGCGTGGCGTCGAGCCTAGCTCGCACGCACGACCCACGGACTTTAAATAAGGCGTGGCGTCGAACCTAGCTCCGCACGCACTCTCGAAGTATAAATAAGACGCAGCGGGGACGCCTCGCGCGCTCTCTGAGTATAAATAAGGCGTGGCGTCGAGCCTAGCTCGCACGCACCACCCACGGACTTTAAATAAGGCGTGGCGTCGAGGTCCGCCTCGCGCGCGAGTCTGCGGACTATAAATAAGGCGTGGCGTTGAGCCTGGCTCGCACGCACGATCCACGGACTTTAAATAAGGCGTGGCGTCGAGGTCCGCCTCGCGCGAAGTCTACGGACTATAAATAAGATGTAGCGTCGAGCCCGGCTCGCGCGCGCGATCCACGAACTTTAAATAAGGCGTGGCGTCGAGGTCGCCTCGCGCGCGAGTCTCGCGGACTATAAATAAGGCGTGGCGTCGAGCCTAGCTCGCACGCACCAGTCCACGGACTTTAAATAAGGCGTGGCGTCGAGCCCAGCTCGCACGCACTCTCGGAGTATAAATAAGGCAGCGGGGGCGCCTCGCGCGCACTCTACGGAGTATAAATAAGACGTAGCGTCGAGCCTAGCTCCGCACGCACTAGTCCACGGACTTTAAATAAGACGTAGCGTCGAGCCTAGATCCGCACGCGCGAGTCTCCGGACTATAAAGGAAGTCGTAGCGTCGAGGTTCGCCTCCGCACGCGCCGCTCCACGGAGTATAAACGAGATGCGCAGACCTGCCCTCCGCGTTCGGCGGCAGGTAACACCAAGCATAAAGTACTACTTGGTTCCATTATAAAAGCAAAGGGGTTACATGGTTACAAGCGTCAGAACCAGTACACCATCCCCCTGCTCCACCCGCCCAACCGCTCAGCCTTGGCGCGGTGCAGACGAGCCCGAGCCGTCGTCGCCGCGGCGCTAAAGGACCCCTTCAAGCCACTGGAGGAGGTCCCCCTCCCCATGCAACGTCTGCTGCACGGCGACCCGCTGCACCTTCCCGGCGGCCCGCATCCGTTGATGGAAGTTACGCGAGCTAGGCCCGATGGAGCGGATGGCGTCGACATAACCTGCAGTGGTCGGGAGGATCCAGCTTGAGGATTTGCTAGCTCATGGGTATGCCTACACCCACGAGTATGAAGCGAGGCGGCGGCGGCACGTACCAACATAGCTGCGATGCTCGCCAAAAGTTACGGCGCCACGAAGAGCAACGCCGGCCCCCTCGATCAACTGGCGTCTCGGCAGGCCTCCGGCTCAGGCGTAGTGTCCGGCACTCGGGCGCACAGATCTCGGAGGGCTGGTTCGAGACTCCATGGCCCGCCATGTCGATGAGGACGCATTTTCCAAGACAAGGCAGTTCTCGGCAGCAGACTCCGCCAGTTGGGTGTTCTCCCCTTCTAGGACGACGATCTGCTGCACGAAGGCGGCGCGCTCCCCAGCCGCGACGCTCCGAGCTTCCGTGGCCGCGAGTTGTGCGGCCACCAGGGCGTCCTCCAGCGCGCGAAGGTCTCCATCCTTCACGGCGAGCGATGTTTGCTTCGGAGGTCGGCTTCGAGCCCTCCGCTCCCGAACGCGGGCCTCGTCAAAGGACCGGCTGAGGGCAAGCGTCTGGCAGAAACAACAAATCAGCAGGCGTCCAGCAGTACCTTACAAGCTGAAGCGCACACACTTACTCTCATCTCGGAGGCCTGCAGCGCGAGCGCTAGGAGGTCCCCCGCGCAGGACGACAGCACCTCTCGGTTGAAGCCGTTGTCGGCACGCTCTGCGGCGGCGGTGAGGTCGCAAAATATCTCCGGGCGAGGGAGGAAGTCCGAGCGAGCGAGCCCCGGCCCCAATGCGCCAGGATTTATCGCAGCCACGACCACGTCAGCAGCAGCGGACACCTGCGGGGCATCCTGCACGAGGCTCCCGACTTCGCGCATACCTCTGCTGCTCGATCCTTCCCCACATACGGGAGACGTCGTCTCGCCTGATGTCGGCAGAATGAGCGAGCAGATCGGAGAGAGTCTCGTGAAGTCAGGTGAAGAAAGGGATTCACACCTACCTCCTGCGCCCCTCGTCACGGTAGGAGGTGGCGCCGGTTTGACCACCCAGGGGGAAGCGGGCGCCTCGACGGTCGGGGAGAAGGTCTTCTCGGCCGCGCCAGCCGCCGTAATCCCGCGGCAAGGCCCGCAGCGTGCTCGACCCCTCGTTGGCGGCGGGGACTGCGTCCGAGGGCGTTTTGCCTGCGGTGGCACAGGCGATTCTTCCGCGGTAGGACCAGCTCCGGTCACCGTCACCCCCACGGTTTCCTCTGTAGGGGGCACGCCCTCGTCGGCCGCTGCGGTTGATAACGCACCTTCCCCCGTGGTTTGCGCGCCAGGAACAACGCCACCCCCTGGGTTGACGGTTTCCAACTCAACAAGGGCCGCGAGCCCGAGCACGGGCTCGTGGGCGTCGGCAGAAGGTGCCGGGGGATCCGCGGCGGTGCGCCCCTCTGAAGCAGTATGGCCAGGCCCACCGCTGGTCGCACGCCCGTCTCGGTGGGCTGGCGCGGGGTTCTTGCCGTCGCATACGGCAGCCGGGGAACGGGCCCGGCGTCGTGAAGATAGCACCCCCGTAGGGCTATCACCGTCCTGAGCGCCCGGAGTCCCGGCGGGAAGCTCTTCCGGCACCACACGCTCGGGCACGGCAATGCCCATAGCCTCGCAGGTGCGGTTTACCCGCCCCTGCTCAGCCGCCTTGACTACGGCCTCGCGAGCCCGGTGCTCCTTCAGCGTGTACGGGCCGAGGAGCGCCGCAACCGCGCGCTCCGCATCTTCTAGCCGAGCCACTGCGCAGGAGATCACGTCAGTCAGGCGGAAGCCAAACAGATACAATGGCGCGCGTAAAGCGTGCTGGGCGACTTACAAGGGGCGGAGGGCGGCAGCAGGCGAGACACGGATGGGTCGAACCCGTCCTCGCGGGGGCCATTCTGTCCAACATACTTCCCGGGAGAGAGTGGCACCGCCCATACATCGTGAACTCCTCGGCGGTCGCGCCGCGCTCATTCGGCGGGCGACACCGACAAGGCTCTGTAGCTTTGCGTGTCGTCGATCTCCGCCTTCAGACTCGGTGTGCTGTTAAACGAGATCGGCCCACCTCGGCACTGCATTCTGCTCTTGTCGGTCACGGTGTAATAGAACCACCACCGCATCCAGCCGGCCGCCCATTGCCACCGACGGTGGCCGGGCATAGGGAACAACGTCGCGCATGACGCCCGGAGCACGAAGTCCACACTGCCGAAGTTGGACACCGCCCCGTCAACCTTTCTGGGTCGACAGTGTGCGTCGTGCAGGGTGGCGAATAAGCTCGCGCTGGGACGCCACCCCTCTGTCCACATCGCCCACGTGAAGACAGCCAGGCGGAGTATCACGTGGGGCGTCAAGTGGGCTAGCTCCACCTTGTAGGCCCGCAGGACTTCGCCCACGAACAATGTGGAGGGCATTCGAAGGCCGACATCGAAGAACACGACGAAAACAATCGCCTCCCCTCATCCACGAGTCGCTGCAGCGTCCCTTCAGTCATGCGACTCTTCCCCAGCACACGGGAACACGAGCCTCCCGAGTGCTCCATGGCGTTCCACCATTTGTCGGTGCGCGAGCTCCCCCGCGGCACCAGTTTGTACTCCTTGGAAGGATGGGTCGCCTCGCCCTGGCTAGGCAAGGAACCGCTGCGGGGGTGGTAGGTGGCGTCGTCATGGCTAGCCATTGCTCTCCACGACAAGGGAAGAAGAAGCAGGCAAAGGAGCAACTGGCGTGATAATTAGCACGGGCGCAAGCGAAGCGGCAGATCAAAAAGCAAAGCAAGAAAGGGTGCCTCCGCCTCAACACTAGCACCTTATAAAGGCCGCTCGCCTGCCTTGTGGCTCAACGAACAGGTGGATCAAATTCCCAGCGATTGGCTGTCAGAGATTTGGAAAGAAGAACGCGGGACCTGAGGGCGTCTTGGGTAGGTGGCCAAGCAGCGCTGCGCCCCACATCTTCAACACGCGTCCAACTTCTCGGGGGCGAGGCGAACGGCGCGATCACGCAACCGCTCACATCCCACGACGCACGATGGTGAGTCGCCACATGCCCCACTGCGGCATGGCGGATCGCGACGCGGCGACCTCTGCCGGGCGAGCGTCGGCGTGATTCAGCCGCCATTAAAAGCGCACTACCGACTACAAGGTCACAACAGCCCGAGCGGCGCGTCTCGCCCGACTGGCGCCACCCGCGCCACCCGTTCGTTGGGTAGGGGCGGAGCGCGCGCGTCGCCGACTGGCGCCACCGCGCCACCCGTTCGAGGGTAGGGGCGGAGCGCGCGCGTCTGCCGACAAGGCGCCAGCCGCGCCACCCGTTCGGTAGGGGCGGGGACGCGCGCGTCTACCGACTGGCGCCCGGCCGCGGCCACCGTTCGGTAGGGGCGGAGCGCGCGTCTCCCGACTAGCGCCCGGCCGCGCCACCCGTTCGACGGGTAGGGGCGAGCGTGCGCGTCTGCCGACTATCGCCCGGCCGCGCCACCCGTTCGAGGCTAGGGGCGGAGCGCGCGTCTACCGACTGGCGCCCGGCCAGCGCCACCCGTTCGGCGAGGGCGAGCGCGCGTCTCATTTCCGACTGGCGCCCGCCGCGCCACTGCTTCGGCGGGTAGGGGCGGAGCGCGCGTCTACCGACTAGGCGCCGGCCGCGCCACCGTTCGGGGTAGGGGCGGGCGCGCGTCTACCGACTGGCGCCACCAGCGCGCCACCGTTCGGCGGGTAGGGGCGGAGCGCGCGTCTACCGACTGGCGCGGCCGCGCCACCGTTCGAGGGCTAGGGGCGAGCGCGCGCGTCTACTGACCAGGCGCCCGGCCAGCGCCACCTGTTCGAGGGGCGGGGACGGAGCGCGCGCTCTGCCGACTGGCGCCCGGCCGCGCCACCCGTTCGAGGGGTAGGGGACGGAAGCGCGCGCGTCTGCCGACTAGGCGCCGGCCGCCGCCACCGGTTGGTAGGGGCGGAGCGCGCGCGTCTACCGACTGGCGCCGGCCGCGCCACCGTTCGGGGGTAGGGCGGAGCGCGCGCTCTGCCGACTAGACGCCGGCGCCGCTGCCACCGTTCGGCGAGGGCGGGCGCGCGCCGCTGCCGACTGACGGCGCCACCGCGCCCACCCGTTCGAGGGGTAGGGGCGGAGCGGCGCGTCTGCCGTCTCGGCGCCCGGCTCGCGGCCCGCTCGAGGGTAGGGGCGGCGCGCGTCTTTCGACTTGGTGCCGGCCGCGCCACCGTTCGAGGGGTAAGGGCGGAGCGCGCGTCTCGCCGACTGGCGCCACTGCGCTGCCACCCGTTCGGCGGGTAGGGGAGCGAGCGCGCGTCTCGCCGACTGGCGCCACCGCGCGCCACCCGTTCGAGGGGGGGGACGGAGCGGCGAGTCTGCCGACTTCGGCGCCAACTCCGCCGCCACCGTTCGGCGGGCGGGGGCGGAGCGCGCGTCTCGCCGACTAGGCGCCCGGCCGCGCCACCCGTTCGGTAGGGGCGGGGACGGAGCGCGCGTCTGCCGACTGGGCGCCACCGCGCCACCGTTCGGCGGGTAGGGGCGGAAGCGCGCGCGTCTTTCGACTGGCGCCCGGCCGCGCCACCGTTCGAGGGCTAGGGGCGAGCGCGCTCGCTCTACCGACTAGGCGCCAGCTTCGCGCCACCGTTCGGCGAGGCAGGGGCGCGCGCGCTCTGCCGACTGGCGCCAACCGCGGCCACCGTTCGTTGGGTAGGGGCGGGCGCGCGCGTCTGCCGACTGGCGCCCGGCCGCGCCACCCGTTGGAGGTAGGGGCGGAGCGCGCGTCTACCGACTGGCGCCCGGCCGGGCCACCGTTCGGTAGGGGCGGAGCGCGCGTCTCGCCGACTAGGCGCCGGCCGCGCCACCCGTTCGAGGGCTAGGGGCGGAGCGCGCGTCTGCCGACTAGGCGCCGGCCAGCGCCACCCGTTCGAGAACACGGGGCGAGCGCGCGCGTCTACTTCGACTAGCCGCCCGGCCGCGCCACCCGTTCGGTAGGGGCGGACGCGCGCGTCTTTCCGACTAGGCGCCAGCTTTTCCGCCACCGGTTGAGGGGTAGGGAAGGAGCGCGCGCGTCTGCCGACTGGCGCCCGCCGGCGCCACACGTTCGAGGGCACGGGGCGGCGCGCGCGTCTGCCCGACTGGCGCCCGGCCGCGCCATCCGTTCGGGGTAGGGGCGGGCGCGCGCGTCTACCGACTGGCGCCAGCCGCGCCACGGTTCGGCGAGTAGGGGCGAGCGCGCGTCTACTTCGACTAGCGCGCGGCTGCGTTGCCACCCGTTCGAGGGGTAGGGGCGGAGCGGCGCGTCTGCCGACTCGGCGCAACCTCGCCGCCACCCGTTCGATGGGTAGGGGCGGACCACGCGCGTCTTTCGACTGGCGCCCGGCCGCGCCACCCGTTCGAGGTAGGGGAGGAGCGCGCGTCTACTCGACTGGCGCTAACCGCGCCACCCCGTTCGAGGCTGGGGACCGGCGCGCGTCTGCCGACTGGCGCCCGCCGCGCCACCGTTCGAGGCCTGGGGGACGGGCGCGCGCGTCTGCCCGACTGGCGCCCGGCCGCCGCCACCCGTTCGAGGCTGGGGGACGAGCGCGCGTCTCGCCCGACCAGCGCGCGCCGCGCCACCGTTCGGCGGCGTGGGCGGGCGCGCGTCTACCGACTGGCGCCGGCTTCCCGCCACCCATTCGTTGGGTAGGGGCGGAGCGCGCGTCTGCCGACTGGCGCCCGGCCGCGCCACCCGTTCGAGGGGTAGGGGCGAGCGCGCCCTTCTACCGACTGGCGCCCGGCCGCGCCACCGTTCGGTAGGGGCGGAGCGCGCGTCTACCGACTAGGTGCGGCCGCGGCCACCTGCTCGGCGGTAGTGGGCGGGCGCGCGTCTGCGCCGACTAGGCGCCCGCCGCGCCACCCGTTCGAGGGTCGGGGCGAGCGCGCGTCTACCGACTGGCGCCGGCCGCGCCACCGTTCCCGCTCGGGGCGGGCGCGCGCGTCTGCCGACTGGCGCCCGGCCGCGGCACCGTTCGGTAGGGGCGGGCGCGCGTGTCTGCCGACCAGGCGCCACCGCGCCGCCACCCGTTAGAGGGGGCGGGACGGCGCGTCTGCCGTCTCGGCGCCACCTCGCGGCCACCCGTTCGGTAGGGGCGGGCGCGCTCGTCTACCGACTTGGGGCCAGCCGCGCCACCCGTTCGGTAGGGGCGGGGGACGAGCGTCGCTGCCTACTGACTAGGCGCGCCGCCGCGCCACCGTTCGGCGGGTAGGGGCGGAGCGCGCGTCTGCCGACTGGCGCCACCGCGCGCCACCCGTTCGGTAGGGGCGGGCGTGCGCGTCTGCCCGACTAGGCGCCGCCAGCGCCACCCGTTCGGCGGGGGGACGCGCGCGCGCTCACCGACTGGCGCCACCGCGGCCACCCGTTCGTTGGGTAGGGGCGGGCGCGCGCGTCTCGCCGACTGGCGCCGGCCGCGGCCACCCGTTCGGTAGGGGCGGGCTGCGCGCGTCTGCCGACTGGCGCCACCTTCACGGCCACCCTTCGAGGGGTAGGGGCGGAGCCCGCGTCTGCCCGACTGGCGCCCGCCAGCGGCCACCCGTTGAAGGGTAGGGGACGGAGCGCGCGCGTCTGCCGACTGGCGCCCGGCCGTCGCCACCCGTTCGAGGCTAGGGGCGGGCGCGCGCGTCTACTGACTAGGCGCCCGGCCGCCGCCACCGTTCGAGGGGCACGGGGCGAGCGCGCGTCTTTCCGACTGGCGCCCGCCGCGGCCACCTCGTTGGGGTAGGGGCGGAGCGCGCGTCTCGCCGACTAGGCGCCCGGCCGCGCCACCGGTTCGAGGGGTAGGGGCGGGCGCGCGCGTCTGCCGACTGGCGCCCGGCCGCGCCACCGTTCGAGTAGGGGGGACGAGCGCGCGTCTCATTTCGACTGGCGCCCGGCCGTCGGCACCGTTGGTAGGGGCGGGCGCGCGTCTACCGACTTGCGCGCGGCCGCGCCACTGCTCGGGGGTAGGGGCGGAGCGCGCGCTCTACCGGCGGCGCCGCCACGCATGGCCACCCGTTCGAGGGGTAGGGGCGGAGCGGCGCGTCTGCCGTCTCGGCGCCACTCGCCGCCACCCGTTCGGTAGGGGCGGAGCGCGCGCGTCACCGACTTGGCACCGGCCGCGCCACCCGTTTGAGGGGTAGGGGCGGAGCGCGCGTCTCTCCGACTGGCGCGGCCGCGCCACCGGTTCGGCGAGGGAAGGAGCGCGCTCGTCTACTTCCTCTGGCGCCGGCCGCGCCACCCGTTCGGTAGGGGCGAGCGCGCGCGTCTACCGACTGGCGCCGGCCGCGCCACCCGTTCGGTAGGGGCGGAGCGCGCGACTGCGCCGACTGGCGCCCGGCTACGCGGCCACCCGTTCGAGTAGGGGCGGGCGGCGCGTCTGCCGACTTCGGCGCCCGGCTCCGCCGCCACCGTTCGGCGGGTAGGGGCGGAGCGCGCGCGTCTACCGACTGGCGCCCGGCTTCCCGCCACCGGTTCGAGGGGTAGGGGCGAGAGCGCGCGTCTGCGCCGACTAGGCGCCAGCCGCGGCCACCGTTCGGCGGGTAGGGGCGGAGCGCGTCTGCCGACCAGGCGCCCGGCCGCGCCACCGTTCGAGGCTGAGGGACGGAGCGCGCGCGTACCCGACTGGCGCCCGGCCGCGCCACCCGCGGCGAGGGGCGGGACTGCGCGCGTCTGCTTCGACTAGGTGCGGCCGCGCCCCATTCGAGCGAGGGATGGAGCGGCGCGTCTCACCGACTGGCGCCCGGCCGTCGCCACCCATTCGGGGGTAGGGGCGGAGCGGGCGCGCGTCTTTCGACTGGCGCCGGCCGCGCCACCGTTCGGTAGGGGCGGGCGCGGCGCGCGTCTGCCGACTAGGCGCCAGCCCGCGCCACCCGTTCGAGGGGTAGGGGCGGAGCGCACGCGCGCTCTGCCGACTAGGCGCCCGGCCGCGCCACCGTTCGAGGGGTAGGGGCGGAGCGCGCGCGTCTGCCGACTAGGCGCCCGGCCGCGCCACCCGTTCGGTAGGGCACGGAGCGCGCGCGTCTGCCGACTAGGCTCCAGCCGCGCGCGACCGTTCGAGGGTAGGGGACGAGCGCGCGTCTCACCGAATAGGCGCCGGCCGCTGCCACCCATTCGAGGGGAGGGACGGGCGCGCGCGTCTACTTCCACTGGCGCCCGGCCACGCCACCCGTTCGAGGGGTAGGGATGGAGCGCGCGTCTGCCGGCCCGGGCGCCGGCCGCGCCACCCGTTCGGTAGGGGCGGGCGCGCGTCTGCGCCGACTAGGCGCGCGGCCAGCGCCACCCGTTCGAGGGGTAGGGGCGGAGCGCGCATGTCTGCCGGCCGGCGCCCGCTCGCGCCACCCGCTCGTTCGGGTAGGGGCGAGCAGCGCGTCTGCCGATTGGCGCCCGGCTCGCGCCACCCGTTCGTAGGGTAGGGGCGGCGCGCGCTGCTTCAACTCGGCGCCGGCCTCGCTACCACCATCCCGGACTTGGGCTCCCGGTAGCGAGCTTGAGAAATTCCACGGCCGTAGGGGCGGAGGGCCAAGGACTCGGCGACATGGCTTCGGCCTGTGAAGCCCTTCACCATGAGAGGCTCTGTCGTGGGGTGGCCCCCACCTAAACTCAGCAGGCCTGGTAGGAAATTATAAGGCCTAGAATAGGCCATGTGTAATGACATAACTGCCCCCAGAAGGGATAACCAGATGTAAGGGTATAACTGTAAAAGCACTCCTCATGTGTGTATATATATATGAGAGTACGCCATGGGGAGGGGCCAGGCCATTACACTTATCTTCATCACTCTCCACTACCATCTCTCTCTCTGTTTGGTCTGTAGCCACAACAGACATATATCGGTATTACATGAACGGAGACTGTGATTGTACACACTTACAATGTCCAGCATTGAACGAGTGAGGCGTCGAGAGCATTGAGCGTGAAAAGATCAAATAAATCCTCAAAGGTCACCGCGAAGACACAATCATGAATGTTGTGCTACAAATGATCCAGCCTGAATTTGACAGTGATACCTGAGCGCCATTCTGCCTGTGGCTTATTGGCCTGTTCCATATACCAAGAGTGTAATATCTGGCAACTAAGTCCTAGGGCTAGGAGGCGCTCTTCCGGGACGATCATCGGCTCGCCTAGCACGAATTTGCGGGCCAATGGCAGGTAGGGATATCATCATCTGTCTTCTTTGGTTTGCCCCTGCCTCGCTTGTAGGTCGACTGTAAAGGTACCACCAGTGGAAGTTGCTTCACAGGGAATAGCACCCGTGGACATGGCACTGGTGCAGGTAGTGGTGGAGATAGGCATTGTGGAGATGACACCAGTGCATGTAGCTCTGGCTCCAAGCAGATATCGCCTTTGGGCCACTAGATGAATATTCCAATGGCTTGCCCTAGAGTCATGATCTCGTTGTTAGGGGCTTTGGTAGCAGGACGACCTCGAAATTGGCATGCACACCATCCACATGAACTTTTTTGAAGCCAGGTGCTAAAGGTGTACGGTGTACCATGAACCCATGAGTAGACGGATATGCCTGGCCCCAAGCAGCGCACAAGGGAACAGAGGCATATCTCACTTGTAGCATGCACTTCGTAGCCTCCTACATAACGATACAAAATTAGCTACTCCAATAGGCCTATCAACGGATCGAGCATTCCAGAGATAATAATTATTATCAGGATGTCGTCCACAGGGAATCTGGCCTCGCTTTCCATCGTAGGATTAGACGCGCAACACTCGGACGGTTGGGGGGCTAGCTAGCATAGGAGCCGCGGCAGTGGCCTGCTGATTTTTTGTATATCTTCGCATCTCATCTCTGATGTAATCAACCAGCTCCTCTCTAAGAGATGCCTTGATCTCCTCTCGTAGCCATGCCTTGATCAACCAGCTCATATATGGAAAGCTCATGCAAGACAAATTGGATATAAAGATGACTTCTTCAAGATAAAAACAGGTGGACATAAAAGACTAAAATCAGCATGTTAGAGTGGTTTTAGTTGCTCTCAGATGTAGGGTTACATAAGATTTTAATCAAACCTTGAGCTCTAAGAAATGTGAATTAATAGCTCTAAGATTTTAATCTTGGCCGTCCCACTACTATAGTCTTATACTCTTCACTGATTGAATCTGTCAAATGTGAATCAAACCTTGAGCTCTAAGAAATCAACATGAACTTTCGGTTGATGTTGTAGAGCTATTTTCGTGAACCACAGGACTACTAATCTAGCAAAACCGAAAGGACTACTAATCTACTAAATAGGTGATCACAGACTGCACAGAATTCTGACTACTCTAGCAAAGCTGAAAGGACTGCTAATCTAGAGCTCAAGATTTGTGATCCAATCTCAATACAAGATCAGTTACTTCATAGAGCATATGATAGTTCCCACAAGCATCTCTTTTCACAATAATCAGCTAGTATAATTAAGCAATATTAAAGCACATTTCAAGCAGTATATAAATGACCTAAATTGCATATAAACATGTAATTCTTCCAAGTCATTTATACAAGAGCATAATCTTAATTCATGAAACATAATAAATTCTAAAAGAAGCATATTACCCACATTCATGACAAAAGAATCAATTATAACAACCTAAAGCTCAATTGTAATTGATGTTATGCTCTCTGAAGTAGAGGTGCTCAAATCTTAATATTTGGCCTTCTCAATACTATGTCAATACTCTTCATCAAGTGATAAGACAACTAGAGATTAAATTTGAGCTCTAATAAATGCATTCTCTGTCAGTAAAGTTTGCATATACAAATGATATCAACTTCTAAAATTTTGGTATGACAGAAGATCTAAATCAAAGACTATAAGGTAGCAATCTGACAATAGCTTAAGATGATCAGTTAATGGACAACATAATCTGTTGGACCGAAATGTCAACAGAGGGGGGGTGAATGTCGTCTCAAAAAAATTTGTCCCCCTAAAAGTACTTACGAAAGAGCTATCTCTCCAGTAGCTATAGAGCTATGAAGAGAGCAAGAGACTTGAGAAACTCTGAACCAAACAAAGAGGAGCACTCACAAATAAATTATTTCCAATAGCTATTGTGAGCTATGAAAAGAAGAACATATGTGAGGTCAAGTACTTACTAGAAGAGCAAGAGGAACAGAAGACCAAGGCACACCAGAAAGGGAAACCCAAAAACCCCAAACTTTATCAAAAAACAGCAAGCAACTCAGCTACCGGTGGGGAGGCCGGTCAGACCGCCAAGCATGGGCCGGTCTGACCGCCCGTTGAATGCCGGTCTGACCGCCCGGTGAACTCCGGTCAGACCGCCGGTGAAATACCGGTCTGACCGCCCCACGATTTTCAGAATAAACAACAGAGATATTTTCAGCAGGCCGACACAAAACTCTTCACAGCAAGAAAATTGAGACTTTCCCTCTGGTTTCTTCAGTCCAGAATTGCATGACTATAACCTAAAAAGCCAGAGGAGCAAAGGGAGCCAAGAAATTCAACACAAAGCAGAGGAATTTAGGAATTGACTCAAAAACTGAAAACTTACAAAGTGCAGTAGTAAAACTCAAATTCCCATCTCATCCTTGATCCTTTGGCAATGAAACTTTGAGGATAGCAAGATAATAGTCTCTGGACTTTACATGTTAAGTTTCAAGCCATCTCAAAGAGGGAAACAAGATTTGAACCAAACCCTAGAAAAGCTTGAAAAAACTTCAGAGACGAGCACAAAAACCCAGATTACTCAAGATTCACAAGACCTTTGCACATGAGATTTTGCAGTTAAGTTAGCAATAATCTAATAGCGTGCCAGCAAGAATCTCAGGCCATTTCCTCAAGGGAATCAAGAAATTCATCAAAACCCTAGAAAGCAAAAACAAGATCAGAGAAGCCCAAAATGCCAAATCTGAAATCAAACACTTGTCCCTAGGACATTAGCTAACCAAATGGTCTAGAATCATAACTCCATCACAGAACAACCCATTTTGGCACTTCTTAGAAAGAAACAACAAGAAAATCAAAAGTCAAGAAATCATGCAAAAGGGGTATCGAAGGAAAAACAGGGAGCACGGGAGGAACTCAGAAATTTCATTCATGAAACAAGAAGATTACAGAGGAGTCCCCATACGTATGGACATTAGAACAAGAGGAATGATTACAAGAGTCTCAATCCATCCTCTCCCTCACTCAAAATCACACCCTACATGCTTGGAGGAGGAGATGAACACAACACAGAGAAGAGATGAACGTGGGAGACACTCCCTGCTGCCCACACCAACTCTCCAACCACTAAAGCCTAAAGCCAAAACCACCTCTCAAATGCTCTTTTGACTAAAGCAAACCCTAATTCTCTCCCAAAGCCATGAGGGGGCATGCAGCCAGTCCCTCCTATTTATAGCCCTTGGCTAACGGGTCTCCAACCCGTTACGCCCACTAAACCCGAACGGAACCGGCCTCCACTCGTGCAGCTTTGCGTTTTTACCAAAACGCCCCTCCTGCACCTTCCGGGAAGCTTCCGCGTTCCTTGTCATCTACGACTCGCAACCACATCAAATCTCCGCCGTCTTCGACACATCCGACCGTTCTGACCTCGACACGCCTGTGCCTAGTTCGGTCACCTCGTGTCTCACCACGACTCCGCCTCGACGTCCTGCAGCCATCACAAACAAGAACACATATCAAATAGCACCGCTCGACATATGTAAGCATAAATAGCATTAGTGAACACATTAAGCATGAAAAGAGCCCAAACCTATCGAATCATCAGAATATGCATCCTAAGCACTTTGACCAGGTTTGACCAAGTCCGACCGAAGCCGATTGCACCGCGCAACGACATGGTCCGAACCAACCAAATCAAACTCGACTTTCCTAAAACGACTCCACATGGTCTCTCATAATCACAGATACTCAATACTTCAAAGTTGAAAAATGCTTCTATTCCGATCTGAATTCAGAATACAAGCTGCTGCATGCCAGATAATCATAGAGCAACAAGATCTAACTAACTAACCAAACTAAGAAATCAAAGAGCAATGTGACAGAGAGTTGAAAGCACCACAGATTGAGCTCAATTTAATCCTAGATATACATATCGCTTTCTGTATGTGACAAATTTCATCATCAAGCTTTAAATCGAGCCACAAGCAAACAATGTCTCTCAGTACTTGTACATTTACCAGAGATTATAAAACAAGCACAACCCACAATGTTTGCAAACAAAGAACGAAAATACTCACGATACAGACAATGACTGGGGAGGTCCGAGGAGGCGGCGGCGGCGACATCATGGATGGGGGTTGACAACGACTGGGGACGGAGGTCCGAGGAGGCAGTGGCGATGGCGTGGACGGGGGTCGACAATGACTGGGGACGGAGGTCCGAGGAGGCGGCGGCGACAGCGTGGACAGGGGTCAATGGTGAGGAGAGGAGAAAGGGGAGGAGCAGGGAGTGTTCACCGGTCACCATGGCTCGGGTTGGCGGAGGAGGGAGGTTCGAGGAGGCGACGGCGTGGACGGCGACTGGGGAGATCTGAGGAGGCGGCGGCGACAGTGTGGACGGGGGTTGACGGTCACCATGGCTTGGGTCGGCTGAGGAGGGAGATCCGAGGAGGAGGCGGCGACGGGCTCGTTTGAGAGGCGATCTGGATTTGGTTGGTATAGCGCTTAACTGCAATGCACAGGCAAAACCCTAGCTTGAGGGTATATATAGGAAAGATTATTACATATGGTTCTAAACTAGAACTGTATGTGATACATTATCACAGACGGTCATAAACGTAGAACCGTCTGCGATATATATTATCACAGACAGTTCTAGTTTAGAATCGTCTGTGATAATGATATCACAGACGGTTCTGAAATAGAACCTCTGTAGTAAGCTCTCCTCCCCACATGCTGGACTTATTACCTACACCAACCAGCAGGCACTGTAATAAGACCTCTCACAGTGTATTAATAAGACCTCTCATATTGTATTTCTTTACAACAGCCCAATAAACATAGAGATACATATGTATGACTCATTCTCAAAATTCACCTATATATCACACATTTTCACGTATACAAAAGTGCAAATTCACAAATACATCACACACATGCATTGTTATATACATAAATGCAAATTCACAAATACATCACACACATGCATTGTTATATACATAAATGCAAATTCACAAATACATCACACACATGCATTGTTATGCACATAAATGCAAATTCACATATACATCACATACATGCATTGTTATATACATAAATGCAAATGCCCATATATATATATATATATATATATATATATATATATATATATATATATATATATATATATATATATATATATATATATATATATATATATATATATATATATATATATATATATATATATATATATATATATATATATATATATATATATATATATATATATATATATATATATATATATATATATATATATATATATATATATATATATATATATATATAGACGAGTGTTTCATGCACCATGGTGCCTAGGCACCAATATCAATACCGTTGATTTGCTTTGAGATTCGTAACGCTTGATGTGGGTATCTTCATATACCCATAAAAAGGTATATTTGAGATATCAAACTCCGAAAAAATTTAAATTCAACTTCAGTTTAATTAGTTTGAACTATTTTTATGGTATATACTCACTGTAGTTGCATTGAACTCAAAAGTAGTTCAAACTAGTTTGAACTGAGTTCAAAACTAATTTACCATAAATATATCAAGGGTATAAAATATTTTCATACCCAAACTCAAAAAAATTATCAATCATACACGTGTATCGGATGTTGGTGCCTAGGCACCATGGTGCATTATGTAATTTTCCTCATTCCACTTGCTTATTTCCTTTAAAAATTAGCCCTTCGTGATGATCAATGCGTATGTAACTAGTTTCATCACGTTGTTCGTCGTTGACCCTTATGCCATTTTCAAAAGGAGGTAACTCGTCAAATTGATTGTATTCGTCCTCGTCCACTACATTCTCTACTCCGACAATTCTCCTTTTTCCATGAAGAACTACATGGCACTTCTTATTTGCTGGATCGGTTACATAGAAAACTTGAACAACTTGGTTAGCGAGTACGAATGGTTCGTCTTTGTATCTGACACATTGGAGGTCCATTGTAGTGACACCGTACTTGTCAACCTTCACCTGTGGGAGATGAACCCAATGGCACCGAAATAAGGGGAACTTGAAAACCACATAGTCGAGCTCCCAAATCTCTTCTATGAACCCATAGTACGAGTTTCTCAACCCATCGGTACTGAGCACATCTATACGGACACCGTTGTTCTGGTTAGTGCTCTTTGTACCCTGAGCCTGTGTATAGAATGTGTACCCATTTATGTCACATCCTTGCCATGACACAACTGTAAATGTTGGCCCTTTTGCCAACCATGTCAGCATCTCACTTGGCGAGCTCCTAGCGATTTGCTCCTTCCACCATTGGTTGAGCCGACTGTTGTATTGTCTCATGATCCAAACATCCGGCTGCTCCGGATTCTATTGCCGAAGCACATCCTTGTGCTGGTCGACATAAGGCGCCACATCAGTCATGTGTTGCAAGACCGTGAAATGGGCTTGAGCATACGCAGCCATATCTGGAGTGATTGCTTTCCTTCCGATAGTTTCGATACCCTTGAGCATCCCCTCATGACGAGATTGAGGCACACCTATCGGTTGAATCTGAGCCATATAATCGACACAAAACTCAATGACCTCTTCGCTTGCATAACCTTCGACGATGCTGCCCTCCGGCCGAGATCAATTCCGTACATAGGACTTGAGAACTCCCATAAACCTCTCAAATGGGTACATGCTATGTAGGAATACGGGCCCGCACATTTTTATCTCCCACACAATGTGAACAATAAGATGGACCATGATAGAGAAAAACGAAGGAGGAAAATACATCTCAAGATGACATAGAGTAATCACCACCTCGTCCTGCAGAGCATCTAGTCCTTCGGGATTGATGACCTTTTGAGCAATTGTGTTAAAGAAATAACATAGCCTCATGATTGTCTCTCGGACTTTGATTGGCAAAATATTTCTAATTGCAATAGGGAGCATCTGTGTCATCAACACATGACAATCATGAGACTTCATGCCATTTAACTTCAAATATTGCATCGAAACAATTTTCTTCATGTTGCCAGAGTAACCAGACGGAACTTTGACACCATGCAAGCACAGGCACAGTTCTGTTTTCTCAGCCTTGGCACTGATACGTTCTTCCATTATCTGTTTTTGTCGGTACTAACTCAGGCCTGATGTCCATATCAGCCAAGTCAAGCCTTGCGTTGATGCCGTCCTTTGTTTATCACGAATGTTCAGTAAGAGACCAATCAAGCTGTCACATACATTCTTTTCTACGTGCATGACGTCGATGCAGTATCGAACATCTAGGTACTCCCAATAAGGTAAGTCTCAAAATATTGATCTCTTTCTTCTAGATGTTCTTCTCATGAGCCCTCAATTTACGTCCCTTTGCGAGGACAACATCTAAATCCTTAACCAAATTATAAACCACTTTTCCGCTTAAATGCCTTGGGCTGAACCGTCCTCCTTCTCTCCATCAAATTGTTTATTCATCTTGCGGTATGCATGAGCCCTCCAAAGGAACCAGTGGTGACGCATGTACATAGTTTTTGCGTAAATATTTCAGCCACACACTCTCGGTACCATCTAAACAATGAGTACAAGCTTTGGCACCGTTTGTACTCTGGCCCGACAGATTACTAAGGGCAGAATAATCATTTATGGTGCAGAACAATAAGGAGCGCAAAGTGAAGTTCTCTTGTTTGTATGCATCCCATACCTGTACCCCTCCGTTGCATAGTACTTTTAGATCTTCCACCAACGGTGCTAGGTACACATCAATATCATTCCCAGGTTGCTTTGGCCCTTGGATAAGTATCGACAGCAAAATATACTTTCGCTTCATACACAACCAAGGAGGAAGGTTATAGATGCAGAGAGTCATGGGCCAAGTGCTATGTCGGCTACTCATGCTACTGAAAGGATTCATTCCATCTGTACTCACTCCAAACCTTATATTCCTTGGTTCTACACCGAAGTCTGCAAAACTCCTATCGATGTTTTTCCACTGGGCGGAATCAGCAAGGTGTCTTAGCATTCCATCCTTCTTGCGCTCCTCCGAGTGCCAACGCAGCAGTTTTGCCTCCTTTGGATTTGCAAAAAACCATTTCAAACGGGGAATTATAGGAAAATACCATGCCACCTTAGCAGGAGGTCCTTTCTTCACCTCTGTTCCCTCGCCGTCATATGATTGATTATTACGTTTGTATAGGGATGCGTTGCACATCGGACATACATGCATGTTTACATACTCTTTACGGTAGAGGATACAGTCTTTCGTACATGCATGTATTCTTTCTACTTCCATTCTCAATAGACAAAGAATCTTCTTGGCTTTATACGTGGTTTTAGGCAACTCATTTCCCTCCGGAAGCATGTTCGCTAAAAGACCTAGCAGCGCCGTGAAACTCTTGTCGGACCAACCGTTGCTAACCTTCAATTTCAACAATTCAAGCATGGCCGACAACCTCGTGTACTTTGACCTGCAGCACGTGAACAAAAGTTTCTCCGAGTCCTCCATCAAGCCCCAGAATTTAACATACTCCCTCTCATCATAGTTCTCTTCTACATCACGAAGCATCTGATCTAGATTGCCATCGTGCAACCTATCCAAATCCGAATAACAATCGACATCATTCGGCGGCATATCATTCACTTCACCGGCGATGTCATCTGGCGGCATATCATTGACTTCGCCATGACTGGTCCAACACGTATAAACCTTCTTGAAACCCCCTCCGAATCAAGTGCGCTTCAATCTGCTCTCGGTTCTTAAATATCTTTAAATTCTCATAGTCAGTGCATGGACAGTACATATATTCCACCCCTTATTCAATATATCCTCCTCAACAGCTCTTGTAAAAGCAGACACGCTATTAATGTACTCTTCACTCACATGGTTCGTGGCATACATCCAGCTTCGGTCCTACGTTATGCATATATATAACAACTTAGTATTAAAAATTAAATTAATTAATTATTACTACATATATACCACATGCACTGAGGCTTTGCTAGCTTAATTCATATTACAAACACAACAACTATTTCTCCAGCGATCGACGAACCACTTATAACCAACAATTTTGACAAATTTGGCCTCCCACATGACGGGAACTGATCATGTATGGTCAAGTAGATGCAAACCATCTTCAATAACACTCACCAAAACTTAGATCTAAGTTGTAATGCAAAGAAAAATAAATTTCATTACTAACCATATCTAGGGCAACCAGGAACATATAAATCTTCAAAGCTCTATCTCCTGCCTCCTCCCACCAAATTAAGTGGCCTGAAATCACCTAGCTTGCCTCCTGAGCGAAATGAAGACAGAGTGCAGCACCGACTAGATCTGGATGGAAATGAAGACAGATGCGGTTCTGAGTGGTGCAATAAATATGTGATTATCACAGACGGTTTTAAATAAAAACCGTCTGTGATATTCCAGTATCACAGACGGTTCATTGGTAAGAACCGTCTGTGATACTCGTTTTTTTCGATGCCAACAACACAGACGGTCTCCAAATTAAAACCGTCTGTAATTTGGCGTCTACTAATAGTATTTCTGTAGTAGTGTATACTCCGCAGAGTACGCGGAGGCTCGAAGCCATCGCGCAATTTTTTATACTCCGTAGAGTTGCTCGAGATGACAAGTTCCCAACGCTTTATACTCCGCAGAGTATGCGGAGGCTCGAAGCCATCCCACGATTTTTTATACTCCATAGAGTTGCTCGGGATGACAAGTTCCCGACGCATTATACTCCGCAGAGTACGCAAAGGCTTGAAGCCGTCACGCGATTTTTTATACCTCGTAGAGTGCGCGCAGAGGCTTGCCTCCGCGTGTCTTATTTACACTCCACGGAGGCCCTCCCACTTGGATTCCAGCTTGCCAACCGTCGTTGCATGAAGCGCCATTTTGAGGACGAGGTCTCCTGGCTAGAATTCGCGTGAGTACACGGTGCGGTCGAACGCGTGCACGACCTGACGTGCGTACTTCGTGACGTGTTGGGTGGCGCTGACCCAGTCACCATCGAGGAGATCGAGGGATAATTCGTGCTCTTCCTCTAGGGCCTGGGCGAGGACCCTCCTCGAATCGGCCCTGATTTCCTCTGGTGTGACTGCCTCATCCTTGAAGAGAAGCTTGAACGGTGTGAACCCCGTCAGACGCGTCATCATTGTGCGAAAGGACCAGAGCACGGTATGGAGCTTGTCTGGCCACTTGCCCTTTGGCAGCCGACGAGGCACTTCTTGACTCCGGCGGAGATGTTTTCGTTCGCCCACTTGACCGCTCCATTGGATTGTGGGTGCCCAATGGAAGCGTATCGAAGTGTGATGCCCATGCGGTCGCAGAAGGCCTTGAATGGTGCGGAGTCGAATTGCAAGCTATTGTCGATGGTGACCTCCCTGGGGACTCCGAAGTGGCAGATGATGCTTTGCCAGAGGATACGCTGCATGGCTGTAGAGGTTACCTTAGCCAACGCCACCGCTTCAGGCCATCTAGAGAAGTACTCCAAGGTGACCACGATGAATCAAAGATCTCCTGAGGCACGTGGGAGTGGCCCTACGATGTCAATGCCCCAACACGCTAAGGGCCACACCGGTGGGATGGGCTGCAAGCTCGTCAGAGGTCTGCAGATGACTTGTCCCATCCACTGGCAGCCTTGACACTGACGCACTAGGTCCTACGCGTCTGCGATGGCTGTTGGCTAGTATTAGCCCTGTCTGAATGCCTTGCTGACTAGGGACCTCGGCGCGATGTGCGAGCCGTAAAGCCCCGCGTGAATCTCCGTGAGGAGGTGGTTTCCCTCGTTACACAAGAGGCATCGCAAAAGTGGGGCGCAGACTCCCCTCTTGTAGAGGACGCCGTCCAACACCTGGAAGGATCTAGCACAGTGCTGCAAACATCGCAGCTCAAGGGGGTCGTCTGGCTCGGCTATGCCTTGCAAAAAGCCATAGATGGGCTCTCACCAGTCGCCTTGCTAGGCAATTTGATGGACAAGGGCCGCATCACAGTTGTCTTGGATGATGGCTGTTGTAGGCAAGACCTCATAGAATGCCCCCTCAGGGAGGGGGAGCTGCTGGCTGGTGGCTTTGGTGAGGACGTCGGCCTGTTCATTATCCGCTCAAGGGATGGCCTGGACCGTGACGCCCAAGAAATGGCGCTCCTTCGCCCTCACCGCTGCCAGATATTTGGCCAACTCGGGGTCCTTGGCCTGGTAGGATTTATCAATGTGGCCCACGACCAAACGTGAGTCGGTGCAGACAAGGACCCTTCGAGCACCCAAGGCTTAAGCTTCGCGAGGCCGAAGAGCAGCACTTCATACTCAGCTATGTTGTTCGTCGCCAGGAACCCTAGATGTGCCGAATACATCAGGCAATATCCTTTCGGCGTGGTGACTACAGCGCCCACCCCAGTGACCGGAGCTCCATAGGCCCCGTCAGTGTTGAGGGTCCACACCAGATCTTCTGGCTGCTGCCGTGGGGATGCACCGGCGGAGTCCACTCGGCGAGGAAATCCGTGAGGACTTGGGATTTTATTGTCGTGTGTGAACTGTACATCAGGGAGAATGGTGCGAGCTTGGCCGCCCACTTGCTGATGCGCCCCGTGGACTCCTTGTTGTGCAACATCTCCGCCAGTGGGAACGAGGACGGCACGGTAATGGGGTGAGCAAGGAAGTAGTGCCGAAGCTTCCTCGAGGCCATGACCAAAGCGTAGGCCAGCTTCTCGAGTTCGGTGTACCATGTCTTGGCACCCTAGAGGGCTTCGGAGATGAAGTACATGGGCCACTGAAGGGAGCCTTCCTCAAGGACGAGGACTGCGTTGACTGTTGTTGCTGTGGCGGCGAGGTAGAGGAGGAGGGGAGCTTCTAGTGCTAGGGCGACTAAAGTGGGAAGGCTTGCGAGGTGCTTTTTAAGGTTGTTAAAAGTCTTCGCACAGTCATCATCTCAATGAAATCCATCGCAGCCGCGAAGGGTCTTAAAAAATGGCAGGCCCTGTTCAACCGCCCTAGATAGGAAGCGGCTCAACACAGCTATGCGCCCGGTGAGCCTCTGGACCTCCCCCATCATCTTGGGTGGTTCCATTGAGAGGATCACGTCAACCTTATCGGGGTTTGCCTGGATGCCATGCCTAGACACTAAGAAAACCAGGAGCTTCCTAGCTTGCATGCCAAAGACGCACTTGTCAGGGTTGAGCTTGATGCCCGCTCGCCTGAGGTTGTTGAAGGTCTTCTGAAGGTCTTGACTGTGGGAGGCAAGCTGCTTAGTCATTACAACCACATCATCGACATAGGCTTCGATGTTCCTCCTGAGCTGGGAGGCCAGCGCAAGTGCGACGAGACGCATGAAGGTGGCGCCTGCATTCTTCAGGTCGAAGGGCATCCTGACGAAGTAGTATGTCCCTACCGGCATTATGAAGCTGGTCTTGTCTTCGTCATCTTTGGCCATGTGAATCTGATGGTAGCCAGAGTATGTGTCTAGGAAGCTCATAAGCTCACATCCTGCCGTGGCGTCCACCAGTTGATCTATGCGTGGCAATAGGTAATTATCCTTCGGACATGCCTTATTGAGAGCAGTGAAATTAATACACATGCGCCAGGCCCCACTAGCCTTCTTCACCAACACTGGGTTAGCAAGCCAGTCTGGGTGCTGGACTTCAGGGATGACCCCGGACCGAAGGAGTTTTGCCACTTCTACCTTGGCCACCTGCGGCGGAGTCTCTGCCTAACCGGCTTAGCGTCGGGGCGGACCACCAGAGTATGTTCGATGAGGGTGCGGTCCATGCCCTTTATGTCATCTGGGGACCACGCGAAGACGTCCGCGTTCTCCCGGACCATCCGGAGTAGGTCTTGCTCAACTTCTGGGGGAAGGCCCTCGCCGATGGACACGCACTGACCTTCGGCGTGCAAGGGCACCCTCTTGACTCCGTCATCCGGCCGGGGCTTGGGCGTCCATCCTGGGGCGGAAGGCGTGCCTACCTTAGGAGTATCAGTGAGCACATGCACCATCCGGTGTGGTCCTTGAGCACCAAGTTCTATGAGCCGGGTGAGGTCTTGGTCACCGAAGGTGGAGATGATACCCTGTGGTCCCGGGAGCTTCATGCACAGGAAGCCGTGGTGCGGGACCGCTCCAAAGGAGTTGAGGGTCGGGTGTCCTAATATGGCGTTGTACGGGTATGGGAGATCAACCACATCAAAGGTGACATCCTCGCTCCTCGAGTTGTCAGCCTGGCCAAAAGACACTTGCAGCCATATCTAGCCTAAAGCCTTCAACAGCTGACCCCTGAAGCCCTGTAGTGGGATTCCCAAGGGGTCTAACTGGCTTCGGGGGATTCCCATCTGGTCGAAGGCTGCTATGAAGAGAATGTCGGTGGAGCTGCCCCCGTCGACTAGGACACGCTTAACATCGTAGCCCACGATGGTGGCCTGGATGACCAGGGGATCTTGGTGAGGGAAGTCCACGCCCTCTGCGTCGGTCGGTGTGAAGGTAATGTCATGTTGTGCCCATGCCAGCGGTGTTTGTGCTAGATATGTCGCCACATGGTGGAGACGACGAGCGTAAGCCTTCTGTTGCCGCGCCGATGAAAACTCCAGTGAAGAGCCCCCAGAGATGACATTTATGATTCGGCGTTGGGCCCCTCCTGGGCTTGTATTCGCAAGGGGCCCTCTTAGGGCTGCTGCACGTGGGCCACTGCTGGTGGCCCCGCTTCCAGGGCTCTATCCCTGGTGACACTCTGACAAAGTGCCACGATGGTGGTGCATGTCTGCGTGAGGTGATCGCCGCGGCCATGCACCTCGAACCACAAGCCGTACTGCTGATGATCTTCCTCTGCGCGGGGTCTATTATCCCAGCCCCGGCCGTGCCCTCGTCCCCGGCCTCTGTGACCTCACCCCCAGCCGGCAAGGGCACTGTCCTCGGAGCTGCCCTCGATGTCAAAAACATAGCAGGCCTTCTAGGATCTATGCTGGTTGCGCTTGGGCTTGCCATTCAATGGGTCTTGCTTACGTTTGGAGGTGTCCTTGGAGGAGTCTTGCTTGTGCTCAGAGGAGTCCTTCGTAGATTCTTGTTTGCGCTTGTGGGTGTCCTTCGGCGATGCCTCCGTCTGGTTGGCGTCAGAGTTGTCACCTCGGCAGCGCTGTGCATCCTCTTCTGCCCTCGCGTACTCTTTCATCTTATCGAAGAGCTTGGCCATTGTCTTTATTGGCTTGCGCGCATTGTACTCGGCCAATGGTCCCAGGCGGAGACCTTGGATTACTGCGTTGATGATGGTGGTCTCGTTGACGTCTTTGACCTAGTAACGAACTTTCGTGAAACGCTTGAAGTATTATCGGAGCTTTTTTTGAGGGTTTCTGTTTGATGGCGAAGAGCTGATCTGCGTTGATGCGCTCGACATAATTTCCTTGGAAGTTGTTGTAGAGGCGATCGTGGATCTACTCCCACACGTAGATGGAGTTTGACACTATGGTAAAGAACCACGAGAGTGCCACCCCTTGCAACGCCAGGGGCAGCCCCTTCACCTTGGTGGAGTCATCCCCGCTGGCTACTTCGATGATGGCAGTCTCGTACACACGCACGAACTCCCTGGGTTCCATGTCGCCCTTGTACTGCTCGATGGTGGGGAACTTGAAGTCCTCCGGCCACGCTGACTGCTACAGGCCAGCGGAGAGGGGGACTCCGTATCAATGTGTCAAAGCGGGATGCGACTGGATATGGGGGCGTCGTGGCTATTCGCCCAATCTGGCGTAGGCTCCGCCACCGCCGTCGGCTGGATTTGTTGGCTCCGAGCCTCTTGCATCTCCTGCACGGCTCCATGGAGGTCCGCCAGCTCATGCTGCAACGTACTAAGGGCCATCAACAAGGCATTCTCCACCATCAAGGTGGTTGCACCAGCCTGAGCGCTGACACGAACCGTCGGGTTGGCGGTGACTATAGCTTGTGCTCTCGAGCTGCTCGGCACGCCGGCGCAGTGGGCTCTAGGGTCAGTGACAAGGTCGATGTTACCGCCAGAGCCACCGGCCGCTCCCACACTGGGCACGGGGTTGCTGGCCACTCCAGCACGAGCATCGACGTCGCTGCTCCCGCTGGCCCGATCGGTGCTACCAGTGTCGACCGCCGTGCTAGTAGTGGGATCAGCCGCCATGCCATGAGTGTTGACGTTAGCAGGCGCAACACCAGCGCTGCCATTCGCGCCAGCTGCTGATGCAGAGGGCCTTGCGTTGATGAGCGCAGCCGCTATGCTCCACTTCTTCCTTGCTGCCGATGAAACTTTCTTAGGTGCCATCGCTTCTCAAGTCTCAAGGCTTGCTCTGTGCCGTCCCCACGGAGGACGCCAACTGTTGTGGCTACTGACCAAATAGTAGTGAGAGAGTAGTAGTGGAGATGATGGATGAACAATGCTTGCCCCCTTTCCAATGTCCAGGGTGGGCATATATATTTCCATGAGAAGTATTTTATATTTATGCCCTTACATCCATGTTCCCCCTGTAGGGGTATCTATGTCATTACACGCATCCCATTTTGGGCTTTACAACCCTTTAGCATGCCAAATGGGCTTAGGTGGGGCCACCCCTACAACAGGAACATAATTTTTTGCGTAAAATGTAGGATCAATATGATCAAAATAATGACTCACCTAGGTCGTAGGTTGGTGGGTCTTGTGGTTCCTGAGAGGCGTCGACTTTAAGTTTGATTGCGTCCTTGAACTCTACTCGAACGAACGCGCAAAAAGCAAATGATAGACAATGAGAGCAAATAAATTCTCAAACAAAAATTCAAACAAACTCCAATTGAAGAAAACAAGAACTAGCAGAAAGAGCTTAAATTTAGAGAATTGTACAAATAAGTTTTGCTAAATTCGGAGTTACGACAAGGGAGAACGAGCTTTCCAAAGTTTATTTTCAGGAAAATCCCAAAATAAACATAGGAGAGAGTTCTCTCTGACAGGTGGGTCCCACCATTTTTAATTATTTTTTAGTTATAAATCTTAAAGGTTCAGTGTATGACATGTGGGGCCCATTGTTTATTTAATTAAAGAAAATCATTTTTCTTTTCGGGAAATGGCATGAGGCTGACATGTGGGGCCTCGATATGTAACACCCCAGGACCTACATTACCCTGGGATGCCACCAAACCACTCTACAGCTAGCCAAATTTACAAGATAATTTAAACCGACAACAATTTTCAACCATGACGAACTAAGCGAAAACATAATCAACTAAGGAAGACCAAGATAATAATATCAAATTCAACAATTAAAACATCTCTAACAGTTTAACCAAAAGAATAGTCCACAAGTTCAACATTATTAAATAAAAATAAACATCCGCGAATAGCTAGTCAATTGGCTAGAATCCTCTTGACTTTATTACAGTATGAATTGATGAACCAAGTGCATTATTGTGGTGCTGCTCTACCCATCCCATGTATGCTCAAGAATCACCTGTAGGGGGGGACAACAAGGGTGAGATAAAATCTCAGCAAGTAAATTGTTTAAGAGGTTATCCAAACAACAAACAAAGCTACATCAACATTTATGTCATTATATGACCACAACCACATTCTACTTCCTCATTCATGAAACCACAAGGACTACCACGAGTCCTGCCTCATATGGTTTTAAAACCATTGACATATGAATGCAATTCCTCCATCCACAATTAAATGCATATGCATGCTATGCTCCACTGCACACTTACCCAACAAGGTAAGCGTGTGCATCGTACTATGACAATGTACAATGCTGTACCGGTACGGTCGCGGCTATAAGCGGCGACATCCACTATGCAAATGTTATGACATGTTATGAATGATATGATAACCATAAACCACAAGATCTCCAACCTCAAAGGGCATCAATATGATTAACATGAATTTAACCTCAAGGAAACATCAACATATCCATCACGAATTTATATCCATGTTCCACATTTGGCACATATATCAACTATCACATGACTACAATCATCCAAAACATAGCAATCAGTTATTATTTTGCCACTACAACCTCATTTATAAATCAAGCAACCATAGAATATTACTTCAAAATACGAGAATTCTGTAGATTGCAAGTAGTAAGAATAACGAATTAAACCTTAGCACAACCGCTACAATTACTTGCCTCTACCAGCGAAGCGAAGAAATCACGCGTGTTCAGGAGCAAAACCACATATCCAAAAGGTACCTCTCAGCACAATGCTACAGCATAGAAAAATGTGACTTAAGAAGTAAAGTTATCGGTAACCCCCAAAACCCCACAACATCCCTCTTCGCTTAACGGTTCTACATTCTACCCAATGTAGCAATGCTACTTAACTGTTTTGTATCTTTAAGATTATTAAACCTTTTACAGAGAGAGATATATTTCTGGATCCCTCACTTAAATACCTTCACTTTTCATGTAGATCACATATTTTTATTTTGTTCCTAGCAAGGTGTAACTTAATGCGCAAAACAGCGGACGTTTTCTGTTCTGGCAATTTGGGCAGCCAGATTCTAATGCATCCCAACCAAAGTGACAGGCTCTAAAAATTGTGATTTTTATACAGTAGTTAGATTACTGAATTCCCTATATTTTTTTCAATTGTGACCAAAAACATAAAAATCATCTACTACCCCTAATTCACACCTGAACAGCAATCTGCCCTAGTCTTCACCCCTGACGGAGAGCGAGGTTCCCGACCCTGCTACGCCAGATCCCGCAGCCCAAAAATTATGGAAAACATACAGTAGATTGGTCTCGACGTCCTCTACAATTTTCCTTTCGGGTAGACCCGCAGGAAAATTCATTTCGTAGGTCTAAACTGCGCAAACAGTCGCTCTACGTGAATTGATCTATAGGCAAACAGCAGGAATTCCCTAATCGGAGAATCTAATTGCTAATCCCCACCAATTCTTAGGCTAAGAACCCTAATTACAAAAAGATCAGAGTGATTTGGGATGAGTGAGATTTACCTAGGGGATCCCCTTGGGATCACCCCTCTTCTTCCTCTTCTTCTCCTTCCCTGGTTTCTTCTCCTTCCTTCCTTGTTTCTTCTTCCTTCTTACTTTCTCCTAGCACCAAGGGACAGTAATGGAGGAAGGGGGAGAAAGTGGCGCACAAGGGGGAAAGAAAGGGGGTGGTGGCTATGGGAAAGAGGGAGAAGGGGTGCGGCCAGGGTAAGGGGGAGGGGCGGCTCGGGTAAATTGGGGGGTGGCCACCCCCTTGGGCCCTTTGGCCCAAGGTGGCAAGCCCTCTCTATTTTTTGTTCCTTCTCGTGCTTTACCGAAACCCCGGGCGACTCCGCATTTATTTTAAAACCCACGCCGAAACGACTTTCAGGATACTACACGATACTATGCAAATAGTGTTTTGAGCCCACATGTAAGTGGCCCAAGGTGGAGCCCAGGTGTCACTCTAACGAAAGGTTTAAATCGGCCCGAGCCCACTGGTTCGCGGCTCATTAACTAATGATAGCGCTTAAACTAATTACGCGGGAACAGTGCGCCTCCTCGACCGACCGGCAACGAGGGCGACCAGCGGTGAGGAAAGCCACGACAACACGAGAGCATTTTTGAAACGGAATGCTCGGCCCCGTGCGCACCTCCCAACGGATTTGAATTGGATTGACAAGGACCAGAGGGGCGCCGTTGGTGAGCTAGGCGACGGGGAAACAGGTGGTGGTCACGGTAACGATTCGAGCAATTAAAATCTATTAAACGAAATGGGAGCTACTTGGGAAATCAGAAGCTCATCAGGGTAGGTAGAAGAGCTCTAGGAGGCCTGGAACAGGCTGGCGATGGAGAACTCGAATGGCAGAGGTGGACGATCGGTGCTGGGGAAGAGGGGGCGGTAGAACTCCAAATTGGCATCGAGGTGGTACCAGCAAATGGAATCAAGTGGTAGGGGTCTGAGTCGTTGGTGGGAAGGGGTAGCTGGAGTTGAGGAAGAGACGAGCTCCGGTGAGCTGTAGAGAAGAAGAACCCAATTAGACTTCATGGGAGCACTAGGAATGCGAGAGGAGTTTAGGGGAAGGTTCAATGTCGATAGTGGTGCTCCCAAAAGGGCTGGCAACAGCGGCGGCTAAAGGAGTTCCAATGATGGTGATTTTTTTTAGTTCGAGAGCTAGAGCGGAAATGGGTGAGTAGCGTCCGATTGTTGGCTGAGCTTTTATAGCTAGGGAAGAGGGAGTGGAGAGCGTTGGGAAATTTATGGCACGCGGTAGTGTAGCCACTATTTGGAACTCGAGTGGAGAGAGGGATAGGGGCGAGGCCAGTGCAGGCTAGGGCGAAGGGGTGCAGGTTACACGCAATGGTTCTTTGAGGTGTGAATGCACTTGGGGAAGGGGCGAGCTGATGAAGCGCACGGTCGCCTAGGTACGGCTGTGTGGCGACGGTGCCACAGAGCGGGGGTTGTGGGAGGGTGACGCGATGCTGGCGTAGGCAGAGCAGGCGCAGGGTGGCTTCAATGCCATCATCAATGCCTGCAGCTCGCTCAATGTGATGGGTAAACTGGGGGTAGTTTTGGCGGTCGACCGTTGCGGCGAGCAACGGAGCGATGAGTGGAGGAGCTAGTGGGCGAGGAGGGTATCTAGGCCTGGCTTGGGGAGGTACGGCTAATGCTAGAGCTACCATGGGGAAGGCCAGCGTAGGGGAGAAGAGGTGAAACCGGGGGCAGTGACGCAGCGCAGACGGCACGGCGTTGCTCGAGAGGAGAACAAGGGAGGGGAGAAAAGGAGAAAGGGGAAGGGGGAAGAATGCTGAGCCGGCTAGTCCGGTTGGGCCGAGGAAAAGAAAGGGCTGGCTGGGCCAAAGGAATGAAAAGAGGAGGGCTGGTCAAGCCAAAAACAGACAAGGGCCGGCCAACAAGGAAAAATTCAAAATTTGGCAGGAGAAAGGGAGAATAAACAAAATAGAAAGCTAGGAATTGAAATTTAACTCAAACTTTTGAACTTTAAACACCAGTTTTAGCAAATAACATCAAATTATAGCACAAAGTAACAAACCCAAAAATGCGATGTTACACCTTATGGCCAAGTTTTATATCAACTGCTCATTGGCTAAATAAATAAAGAAATATCAGCATAAACAGGCAAATAAAGCGATGAAGCCAAACACCTGCCCACAGGCAAATGACAATAAGACGCGGTCTACTCATCCTGATCCTCATCGTAGTCGAAATCATCCTCCTCTAAATAACAGAATTAAGTAAGGGTGAGCACATAAAATGTACTCCAAAGTTACATGGGAAAATGCATTATTAATGTTATGCTGACAAATGAAGACATATATAGTTACTTAAGCGTAAAGCAGTATTTAAAGAAATATAATAAATACATAGGGAATTACTTAATTTAATACAATAAGTAAAGACAGTAATTTAAGCAAATTAATATTGTTAGCTCAGGCACCAACCTAACACTAACCTAACCACGGACAACCCACCCGGACCATCTTTCTTCAAAAAGATTCCAATAGTTCTAGTTAAACCAGTTTTTGAAAACAAAATCTAATCCGTGAAAAATTTTACTCAACGTACCCATGACCGTGGGCATGGCTATCCAAGATAGTTTATACATTCTGCAGAGGTAGTACAACTTTACTCACAATATATGATTAACTCATATTATCAGCCACTATACGCTTCTGTATGTGTGCAACAGAGTAATCATAACAAATCCTTCACAATGCGAAGTCACCAACCTGGCCACACCTTCACTAAGGTATTACCCCAATAAGGAATCCACCAGATCAGGGCCCCTCTTATGCCGTGTGAGACTTCAGCCAGGAATCCACACTCACATTCAGCCTGTAGAGAGACTCAGATTGGGATCCACAAATTAGTCAGCCAGGACTATCCCATACTAACCTTATGGTAGTACGATAAGGCATTGTAACAGTAGCTCACAGACCGATCCTTAATTGACTTAGGCAGAGGTCACACACTTTACCTGTCGTAGGGATGGCCCCCACCTAAACCCAGCAGGCCTGGTAAGAGATTATAAGGCCCAGAATAGGCCATGTGTAATAACATAGCTGCCCTCGGAGGGAATAACTAGATGTAAGGGTATAATCAGACAAGCACTCCTCATGCGCATATATATATATGAGCACAAGCCATGGGAGGGCCGTGCCATTACACTCAACTTCATTACTCTCCACCACCATCTCTCTCTCTGTTTGGTCTGTAGCCACAACAGTTGGCGCCGTCCGTGGGGAAGGACGAAGACAAGCCTGAAGACCGAAGAAAAAGATGGCACCGAAAAAAGTTTCCTCACCGCGCGGCGGGAAAGAAGGCGGCTGGGCGGGCGCCAGATGAGTACCGTAGCCGCCATCGGCGCGGCGGACGTGGGTGGCGATGCAGGCGCGGTGGCCGAAGGCGTTGACGTTCGCGCGGCGACGACCGACTCCGTTACCGGCACCGTGACGACCAACCCCACCGCCGGCGTTGCAAGGACGGACCCCGCGGTCCAAGACGTCGACACGGGTGCGGCGACAACCGACCTCGTCGGCGCAACGACACCGACCCGCCGCCCCACCGCAGCCCCTCGCCGACGAGGCGAACCGGCGGTCCGAGGTAGCCACGACGGGCGACCGGCAGCTCGGGACCGCGACGCGGTCGTCCCGCGCCGACCCGCCTGTCGGAAGCACCGCGACCCGCCAAAGACGGGGATGGAGCGCCTGCGGCGGCGTCGGCGCTCGCTCGGCGGGAGCGGGGACTCCAGCGGAGCCGCCGAGACATACAAGAGGCTCGAGTCAACCGGCTGCGCCAAAGAATCGCGTCGAGCCAGCGCCGGAAAGGACGGATAGTCGCGGAGCCCCCACATCCAGCCGCGCGCCGCTGCGACGCGTGGATCCGGAGTCCCCGCTCTCGGCGGGGTTGCAGCAGGCGGCATGGCCCGAAGACTTCAAGTTCCCTAGCGCCATCGATTCGTATAAAGGCGACACGGACCCCCGTGAGTTCGTGCGCGTATACGAAACCGCGATCGAAGCCGCGGGCGGAGATGACACCACGAAGGCAAAGGGACTCCCCCTCGCGCTGCAAGGAGTGGCGCTCTCTTGGTTTTTTACCATAGAGCCGGGCTCCATCTACGCGTGGGAGCAGCTCCGTGTCCGCCTCCACAACAACTTCCAAGGAAACTACGTCGACCGGGTCGATGCGGACCAGCTCTTCGCCGTGAAGCAAAAACCCTCGGAGAAGCTCCGGGACTACTTCAAACGCTTCGCCAAGATTCGATGTCAAGTGAAGGACGTCAACGAGACCACCATCGTCAATGCAGCCATACAGGGCCTTCGTCCGGGCCCGATGGCTGAGTACAACGTGCGGAAGCCGATCAAGATGGCGGCAAAGCTCTTCGACAAGATGGAAGAATATGCCGTATGCGGAGGAAGACGCGCGGCGAAGGCAAGGGGACGACTCTGACACCAACCAGGCCGGAGCCTCGGCGAAAGCCGAAGGTCCGCCGGGGCGGTTCTTCAAGGGAAAACGTAAGCAAGAGTCGCCCAGGGACGCGCCACCGCAGGACAACTCGCATAAGGAGTCGTCCGATCAGCCCAAGCGCGCCAGCAGAGGTCGAGGCGAAACCGCACGCCTCGACATCGGCGCGCCCGACGAAGTGCGTCGCAGGCCGAGGCGGTCGGGGCGCCGTGGTCGGGCGCGCCGCGGCAGGCCGCGACGATAAGAGTCGTGGAGATTACGACGACCAACACCGTGGACGTGGTGCATAATCCACGGCCGCAACAATCATGACACCCGCACCGCACCTCCATCGCGGCGCTACGTGACGCGCCGCTAGGACAGAACCCGAGGCGCCGCGCCGGTGGCCCACGCCCATTCCCATACGAGGCCCCCATGCGGTACAGCGCAAGGATGCAGCCCCAAGAAGGCACCTTGCGGATCCAAGCCCACGCAAAGGCCTCCTCGGAGGGCCTCTCCGTTGCGAGCCCGGACGCAACCTACCGTAGGGTCATTAACGCCATATCCGAGGTTCGGCGCTGAATTCGCCTCGCACGGCAGCAAAAGGCCTACGCGCGAAGATCGCATCACGTGGCGGCATACCCAGCGCAAGCACCGCGGAGTGGGCACACCACGGTCACATTCACGCCCGACGATGCCTGGGTGTGGACTTCCCTCATCGTGACCCCGTCATCCGGTCACCATCGCGGGATGCGACGTAGGGCGCGCTTGGTGGGCGATGGTAGCTCCGCGAACATATTGTTTGCGGCGCCTTCGATCGATGGGGATCCTCGAAGCCCCCGGGCCTCGGGAATCCCACCGCAGGCTTCGGGCAGCCCCGAGGGCGCCAGGCCGATCGCCTTCAGGTCTCCTTCGGCCGAGATGACAATGTGCGGACCGAAGACGCCACCTTCGACGTGGTCGACCTCCCGTACCCCTACAATGCCATACTAGGCCGCCCAATCCTCAACTCCTTCGGCGCGGTACCACACCACGGCTACCTGTGCATGAAGATCCCGGGTCCCCGGACCATCATCACCGTCCGAGGCGACGAGGACATGGCCCGCCACATCGAGCCAGTACCAGGTGCCCGCGCCGCGAAGCCCAACGGCGCCCCTAGAGCTGGCGCCACCGAGCGGAGGTCCGCGGGGCCATTCACGAATGCCTCGGCGGGCCCTGCAGACGACTAGCGGCTAGAGGCTTCGGCCGCACCAAGGGTAAACGGTCAGTATATCTATCCTTTCCTGGTAGTGGCTCACCCGCGCAAACGGGACGTAATGAAGAGCGCCGCTTGTCGCTAATCTTTCTTTATTACGCGCAAAACGCTGCGCCAAGGCGCGCGCAGCTTAGCCAACGCGCGTGTTCCCGCGGTATAAATCAAAGACGACGTTCGCAGTGCACTCGCCGTGGCTGTGGGTACGGACTGAGTATAAATCGAAGTCGCGCGTTCGCGTGCACTCGCCGTAGCCAAAGGTGACGGACCGAGTATAAACAAAATACGCGCGGGGATGCCTCGCGCGCAAGTCTCCGGACTATAAAGAAGACGAGGCGTCGAGCCTAGCTCGCACGCACAGTCCACGGACTCTAAATAAGACGTATCGAGCCTAGCTGCGCACGCCGCAAGTCTCCTGACTATAAAGAAGACGAAGCGCCGAGCCTAGCTCGCAAGCAATAGTCCACGGACTCTAAATAAGACGTGGCGCCGAGCCCAGCTCGCACGCCGCGAGTCTCCTGACTATAAAGAAGACGTGGCGCCGAGCCCAGCTCGCACGCAATAGTCCACGGACTCTAAATAAGACGTGGCGCCGAGCCTAGCTCGCACGCCGCGAGTCTCCGACTATAAAGAAGACGTGGCGCCGAGCCTAGCTCCGCACGCAATAGTCCACGCACTCTAAATAAGACGAAGGCGCCGAGCCCAGCTCGCACGCGCGAGTCTCCGGACTATAAAGAAGACGTGGCGCCGAGTCTAGCTCCGCACGCAATAGTCCACGGACTCTAAATAAGACGTGGCGCCGAGCCCAGCTCGCACGCCGCGAGTCTCCGGACTATAAAGAAGACGTGGCGCCGAGCCTAGCTCCGCGCGCACAGTCCACGCACTCTAAATAAGACGTGGCGTCGAGCCCAGCTCCGCACGCGCGAGTCTCCTGACTATAAAGAAGACGTGGCGCCGAGCCTAGCTCCGCACGCAATAGTCCACGGACTCTAAATAAGACGCAGCGTCGAGCCTAGCTCCGCACGCGCGAGTCTCCGGACTATAAAGAAGACGTAGCGTCGAGCCCAGCTCCGCACGCGCGAGTCTCCGGACTTTAAAGAAGATGTAGCGTCGAGCCCAGCTCCGCACGTGCGAGTCTCCGGACTATAAAGAAGACGTAGCGTCGAGCCCATCTCCGCACACGCGAGTCTCCGGACTATAAAGAAGACGTCGCGTCGAGCCTAGCTCCGCACGCAATAGTCCACGGACTCTAAATAAGACGTAGTGTCGAGCCTAGCTCCGCACGCGCGAGTCTCCGGACTATAAAGAAGACGTCGCATCGAGCCTAGCTCCGCACGCAATAGTCCACGGACTCTAAATAAGACGTGGCGCCGAGCCTAGCTCGCACGCCGCAAGTCTCCGGACTATAAAAAGTCGCGCGCCGAGGCCCGCCTCGCACGAGCAAGTCTTCGGACTACACAACAAAAAGAAAGTCGTAGCGCCGAGGTCCGCCTCCGCACGCGCGAGTCCCCGGACTATAAAGCAAGGCAAACCGCGGAGATCTGCCTCCGCTTACGTCGGCCTCCGGACTGTTCGTTCTAAGGAACCCTGGCGCAGCCACTTTGCGGACGGAGGTATCCATACACAGCGCATATCCTAAAGTCCCGGGCAGTCTGCACATCAAAAAAAATCACATGTACAATGGTCCGGCAACACCCCGACCACTCTACGCCGCTACCCCGCGGGCTCGTCCTTAACACGCGCTAAAGCTGGGGCTTCGCTCGAAGAAGGCCGGCTCGCCCAGAAGTTAAGCGACTCTTCGACCCTTCGCCAGCGTCGAAGGCGCCGCCGGGTTGAAAGGTCGGCCGCCCGAAGCTGGTCCCAGCAAGGAAGCTGCCCGGGATATAGGCGAAAGTCAGCATACATGCAGGAGGTGCACACTTTATTAGCAAAGATGAAGGACAATACAACGCACGCCTACACCTGGGCGCCGCGGCATCAGACCTGCGGGTTCCCGGCGCCTTCGGAGGGCCCAGCGCCGCCATCATCGCGTCAGGGGACCCCGTCCAGAAATTGGCCGAGGCTCCCCGTCCCGTAGAGCGACTTTCGGAGCTCGATCCGTACAGCTTCCGCCCCGACGTGACCCCAGATCCGGTCGCAGAAGGGCCCAAGGGCACGACGAGCAGAGCGGACGGCGCCGGACATTACTCCGGCCCCGCCGGGCATCTCCAGCCGGGGGTCATTCAGCTCGGCGACATGCGTACAGCCGCGGTGCTGGAGGAGCGCGCACACCAAGGAGGCCGGCGTACGCGCGGTGGGTGCCAAGGACGCCGCGGCATCGCGCGACGATGGCGGCCTCATCAATCCAATGAGAGTCCGAGTCAACTCCTTCGCCAAAGCCGCGCCCGCACCTCGGTTACCAGCCCTTGGAGATGGCTCTCCAGCGCTTGCACGGCGTCCCACGCAACCACCGAGGCTTCGCCCAGCGTCCGGTTGCGCTCCGCTAGAGTCAAGGCAAGCTCGCCTTTTTCCTTCTCTAGCGCGGCGACCTGCGCCAGGAGCCCGTCACGCTCCACCGCGAACCTTTGCTCCGCGGTTGCCACGGCCGACTCCTGCACCGCGGCAACCAGCCCCTCGGCGTATGCCCTCGCTTCGGCACATTCCGCTTCTAGTTGGTGGATGCGGGCGTCCCGGGCAGCGCGGGCACCAAAGGCTTCGCGCAGCTCCTCCTCGGCGGCCCGCAGCCTAGTCTCGAGCGTCTTTTGGCTGCGGGCATACGCCATTTGCAGGGCCTGCCCCAACACAAGTGTCTGCAGGCAAAAAACAAAGACTTAGCAAGCTCCGCTAAGCCCAGGCGCGGTCGCAGGAGAGCTTACCCTCACCCCGACATCTCGAAGGCGTCCTCAAGGCGCTCCACCCCGTAAGTCTGCAGCACCTGCGGGTCGACGCTAGTGGCCGCGTCATGTACAATCCCGCGCAACGCCCTCAGCGTCTCCGGAGGCGGCGCGAACTCCGCGGCGCTCACATGCTCAGAGGCCCCGCGTTCCGTCGAGGGCTCCCCCTCCGGAATGAGCAACGCTGCGAACAGGCATACAAGTGAGCAATCCAAGGCATAAGAACATACGCCAGAGTGAGCTCGGACACCTTACCTTCGGTAGCCGAAGGAATGGTTCCGCCGCGGGTGGAAGTCTCCGCGTTCGGGGACACCGGCGGCTGTCCCCGCGCGGTGGACGGCGTCGCCAGGGGGGCAGAAGGCGCATATGCTGCAGGGCCTCCGGCGCTTGCGCTGGCATCCCACAAGCTTCTGATGCCCGTGGCCATGACAAATCCCCGTGGTGTCCGGTGAAGCTCCGGCCGCACGCACGGCCGTTTAGCCGGGGCAGCCAGCAGCGGCACAGCCCCTACAGCCGCGGTTAGAAAAGCCCCCGTCGCTGCCACGCCCGGGGGAGAAAGTTCCATGGTGGCGGGAGCCGCAGGGAGCACTTCGATTCCTGTTGCCGCTGGTGAAGGCAGCACAGCTTCGTGTGCCCCCGCGGGAGGCGTCACCGGCACCACAGCGGCTATGGCCGAGCTCCACTCGGCATCGCCGCCCGCACGGTTCCACCTCGGTGACTCCGCAGCGGTGAGGCTTCCCCTTCGCCGCCGCGCAAGCCGCCGTCGGGCGCGCGCCGAAGATACCTCGCCGCCTCGCACCGCCAAACCGAGTCGGATACCTCGCCGAGTCCGACTCGCATCCGCCGTGCCCTCGAAACGCTAGCGGCGGGTGCCCCGCCGCGCCCCCTCTTCCGCGACGGGGCCTTCCTCTTCTTCTTCTCCTTCGCTGCACCGTCGTCCGGAACGGCACGGTCCGGCACGACAAGGCCCAGAGCCTCGCACACGCGATTGATTCTCCCTAGACCCGCCTCGGCAACAGCCGCCGCACGCTGCTTATGCTCCCGACTGATTGTGCGCCCGGGAAACACGCGCGGCTCGCTCTGCCTCCTCTAAGGGAATCTCTGAAACAAAGGAGAAGACTATCAGCATACAGCGCATTCTGCGTTAGCCAAGGGCAGACACGAGCGAGGCTTATGAAGATCGCCGGGCGCCGACAGCAAGCAAACCGAGGGCAAGACATTGTCGTCTCGACGCCTCTCGGCGGCGAGGCACCAGTCGCAGGCAAGCGGTGCCACGCCGTACATCACGAACTCTTCGGCGAGGTCGCGCATGTTGAAGCGGGGGGCCAAGCCTACGAGCCGTCGGACCCTCTGCTTGTCCTCATCATCGAGCGTTCGGCCGGGCGAGGGCTTGAACGCGATAGGTCAGCCTGTGCACTCAAGGCCGCCGCTCTCCACGCGGTGGTAGAACCACCGCTTCATCCAAGAAGACTCCACTTCCGCGAGTTGAGTTCGCAGGAAGAGCCTCTTACGATGGGCGGATGACAAAGTGCCGCCGCCGGCTCGACACCGCCCCGTTCTTCCGGTCCTGGGCTGGTGCCGTGCCTCGTGCGGTAGGCAAACAGCGAGGCGCTGGGCCAACACGCCTCGAGCGCAAGGCCCACCAGTACACCGCCACCGCCACGGCGTTCGGCATCGCTTGCGCCGGCTCCAGCCCGAACGCCCGCGAGACGTCGCCACAACGGCCGCCGGGATGCGGAGCCCGCGTCAAAAAGGCGACGAACACCACCGCCTCGACCCCTCGGGATGCGGCTCGCTCGCTGGGCGGGCGGTCGTACCGCTGGCGCTCGGACAACTTCCTGCGTGTAGAAGCCCTCGATCGCCTTCTCGGTCACCGGCGAAGGCCTAGCTCGCCGGAGAACGTGCCTCCCTCCTCCACCGCCACCGCCTTGTCGGCCGCCGCGGGTCGCGCTCTTCGAGCACGATTTCACCTTCAACTCCGAGGGCCGCGGCGAACGCCGCGCCACCAACCACCGGCCGCGCTTGCCACCGAAGCCATCGCTTTCGCGGAAAGGTTGCAGCGGTGAGCGACGCGAAAGTCTCGAAGGTGGACCAGCAGGCAAGAGGACATAAAGGTGCGTAAAGGTGCGGGGCGCTGCGCGGGGGCTATTTCAAGCCGCCGCCCGCACCACCGCTATCAAAGCGCCGCAACGATCCGTGTGCCGAGGCAACCGTAAGGAACGCGCAGAGGCTACGCAAAGCGAAAATAAAATTTTCTACCGCGCACACCAGGACATCATGCTAAGGAGGATCATAGATCGTTACCACTAGACGCAGCGCGCAGCGAAGATGAGTTGGAGAAGCCGATCCAACCACGCCGCGTCGAGGTAGTAGTGGAAGTAGCCGATCATCCGACAGATCGCCTCCTCCACGCGATCAACCACACCACGAGTCCGTTCAATCTATAGTTTGTTGATGCCGATCAACGCCGCAACGAGCGCGCCTCTGCCGGTATCCACACGTCCGGGGTGGAACGCCGATCGCGAGTGTACCGGCAAGATCGCGGCGGCTAGGGTTTCGCCGAGGTGGCGGCTAGGGTTTTGCTTGGGAGGAACAGATGCGTACATCCCTCACCCCGCCTCCAAATATATAGACCTCCTCACTTGGGCCTCGTGGACCGAGGCCCAATAGGAGTCTATCCGATCTCTATCCGAATTGAGCCCACATCCGAATCACATTCGAATTAGTGTTCCAACCCGTTAAGTGTGCGACCTGCAGGTTCACGTATACTTGGTCGTAACCGAAACACCTTTCCGGTCACCTGCATAATAGCGGCCTCTAGCAAGACATATTAACCCCAAAGTATACGTAAAGATCATATCGGTGAACTGTAATGTTCTCATGTGCGAATCCTTTGCCTCACGATATAGATTAAGCACAAGGCGAGACTGTGTCATCCTCTTAATAGCTCAATCACTCTCTCGATTCCGTGATGGATTATAAACTTGTGATTGACTCCTCAATCACATTGGCATGGCCATGCACTTTCATAATCCATTACATCGAGGGCCAGAGATATCTCTCCCATAAGGAGGGGCAAATTCTATCTTGATCATTTACATCCCACTACATGTTTGAGCAAACCCGAAGACTACTTTTATGACTACCCGATTACGAGTAGTGGTTAGTAGTCCCAAAATAGGCTACTACGCATGTTGGGAACCATGATGATCTCAAGTCTAAGGATTCTACATAAACACTACTTGAGACCAACTAATGACACATGGAATCTCTGCAGTGTCTCATGGCGGGTCTATCCAACATATGTTCACTAACACATGTCCATATTATTGATTTGGTATCTCCATACCATGATCCATGAGACATGATCATCAATCAATACATATGCTGATCTTTGAATCATATTTGTTCCTCATATGATATATGATCAGGGATCATTTAGAAATAGCAACATTTTGGCATTAAGAGTCTCATGAATAAGTCACATACTCATTGATCAATAATGATAATGTCTATTTCAAGGAACAAAGCAATGTATCATAAACATAGTATGTGATATATTCAACATCTCCATGTTGCCTCTAGGGCATATCACCAACAAACCGTAGCGGTGTAAAGGTGGAATAGCATCATGGGTTCACATCGTTAGGTAGAATACGATTCTACGCCTTGTATCGCGCGGGGCGGGCCTTTACACCGCTACGGTTTGTTGGTGATATGCCCTAGAGGCAACATGGAGATGTTGAATATATCACATACTATGTTTATGATGCATTACTTTGTTCCTTGAAATAGACATTATCATTATTGATCAATGAGTATGTGACTTATTCATGAGACTCTTAATGCTTAAATGTTGCTATTTCTAAATGATCCCTGATCATATATCATATGAGGAACAAATATGATTCAAAGATCAGCATATGTATTGATTGATGATCATGTCTCATGGATCATGGTATGGAGATACCAAATCAATAATATGGACATGTGTTAGTGAACATATGTTGATAGACCCGCCATGAGACATCGCAGAGATTCCATGTGTCATTAGTTGGTCTCAAGTAGTGTTTATGTAGAATCCTTAGACTTGAGATCATCATGGTTCCCAACATGCGTAGTAGCCTATTTTGGGACTACTAACCACTACTCCGTGAATCGGGTAGTCATAAAAGTAGTCTTCGGTTTGCTGTGAAACATGTAGTGGGATGTGAATGATCAAGATAGAATTTGCCCTCCTCCTATGGGAGAGATATCTCCGGCCCTCGATGTAATGGATTATGAAAGTGCATGGCCATGCCAATGTGATTGAGGAGTCAATCACAAGTTTATAATCTATCACGGAATCGAGAGAGTGATTGAGCTATTAAGAGGATGACACAGTCTCGCCTGAGCTTAATCTATATCGTGAGGCAAAGGGATTCGTACATGAGAACATTACAGTTCAAATGATATAATCTTTACGTATACTTTGGGGTTAATATGTCTTGCTAGAGGCCGCTATTATGTGGTGACCGAAAGGTGTTTCCGGTCGCGACTAAGCATACGTGAACCTGCTGTGGTCGCACACTTAACGGGTTGGAACATTAATTCAATGTGATTCTGATGTGGGCTCAATTTGGATAGAGATCCGGATAGACTCTATTGGGCCTCGGTCCACGAGGCCCAAGTGAGGAGGTCTATATATTTGGAGGCGGGGCCGAGGGATGTACGCTGCTCTCCCGAGCAAAACCTAGCCGCCACCTCCCGAGCCAAACTCTAGCCGCCATGAGTGCCGGTACACTCGCGATCGGCGCCCAGCCCCGGACGTGTGGATACCGTGGAGGCGCCGCTCGCTGCGCGTTGATCGGCATCAACAAACTACGATTGGATCTGCTCGTGGTGTGGTTGATCGTGTGGAGGAGACGATCCGTCGGGACGATCGGCTACTTCCACTACTACCGACGCGCGTGGTTGGATCGGCTTCCCAACTCTTCTTCACAGCACGCGCCTAGTGGTAACGATCTATGATCCCTCCTTAGCATGATGTCCTGGTGTGCGCGGTAGAAATTTTTTATTTTCTGCTATCGTAGCCTACGCGCGTTCCTTCACCACACTGGGTCGATGCAAATTAGTTAGCCTAGTCTACACTTTTCCAACATGTGGTTGTGATGTTTTACACTAGAAGGTCGTACAAGATTCAGTCCTTAGAGTTATCTGAGTGGTTCTACCACAATCTAACACTCTCGTGCATTCACTACACCAGCCCCCCATACCATTTACCCAGACAGTTAAGTAATTTGGGGATTTTGGGAGCATAAAGTATCCATGTTACAACATACTAGTCACTTTCCATCGATGATTACCCAAACCAAGTTTTCATGTTGAAATGATGCTAGGGCAAACTAATACCCTTGAGTATCTAAGCAATACTAAATAGAGCATATAAATGTAGACTTATTTTCAGATAGTTACCATTATAATTTTCCCAGGGTGACAAGGTTCAATTGTTCAATCATTACAATGGGTCTACAACTTTCGCTTTAACTTCCAAAGGCGACCCAATGACCTTTTCAGAATTTGAACATAATACTTAAACAAAAATAACAGAAATAGCAACATGCATTTTGATAACTTAAACAAACATAGATTTACGTAGGAAATAATAGTATGCATTTTGATAACTTAAACATAAGTAAACTAGCATAGAATGTAGGCTTAGTATGATCAACATGTTGATTCGCCTTGTTCACAAGTTGTCTGGTCTTGTGGATCTTGACTTGCTTCAGCTTGTTCTTCTTGGGCATCATTACCCTTAACTAATAACCATAGCCCACTCATCAGTGATTGCTTAGCTTAACTAAACCATGGTCATTAGAGTTCATTAATGAAGGTTTAATTTAAATGTGCTGTTATAGTCATCTTCCTCCTCCTGCCGAGGTGAGTGAAGCTTGTCACCAGCGAGGAAGGGCATGACGGCATGAGAGCATGGCCAAAATGGAGCTTACGTGCTTGCGTGCACCTCCAGGCCAAGTCCTGTCGGCTCACTCAACTGGTAGGTGGCCGACGAGGGGCTCAGACATCGGCGAAATAGGACCGAAGGTGATACCATGCTCTATGGTATTTCAATCGGATTCTTCACGCTAGAAGCATCTAGGGGTTGGTAGAAGGCTACTTGTGGGCTCAACCTGGATCAAGGAAGGCTGGTGTGGGCTGTTGATGGGAATCGACGACGGACGAGGGAGGAGCACCGCACCTGGGGCGTACCGGCAGTGATAGCCTAAGCCGACTGTGGGGGTGAGATGGTGGTGCAGTGGTGGTGCTTCAGTGCAGTGGAATTGGCTGGGGATGGCTCCTCTCAACTATTCTCTAGGTGATTAGCGTTGAGGAAGATCGACCCTCCAGTGAGCTATGGGGTTCGAGGGAGAAATTCTAGGGAGAGGGTGGGATATTGGAGTAAGACGAAGGTGTGTAAGGCACACGTGGGCTTTCATAGTCACTAGGGAGGCCGAGCGACCTAGGGGTGGCATGGCAGCCATAGGGAAGGGCTCGAGGGACAAAGGTGATAATATGGCTCATCGTGGCACGACGAATGTGGTGATGGTGAGGACCATGGCATGGGATGGTGTAGCGGTACACTAGCTAGTATGGCATGGCATGATGCAGCAATGCAAGGTAGGAGCGACATGTGCGGTGCATGATGGGGCTACAAACAGTGACGCTCACCGTGGTGCACAGGGGTGAGACAGAGCATGGTAAGGGCTATGGTAGTATGGTGTGGTGCAGGTGAGGTGTGGGAGCACATTAACAGAGGAGATCGGGCGACGTGCGACATAGGGTGGTGGCATGGCACACACACGGTGCGCCAGGGCATGCACAACACAGGTGTAGAGCATCCTGGGCCCATGCTTGCATGGGGAGGGCTTAGCTGGGCTGGCCTGGCCAAGGAAGGGGAGGAAAAAGGGCAAGGCCCAGTGGGCCAATGGCCAAACTACATAATGGGCTAAGCCCAATGAAATTTCCCATTTTCGTTTGATTTTTCTTGGATTTTTTAGTTTGAATTTTCAATTTAAATTCCCATGTCCTATTTGAGGCCAAATGACTTTGGATTTATGTTTAAACTCAATGCTATCCTAATTCATGCCAACCATAATGGTTAGTTGTTAACATGACTTTCTCAAGTCTAATTTGTTTTTCCTATTTTAAACCTCATTGGAGTTGAACTTTGCAATTGCCTAGCCTAAAGGATTTCATTCCCTTTGGGGTTTTATTTAGTTTCAATTGTGTTTCCTCATCTTAATTTACATTGCCTCATTATTTTAGCCCCTAGATATTTTCAAAATATTTTAACTTAAAACTTCCCTGTATACATTGTGCTTGCTTCGTTTAGGATTTGTATATTTGGACTTCGATTTCCATTCTAAATTTTATTATTGTATTTAGGGCCAAGCCTATGATTTAATTTTAACAAATTGCATCTTGTTTATATATTTTTCATTTCACACATGATCTTTTATTAAATAGTATTTTTTTATTGTAGATCCTCCTGCCTTAGCTTCTGGATCATCTTTTTAGATTCCTATCTGTATTTAATTTAGATTATTATTACTTGTCTCATTTCTTCTAAATTTTGTTTCTATAAATTTTTAGTTATCAGTAATCTCAATCAAAATAAGCAAATAAAAATCCAAGGAAATCCAACTGCAAATAAGATGCAAATCACAAACTTTTAAATTTTACACCCTTTTTAAGTATTAGGTACTTTTGGTCCGTTACAAAACCTATCCCCTTAAAAGAATCTCAACCCTGATATTCAGCCTAAACTGAGAACAAGTAAGGGTAATCTATCCTCAGTCGGTCTTCACACTCCCAAGTTGCATCTTCCTCGGTTTGATTATTCCACTAAACTCAGCTATGGCAAATGGCCTGATTTCTTGTCTTCTTTTTCACAATGTCAAGGATCTTGGCAAGGACACTCCTGGTAGGTTAAGTCACTTTTAAGCTCAATTGTCTCTAGTGAGGTTTGGTCTTCTGGCACCCAAAGACATTTGATGAGTTGAGAAATATGGAACACACTGTGTACATCGGCTAAACTCGAGGGCAGCTCTAACTAGTAGGCTACTTCCCCTTTCTTGGCCTTGACTGGAAATGGCCCAACATATCATGTTGTAAGCTTGCATTTAACTTTGAATCTTCTAATTCCTCACAAAGGTGATACGTTTAGGTAGACATAGTCTCCAACCTCAAAGCTTAGTGGTCTATGCCTTTTGTCAGCATAGCTTTTTCTGCCTTGATTAGGCTGCTTGCAATTGATCCCTAATCAGATGGACCTTCTCTTCAGCCTGCTTCAAAGTCTCTGGTTCAAAGACATACCATTCAACTACTTCAGCCCAATGCAGGGGAGTTTAGTCCTTCCTTCCATACAAGGCTTCAAACGGGAACATTTTTAGGCTGGATTGGTAGCTATTATTGTAAGCAAACTTAGCATATGGTAGGCATTTCTCCCAATCTTTATTGAAATCTAAGGTGCAAGCTCGAAGCATATCTTCTAGAATCTAGTTTACCCTCTCTATTTGGCCAACGGTTTGGGGATGGTAGGTCATACTAAAATCCAGATACGTACCAAGTGCTTCATGAAGGCTAGCAAATTGCAAACCCCGGTCTAAGACTATCCTTTTTGGCACACCATGCAAGCACACGATGCGTGACATGTACAATTCTGTCAGCTTGTTTCCTTTATAGGTGATCTGGACAGGGATGAATTGGGTGACTTTGGTTAGTGTATCTACTATGACCCATATGTAGTCATACCATGATTTGGTTTGCGGTAACCCAGTGATGAAGTCCATTACAACCTCTTCCTACTTCCATTGGGAATTGTAATGCCTCAACAATCCTACTAGTCTCTAATGTTTAGCTTTAACTCTCTGACATACATCACTGTAGATGCAATGCTCAGCGGTGTCTCTCTTCATGTGTGGCCACCAATACCACTGCTTCATATCTTGGTACATCTTAGTAATCCCAAGGTGGAGGGAATATGCTGAGCTATGGGCTTCCCTCAGTATTAATGTCTTAAGTTCTTTTTGGTGGGGAACAAAGAGGCATTTCATACCACCGAACACCTTTTTGGTCCACAATCATCTTAGGAACCTTCCCTTTTTCCATCAAGTGCTTGAATCGTAGGACACCTGGGTTCTCCTTTTGGGTGGCTATGATCTATTCCTCTATACTTGGTTGTACTTCCATGGCAACTATGGTACCTTGCTCTGTTATTTCCACATTGAGTACCTTCAATTCCTTATGGAGCTCAAGCTGTTGGTCTTGAACCATAAGGTTATTACAGTATGACTTATGACTCAAGGTATCAGGTACCACATTTGCCTTATCAGGGTTGTAGTGAATACCTAGGTTGTAATCCTTGATCAACTCCAATCACCTTCTTTGCCTCAGGTTGAGATATAACTATGTGAAAATATACTTGAGGCTCTTATAATCAATATATAGCACAGTGATTGCTGATCAAACAATGCCGCTAGATCTTCAGATCATGAGCTATTGATGCTAGTTCTAAGTCGTGGGTTGGGTAATTAGCTTTATGAGGGCGAAGCTGTATTGATGCATATGCCACAACCCTTCCCCTTACATTAGTACATACCCTAGGCCTTGTCGTGAGGTATCGTAGTATACCTTAAAGTCCTTGCGTATCTCTTGCAGAACTAACATAGAGGTGGAGGTTAGTTTCTTCTTCAACTCATGGAAGCTTTCTTCACATGCTTTTGTCCATTCATACTTCTCCTCCTTTGTAAGCAGGTGTGTTAATGACTTAGCAATCTAAGAAAATCCTTCACTAAATATTCTATAGTATCTGACCAATCTGAGAAAACTCTGTACTTTGGTCATAGTGGTAGGCTACTCCCACTCTAGGACTACATTTATCTTAGCTAGATCAATGTATACTCGTCCAATGGATACTATATGGCTGAGAAAGCTAATGTCCTTTATCCAAAATTCACACTTATAGTATTTGGCGTACAACTAGTATTCCTTTAGCTCTCTTGTACTAATCACAGGTATTCATCATGTTCTTTAGCATCCTTGGAATAGATAAGGATATCATCAATGAATACCACCACAAACTTGTTTAGGTATTCTATGAAGATTTTATTCATGATATTCATGAAATAGGTTGGGGCATTGGTTAAGCCAAAGGATATAATCGTAAACTTGTATAGTCCATATTGGGCATGAAGGCTATTTTTGGGATATCTTTGGCTCTAATCTTCAATGGATGACAACTCGACCTCAAGTCGATATTGAAGAATACGGTGGCTCCCCCAAGCTGGTCTAACAAGTCATCGATCCTATGCAATGGGTACTTATTCTTGATGGTTATCTCATTCAAAGACCTATAATCCACACACTTTCATGCATTGTCATCTTTCTTCTTTACAAAGAGCACTAGGGAGCCACAAGGTGAGGAACTGGGCCTGATGAAACCCCTATCCTGCAGCTTTTGGATTTGCCTCTTTAGCTCTTCAAGCTCATTGATGGTCGTTCTATAAGGTCTTTTAGCAATCGAGGCAGTGTCGGGCTTCAGGTTGATGATGAATTCTAAGTCCCTATCTGGGGACATGCCAGGTAATTCTTCAAAGAACACTTCAGGGTACTCTTGCACCACTACCATCCCTTCCAAGGGCATCTCATCCAGTGATAGATGGTATGGCCCCAGTAGTAGGGTCAATCTACCTTTGCTTTTATTGTTAGCCTAGGGCACTTGGTTAGGCTCACTATTCTAGTAGTGTAGTGTATAACTCCTTGATGCCTTGCCAGCCAATCCATTCCTAGTATGACATCCAAGGTCTAGGAGTTCAGTACTATCATATCTGCCAAAATCTAAATTCTTCCATGGTCATTTCTACCACAGGGCTTACTAGTGTGGCATTTGTAATTCCCCCTGGTGAACTAAGGTATTATGGGTTTCTTCAATTTATAGGTCAACAACTTTAGTTTATCCACATACTTTCGCACTATAAAAGAATATGAAGCCCAGAATCAAACAGAATATGCGCAAGTACTGTCTTGACAGAGAACGTACCCATCAGAACTCCTACAGCTTCCTAAGCTTCCTCAGGGAGATATGGTTCACACGGCTGCCTTGTTGGTCTAAGGGGTTTGATACCCTTTGGTAGGTTCTGACACTTGTCCGCAGCCCTGAGTGCTTCCCAATTTGAATTCACCGATGTCATCTAGCATTTTGTGCAGTGGTAGGCAATGTGTCCTTTCTCCCCACTAATATAGAAATTGGAGTTGGCAGCAGGGTTTATCCCAGTAGACTAGCCTACAGGACGTAGAGTCTGGAATGAGCTACTGCTTGGGTGGGTACTGGGGCTAGAATTTTGATGGTTGAATTAGCCTGGTAATGGAGGGGCTATTGAAAAACTTCTGAATAAACCTTCCTTGTGGCCTTCGAATAGCTTGCTTGCATTGCAACTGGCCTCTAGGTTCTTCCTTTCATTCTATAGAATAAGTGTTTTGCTCACCAGGTGGTGGAAACTGGAGAAGTTCTGATGATTAGCTATACATGCAGATCCTCGTTCATGCCTCCAAAGAATCTATCAATCTTCTCTTCCTCATTTGACACGTCCTTCGGAGCATAGTAGGCTAATTGGTTAAACTTTGTGAGATACTCGCCGACTGACATGTCCCCCTACTTGAGAGTACAGAATTTATTCTTCTTCATTCGCATAACTCTTGCGAGAACAAAATTGGTTCTAAACGCCATCTTAAATTCTCTCCATGGAATGGCCTAATTTACTTGGTTGGCTTGAGGGGCTTGGTTAACTTGATTGGCTACTCCTTCTACTTCTGCACCTTCTCTTGTAGCTCCTCCCTATGCTTCAGCTCCTTCTTCTAATTCTTCCTTGGACGTGAGGCTTTCATTACCTTGGGCGGACAAATAGTTTTTTTGATTAGGCTACTATTGCTCCTTTGAGCCAATGGGTAGCGAAGAGTACTCTGTCCTCCTCAGCACACATGGTGAGCCATAGCTTCTTTTCGATATCTCGAAGCCAGTCTTCAACCTCAAGGGTCTCATCAGCAAAAGAAAAGGTTAAGGGTCATGTCCATAGGAAGTCATCCAGTTTAGAACTATGGTTGTTGGCACTTGCTTGTTGGCTGGCATGGATAGCTTATAGGATTAAGGTTTTCTATTCCATGACTTGCACCATGGTGGGGTTGACCGGTGGGGGTGGAAGATTGATTCCTTACCCATGGCCTCTCCCATGCCCTGAGGGTAGGGCTCCCGGGTTAGCGCCTTGGTCAATGTTGGCTTGCAGTTCTAGGTTGGTGTTAGCCTAAGCCCTATCGACTCTCCCGACCATCTATGGGGGTTATACTTATTTAGCACTAAGAACTAGGTAGGTGGGTTATCAGACCTTAAAGCCAAGCCAAAAAGCATTCAAGTAAGATAAACGATGAAATGAAATACAATACAAGGCCTGAGGTGGCTACAAGCTGATTATAATAAGGGGTGGCGTGGCATTAACCACATAGTGCCTAAGCCATGCTGAGTCATAAGGGTACATTACAGTACCAGAGCTCACATTGTCTACCATGAATACAATACAACACCAGGCAGGTTCAAATCCATCACCTACTATAGTGGTCAGTGCCTACTACCAAAATATTGCTTCTAGTAAGCACCTTGCTAGCCTAAGCTACTTGCACCTCCATGAATCTAGCCCTGGGCAAGTGGGACTGTAGTCAGGTGAGTAGGAGTGGGAACAACTGCCACTGAAGTTGGATGAGCCGAAGTTGGAACAAGAGCAGCTATGGCCATGGCAAGTCCCTCCAAGGGGACAATCACAGGCAGACTATGGCATCATACACTCTTATAGGTGGTGATCCTCATGCGAAGCCCACTAGCCTGGGGTTGGGATGGAGCAGGATCCGGGAGGACGATGGTAGGTCTATAGGTGCTGGAGCATGTATGGCAGCTGCCACTACCATTCGCTAAAGCTCAGCGAGTGCAACGGCTTTCTCCTTCTCCACCTCAGCGAGTGCCTTCTCACATCTGGCGAGCTACTCACGGAGGGCCTCTACATGGCTATTGCTAGTGACCAGAAGTTGACAAAGGTTGGTGATCTTATCTAGTGCCTCAGTGTAGCTAGCCCCTATCTCGCTTGCATGAGATGGACCTGGTGGGTGAGCATCGGATCATCTTCCGCCATGGGGATGAAGGTCTCATTGTGATATGCTCCCTCTCAATAGGTCAGATAGAAACAAAATGGGGTCAACATCAGAGTGGCTCCATGGATCTCGCATAGGTGGGCGGAGGCTAGCCGGCTGATGTCTTGGAGGGTGTTGGCAGCAATATTCCTCCTATGCAAACTCCTGAAAGTGTGGGGATGGTGGTCGCTATGCCTGGCATAGATGAAGTCCTCAATGATTCAAGATTCTCTAACTCCCTCTGAAGCCTTGTGCCCTTGGAATATAGGATGCTGGTTATATATCCTAGGTACTACATCAACTTGCACAGGATCTGCGTAAAATTGCCTTCGTTCTGGCCATTGGCAAAGTAGCCCCACAGACTATTAGCTGCTACTCTAGCCATCTGTAGGTTAAACACCAAGTGTAAGTCACCATTTTAAAATATAAAAGAAGGGAGACAAGTCCAAAGCTAAGAGGGATAAAGAGAAGTCATATTACACTATGTTTTAGTAAGTTCTTTTCTAAATTTTTGAAATTAAGTCCCATGATCCTAATGAATGATGGGAGGGTCACTTCAGGACGAAGTTTCTAAAAGGCTTTGATATGATCCTCTTGGTCAGCACACCTAAGAAAGCATGTTATACCGGTAACACTATAAGTTGATCATATCATATGGGGAAGTTGTACAACCTATGTAGAGTGTTAATAAATCTATTTGAATATCCGTGTCCGTGGTCATGGACATGCTCAGAGATTTCACACCAAGGGTAGATTTCCATAAAATAAAACTGGGAAGGAAAAGCTTTATGAATATATGGATGGGCTATGTGAAATAATGTTTTATGCTTATTATTACCACTACTATTTGAAACTATGCTTTCAATCTATTTATCATACTTAAATGCCAAATTCCCTTTATGAAAAACAAGATATGATAGCCATTATGTATGTATGTATGTATGTATGTATGTATGTATGTATGTATGTATGTATGTATGTATGTATGTATGTATGTATGTATGTACGTACGTACGTATATGTACGTATGTATGTACGTACGTACGTACGTATATGTACGTATGTATGTACGTACGTATATGTACATAGATATGTACGTACATACGTATGTATGTAGGGAATATATAGTATACACTCAGCCTTACAATGTACTCATCGTGCATTCAAACTAAAAAAGTTGTAAAAATTTTACAGATGTACTTTATAGTTTACTTCAACTATGTATAAAATTTTAAGTTCAAATTCATTCTACATTAAGAGTACCAAAAAAGAGAATTTTCTAACAAAAGTTGAGAGTTCAAATCTGTCAAAATTTTATCTTTTTTGGCACTTTTAACATAGAATAAATTTAAACTTAAAATTTAATACATAGGTGGAGCAAACCATGAAGTTCATCCAGAATTTGTTTTGGAATTTTTTCAGATTTACATATTGGGTCCCGAAAGTACTGTAGCTGCTCAGAGCAACCTGCAGGAAGCCCTGCCTTGTCGCCTCTACCTCTTATAGTTGTTGGTGTGCGGGAGACATCGGAGACCACTATGCTCGCGAGTTCTCCCATTGAACAATGAGAAATCGATGAGCAAAACACCCTTGTCTCACCCTAAAAAACCAAGCCTAGCTCGTCTCCTTCCTTTTCACTCCACACCGTCTTCATCTTGCCCCTTGCCCATCCTTTTCCTCCTCTAATTCAATCAGAACGCAGTCATCATTTTTGGCTTCAGTGCACATGCTCCGCTATGGCCACGTTGTTTTTGGTGAGCTATCTCCTTGCCACTTGTGTCTTTATGCACCAATTTGCTTCCTCGTCCCAACCCCTCAATTGATTTTTTTCTCCACTCCAGTGAATCAATGGATCTGCATGGTCTTCCCCAACTTCAGCTGACACCATCGCCGTTGCACAGTTCTCTCTTTGGTGAGCTTCAACATTACCCATGGTCTTTTTCTCCATCTCCAGCTCTCTCTCTCTCTCTCTCTCTCTCTCTCTCAACCTTACTGCACTCTTCTTTTCAACTCTTCTTCGCCGTAGGACCTTGGCACTGTGAAATGGTCGCTGCCGCCTCTATTGGCACGGTCGTCTCTTGAGTCTTGACAGTTCTCTCATTGGTGAGTCCTCAGTATGGTCATTTTCAGCATCCCCTTCCCTCGCTGAACCTCATCATGCGTTCAATTTTAGCACTCCATCACCGTCAAGCTCCGCTGTAGTTGACGCCATTGCTGTTGCTATTGTTTGCCACTCTCATGCCATTCCTAAGCTCATCTGCCATCGCCAACCCCACCGGTGTGTTCCTGCTAAGCTCCTAACCCTAATGTGTAGCTTAGTTTAGCCCAAATTAGTGACTTGTGTTGTTGCCACCATAACAGTAGCCAGCGTCGCCGCTTCTGCTCACTGCATTTCCTATTCTAGTGACCATAGGTCTCCGGTCCACCACTTTTAGCACCACAACACTCATGGGAAGCCGTTTCGCACATTCTTCTGGCCCTAGCACCATTGTGGTCATCTCCGCAAGCTTGCCAGGGTCGCCACGTTTGAGCTCCTATGCTTTGTCACTGGTAAGTGGGCCCCATGTAGTTGAGATTAGTTTAGTGCTAACGAGTGGTTGTGGTGTGTGACTGGTAGGTTAATTAATCAAGATTTTAATTTAAATCAGTTTTAAAACTTGAGTCTCTAACAAGTGGACCCCACGCGCTAGCTAGCACATCCGTGAGCCCAGTTCATCATGGACCTAGCCCCACCTATCGACGTGATGATGCAATAAAACCCGGTTTTATTTTATAAATAAAAATAGAAATTAAAATGAAAATCTGATATCCTAGTGCACATTGTTTTCTCTCTTCTTTTTCTTAGATTTTCTCTCCCAGTAAAACTTCCTTAGGCTCGTTCTCCCTCACACAAACTCCGATTTGAGCGATTCTTGTTTCTAAACTTTTCTAAAATCATGAGATTTCATTATACACAAAAAATAATGAATTTTGGTGTCTATTTGTATTTATTTAGAAGTTATTTTTATTTCGTGGCTTTTCTCATTTGTATATCGACATACTGGAATCGTGTGAAATTTGCCTAGAGCTAGAAGTGTTCAACAAGCAAGGCAAGCACTATCCTTTGACCATATTGTTCCCATATTTCAATTCTATGTATTTTTTTGCTCAAACTATTATACATGCTTATTTTGATTAAATTGCTATTTTATGTTTATTATTTAGTTACCACCAATTGTGCATTGATCCTACCTTGAAAAGTTGATATCTTTACTGTTTTCACCATAAAAATATTATCCATGGTTATTAGTAATATTTGTGGAATTTAAAAATTAGATATGAGTTATACTTAGCCATGCTTAGTTTAATAATGGTACAAATGTTAGAAATTGGTATAACTCAAGTTTTTTGGCTACTTTGGGAAATGTTTTAGCTTAGTTTGGATAGTGGGGATACCTTTGATATTTTGGTTAAAAAACTAAAAATATGAAAGTTTTAGACTTGGGCAACTAGTTTGTTCAGACTAGTGCAAGTTGCACGAGATCTTAGTTTGTGGTAGTCTCACCCAGGTCACTAAGGCCAAAACTTGATCCAACAATTTTACTACAACCACATGTTCTGTAGTGGGATAGACTTGGTTGTAGTTGGTAGGTTTACTTGTTGGTTGTGCAGGCTTGGTAATGGATATCCATGCTTGAAGGATTGTTGCATTGCTTTACAAGGCTTACTTATAGAACTATGACCTCTCTTGACGATGGTAAACATCCATGTCTTGAGGTGTTAGCTAATAAGGCAGTTTAGTGTTATGGCAAGATATTGTAAAAGCCTTGTTATAGTCATTCAATCTCATAATATCGTATAGAGAGTTATGGCAGACCATGGTGAGCTGACTATATCTTATGGGTAAAGTTGTATATCCTCTGTAGAGTGAGATCTTTATCTATTCAAATAATTGTGTCCCTGATCATCTAAATCACTTGGTAATACTACACTTGGTTAGATTTTTTGGTTTTAAAGTGGTTTTAGGAATGGTATGGATGGTGAGAATCTATGCTAGGAATGTTTTGGTGAGGATTATAAAATGAGATATTGTTGTTGTGGCAAAGGAAAGTCACTTGATGCATGTACTTACATTATTTATTACTCGTTATTTCGTATTAATGTCAATCGTTCTTAAATATTTCTCTTTACAAATTACTAAGTCTATTACAAATGAAAACTCGCTTTGTGCAAAATAACTTAGATTGGACGACCACTTGCTTCCATAAGCTTGTATGTATTAATATCTTTGTTTAAAGTCCTGTGAAGTACAATTTTGTACTCGTAATTTCTTGTCGAACACTATCAGAGTAAGAGGAAGATATCTTAATTGGCTACTTTTATGCCACGAGATTTGATGATGAGGATGCCAAGTTCTAGGGTGTTAACCCAATCGGTTGCCTATGGTTTTATGGCATACCACGAGGGCCCTTTTGTCTTAATTCATCATTTATTTCAGCTGCAAGTACTCTTTTATGTGAACTATTTAATCGGTCAGTCCATCCATGTAAAACTTGGTCATGTAGGCCTATATTAAATCACTTAATATCATGTGCTACTCTTTTTTATTTACTTGTGTGTGGATGTAATGAAATGAAGTTCTATGTGTGTGCTAGCTACTGATCATAGGACTAGAACGGTAAACACATAGAACACAAAATTTAATTTACGAGTTTGACATTCAACCTTAAACTCCAAAACCGTTCGAGTCGGGACCTTGAACTCATGAAACCATTAACTTTACCCCCTCGAAGCAAACCTGGGTGGTTTTCTACGGACGTGTCCTCCACATGGATGCCAACTGTCGAACTAGTAAGTGTCAACACCTCATCACCACCCAATACTAGCCTTAATCTATTCAGTGGGGCCATTGTCAAAGAGAGAAAATAGAGTAGGAGCAAAGATGGCCATGGCCAAGCTCGAAGGCGAGCTCGCTAGCAGCGATGGGAAGGTGAAGGGGCATCAGCATGTTCAAAAATAGGTTTAAGAGTCTGAGGCGAGTCCATTGGTGATGGCGGTGGCCAAAGTGGTGGACGGAGGCAACGGTATGACAGCGTTGAGTGGTGAGGTAGCTTTGGCCATGCAATGGTGACAGAATAGCATTGGAACAATGCAGAAGAAAATTAGAGCCAAATTGGGGGCATTGGAACAATGTCAGGAGGTCACTGCGATGTTATAGTAGCGGGCACAGGGACCATTGGTCATCGGAGATGAGCCAGCAACATGCAACCTCAGCGATGCCATGAGTGGGCACAATGATGATATGGTAACCGGAGATGAGCTTCACAACTAAGGTGCCCAAAGGCATCTACAGGGTACATAGAGCTCACCAGTGCTATCGATAGCGACCGAGGTGGTCGAGAATGGTGTGGCGGCGATGGACAGTGGTAGCGTTAGGGAAGCACTCCTGCCGCTGTTACCCGAAGAGAGGGAGAGATCATCTATACATGTGCATGAAAGAGAGAATGAGAGACCTATACTTGTGCACGTGGGTTCATGTGGAGGCCTAGAAGATGGAAAACCACCTCAAATTATGTTTATAGGGTAAAGTGGATGGTTTTATAAGTTTGAGGTCCCGATTCGAACGGTTTTAGAGTTCAAGGTTGAAAATCAAACCGATGCTAGAGTTCAAAATTGTAAATTGAACTTACCTAGAGAGAGAGAGAGATCATCTATACTTGTGCATGAGAGAGAGAGTGTGTGAGAGAGATCTATACTTGTGCATGTGGATTCCATGTGAAAACCACCTCAAATTATGTTTACAGGGTAAAGTGGATGGTTTTTATAAATTCGAAGTCCTAATTCGAACGTTTTTAGAGTTCAGTGTTGAAAATCAAACCGACGCCAGAGTTCAAGACTGTAAATTGAACTTTTTTCATTTTTTTTATCTGGAACTTCGTTAAAGTGCTTGGAAGAGGTCCCTGATTGGAGTATTTCCTTAATCCATTGAATCCAGGTGGCATCAAAAATTTTTTCACCAGCATACGAAGAATTGATGGGATGAATGTTGAGAATGCAATTTTTTCTACGGAAGTATGAGTTTTCTTTCCAGGAGAAGAATGCCAAGAAGATATTCGTGTGTTTTTGTGTTTATGCGTGTGTGCGGTGGTAGATTTCATTATTATGGCTATACTTTGTTTAATGTTAATGGAAATTTACTTGTTACTAACTTATTAGCACATGTATAGCATCTACTGGTAATCTTTAGCACAATGAGCCCCCAATATTTTTTATTATCATCTTTGAACCATAAAAGATATATTAGCTTATGAAAATAGAAAATGAGACAACTATTAAAAACTATCATGCAAAGGTTATATACCTACCCCCTACATATATGGGCTACAGAAGGCTTGTAGTGGCAAATTTTATAATTTATATTACAGATTTTCTAGTTTAAAGTAAGAAATGTCTAAATAGTAATATCTTTCAATATTATATATATGTGTGGAAAATAATAACATATTTCAATATTCTATAGCCTACTGGTAAAATTTTTGCCCTATGCAAACACTAACTTTTTTGACAGTTTCTAAAAAATATTTTTTAGTTTGCTTTTAAAAGGGAAACTCCATCTGAAATATATAACCCATTCTAAGTTTTCAGGAACAAAAAGGAAACAAAAAGGATGGCGCAGGAGAGCACAACAATTTTGTTGGGCGACTGCTAGACGCTAGTATGTTTCCCTTAATGACCAAAGGAAAATAACAACCAGCTACAATATACAGGTTCTGCACATAGGACGTCAAGCCTTACAATGGCATCTAATTTGAACTAGATAACAACCATTTGCCCCTAAAAATATTTACACAGCAAAGAGACTGATGCCGTCACATAGTTTGTTGCCATAAATTATTTATGAATAGATCAGCATGTTCCCCATAACATCAGCCAAATCAATCCGACTTAGCAAGAGGAAACTTCACAATTTTTGCAGGAAAACCGGCGACATTGCAAAGATAAAGTCAAGCAAACGATGTAGCACGATTAATATTGTTTTGCATTATTTTTCGACTGTCATCGCTATGGTTTGTATGGACTGGACGTGCCGGCACCAACGGTATTGCCCACTTTCAGGCTACCATCGGCATTTTTCTCAAACAGATCATCGAAGAACTTGTTAGAAGAAACATAAGACGGCCTGCGAGCCCCTGCAGATATCGGTTGCTTCAATGTCTGCTTTATTGGTGATTCTGACCCAAAACTTCGAAGTGGTACCCCAAAAGAATGTGATTGCTGTACAGGCCTCAAATTCAATGGCACGTTCATAGGCGAGTTGGAGGTAGAATGATGTTGCGATGAAGCAGCTATGAAAGGGTTTGATTCGGTGTTATCCTGAGAGGCCCAAGGCGGTGGGGGGTAAGGAGACGAGTTGTATGGCAATTGTGATTGAGGTGGTGATTGCTGCTGAACGCCTGCAGTTTGAGACTGAGGCTGAGCCCAAGGAGCAGCGTAACTATTGTACGGTGCAGCTGCATTTCCTTGGTTTACGTAGTAAGGCTGTGGATGATCATTGGCTGGGGAACCACCTTGATTCAAGGCAGGTTCAAGTGTTTGCGCACTATGGGGTGGTGGTGAAGGGTTTGATGATACGGTGAGTGCGAGAAGGTCATTGATAACCTGCTCTTCTGGAGAAGTTCTCACAGGAGCTGGAGGATCAGGCAAAGATAATGCACTGCTTGGGTTAGATGGTGAGGCTGTAGAGGTAACAGAAGCTGCTGAACTTGCTATTCCATCGTGGGTGGTCGACAAAGATGTCCCTAAGCCAGAAGAGCTGCTCTTGGCATTTGCTGACCTCAATTTCGAATTCCTGATCACAAGTAGTCATCAGCTCCGGATGACGTAAGAAAAAAATGAAAGTAGAAAACAAGAAGATTGGCTCAGTATTACCTCCGGGCTAGCTGGGAGAACTCGTCATCTTCATCTTCTTCCTCTTCGTCGTCCAATACATTGGTTGAGACAATGGTAGGAGCAACTGTTGCAGAGGGGGTTCGAGTGGTTCCTGCTGGTAACTCACTCAACACATCTGTTTCTTCAGCTGGTAGAGGAGAACCAGACGCAATTGCATCATGTTTGGCAAGCAGAATTTGTAAATTGTCGTTTAAGTCGAGAGCTTGGCCCAAGAGCTCCTCGTCCCTGTAATGCCCCACAGTAATTCGGACAATTAGTTCGGCAGTATATATAGACAATTAATATTAAAAATAGTGACATCTTTACGGTGATCTGAAGTGTCTCTATGTCGAGTGCTTGTTACTAGTTAACATTGTTCTGTTATGTAACGAGTTGTCAGGTCAAAAGCTAGCTTATACGTTCATGCAGCAAAACATTCAAACCGTATATGACTTCAATCTAGAATTTTTTTTAATGAAGGAGCTTAAACTTTATTGATTTAAAACAGGATTACAATATGCATGAAGAAAAGCATGCAAAAACACTGATGCATTTCTAAGCCACAAGCATATCTGATAGCGAGAAGAAGTCTGCTTTGACATAGATGGGAAGCCGAATTTGCCATTCTACATGCGAAACAAAACTTGAAGATAAACCCCCGTGCCTTATTTTCCCAGTGAACTATAAGTTTATAGCTACTTACAGACCAGCTATTCCATGAAACATCATATGCTACAGGGATTCTAATGCATGACAGTTTTATATTTGTCCTTTTCAGTTATTTCTGAACAAAAAGGCTAAGAGCCTACAGGGGAAAAGTCTCATCAATGCTATATGGACACATGCTTTCAAACTATGCGTTGAACTATTGCTATTCCGACTTCCTAGTCATTGCAAACCAATCAATAGTTTTTGCCCCTAGCCTACTCTCCTAAATTCATAGTGTAATCTCAGTAGTTTCTTTTTCCTTTTTGAATAGGTAATCCCAGTAGTTTCATATGTAATTTCTATGTTCGCATCAAATAATGACAACCAACAGCCTATGAGCAAAATACACCTCTGTACCTTATTAAAGGTAACGAGTAAGCTGAACAGATTAGATATGTAGGGGAGAATGTTAACACAGGCACATACCTTACTGAACTTACCAAACTCATGATCTTTTTCTGGTATGACCGGCATTGGTTCACAAGTTCTGTGATAATTTCATCATTGACAGCCTAAGATAAGAAATATTTGCAGTGTTAGAAAATTATAATGGACAACTTTATACTAACCAAAACAAAGCAATCAACAATTACTTCAAACCCAAAAGATAAAATTAAGATGTAGGTTGTGCAAAGTAGTGCACTCAAGGATACGACAGTAATGTAGTCAATAAACCACCTAGTTTCAACTTAACTAATATGAGTGTCATTTATTAACATTAAAATATAAGCTATATAAATAGAAAAAATCCAATACATAATATATATGCATACCTCACGATCATTTGGATTCACTGCTCTCAGCATCTCACTAAATAGTTCCACAGCACTCATCATACGTTCCAAGTCTGACAAGCTAAACAGATAAAAATGTCATATAGCACAGAACACACAAAAAGAAGCATACTGACATCCAGAGTGCAATTTTTAAAATACGGTTACCTCAGAGAAGGCTCATTAGATGACATCGCCTCATCAAGTCTCAAGGAAGAATTGACTGGCATTCCATACCCTGGTTGAAGATATGTTGGCAAAGATGTTGGGCGAATGACTGGAGGAGTAAATATTGGTGCTGCATCAGGTGAGCGCCGAGGAAATTCTGCACCAGATTGCTGCACGTAAAAATATTCATTGGTTCATGCAAAATAAACTGCCCTAGAATTGAACAACTAGATGTGCCAACTTCATATAGCTGAAGTAAGATTCCACAAAGGAATACTTGTGGGTACATAACACAAACATGAGTAAATTGCATGAGACATAGATGCGCCTTTAAACTTTTGCAAAGTCATCCATTTCCTGAGTTGTTCATGTAGTTCAAAATTCTTACTATACTACACCACATAGTTGTTCAATATGATTCTTGATCAATTGTGACTAGTTTGCAAGAAGAAAAAGTGTAAAGAAATGGAATAAATTACTCTTGAACACCCTTAACACTAATGCCAGCCAACTTTTGACCTTTATTAACTCCAATAAGTGGTTAAAATTGACAAAGAGCACAAATGCGTGACTGGATAAGAAATCAAACTGCAGGTGTGCCTCATGTGGAAGCAAAGCCACAGGGGTTTCTTTAAAAAGTTTAAAGGTAAATGGGTTTCCCATGTAATGCAGCTTGTTCTCGATAGTCTAGCAGACATCAAACACACCTTCAGTTCAGAATATGCCCAGTAGTACTGAGGGTGCTTCCCACCAGGACCACCAAAAGCATCTTGCCAAGAATCAACGAGTGTCAGAATTTTGTCTCTCACTTGCATATCTGCCTGTAAAAATGGTCAACAAAATGACAAAAAGAAATAGTGAAAGCACTTCAGAAGGAACCCCAAAATATTTATGCAGTACATGGTAATCAAATGTATTAGTCACAGACTCACAGTCAATGTAGCATTCAGATAATTCAATGCGACTGTAAGGGAAAACAGAAAACTAACCTTTTTCTTCACAATTTTCACCATTTCCTGCAGTATGTCACGCTCTATAACTTGAAAATGCACGTGATCCCCACAATTCTTTATTAGAGTCTCCAATAGCTGCAAACCAATTTCACAATATTCTCACACAAGGACAAACCAAGAGAACTAAAAAGATACTTAAGCAAAGAAGCGTACCGTCAAGGCAAGAAATTGAACCTTTGAACTCTTGTGCTGAAGACGCTTCTTCAAAGCTTTGATAACCTCTTTTGCTTGCCTGAATCAATGCATATTGTAAGCTCAACTATTCAATCTTGTAGGAAACACATACGAAAATTGCATGCACCGTTGTGTCATGCTGTATAACCCTTACAGATTCTCACATTCAAAATGAAATAAGCACAGTATCATCCCGTATACACTCGCAAAATTTCAGCAGTCAGCCCAAAAAAGGTTGGTCAGGTCCTAAAAAAACCTGTTTGGATGGCTTGTGTTTGGGGTTACAAAAATGAATCTCCCAAGCTTGTTCTGCAGACAGTTCTTCCCAGCCAGTGTTTTGCAGCAAGAAGATAACCTGCTTTCTGCCATCTCATCATATGCAGTTACCACAAACAGTGGTGGATCCAGGAAAAATTTTTGGAGGGGCTGAAGTACCTTCAGCTCGACCTCAGCCCCTTCTACATTATACATCTATGACTAAAAATTTAGGGGGCTTCAAGGGTCCGGTAGCGGTAGGGGGGGCTCGAGCTTGCGCATGAGGATTACAATGACAGGTTTGGTCTCAATGGCTTGTAAGCTCATCAATAAGACGAATGGGTAGTATCCTCAATTGTTTTCACAAAACTATTTGAAGGATGATTCTTGGGAAAATTGGTGTGATTATGCACATCTTGATTTGATCCATTCCATGCCTTGTCTGCAGTTAAAGGCATTAGTTATTTGACCAACATTTCTTATTGATGTATGAGTAGGATCTCGCAGTTTTCTCCAATATCTAACTTTTCGGCAGACTAGTCAATGCACAAAAAAATCAACATGGTATCACAGCTCAGAGGTGCATGTCTAGAACATCATTTTAGAAAAAAATAATTATTAGCAATTTAAGGGTCCAATGGTTAGACTATGAGGGTCCCGTTGTGCCTACGTCGAGTCCACATTGTAGACCTGGTTAAGCCTAAACGCGAGGAGCAACGTTCAAGCATGAGTATCATCTTTCAGAGGAAAAATGTGTATGCTTTTACTTGTGTTCCTGCTACATATGCTGTTTTGTTTTTCCTGAACAGACTAGAGGGAATTGATAACAGGAAGCTTTACAGAAAAGGGAAAAATCAGTTTGAATTCCATCTTTTACAATTGTTTTGCTTCTAAGTATGAAAAAAATCCATTGCATCAAAAGAGGGTATTAAATATTCTAAAGAGGCAAACTACTCTGAGCAAGATTTCTTTCATGTTGAGTTTGATAAAAAAAAAAGGCTTATTGAAAAATATCTCTTCAATGGAATTTTTCTGCTTACAAATACTACTTTATGCAGCGCGTACTAACAATCTCCAATCAGCCCTTTACAGGCCAACGATCAAGCAAGGGGCAGCTTTTCCAAGATGACAAAGTAAAAAGCAGAACACAAGACACAAATCATGAGATCAAGGCACGTATTGACAGAAGGTAGAACCAAAATTTTTCCATCAACCCTTGCACACCGAAGATTCTACCATGGAACTACCGGCTATACGAGCTATAATAATACCTCTAGTCGTAATTAGAGGAAACCCACTTTTCCTTCCATGCTTTAGTGTGCTCGATGTCCAAATAACAGAGAAGGGGTAGAAGACGAAGAAATATTTGATATTACTGCGGCTGCACGAGAACCAAGAATTCAAAACAATACGCGAGAGAGAGGGAGAGAGAGAAAGAGAGACCCGTGATCGGAGTTGACGGCGTCGCAGATGTCGATGTTGAGGGTCCAGTCCGGGCCCAGCAGCAGCTCGCTCGTCGCCTTCTCGACCCTCACCGCCGCCGCCATCTCGTGCTCTGGCAGAAAAGAAAGGAATGGTCGAGGGAGCTCAGGGAGACGCGGAAAGGGAGGGGGTGCGAAATTTGTGGGAGTGGACTCGGACTCTGAGGAGTGGGCGTGGGGAGAGGAGGAAGAGGACCGGTTTCAGTGGCGCGGCGGTAAAGAACAAAAAACGGGCGGCCATTATTAGGGGCATATATGCCCTTTCTCCGTGCTGGTGAATAACCAATGTCGTCGTAATCAACCATAACCGAGAACAAGAAACATGAGGACAAAATGTAAGGGGACATGTTGCTTTATTGATATGATTTTTCAATATATAATCTTAAACATCTCCTCTGTATTTATAGTCTGATTACTAATAGTCGTACATGAAATCTATATTTAGTATGAGCCCATGAGTCCTACACGGACATAAAACTCTGCCTAAAGCTGACCGGTATGGAACCGGATTGGTTTCCTAATACTTCTCTTTGGGTGAATATTGTGTTATGTATATAACTCGTCAAAAACTTCTTTCAAAAACTTTACGTGAGAAATCTTATAGCAAAAACTCACTAACAAAAAAAAGAGTGCAACACTTGATCTTCTTGATCAAATAATCTTCTGGACCATGTATTCTTCATGAAAAGTTCTTCATGATGTATGCATGATCTTCATGGTTCTTGCAATGTTGATCTACTAGATCTTAAACAATTAAGTGGTAAAACCTTTAAGGTAAATTTAGGTAGCGATCATCAAATTGATTCTTTCTAGTAAATCAAAACTAAGACTTCCATAGTCCAAAAGCATGATGATCAAAGCATATATGCTCTCCCTTGGGACAACATCTATTGGAATCTTCTGATTCCAATGTCGTAATCATATTTTTCAGAAATAAAACATAGCTAATGACATTGTGAGAAATATACTAGATTATCCCTATATTTAGTCTTCTAGACATTTATCTAACTACTCTTCCAAAAAATGTTTAGGATAAAATAATACGGGAACAATATGCTAAATATTTTCAAATAACCACTGTATAGTTGTGTAATGCAAGCATATATTTGTCCTTACATATGACTATGGGGTAAAAGTACTTGCACTGTCATATACCTTTTGGATATGACTTATCAACCCTCTTCATCTAGGGCAAAATACATTGCAACTTTCTCTAGGTTGATTTTCAAAGTTACAACTAATCAATCTATTCTGCAGAATAGAACTACAAGCATTGAATTGTACCACTATAGCGTAAGATATAACGGGTCTAAATTGGCATTTAGAAGATTAATCATGTTGCCAATATCACCAATATGCTTATACCTTCATGGTACTAGATGATACCAGCATTCCATTATCTTCTAGTGGAATATGCACTTCATAGGTGTTTATATGGCACACTTCTCTTCTTATGGTTCCTCATTTCATTCTCTCAAGTCTATATAGGTTTTTGTCCACTTCTTGAGATCACATAGTCATTAGTGCGATTTCATATATTGATTGGTAAGTCATTTATTGACTTATTCCTTCAAAGAAATTAGTGGTCATCCCTCAATTAGAGACATATTCATAGGTATGAGGTGTATACATATATATGTTGCGATTTTTTTCCTTCTCATCACAAGTCCTAATTCCTCCAAGGATGTCCTCGTACAAATTTTCATAATCCATTAACTACATATTCTTTATCCATGCCATTTGCTAGAAATACCATGCAGAAGAATATATTTTTATTCATAATCGGAGAGTACTAGTGTTTACAAGGACACAAGAACCATTGTTTTTCATCACCTCATTATTTTCATAATGGCCTAATAAGTCTAAGCTTGCTAGTTCTAAGACATGCATTTAGCGATTATGGTTCAGTCTCAATTATTTTCTTTATTTGACTCGATATGTGCGCTTCAAGTATCTCTTTGTCATAGACTCTGGTTCCCAATCTGGGTTTTCATTACAAAAACATTAGTAGTTATCAAGGCAATGATGTCAACAACTATTCCTTTGTCCCATATCCTCTTAATTTGAGATTCTTTTAACAATCTTCGTCATTTCCTAAAATGAAATATTTGTTGTTGCTCCACATTCCCAACATGATAGTTTGTGCACACTTATGTTGTTGGGTTTTCATCTTCACGATAAGCCTCTTCATGAGTTCTTTCTCACCTTCAAGACGAATTCTCTCTAGGGGTCTTAAGGATTAATTGACCATTACTTAACTGGTGTCATTAGGCCACAGAACCCACATGCATCCCCACATATTTTAGATTGTTGACCAATAAGTCATTCCGCATTATGGGTATACTATTTAAAACCCGGGGGTATATCACTGTTAGCATTGAGTTTACTATAAGTAAACATAAATTGGTTACTCCTTCATAATTTCTTCATGATGAGCCTCTTCGTGAGGTCTTTCTCACCTTCCAGATGAATTCTCCGTAGGAGTCTTAAGTAGTGATTGACTATTACTTGACTAGTGTCATTAAATTGTTGACCAATAAGTCATTCCACCTTGTGGATATTCTATTCAAAACCTAGCGTATACAACTCTTAACGGTAAAGTTACTACACGTAAACACAATTTAATTACTCCTTCATAATTTTTTTAACAATTGTCTGACAAAGTCCCTCTTCTCGCTTACAAGAGTATCAACTAAACCTCTAGTTTAGCTTTGGCTAGTGCGTGAATCTTAACACTAAAGATCATTTTCATCTAGAAAGGTCAAGTCATTCGATAATTTTGGGCTTTTTCTCTCCCCTAAATGCCGACATTATATCTTTTTTAATAGCATACCACAAAAATATCCTATCATAGGCATTGGATTGATAGAATTTTCGATCCAACATATCCCTAACATCTAGTGAAGGCCCATAGATGTAGCATTTTTAATTTTTCAGATTCACTTTTGAGAGCTGCTAACATCATCAATTTTGGTGCATATGTACGCTCTTACCACTAGGCTAGTTGCATACATGTGCTAACACAGCGGCTGAACTTTAAAGTTTAAAATTCAAATTTGATTTGAACTATGTGAATGACTTCGGTCTGCATGTGCAATTTGGAAAATAAGGAGTAATAGGATCTTTCAACAAATCGTCCTAGATTTTGCAGGATGGAGGAATATTTTCAAGCATGAATTTGCCATGGTTATCCATAGGGCTAAAACCATTTACAAACCATTCACATAGATTGGTTCAATAATCTAGACTGATTTTTCCTTTTTTACGTTTGTCTGTTTTCTTTTGTAAATTTTGCATGTAAACTTTGTTTGCTTTAATTAATTTTTTCAGTAGGATTCTTTCCTGCTGTCTTATTCAAAAAAATTCGGTCCAAAATTGCGGAAATTCGCAAGTTTCGGTCACTACGGTAGGTCCCTAGATTCTTTGCCAAAGAAAATTGATAACCTCGTATTAATGCAATCTAGAGTCATCCTTTTTCTTTTGAAGATAAGAGTTCCTTGCTTAAACAAAACAATCCTACCATGACAAGTAGCATCATGACATTAAAAGAGAAGAATACCGGCGACGGGAAAGCTCATCAAGGAGCTGGCCTGTGTCAGCTTAGCACTAGTAAACATTATGGTGGGGCCCACCCACCACTCTGGATAATGCTGCAGGGGTGGGGCTTGAGTTGCCACTTGACCGCCGCCCAGCGTCGTTGCGTACCTCGCTATTGTCCACATCAACACAAGAAAAAGGCCTGTTGAATGGAGGAAACTTTCATAAATTCAACTGTCTGACTCGAAGCCCGTTGCTTGGTTTACTCTCGCCCAAGGTCTAGTTTGATATTAATTATGATACATATTTTTTTTGTGTGATGATGATGGCATGATGCGGTCGAAATGGATTTTTGATTTGCTCGTGCGTTAACGAATGGAGTGAGAGCCACCGTCTTTTTTATTTCTATTTTTTCTCAAAGAAAAATTAGAAAACAGTATACCATCCTTAGCTTTTTTTTTCTTCTTCTCTCTTGCTCACTCCCTCTCCCTGTAGCTTTCTCGCTCACTCTCACTCCCGCGTGACAGCCGACGGGGTGGCGTTGATGGAGGATAGTGGGTGGCACCAAAGGCGGGTCAGCAAGGTGAGGGCTAAGAGAATATTAGGTTCAGCTCTGTGGTCGGTGGGGGTGGGGGGAGCCGTTGGCGCAGTGAAGCGATGACCTCGTCGTCGATCACAACAAGATAGAAGACCAAAGAACACGACCCAAAAAACTTTGAAACACGAAATCACTTGTTGAGACCAAAATCGAGATTCTTAATGAACTTGCTATCAAAGTGTCTAGATAATTGGAGATTGATATCAAGAGGTTATCTCCATCTCATTCACATCATTGGCATAATAAGATCAAGAAGAGAGAAGAGAAGAAATCAAAACCAACTAAACAAGAGTAAATCAATCAAAACAAGAGATATACATGAATATAACCAAATATTGATGTATTGCCACTCGAAGAGCTTGGTTTTACAACCACTCCACCTTAAAAGACAGAGAGCATACCAAGTACTCCACTCTCAAATCCTAACCCTAAACAAGAGAGCACATGAGAGAGAGAGGTTGGATGGTTAACCATTTGTCTCCATCCCAACCCTCTTTTATAGGTGGACAACCAGCCATCCTAACCCTTAGTGGATATTATTCACTTAACACAATAGGAGAAACTCGGTAATCCCACACACATGGATTTTACTCACACATATTCACGTATGCGCTCTTTTCAAAATGCATAAGCACGCATCCGCTAAATCCTTACCCTTGGGCGTCTTGATTAAACCAGCTCCACCTTGACCTCAACCGCTCTCCCAAGCACCACTCATGGGTCACAATTTTGATCTAAGATATTTTACAGTATTTTGGCCAAACTCCCAAAATACCCTTCGTTGACCCGATCATCACCATCCATTGCAAATAATCACCATTTTTACCATGTGTAGGTGCACTACTAGCTTGCCATGAGTCGCCAAGTCTCTCCCATCCCAGTTCCATCGAGCTTACTTGGCCCGTCCAAGCCACGTGGTGCAATTCCACCATTGGAACTCACCTTCAACATTTCCTGCCTTTCTCGTGCCATGCTCAAGCTCACCATCTCACCCGGAATCCTTGATCGTTCTAAGCCTCAGCTCCTCCATTAGCCTAGCCCCAATCCTCGCCGTTGACCATAGTTGACTCCAAGCGACACTGCATGTTTAAAGACAAAGAAATCATTTTTTGGACACAAGTACCTCGCAACTTGACCCACGTTAGTCAAAACATACATCATGCAACCTTAATGCAATGAACCAGGTCACCCCAACTCAATCCATAACTCAAAACCCAAAATCCTATTGTTCTGCGAAATTTGGTAGTACGGCATGCAATATGCCAGTACTACCGCTCCCTAAACCGGTACCACCGCACCTTCCAATCCCAAAATGGACCTCTATGGAAATAATGTACCGTCATGTAAAATTCAGTGCTACCGTATTGCGGTATGACCGCACATGTCTAACAATACTACTGCACTGTGGTATGACCGCACCAACACTTATGCTACCACCGTTTTTCCTGAAAATTCCAGAAAACAACCCAAACAAAATGCGATCTTTACAAAATCATCTAACCACTCCACAAAACTTATAATGGTTCATCACAATAATATCCTAAATCTTCTCACGTGTCCTTCAATCTCCCCCTTGATGAACCCATTAGCAATTCTTCAAACATACAAATAAGAGGTGGTTTTAAACAAATAAGAAGAATTTTGCAAAGAGAGCTCCAAATGGTCAAAAAAAGAATGCGATGATCTGAAAATGACCATTTGAGACAGAGAAGGATAGAAGCTACTAAATATGACAATTTTTAACAAAAAACTTCATATCCACTAAATGTGTTAGGAAATCTCACTCTAAGTCCATATGAAAGAACAATTGTTCGATTTGACCTTGGTCATAGTGAGAAGAGACCAAAAGATTAAGAAAATCATATAAACACAATGAAGCTCTAAAAAGCAAGATTTTGCACAAAAACTCCAAATCATGCTCTATATGTGCATTTGTAATGATCTTTTGAAATCACACTCTAGATGTGTATTTTACCGATATTTCTCCCACTTTGATAATGGAGTCATCAAGATACATAGAAGAAGATAGAGCATAAATAAAATGAAGTGGTTGTATTTTATTTATTTTTAGTATTAGGAGCCATGAAAATTATCCAAAGTGACTTTACAAGTATTACACTAAGCCATAAAAAGTGAAAGTGCTATCTAGATCATGGCAAACCATATATAGCTAAATTAAAGCCAAATAAGCAATGACCTAAAATTAAATAAATTTTAGCATGTCAAGGCGATCAAGTTCATAGTTTAGTCAAAGGTATAAAAAATGAGCCAAGTTATGTCAAGAAACTAAATGGAACAAAAAGAAGGAATCAAGTGCTTAAACAAAATGTTTCAGCCTTAAACTTGTAGTACTCTAAATTGACTCAATTGTAGTTTTTTAGTTCCATTTAGTTTCTTTACATAACTTGGCTCATATGTTACGTGCGGTACTACCGGATTCATAGAAAAATAGGATTTTGCATTTTTAGTTATGGCTTGAGTTGGGGTAACATGGGTCATTGGACTAAGGTTGCATGATGCATATTTTAGCCAACGTTAGTCAAGTTGTGAAGAATTTGTGCTTGAAAATGATTTCTTTATCTGTAACATCCCATTTTCAAAACCCTATGCTAATGAAAAATTTCAAATTTGTGTTCTGAAAGTTCAAAGAATTTTATTCTCCAATCTAGTAACCATTGTGCTTTTCAAAGAAAAATAAAAAAGTGCAAAATTGCTTTCAAATAAATACCTTGCTTTAACCCCAAAGGAGAATTCAAAGTCACCTTTCAAAATCTAGAATTTAAAGTCATATTTCAAAATCTGAAAAATCTCAAATGTGCTTTTATCTTTTAAAGAGGAAAGGGAAGAAAAAAATAAAAGGAATAAAATAAAAACCCCTTTCACTCCTGGCCGCTCATCTTTTCCCCTGGCTCCATCTCCCTCCTTCTTCCTGCCCGCAGCACCCTCCTCCTCTGTCCCTGCCGCCGCTCGTCGCCTTCTTCCACCCACCCGCGCCGGCGAGTTAATGTGATGACAGCCTCGCCTACAGCGCCAGTGCCCTCGTTGTCAACGCCATCGCCCTCGCCTTCAGCACCCGGCTGTGGCCGGCCTCTGGCTCGTTCCTCCCCCGCCTTGCCTTCAGCGCCGCCGTGTCCGGCTCTACCCGTGCGTCGGCTCGCCGTCTGTCGCTGCCCGGCCGAGGAGCGGCACTGGCACGCTGTTGCGTCCCTGGTCATCTCCCGCACGTCCTCCGCTCGCGTTGACCCCCGCCCTGTCGAGCATCGCTTGTCGCCTTCTCCCCTCACTGCGCTGCCGTAGTACTCCTCTGCCGCCCACTTTGCAAGTCACGTCGCCACCTTGCTTTCCGCTCCGCCCCCACGCCGGGCCAAGCTCGGCTCCTCGCCTTCAATTGCGCCCGACAAGTCACTGGTTGCCACTCCCGGACTGTGGGCACATAGGGCTGACGCCACCCGCACGCCCGGCGCCATGCCGTCGAGTCTCCTTGGCATCTCCCTCCTCTCCCTGACCCGCTATAAAAGGGGCACCCCAACCTCACTGCACACCCACACCACCGCTCACCGGTTTTCTCCATCACCGTCTTCTCTGCCGTCGGCTTCACTCCGGCAATCCCCGCCGTCAAGCGCCACCGGTCGACGCCATGGCCCTTTGAGCCTCTCCCCACACTCGCCATAGCTCTCTCTTCCTTCTCCCTCAACTAATTGGCCCCTCTTCCCCTGCAGGCTGCTGGCGAAGCTCTTCTTCCCTAACTTCGGCGCCGAGTCCTCTAGGAGAACCGCAACGCCCCAGGTCGATTCCTCGAACTTGGAGCACCGCCAGGACACCCCAAGCTCCACCCCGCATCCCTCCCCAGTGAGCCGTCGCCGTCATCTTCCTCGCCGTCAAGCCCTTCCCCACCGCCAGCCCTCTCGGCTTCACTTCGGCCACCGCTCGAACTGTAGGTGAGCTCAGGCCGTCCATGGATGCTCCCATGCCGAGTAATCGAGCTCTAACGGCCCGAGTCACCGGCGCCCAACCTCCCTTGTTTCAGCTGCCCCACTTTTCCCTGAGGTGCGTGCGATGCTGCAGAGCTCATTTTGGCCGACGCTGTCGCGCCACTGTGGCCCCTCGTCGCCGGCCGGCTCCACCGCACTCACGGCCAGACCTCGCTATGACCGAGCAGCAAGCCAGCACAGTAAATGCGCTAATTAACCGCTGTCCTAAGCAACTGCTAACTGGTATTAACTCTTTTAATGATGGGTCAACCGGTCAGCTGCTTTAAAATGGTAATAATCCGACAGTCAGTTAATTCCTCTCGGGCCCCACCTGTCAGCGAATCTCTCTCTCCCTTTTTATTTTCTGAATTTCCTGAGAAATAAAACTTTGAAAGGCTATATCTCCCTCACCATAACTCCAATTTAATGAAACCAGTTTCTAAATTTTTCTAAAATCAAGATCTATCTGATGATTCTGGTTTGGTTCAGTTTTGAGTTCATTTAAGTTTTGTTTTATTTCTTTTGGGTATTTATTTTTGCTTCTGCTTGCTTGTTTTTCCGGTGCGTTCTTCCGAGTAGAGTTCGAAGACGTGAACGAGCCCCCGATTGAAGCAGCACAAGACCCCCAAGCTCTTGATCCAGGCGAGTCAATACTTTGATCATTTTGCGCCTATATTTTATGTGAAACTATGTCCATTTAACTTATCCAAATTTGCATGCTTTACTTTATATGCAAAAGTATGTCACTCTTAAGGTAGCTAACATCCATGTGTCTACCTAGTAAAATGATACCCCACCAGTAATACTTGAATCACCTGACTATTGTCGCCCTTGATGTTAATGATAACTATGGTAGTTATAAGTCATATTACTGCCATGCTTGTCTTGTCAAATCCAGGGCACTAGCGGCCCTGATCATCATTCTTTACTTATGAAAACTAGTTTTGGGATAGTCATGGGATGTACATGGCTGAACATTTATAATAACTTATGTTATGCTTCTCAAAACCCTAAAGATCTGCTATACCAGTCTGGGCGGATGGTAAGAATGGTGGGTGTGGATGTAACACATGGTTGTGGTTAGTGGAATGAACCGCCCAGACAAATTAAGGACTTAATCCTGTGTGGACCCCTCCGTGTACAACAGTGCAACCACAAGCTGGCATAATGTAGGCTTGGCTAAGTAATTTACTAGACTCTCTCGTCATCTCACGGAGAACGTGTGTAGGTGGGTAATAAAAGCCCCACGTGGAACAGGACACCGGATGTAGGTGACGTCGCCTAGGATAGCGTATGTGGAGAGTGGAGTCCGACTGCGCTAACCTATGGTAGACATCCTGCACAACCTATGGAAGAAACCCCATAGGAGTGAGAAGCTAGAGGGCGAGGTATTGTAAAGGCCTCATGGTAGTCTCTCGATCTGCATGACCAAGGAATCGTGTAGAACCATCGGGAGGATTATCTCTTGTGGGTAAAGATGTACAGTCTCTGCAGAGTACAAACTATTCGAATAGCCGTGCCCACAGTCAAGGGCGGACATAGAAATCTTCCTCGAGTTAGTTCTATTTCAAAACTTTTGAGGGTGGGAAAAAACTGTCAGGCGGATGTAACCTGACTTTGGTAAATTTTCCTGGAGGGATGTGCTCCAGTGTTGGTATTAAGGTGGAAGTAACCTGCTAATCAAAAGTAAGCATTGGTGGATGGAACCATGAAATCGGTGGATAGAACCTACCCCATTATAAATTATTGCACACTTTCAATTATCTAAGCATAAGTTTTTGTGAAATGCTAGGTCATAGGGCCTTTTAAATTATGATTATTCCAAAAGTCGCTTTAAGCAAATAAAAGAACCCAAGCCACCCTTGTTTAACCTTGCATCAGTAATTGTATACATTTTGTGTGTTGGCTCGCAGAGCATGTTGAAGTGTGCTCACCCTCGCTCTTAACCCCCCCCCCCATTCAGAAGCCGTGAATCAAGGGCACTATGTCTACTACGAGGACTAGGACGCTGAAGGAAATGAAGATGGAGGAGACTAGATTAGGTTACAGTAGTCTTGCCCCTCGCCTCAGTCCAGTTGACCAGGCTAGTTTGTGGGTGTATCTGTTATTAGTTAGGTCTCTGATTAATAGCGGTGGCACCTAAGTTGATCCAGTCACTTGCCTGTGGTGAGTTGTGCCCTATCCCGCTTATGTACGTTTCCGCTTTTGCTCTTTATGTATTGTATCCATTTGGCCCGATGGCCCTGATGTAAACTCGACCTGACGTGGTCTATTTGAACTCTGGTAATGTAATGTATGGTATTGTCGTGTATGAAATGATGTAGCCATGTATCTGTGAGCACTATCTACTGATCCAGGGAATAGTGCTGTGTTTTCACAGAGGGTTCCAGGTTAGTAAACTTGGGGTCCGATATTATCTTAGAATATGCAGGGTCATTTGGAGTCAACCATGTCAACGGCAAGGATCGGGGCTAGGCTTAAGAAGGAGCTAAGGCCTAGAATGATTAAGGATGTCGGGTGATATGGTGAGCTCAAGCATAGCGCCAGAAAGATGGGAAATATTGAAATGAAATCAAATGGCGGGATTGCACCGTGTGGCTTGAATGGGCCAAGTAAGCCATTTTGGCACTACTCTCGAGCAAGTTGTATTCATCGATTTTGGTTTTGGCTCGGTTTCAGTGCAACCTCCTTCAAACTGAAAAAGTTTTCAACTTTGCCATGATTTTCATGATCGTTTGTTAGAATAGGTTCATAATATCATAGAGAAAATCCCTACAAAATTTTATGTCATTTGGATCTTCGGATAAAAAGATCCATCGATTTTGGTTTCTGAACTTGGGCTAAAATTATTATTCATTGAAGATAAAGGTACTACCACTTTTATAATTGTGGTACTACCGAAAAAGGTAATATTGAGCTATAAAAAGGGTGCTACCAATTTTCTGATTTCTTCAGCTGAGTTTTGTGTTGGTTTTCTATCCTAATCTTCATAACTCTATAGCTATAGGAGTAAGGGATAGTTGAATACTTGAAGAAACATTTTAAGGCACCATTCACCTTCCCTCCCGTCTGTTGCCATCTTCGGTTCTACAAGTGGTATCAGAGTTTAGTTAGCTCTTCTCATAGATTTTAACCGGTTTTAGGAGCCATGGTAGCAAACAAGTATTCCACCAAGCCTCCTATCTTTGATGAGGTCGACTATCCCTTTTGGAAGTGTAGAATGGAGTTTTACATTCAGGCTCAAGGCTATGCGATTTGAAAAAAGGTTAAGACTCAGTTTGTTGTTCCTGCTAATAATAACATCATGATTATGAATATGCCAGATGTTAGTAAACGTTAAGGCAACAACATCATCATTCAGGATCTTAGCCAAAGTGAGTTTGGTCGCATCTCTCATCTCACGTCGGCATACGATATCTGGATGACCCTTGATGCATACAATGAGAGCACCACCCAGATCAAGATTGTTTGATAGGACCAGTACAAGAGGGAGTACAACAAATTCAAGATGCTTGCTGGTGAGTCCTTGGATGAGTGACTTGGCAGATTTCACAAAATATTGAGCAACCTTTGAGCTGTTGGTCTCACATACCCAGACTCAGATAACACTCGATAGATGCTTTTTACATTAGATATTAGAGTTTGGGAGATGAAAGTGACCATCATTATGGACACAACTGATTTATCAACCTTGAGTCTTGACGTGTTGTACTCGCGTCTCAAGACTAATGAGATCAACATTGTCTCTTGCAAGACGAAGTCACAGTGGATGACCTTGGTCACTGATCCCACATGTGCTTCTAGAGCATCTTCTGATAGTGCTTTTGGTTACTCTTTGGATGCTTTATGCGAGATGAGTGATGAACAGCTTGAGCAGTTTTCAGAGACTAATTAAGCCCTCTTAGCCAGAAAGTTTTCACATGCATACAAGAGGGTTAGAGAGATGAAGAGAGGAGGTCTAGTGATCTGCGTTGAGTATGGTGGCTCCAACCACTTTTGAGCAAACTACCCTAAGCTGCAGAAGGGCAAGCTTGACTATTGCGGTGCAAGAAAGAATGACTACACCAACAAAAACTACAACAAGAAGTCGCCAGCTCGGGATAAAGGCAAGGAGAAGAAGTACCACAACTTTGGTAAGGCGAAGAAGCTCTTCCACTACGTCCTCACCACCTTCGACAACTTTGGCTTCAATGACATGGAGGGTTGGAGCGACGACGACGGTAAGGATGATTTGTAGAAGGACACCAAGGACGACGATGGCTTCACCGGGATATGCTTCATGGCTGATGAGAACGGCATCAATGATGACGATCTCTATAGCGACTCCGATGAGGTAGGCCCCTCCTACGACCAGCTCAATGATACTTTTCTAAAGTTAGAAAAATTCTATGACAGGTTTAGAACTAGGTGTGGTGAGTTAAAGAAGGATGTAGAGAGCTTATCACATGAGTTTGCTTCACTTAGATCTATTTCATTCTATGACGATTGTGATGTTTGTTCTTCCTTACTTGGAGATATGGAGAAACTAAAGACCTTGCATGATAGTGTGATCTCTGAGCTTCATTTGCTTAAGGTCGAGAATGTTAGTCTGTTAGCTGAACTAGAGATGACTAGAGTTACTCCATGTCAGTTTGATTCTTCCAAGACTACAGTCTGCACCTCATGCGAGGATAAGGATAATGCTTTTAGGGATCTGTATAGTTCGCTTTTTGGTCTACCTGAAACTTGTGATAGTTGTGTCAATTTGAAGAACAACTTAAAGAAGGCAGATCATAAAATTGCTGACATGTTGCATTCATTGTGCTTGTTGCTTCTTGTACCAACTGTCCTAAATAGACTGCTGAATTTGAATCTATATCTAAGGAATTTTAGGATATGTGTGATCATAATAAGAAAATGGCTCAATATACTTCCAAGGCTCCTGTTAGCTCATCATGCAAAAATTGTGAAAAACTAAAATCTGAATTGATTGCTTTAGATGAAAAATATGTGAAGCTAGTTAAAGACCTACTAGAGAAACCACAATCTACTTGCTTGTTCTGTGCTGAAGTAGAGAATAAAATATAGGATATGCAAGAGACTTTTAGGAATGGATACGAGGCCTAGATGGCTAGGATTATGATTGCCCTATGTGTGTCATGCAAAGCCCTCAAGGTTGAGGCGGCTGTATATAGGGAGAGATATGTATATGCTATTTGATCTTCTCCTTCTGGTTCTTCAGCTGCTTCTTCCCTATATTCCTCTTGTGCTTCCCTTTTTGAGGAGTGTGAGTACCTCACGAACACTATTGAAAGATTTGTTGGAGGCAACAAAAGGCTCAATCTTATCTTGGACAAATCTAAGATTTGCATGTTTAATCAAGGTCTAGGATATGATTTTCTAGAGAATGTAAGGAAACATCCACCTGCAGTTGTTAGAGCTGTAACAGGAGGTGTGATCAAGGCTGCGCTGACTCTAAGAAGATAGTGTTTAAGTCTACGGGCATTGTCCAGGAGATTTCATATAGTAAGGTTCTGCCTCCTACTACTTCGACCTCTCAGAAGGCAAAGTATCATTGCACCTTCTGTTAGAAGGATGGATACTTAGTTGAGTTCTGCTTCAAGCATGCCAAGATCGTGCTCATGTTCTTAGGGGCATTCAGGGTCAACCCAGACTCGAAGTGCTCCTAATACCAACATGAGGTCAAGAGTTGTAGGTTGCTCCCCTGACTGACTTGGTTTTAGGCAGCGTCGAGGACTTGGTTTTAGACTTCTTCTACTTTTGGATCTTGAGTTGCTCCTGGTTAGGGTTTCTGCCGTCCTGAGGGTAAATCTCGTTTTCCCCGTCAAGGTAGCTATCCACGATGTGATGAGTATTCATCAGGCAGATGTTTGAGTTCTCTTTCTAGACGTCCTGTTTCTGTGAGAGGTGAGTTGTATAGTGTCACTAGAGGTTGGTCTTTTGTGTCTTTGACTGGATCTTCTACTCATCTTGTGGCTCAATACTGGGTTCTGAGATCTGTTCTTATTTACCCTAGTACTGAGCCACCGATGTTTACTTCTCACTGATTCAGGTTTGTCAGGCTAGGAAGGGAGATGCTTGGCTTGTTGTCTCTGGTTGTTCTCATCATATGACCATAGATTAACATTGGTTCTCTTCCCTAGTCTGAGCTCTAGGTGATTAGACGATCACCTTTGGAGACAATTCTTCAGGTTGAGTCATCGCTAAAGGTACTGTGTGCATTAATGATTCTTTTATTCTCAAGGATGTTGACTTAGTGAGTAAGCTACAATATAATTTGCTATGTGTTTCCTAGCTTACCGATGGTGATTTCGAGGTAAGCTTTAAGAAAAATGCTTATAAAATTCTTGATTCTTCAAGAAGTCTAGTTTGCAGGATTTCTAAGTTTGGGAGGATCTTTTATGTTGATTTTGTCGAGTCTTCTAGTGATTCTCTCTGGTGCTTAGTTGCTTCCGAGTCCTATGATATTTCCTTTTGGCATAGGAGATTTGGTCACATTAACTTTGATCACTTGACCCGAGTTAGCGGTCAAGACCTCATTTGTGGTATGCCTAAGCTTAAGATGGTTAAAAGACTTAGTTTGTGCTCCTTATCAACATAGCAAGATGATTGCTACTTCTCATCCTTCAGACACTGTGACTATGATCGATGCACCAAGACAGCTTCTTCATATGGACACTGTTGGTCCAACTAGAGTACAGTCGGCTAGTGGGAAGTGGTATGTTCTTGTTATGGCTGATGACTTCTCGAGATTCTCTTAGCTGTTTTTCTTAGCCTCGAAGGTTGTTGTTGAGCGCCCTGGTGCCTTATGAGCAATTTGCAGTGGCAATGGTACAGAGTTCAAGAACTCCTACTTTGAGAGGTTCTATGATGAGACAGGTGTAGAGCATCAGTTCTCTTCTCCATACATCCCACATTAAAATGGTGTTGTGGAGAGGAAGAACTGTACTTTGATTAAAATGGCCAGGACGATGCTAGATGAGTGTGTTACACATAGGAAGTTTTGGGCTAAGCCTATAATACCGCTTGCCATGTTTCAAATAGAGTTTTCTTAGGGCACACTTGCATCACACTTTTTATGAGTTAATATATGGGCGAAAGCCTAGTGTCTTACATTTTTGTGTTTTTGGTTGCAAGTTTTTATTCCGAAGTCTGGAAACCTAGATAAGTTTGAGTCACATTTATCTAATGGTATCTTTCTGGATAACCCGACTTCTTCGCTGAGTTATAGGGTCTGGAACTATGAGATGAGTAGGATAATAGAGAACTGTGAGGTTACTTTCGATGAGGCTAGTCCTGGTACTAGGCCCAATATCTCAAGTCTAGTTATACAATCCGAGACCATCTTTGTAAATGATGAGGATGATGGAGATGAAGGTTCTTTACATGATCCAGTCCTATCTACCCCTGAGTTGCCTGTTTCTATCACAGCGCCTCAGGGAGATTAGTCCTTAACTTCTAGCTCTTCTAGAGCTTGTGGCCCTACTCCTACCTCCACAGCTCATGAGGTAGATGCCACTTCTTCATCACATTCAGGACCTCTCCAACACATTCAATGTCATCATCCTTCTGAGTAGATCATAAGTGATCTCTTTGAGCATGTCACACGCTCAAAATCTAGCTTATCTCATCTCTGTGTACACCCTACCTTTGTCGCCACATTTGAGCCCAAAGATGTACGTCATGCTATCTGATGAGTCTTGGATCAATGCCATGTATGAGGAGTTAGAGAATTTTGAGAAGAACAGTGTCCAATCACTTGTTGAGCCCCCTGGTGATCATAATTTCATAAAAACCAAGTGGGTCTTTAAGAGAGTGAGGATGAGGTAGTCATTTGAAACAAGGCTAGACTAATAGCTCATGGTTTTTCCTAGGTTGAGGGTTTAGATTTTGAGATCTTCGCCTCTATAGCTAGGCTAGAGGCCATTAGGATTTTACTTGCATTCGTAGCTTCTAAGGATTTCAAGCTATACCAGATGGATGTCAAGAGTGCCTTCCTTAAAGGGTATATTGAGAAAGAAGACTATGTTAGATAGCCTCCAGGTTTTGAGAACACTAATACCCAAACCCTTCAAGTTTTCCAAAGCCTTGTATGGACTTAAGTAAGCCCATAGAGCTTAGTGTGAGAGGCTTAAGTCCTAACTTTTGACTTATATGTTTAAGATGGGTAAGATAGATAAGACCTTATTCATTCATAGGCCTAGCAATAACTTTCTACTTGTCCATATTTATATGAATGATATTGTCTTTGGTGGCTCCTCTCATACTCTTGTTTCCCAGTTTTCTGATATCATGGGTACAGAGTTTGAGATAAACATGATGAGCAAGTTAAGCTTCTTCCTAACTTCCAGATCAAGCAGATTCAAGTGGGTACCTTCTTGCATCAAGACAAGTACACTTGAGACCTCTTGAGACGCTTTGACATGAGTGATGGCAAACTGGTGTCAACTCCGATGATGACCTCTACCACACTTGATTCTAATGAGGATGGTGAGCTTGTAGATAAAAAGGAGTACCGCAACATGATTGGATTCCTCCTATACCTCACTGCTTTGAGGCTGGACATACACTTCACCGTGTGTCTATGCGCTTGATTTCAGGCTTCTTCTCACACCTCTCACCGACAGGCAGTGAAGCGCATTTTTAGGTACCTTCAAGCTTCTCTAGACTATGGTATCTGATACTCTTTTACTTCCTGTCTTTCTCTTAGAGCCTACTCCGATGTAGACGTTGTTGGCTGCAGGATAGATAGGAAGAGCACTTCTAGCACTTGTAAATTCATTGGCACTTCTCTTGTTTCATGGTCTTCTAGAAAATAGTCTAATGTTGTACAGTCCACCGTAGGGCCCGAGTATGTTGCAGCCGCTAGTTGTTGTAGTCAGGTGTTTTGGACAGTTTCGACCCTGCGGGACATTGGATTAGTTATAGATAGTGTTCTACTTTTCTGTGATAACATTTCTGCCATTAACATTGCTAAGAATCCAGTGCAACACTTTAGAATCAAGCACATAGATATTTGATATCATTTCTGTAGAGACCATATGAAGAAGGGTGACATAATGCTTCAGTTTGTAGAGAGTGACCACCAGTTAGCTGATATATTTACCATGTCTTTAGATAGCTGGAGGTTCATGGCTTTGTGGAGAGAGCTTGGGGTGGTTTGTCCTTATGGCATAATCTGAGAGGGAGCATTATGTACTTTTTGTATCATGTGTTCATTTGATTCTTTCTATACTTTGCTTTTGAGTGCTTTTAGATTAGTCTTCCTAGCATAGACTAGGAATGGTATCATACTATGTTATTTAGATTTCTTCCTCTTATCTTGTGACCTTAGAATGCTGCTTATTAGTTGCTTCGCTTCTCACTAGGTTGACTTCACACATTTCTTTCAGGCCTATCAGGCTGTAGGCCCCCTGGGTAGATAGCGAACGTATTTACTCCCTTATGTTTAGATAATCAGCTAATAGTCTAAGAGTCATATGGGGTAGATTAGAGTGAGTCTAAGCCATAGCGATCCCTTTATCTTGTGTATGCTTTAAGGACTGGTATTTCTTTGTTTTTCCTATGCTTTTCCTTTCTTGCTTATTGATTTGGTTTAGAGGGAGTTCATTTGAGATTTTCTTGGCCTTAATATTGACATAACTCAACTTGAAATAAAATGTTTCTAAAATTGACTCACTAACTGCGGGGGAGCTGGGATCCTTATTGCATCATATTGCATTTTAAATTCAGCAATGTGCATTATAATATAAATACATGGATTTTTGACTATTATCCTTATGTGATATGATATATTGCGTTACATCTTACCATGTATTGTGCTAGCTTGCTAGATTTATCATGTTCTTCTATGTTGTCGAGACCCGAATATACAAATCCGGACTCTCCTGTGTATTTTGCACCAGTCCAGGATCACGCTAGTGCACACAGTATAAACAAAGATGAAATATTGATCATATCATGATTCACTAAGAAAAGACTTAAATATTATTAATTATCAGAGTTGCGACCTTAAGGCCAAACTTACAGATAATAGCCTGAATGGCTTAAGAAACATGCAGCAAAAAAAAAACAGAAATAAAGCATAGTAGCCACTCGACATGCCCACAGGCAATCAACTGGGGAGCAAAGTCCTAATCCGCGAAGTCATCGAAGTATCCTCCTTCAGGTACCACCTACTGACCTGGTCCTTCTGCCTCAACTGAGTGACACCCAGTGACATCTCAAAGACGGAACCAAAATTAAAACATCACAAATTAATCAGCCAGGTCCATCCCATACTAGACATGTGGTTGTACAGTAAGGCTCAGATCAATGCCACACAAAATTAAGTCCTTAAACATTACCCAAGCGAAACATCCACATTCTAATGTCCAAACTGCACCCACTTTACTACACGATCATTCGCCCAAGTGAAAACCAATTTTGTATAACCAACACCAATGACACTACCCATGTCATGGCAATTAAATTTTATAATTGTGGCTAACCACCACGTTCCAATATATCATTAAGTAAAAATTAATTAATTAATCATTGTGATGACAACCAAACTTACTAGTATCAAGCATGTCTAAGCAATGTAAATGTACAACCCATGTGACAACTAATATTACATTACTAGATAGTTACCCATCCTATAGTGACAATGGAATCATGGCATTCATATTATAAAGGAGGGATTAATCAATTTGGATATTAACTACCAATAAAAAGGTTTATAATAAAATAGCGATGCATGATAATTTAAAATAGAATAATACATAATAGATTTGAAAACTAGGTTCAACATGATCAAAGGACATAACTTGCCTTGGCCTTGCTCAGTTAATGGCTCTTGATCTTCAAATCATACTTCAGCTTCTTCAAAAGTATGATCTAACGAGAGAGAAAATGAAACAAAACATAAAATAAATTCAAATAAAATTTAAACAAACTCAAAAAAACTACAAAACTCTAACCAAAAGATAGAGCTCAATTTTAGATGAAGTACGAAAAAGTATCGGGTCAATCGGAGTTAGGACAAAGAAGAACAGGCTACTATGTTGTAGACTATGCTGTAGACTCAGCTCATGGAAAAGCTGGTCTACCGTGAACCTAGCTCATAGAACAATGCACTATGACTAGGCTTGCTGATGTTGCGGCTAGGGTCGATGTGGTAGGTGAGGTGGCGACCGACTCGGCTCACGAGTCTACAAAATAGGTGTCTTGACAAGTGGATCCACATGTCAGTGTGGCTTGGTGCACGGTGGACCACATCCGCGGAGGAGACGAAGGGTCATGTGGCACGGGTGGGTCTGGCGTCACGGCTAACGTCAGTGGGTGCGGCAACCGGGGCGACGGCACAGGATCCAAGGGCGGCACAGTGGGCGAGCGAGCGAGCGACGGCGGACTAGCTGATGAGACAGCGGCGGTGAGGATGGACAATAGCAAATGGCGGAGACTCATCGGTGGTGAGGCAAATGGCGAAGATGGGGCGAGGTGCAGCTTGCCGGTAGAAGGGCAACGACGACGGCTGAAGATGACGAGGGCGACGATGCTTGACGATAGGGCTTGGAAGGCAAGAACAGAGTCGGTAGTCGGCTACGGGCTCAGAAGGCGTGGCGGCGGTGCGGTTTTATACCAAGACGTCGAGGCATCCAAGTCAGACACAATGAAGAGTCTACAGTGGACATGCATGCCAAGGTGTAGCCGAGACGGAGACAACGGCAGAGAGTTCACGAGGAAGACGACGATGAACAGAGCACGGGCTAGCCGATGGATGACATATGGTACACGGGAGATCGAACGGCAGACGACAAACGGCACAAATGAACAGTGCTGGGGTCTCCGGATGGTTGATGTGTGGCTGTGAAAGATCGGGTGGCTGAGACGCAGCGGGTTGGCGGGTCGGGTTGGTGGGTTGGATTAGGCGGAGGGAAAGGTGGGCTGATCTAGGCTAGCAGGTGGGCTTCAGCCCACTTGGCCTTTTAGAGATTTTTGAGATTTTCTAATTTCCAGAAATTCAACTAAAACATTTTGAGCTCCAAAAAATAGCAAATAAACCCGAAAAAATCAAAGAAAATTTTTTGAGACACAAGGAACCCAAATAAAATAATTTCACTAGATGTTAATGTTTAATTTAATCATGTTAAATCCTTTTAATTATTAAAAATTCAATTTAAGCTTTTATTAATTCTAGAAAAATCCAACTGGTGAATTTTATTTTAAAAGCTTTAAAAAGGCTCTAAAAATCAAGATGTTACAAACCTTCCCACTTAAATGGAATCTCGACCCCGAGATTCAAGCTCACTAAAGAAATAGGTTAGCAAGTGCGACATTGCAAATGACATTATTTAGGCTTTCCCTTGCAACGCTCTGAGGTATCTGGTTTTCTTGATTTGATGATGTTCCACGGCTTGCTCCTAGAGTCTTGGCAGGGGTACTTTCAAGGTTGAACGGAATTGGCGTGATTGCTTGACGCTTCTGCGGACACTTGCGAGTGAAATGACCTGGCTCTTTGCACTTGAAACAATTAGATGAAGTTATAGGGCTTCTGTCCCTCTAAGGCTGAGTGCTGACATTGATAGGGCGTGGTCGCAAAATATCATGATGAGGCATTGGATCCGGCGTCCCAAAATCTGACTGTTGTGGTACCGAGCTGGCTGGTATGTGTTGTATCTGGCTCTCTGTGACTATTGCAACTAAACTCCTTGGTGAATCATCTTTTGCTTGCGAGATTCTTCCATCTCATGATGAGACCCTTCAATAAGTACGGCATTATCTACCATGTTTTGGAAACTAACATAGTCATTGCCAACGACTTGAACCTTCAATCCTGGGTTAAGTCCTCTCTTGAAGTGCTTCTGTTGTGCATCATCTGTGGCAACATCTTCCGAAGCATAATGAGCTAACTGTGTAACTTATTGAGGTATTCACTTATTGACATATTCCCTTACTGTAGCTCACAAAATTATTCCTTCTTCATTTCAAGCACTCCATCTAGGATATGGGCATGGCGGAATGCTATGGCAAACTCTGTCCAGGTAATGTTCTCTTGGTCCTCATGTGCAGCATAATAATTCTCCCACCATTCTGATGTGACACCTTCCAGTTGGTGAGTGGCGTAGAAAACTTTTTCTCGATCAGTGCACTGAGGAAGGTTTAGCTTCTTTTCCACTAAACGAATCCAATCATCTGCTTCCAAAGGCTCAGATGAATTGGAGCAAGTTGGCGGTCTAGTCCTCACAAATTCTATAAATCTGAAGGACCGTTGATTTGGTTGAGGTGCAATGGCTGCCTGATGTTGTTGACTCATCATATTGGTTAAATTCTACATCATTGTGTTCATGAGTTGAGTCTGAGCTACCATGAACTGACTCAAAGTTGGATCCATTCCTGTTGGAACTGGCTGCTACCCCTGAGCTGAAGGATTTGAGGCACTATTGCTAGGTTCTGAAGGCATTTGATTGTGACCAGCTGTATTTCGTTTATCCACTATTTGACAAGATGACACCTAGGTTAATAAGGAAAGAGGAAATAGCAAAGATAAGAGGTAAACTCGTTTAAGGGGGATAACACTAATGGCAACCCTAAACTAAAACACTACGTAGCCAAAAAGGCTAACACAAGAAGCAACAAACTCCACAAAAAGAAACTTGACATGACTGCAACGTAATGCTAGAGCAAAACTGTAACTCACATCACACTCAAAGGCAAATAAGAAGCAAGACGATCTGCACGATGCTAAAACTATAGCAGGGTTCAAATCTAATGGCTCCTACTCTTCACAATAATCTTCAATCTTGTCTTGACATATTGGGTGTTTCCTTGATCCAAACTTCACAGCAAGGCTTGAAGTATTCCATGCCAATCTTCACTTTGATTAGGCGACACTCGAGACATCTATGGATATTATGAGGATAAGAAGTCAAATTAAGCTTTAGAAACAATATTTTAGAGGAGGCACAGAGTAAGAATACTAAGAATGAGGTAAGAATAAAGAATTACTAGATAATCATTTGGTTGATTTGATTTAGAAAGTAAAATTTGAAACTTTGCTAATTCGACCATGCTAATTAGGGCTTCATCATACAGTTAATATAGCTCTGATACCACCTCTGTTGAGGCCCGAATATGCAAATCATTTAAAACAAAATAGTGATGCATAATCATTTAAAACAAAATAATACGTAATAAATTTGAAAACTAGGTTCAACATGATTAAAGGACATGACTTGCCTTGGCCTTGCTTAGTTAATGCCTCTTGATCTTCAAATCTTGCTTCAGTTCCTTCAAAAGCGTGATCTAACGAGAGAGAAAATGAAATAAAATACAAAATAAATTCAAATAAACTCCAAAAAAACTACAAAACTAGAACCAAAAGATATAGCTCAATTTTAGATGGATTTAGAAAAAAGAATCGGGTCAATCGGAGCTAGGACGAAGAAGAATCAGGTCAGAAAATCTAATCTAAAGGAAAAGGCTGAAAATTGAAAAGGATACTATGTTGTAGACTCATCCCACGGAAAAGCTGATCTACCATAAACCTGGCTCACAGAACAGTGCATTGTGACTGGGCTTGCTGATGTGGTGGCTAGGGCTAACGTGGCAGGTGAGGTGGCAGCTGACTCAGCTCGGTCAACTCACGGGTCTATAGAATAGGCATCCTGACAAGTGGGATCCAAATGTTAGTGGTTCGGTGCACGGCGGACCACATCCACAGAGGAGACGAAGGGTCGTGTGGCATAGGTGTGGTCTAGTGTCACGGCTGATGTCGGCGGGCGCGGGAACCGGGGAGACAGCACAGGAATCGAGGGTGGCACGGCGGGCGAACGAGTGAGCAGCGCCGGACTAGCCGATGAGACAGCGGTAGCAAGGATGGACAACAGCAAACGGCGGAGTCTCACCGGCGGTGAGGCAAACGGCAAAGATGGGGGTGAGGTGCAGATTGCTGGTAGAAGGGCAATGACGACGGCCGAAGACAACGAGGGCGATGACGCTCGACGGTGGGGCTCGGAAGGCGAGAACAGAGTCGGCAGTTGGCTACGGGCACAGAAGGCGAGGCAGTGGTGTAGTTTTATACCCAAATGCCGAGGCATCCAGGTCGTACGCGATGAAGAGTCTGCGGCGGACATGCACGTCGAGGCGTAGCCGAGACGGAGACGGCAATGGAGAGTTCATGAGGAAGACAACGATGACTAGTGCACGGGCTCACCGATGGATGAAGCGCGGCACATGAGAGATCAAACAGCTGGCGGCAGACAGCACAGATGAATAGTGTCGGGGTCTCCAGATGGCTAACGCATGGCTGAGAAAAGATCGGGCGACTACGACGCAACGGGTTAGCGGGTCGGGTTGGTGGGTTGGGTTAGGCAGAGGGAAAGGTGGGCTGGCTAGGTCAGCTGGTGGGCTTCGGCCTACTTGGCCTTTTAGGGATTTTTGAGATTTTTTAATTTCCAAAAATTCAATTAAAACATTTTGAGCTCCAGAAAATAGCAAATAAACCCGGAAAAATCACAAAAAATTCCAGAAAATTTCTTGGAACACAAAGAACCCAAATAAAATACTTTTCTAGATGTTAATGTTTAATTTAATCATGTTAAATCCTTTTAATTATTAAAAATCAATTTAAGCTTTTATTAATTCTAGAAAAATCCAACTGGTGAATTTTATTTTAAAAGCTTCAAAAAGGATCTGAAAATCAGGATGTTACATATGTGTAGCTTATTTTTTTACTATGCTAGCTTGATTGAATATCAAAAATTGAATTAAATCATGTCTTGTTGGATCTTATAACTAGTTTTGCTTTAGCGATTCTCTTATGATTCATGCCATGTCAAATAAACCAAATAGAGTCTTGAATCTAAATTGAGATTTACATTAAGCTATGCTAGTTCTTTATTAAAGCATGAGTTAGTATTAGCTATCTGTTCTTGAACTAAGTTAAGAAAACGCAAAATGATATCTTTTGTGTGAAAAACTGGTCTCACCCATTCTTTCTCATGAGTCAGCTTACCATTGCACTAGGCATGAACTCAAGGAGGGTTCTAGATGACCAAGACCACTTCTTTAAGCCTCTTGCTTGAGGTGGTGGCATAAGGCTGGAGATCTAGCACATGGCTAAGAAAATAAAAATTATGAAAAATAAAATTTAGAAGATGCCAAATGTGCTAAATCTGCTCAATTACAAGTGGTATCAAGTGCTTGAACAAAATGTTTCAACCTTTAACTTGTAGTACTCCAAATTGACCCAATTGTAGCTTCTTGGTTCCATTTAGTTTGTTAAAATAGCTTGATTCAATTTTGGATACCGTTGGCTAAACAATGAACTTGAGCACCTTAGCATACTAAAAATCTATTTAATTTTGGATCATTACTTATTTGGCTTTAGCTTGGCTATATATTGTTAGCCATGATCTAGATAGCATTTTTCACTTTTTATTGTTTGGTGTAATACTTGTAAAGTCACTTTGGATAATTTTCATGACTTCTAATACTAAAAATGAATAGAATACATGCACTTTATTTCATTCATGCTATATCTTCTTCCATGTATCTTAATGACCCTATTGTCAAAGGGAGAGAATGATCGGTAAAAATGCATATCTAGAGCGTGATTTGGAGTTTTTAATGCAAAATCAAGCTTTTTGGAGCTTTATTGTGTTACTGTGATTTTCTTGATCTTTTGATCTCTTCTCACCATAACCAAAGTCAAATCGAACAATTGTTCTTTCATATGGACATAGGTGAGATTTTCCAACACATTTGGTGGATATGAAGTTTGTTTGTTAAAAATTATTATTTTCAGTAGCTTCTATTATTCTCTATCTCAAATGGTCATTTTCAGCTCATCTTATTCTTCTTTTGACTATTTGAAGCTCTGTTTGCAATATTCTTCTTCTTTATCTAAAACCACCTCCTATTTGTATTTTTGAAAAATTGCCATAGATTCATCAAGGGAGAGATTGAAGGGCCATGTGAGAAGGTTCAGAATATTGTTATGATGAACCATTGCAAGTTTCATGGAGTGGTTAAGTGATTTTGTAAAGATTGCATTTTGTTTGGGTTGTTTTATGGAATTTTTAGGAAAAACAGTAATAGCACAGGTGTTGGTGCAATCATACTGCAGGGCAATAGAACCGTAGGTGTTGGTGCAGTCATACCATAGGGCGGTAGTACCGCTGGGCATGTGCCGTCATACCACAATGCGGTAGCACTTAATTTTACATGGCGGTATGTTATTTTCAGAGAGGTCCATTTTGGCATTGTAAGGTGCAGTAGTATCGGTTTGGGGAATGGTAGTACCAGCATGTTGCATGCGGTACTACCGGATTTCGCAGAAAAAACATGATTTTGGGTTTTGAGTTATGGATTGAGTTGGAATGATCTAGTCATTGCATTAAGATTGCATGATACATGTTTTGGCTAATATGGGTTAAGTTATGAAGAACTTATGTCTGAAAATGATTTCTTTGTCTTTGGATGTGTAGGGTTGCTCGAAGTCAATCATGGTCAATAGTGAGTATTAGAGCTAGGCTCGCAGAGGAGCTGAGACCCAGAACATTCATGGTTGCCGGGTGAGATGGTGAGCTCAAGCATGGCACGAGAAATGCGAACAATGTTGAAGACGAGTATGAACAACGGGATTGCACCATGTGGCTTGGACGGACCAAGTGAGCCGTGGTTCAGTGGAACCAGGACAGGAGAGGTTTGGTAACACGGCAAGCTAGTGGTGCACTTACACGTGGCAAGCATAGCGATTGCTTGCAATGGATGGTGATGTCTAGGTCAACAAAGGGTATTTTGGTAGTTTGACCAAAATACCGAAAACAATCTTAGATCAAAACTGCAGTGTATGAGTCGTGCTTGGGAGAGTGGTTTAGATCAAGGTGGAGCTGGTTTGATCAAGACGTATCAAGGCTAAGGATTTAACGGTTACGGGCTTATGCTTTTGAAAAGCGTGCATAAGTGAACATGTGTGAGTAAAACCCTTGTTTGTGGGGTTACTGAGTTTTCATATTGTACTAAGTGAATAGTATCCACTAAGGGTTAGAGGTGGCTGGTTAGCCCATCTATAAAAAGGAGTTAGGATGGAGACATGTGGTTAACCATCCAACCCCTCTCTCATGTGCTCTATTGTTTAGGGTTAGGATTTGAGAGTGGAGTACTTAGTGTGCTCGCTGTCCTCCAAAGTGGAGTAGCTATAAAACTTATCTCTACAAGTGGCAATGCATCAATATTTGATTATCTCTATGCCTATCTCTTGTTTTGATTAATTTGCTCTTGTTTTGTTTGGTTTTGATCTTTTCTCTTCCCTCTTCTTGATCTTGCTGTGTCAAACGTGAATGAGATGGAGATAACCTCTTGACATCAATCTCCAATCATCTAGGAACTTTGATATCAAGTTCATTAAAAAAATCTGGTTTTGGTTGATTTTGATCTCAACAAGTGATTTCTTGTTTCAAGGGTTTTTGGGTCGTGTTCTTTGGTGTTTAGTTTGCTGTGACATGTAAGAATACATCTAGAACCAGTTTAGCCATATCTACCCTCGAGCAAGTTGTATTCACCAATTTTTATTTTGGTTCGGTTTCGGTGTAACCTTCTTTCAAACTGAAAAATGTCTAAACTTTGGTCATGATTTTCATGGTCGTTTGTTAGAATAGATTCATAATATCCTATAGAAAATCTCTGCAAATTTTCATATCATTTGAATCTTCGAATGCAAAGATCCATCGATTTTGAGTTTTGAACTCGGGCTGAAATCACTGTTCATCGAAGAAAAAGGTACTACTGCCTTTATAATTGTAGTACTACCGGAAAAGGTATTCCTGTTGTTATAAAAAAGATGCTACAGATTTTCCCTTATTTCTTTAGCTGAGTTTTGTGTTAAGGTTTTATCCTAGTCTTCATAACTTTATAGCTATAGGAGTAAAGAATACTTAGAAAACATTTTAAGACACTATTCATATTCTCTGTTACCATTTTGGTCCTACAGGGAAATATGAAAAGGGAGCTAACCTACATGGCCATGACAAGATACACGTACTGAGTGCTTTGCTTTTGTCTCTAATATACAGAGGGGCTCCTTTTCTTGTTGACTCAAGTACAACAGTATTCGTGTCGATGGTAGATCCCGCTTGTAAAGATGGGATTGGGGATTCCTGACGTGTAAATAATGCAACCAAATTAATCACATATTTATACAAGGTTCACATTTAACTTAGTGGAGGAAACCATTCAAAGTAGTTAGCCATTTCAAGCCTCCCTCAAGCCCACACGCTAAGTGCTAGTAATCCGCACGCTACGTGCTAGTAGCAACTAATCGATCAGAACTTGTGGTAGATGTGACACTGACATACTGTAGCTGGACGGTTATGACAAAATGGCCCAATTTTACCACAAAAGGTATTCATCGCGTCATTGCCCATATGAATGATCCAGTGAAACCAACCGTGGGTTAAAAAAAAAAACTAAGAACTCATCAGAGGGTGTTTGAACAAATCAGATACCTGGGAACTCGACCGAGAGTCTTCCGACCTTTCGCCTCCGCGAGACCTTTCGCCTCCTCCTCTCGTTTTCCAGATATGGCCCCCCTCCCCCTTCTCCGGCGGCCTCGCCGGCGTCGAGGGGGAGGGGGTCCCACCCGTGGTTTCCTTTTGTGTCTTTTAAAACCCTAGTTCCGGCTCCCTGGCGGCGCGAGGAGCTCAAGAGAGCAGGCGGTAGGGGCGGGCGGCGGCCGAGCTCGGTTTCGACCGTGCCGCAACCGGCGGCGGGGCGGCGCCAGCGCAGCGCGCGCGGGCAGCGGTGCGGCTCCGGCAGCCGGGCCGAGGTGGGCGACGGCGGTGGTTCGCCGGCGCGGCGGGATCGGCGAAGCGGCGGCGGCCGTGCGGTCGCCCTCGAGCGTGGGGATTGAGGCGGCGGCCGGCTCCGAGCACCTCAAGGATCCCTCCTCTCGCGAGGGTGTTCGCCGACGCCTGGAATCGCCGGTCCTTGGATCTAGGCCTCCTTGGTCGAATCCCTTTGGATCTGATTCTGGGGCCGCTTTCTACAGCCGGAGAGGACCGCTCCTCGCGGTGGGCTTCTGCTCACCGGCCGTTTGAGTCGCCGGTGCTGCCGATTAGGAAGGCGGCGGCGGGGCTATCTCACCTTGATCTGGACGGCTGCATCTGGATCTGGTCGGCGGGCTTGCGGCGGCCGGGCCCCTGAGGAGGTCGCCGGCGGCGACAATGCGGCGTGGCGGCGGCGGGCGGTCGTGGCGCCACGATGGCGTCCGTGCTGCGGCGTTGGTTCCGTGAGGCGTGGATGGGCGGCGGTGGCGCGGAGGGCGTGGGTGGGCTGCACGGCGACGGCGGTGAGGCCTCGTTTGGGCTGCAGTAGCGGAGGCTGGAGGCCAAGACGGCGGTGTGGCGAGCAGCCGGCGACTTTGGCCTAGTGCCAGGTGTCGCCGAGCACGATCGTCGGTGTATGGGTTTGTGCGGTGGTGTCCGTGGTCGTTGTGCAGCCATCAACGCTGGATTGTGCTAGTAGTTGGCGTGCTGTCGTTGAGAGTGGATTGGGTGCCAGGCGAAAGCCTTTGTCTTGCTGTTGGGCTGACAATGATGATACCTTTGGGAGCCGTATTACTCCTTGGAGGCGTCTATCTGTCGATGCACCCCTCCTCTCTCGATGTGGATCTTGCGGGAGAAATCCCTGTCCATGTTGGACGGGCAGCGGCGGCGTGGCTACATCGTGTTCCTTCCTGAAGGCGTTGTCTTTACAATTCCACACGTGGTTCTCACTTTGGTGGCTTCGTTTTGTTATCTTAGTTTCTAAGTAGACGAGGATGCGAAGGTTTGCTACTGCACAAGATCAAATTTTGAGGCCTGACATCAAGAGTTTCTAAGTAAACTAGGATGCGAAGGATTGCCAGTGCACAAGGTCAAAGCAAGTTTGAAGCAAGGACATAGAAGTTAGAATTTCAATCTTTCTAGCTTTCTTAGTCTTTTTGCTTTTTGTTTTTTGCGTACCTCAGTTTTGAGGTTTTGTGTAATTGAGTCTAAGGGCTCCTGTAAACTTTGGCTGTGTATATCCACGTGTGGATATAGAGGCCGGATTTCTATCCATTATCTTAAAAAAAAGAACTCATCAGAGAAGAATAGAACTAGAACAGATTAATTTAAAAAAGAGAATAAAAGATAAAAAAAATCTAAAATTACTTCTGAAAATCATCTAGTGCTCTGCCCACTCAGCACCGGGAAAGAGGTGGGAGAGGGGCTAGCAGTGGACACAGGATGTTGCGATCTGCCGCTAGCGTTCGTAGCGGTTACCAGCTTCGCCATCCCAGGAGGCACAACATGATATTCAGCAAGCAAGTTAGCAGTGTTATCAAGTAAAGCGATCAGGCCCAAAATGGTCGTATGAGCAAAAGGATAGCCCCCCTAGCATCTTAGCCCATGAACACTAGCTAGCAGTTGTATTTTCCTGGTTTTTTTTAGAGCACAATTAGCTTTCAAACCGGATTCTTCTGAATTCTCCCTAGGTCGTTTTTTTTTTGCAACAAATGGGAGTGAATAATGGGAATTTAGATAGGGAGCCGTATGGTTTGGTTATGGCAATTCATTTTTAGTTCCCTATCTCTTGTTTGGTAGGTGGGATAGGAAATGATGAAAAATTGATTTGTAGGCACATTCATCTTATCATCAAAACGTGACTCCTATTCCCACATCAAACAAGCAAACAAACGATGCAACCAAAAAGCAGTATAAATACAGTCTGAATAAACGCAAGCAACGAAGAACAAGAAAATAAATCTTCGTCCTCCTCTGAATTTCGCTTGAACATACTTCCGCTTAGAAGAAGAGCCCGGCAAAAGCATTGACAACATGGGAGATGCCCATCGTGTACAGGTTCATCCTTCTGATCCTGAACTTCTCGTGCCGTATCGCGAAAAGGACGATGATCAGCGCGAGATCCTCGTTCGGGTCAATTGACATCACATAGCTCTTCCCTTTGATGCTGAAAGCAGGCTTCTCCTTGACCATCTGCAGATATGAACAATGCAAGCAAACCTGAGAAACCTGCTGACTCGGTGAAACATCACTGCAGAATGAAATGGCTAGCCTCCGTACCTCTGCAACAACCTCAGAAGAGTCGCCCTTGTAGACCTTCAGAGATCTTGTGAGAAAGCTCCCTTCGATGCGATAATCTCTTTCTTGCTTCTCTGAGTTGGTTGCCAAGAACAGCTTCATAGTGGCACTGATCTGAAACCTTCGGACTTGCTCCACGGTGAATACGAGGTCATTTGCATCAAACCTCTCGCCTCTGAAGACTTCCCATCCGTGGTGCGAGCTCATCCACTGCAAACACCAAATGAAACACCAATTCAACAAGGGTAAGTTCCAAAACGAGATTGCGGAGTTCCATGCACCAACCAATTCATCCAGAAGCATAAGCTTGTTGTGAAAGGTGGACCATCTAACTGATAACTGAACAAAGGTGAAATAAAAGCGACCTTCCTGCGGAACCGCATGAGATGGTTCCCCGACGCGTCGGCGAGCGCGGTGCTGAGCCTGAAGTTGACGACGGGGCAGAGGTTCACGGTGCGAAACACCAGGCTGCCCTTGCCGTCGGTGACATGCAGCTGCCGCTGGATCAGCCCGGGAAACCGTCTAGTTAGTATCAACTTGACAGGTTCAGAAGGAACGGCATTAACTGCTACTGCAGGATCCATTCCTGAACTCGCTCCCTCACTAGCTCTTCTCTCGATCTGTATGCGTCTAGTTTATGTACTTAAATAGTACTACTCTGCGTGAAGGCAACATCTGCCCAGAAAATACTGGGAACGAAGTTTTGGAACCAACCCAAACTTGACTTCTCCCTGAACGCAATTCAGTCTAGAGAATTATTGTCCACTTACCCAAATATAAGGTTGGTCTTTGATACTACTAGTTCCATTCCGTTTCAGATTTTTCCTCTTTGCGCGTGCAGCTACAATGACTATCTTCCCTGACCCTGCATGAGGTGATAGCTACTATGACTGTTCCTACTCCCTGTGTGGCCCATTCTATTCAGTGGCAGTGGCAGTGGCAGATGAAGCTTGTTCTGCTTCGAAAACAATTAATGGAGTCAAGATATCAAATCTGATCTCTGCCATGGTATGGAACCTGCAGTTCATCTCAGCTTGTCTGCTAATAATGCCTTGAATTCAATTCATGTGCCAGGGGCAGCTCTAGATAAATAAACTTAGATAAATAAACTACTGGCTTGGCCAATAGATACATATTCGGTTGGATAATGATGCTTTGCCCTTGCATTTCATCTGATGAAAATCTTCTTTTCTTTTTCTTAAGAAAACGGCTGTCAAGGCAGAAAAATCTAAGCCCATCTGAAGGGCAAAGCGCGTAGTCCGAATTTCTTTGGTTGGCCAGGGTTTGCAGGTTCACCGGGCCCACGGTATGCAATCAAAGTAGGCCGAAACTGATGCCTTCTGAAGTCAAAACTACTATACTAGCTAGGTAACAGAACAAGTTTATGGTAGTTGAGGTCGTGTGTTTTAAGTCTTCGTTCTCACTAAAATTAAAGATATTTGGTAGGCGGGGTCGATGTGTGGTGTCAAGGCAGCGTAGGTTCCATCGGCGGTGACAAAAGCTACATGGAGAGTCGGCCCAGTGGCAGCGGCAATCGAATGGGTCAGAGCCGTTAGAGGTCGGTTAGCGAAGCAGACCAACAATGGTGGCGAAGTTAAGAGGAAGCCGAACTGGGCGGGGCTTTCCAGAGGTGGAGACTCCTGTTGTCAAATCCCGATTTTGTTAATTTAGAATCCTCTCTAATTTTATCGTACTACTCACTATATCAATAGATATACTCATAGATATATTACTGAATCATTTTATACATTGCAGAAACCATACCATTCATTAATAATACAAACCAGGGTTTTTAAATAGGGTATTGATAAATATCATCCAGATATTTTCTTTGTAACTATCATGCAGATTTGTGGCCATTAGATTAGAGATCTAACGGTCACGAATTCTCCTAGCCCCCTCCAAAAAAAAATCTCCGCCTTCCAAAAAAAATCTCCCCCTCCAAAAAAAGAGACTGTTGGATCTCTAATCCAACGGTCCGAGATTTGGATGATAGCTAGGAAGAAAACATCCGGATAATACCTATATACACCCTTTTAAATAACCCATATTGAGTAAAGTTTACATAAAGAACCGATCAGACCACATGGGCGAAGTGGCACAGCTCAATTTGAGCTCGACAGTGGTGAATCTAGCAGCGGTGATATCTCATGCGCATGGCACCATGGTGAATGGTAGTGAGATAGAGTAATTCAATGCACGGTGAGCAACTAGGGAGCATGGTGGACTCATCGAAGGGCTCGATGAGGGCGGAGAGGTAGTGTACTGCTATGGCAAAGAGGGCCTACGGCGGCGAGAAGGTGGTTGCCGTGGGCAGTTCGCTAGAGGGGAGGAGCAGGAAGGGCGATGCTAGGGATGGCTTCAGGGGCCGTGAGTGTAATACCTGGGCCTGAAGAAGGCCCAACCTGGCCCATGCCATGCCACATATAAGAGAGAGAGAGAGAGCCAGAGGGAGAAGCCAAACTCATTTTGCTCTTCTCCTCCCTTATGCACTCTCGGCTGTTGCTGCCCTTCCCGCTTTCCCCTGTGCTCACCTGGGTGTTGCTGCCTTCCCCACGCATGCGCCGCTGTCGACCAGCTGTCGGCGCCGCCGCTCCTCCGGCTGCACCTTGTTCCCCTGCTGCCGACGATGCTCCGTATGCGCCGCGCATCAATGTCGCCTGCGTGCCGCCGTCGGTAGCCACACATCTCTGTCGCCCAGTTCCACTGCTCCCTCGCCCACGCCTCACCTTCCCCATCCCCTGTAGCCGCCGCCGCTCCACCCCGCGGACGTGCCTCGCCTCCCTTCGCCCCGCAGCTCACCACTGCTCCCCTGCTCCGCCCAGCCGCTCGCCGCGCAAGGAGGCAAGGGGAGAGCCGGGGGCTGGCTGTGAGGGGAGAGGGCCCGGCCAAATGAGGAGAAGGTAGGGAGGAGCCGGCCGGTGAGGGAGGAGAAGAAGAAGAGGAGGGAGTCGCAGGAGGCACCGGCTGTGAGGAAGCGACGGGAGTAGTCAGCTGAGCGAGGAGAGAAGAAAGAAGGATGGAGCCGACGACGTGAAGAGAAGAAAAGAAGGAAGCGTCGGCATTGGAAAGAAAAGAAGAGAGAGCGGCAAAGTGAAGAAAAGAAAGGAAGAAGGGGCGTCGGCGTGAAGGAAAAAAGAAAAGAAGAGGAAGGAGAGCGCCGGCCGACTGAAAAAAGAAAGAGAAGAAAAGAGAAGAGGGAGAAAGGAAAAAGAAGAGAGGAAAAAAAGAGGGAGTCTGACCCGCCACCGGATCTGTCAAATCTGGAAGGAAAGGAAGATAGTGCCCGATCCAATCGTTTGGGGCCAGGGTAACGCCTCGAAAACCCTTCTCCCAGCTTATTTACCGAGTCATGCATAAATAATATGACGATGATTAAAATTGATGCATGTGGCTAGTTAGATACCATTTATTAATATGAATGTCTGAACGGTGAAATCGGTATTGCCACTATTGATCTGGTCGATCCGTGGTAGGAAAAGGAGAAGGAGAGAATAAATTGAGTTTAAACAGTGTGATTGATTGAAGAGAGATTAAGCGTGTAAAACTCGATCGGCGAGTATAAATAATAAAAATGCTAATTTTACAGACTGGTTAAGCATCGGGACAATGAGAGGTTGCTCGGTGGGACAGCGTTTGATTATGTCGGGTTTGACATTAGAGCAATGTCATTTGCTCGTATATGAATGTATAGCATTACCAATGAATTGAAATAGTTAATGCTTGTTTAGGTGGTGGTTCGAGTCTGGTGCCGTCCACGCACCGTCCGCTAGGTTAATAAGCAAGTGCATGGTAGAACAGTAAACTATGATGAATGTTTGTTATTCGTGTTTCCATGCCATGATTTACAGTATTTGTGAGATGATGCATGTGATTATGTGCTAATCATACCTTGATGAGTACCGCTTATGATTGGACATCCACATTTGAAGCATATTGCATCATGCAAAATGCATAAGAGCCAGGTCGGTGAGAAAGTCATATGACTAGTCCGGAATGCTCTTGAATAAGACCTACAGAGGTAGGCACCTCCACGGGATGGAGGGAGAGGGTGACATCGACGGGTGTACCCTCCGCTATGCCGGTATAAGCTACAGTTACATATGCATTACAGATGCATTGCATAGCATTGCATTACATGAAAATGACACAGAAAGTGATACAGTTTACAGTTATAGAATTGATTTATAGTTTATAGTTACAGAATTGATTTACAGTTACAGAGTTGATTTACAGCTTATAGTTATAGAGTTGAATTACAGTTTACAGACATAGAATTGATTTACAGTTTATAGTTACAGGCTTAATTTATAGTTTACAGACATAGAGTTGATTTGCAGCTTACAGTTCATGAAGTCGATTGAAATGCTAAACTGATGTTATTGTTTTATCGTGTGCTTGCTGAGTCTCCGGACTCACCCTTGCTTTGCCATTGTTCGTAGGTGATTGATGGCGACATGCATGGAATGGGATAGTCCTTTTGGCACTGCACATATGAAATAACAGTTTAGCTTTACAGAGCTTTTATGTTTAATCTAGTGTTAAGTTTTTGTGGCTCACCATTTGGTTTAGTTTTCTTGTGAGCCGTGATGGTGGGTTTCCATGGTTGTGGAGCCCAAAGTCTGTTTATGTTATGGTTTATGCAATATGAAGTTAGTTGGCTTTGCGATTATTCTATATTTATTTGTTGTTTTCTCCCTGTGGGTAACCTAAAACAAACGGAGAGGTGCTATTAAAAGTTGGATTAGCAACACATTTTTAAAATGGTAAGTGTGTAGTGGTAGCATCTTGGGCCCTGTGGAGGGCTGGGGTGTTACAGTGAGGTGCTTGGAGTGGATGGAATCATGCGATGGCGTGCCGGGGAGGGGACAGCACCGGCAACGGTGAAATCTGGCTGGAGCGGAGGACGACAGCAATAGCAGGCTCCCAGGCTTCACCTGACCTTGGCATGGTGGTGAGGGGGTGAAGTGGAGGTGGTGATGCGAGGAGAGGGAGCTTAGCAGATTTTATAGCTGAGGAGGGGAGCAGCGCAACATGTGCACAAGGAGTGACAAGGGTGGCATGGTATGGCATGGCACATGGTGCAAGAAAGGCATAGGCAAAGTGACGCACGGCACAGGGCACACAACACAGGTGTGGCAAGGACACATTGAAGCCAGGCTAGGGCATGGGCGTGGTGCATAGCATTGGGTCAATGTGGTAGAGTAGCGCTTAGTCAATGTGCGTACAAGGAGGGATAGCTCGATGCTTGTGGTAGCACAGCGCCAGGTGTTGGTGTGCACGGCATGGCGTGTGTGCATGTCAGGCGCGGGTCTGGGAACGCACCAGCGTAGAGAGGAGAGGAAGGGAAAAGGCGGATGGGCTAGGCCGGCTAGAGCTGAAGACCACTGGGCTAGGGAAAAGAAGTGTGGTCAATTTTGGGTTTAAGTTTAAATTTTAGAATTCAAATTTGAACTCAAGTTTGATTTGGTGTTTGGATTTTATCTTTCAACTTTTTATTTTAATTCTAAGTTTGAATTCCATTTTAAGTTTTAATTTGAGTTTTGAATTTGTTTTCACCCAAAATTTGAAAAAGTGCTCAACTTGGCAAATTTCATTCAAAAATTTTGAATCCCTAAAAATGGGATTTTACACCTATGCACAGTTGTGCCATGATTGTTGGAAGCAAGACGGAGAGGTGGGCCAATGGTGGTGATAGGAGTCAAAGGCAGCCAAATTGGACAGAGCTGTTGGAAGTCGCTTGGGGCGACGAGCTAGCGGTGATGGTATATAATTAACAAAACATTATTTTCATCTCTCTAAAAGAAAGCTAACATAGCATTAGCATAAGTTCCACTAGTGGATATTTTGCACAAGACTTTGGAGACATCTCATCTAACTTGATTCGATCATTTGCACCTTCAATACATTAGCTAAACTAGTTTTAGCCCCTAGTGAGAGGTGTAATGCTCCCATTCTGGGACCATTAGAGATCAACGCAACTATCTAGTGCTATTCAGTTATGGAGTACTGTACATGAGTGAGAATCATACCAACACATGCATACAACATAAAATCCAAGCATTATACAAAAGTATGGTTTAACAACCAAGTTTTAGACACAGTAGAGCGTGCAAGCCCAAATTTACAATACAGTACAAAAAAAACTCTACAGGCATGCCTGAGCATGGACAAAACTTAAAACCACTGATTATCAACATAGTAGGACTCTTGAAGCTCCTCATCAACTGTGGATGCTTAAATGTGGTTAATGCGGTTCTTTCTTTATAGCTAATTTATTACATGTGCTTACTCAACTGCCACAAAAGGTCATTACCCATATTGATTGGGCTCGATGACATTATCTGTGGAGAGGGTCTCATGATCTGACTGTACGTTGCAATTCCCTAGTGGCTTGGGATAAATTGTGTCAGCCTAAACGGTGTGGAGGCTTGGGAGTTTTAAATCTAAGACTGCAAAATGAAGCACTACTCATCAAGCACCTTCATAAATTCTATGGTAGGCATGACATTCTTGGGTTCAATTGATCTAATGCACTTACTATGCTAATTCAATTCCACATGATGTTAGTGATTATGGTTCATTCTAGTGGTGTGATGTTACAAAATTCACCACTCAATTCAAAGGCATCACTATGGGTTCTCTTGGTAATTGTCATGATATCCTATTTTAGAAGGACTGATGGGAAGGATACTTGTTATGTCATAAATACTCTAGGCTTTATTCCTTTGCTAAGTACTACAATCAACAATATGGGCACCTCCTCAATTCTCCAGGATTTATGCTCATCTGGAAAAGTAAATGCATCATGAAGCTTAAAGTTTTTGCTTGGCTTTTATTCATGGATAGACTCAATACTAGAGATCTTTTAAAATGGAAAAACTTCCATATTGTTGGTTTGTCAACCTGTGTTATGAGCGATAGGGTGGAGGAGACGTTGTTTCATCTTTTCTTTGGCTGCTCATTCAGTTCTCAGTGTTGGCAGATCCTTCGGATTATTTGGCACTTCGATAGCAATGTTGATCGCATGATCTTCTCTACTAAATGCAACTCAAATTTGTAGTTCTTCATGGAAATGTTTATTATTGCAGCATGGCATGTTTGGAAACAACGTAATGGTGTTATTTTTGAAAATTCTTCTTGTAGTATGGAGATTTGGAAAAGAAACTTTAAGGAAGATGTAATTCTGCACTTGTGCAGGATTAAGTCGTGATGCACTTTGTAATTGGCTAGACACTCTTTAAGTTGTCGTCTACTACGCATATTTTAATTTATTCTTTTAATATATAATACCACAGTAGGAGTCTCTCCTACCGTTTTATTGTAAGAAAAGCTCCTCATCAACAGCTTCTTCGTTATTTTCCCAAGGCTCTTCTTTTCATTATTTTGCAAGTAATGAGTACAACCGTACTCAGCAAGTTACAAAGGAGAAACCCTAATTTAACTATTTTCCATGATTGTCAAGAATGGGAATATATTGGTTTTATTAATTTAATTGTGGATGTAGTTTTATTTGTAAACACTTTTGGACATGAAATAACAAAACATTAACTTCTTAATGATAAAGGGGTTTCAGCAAACTGATTTACTCAGATTAAAACATAAGGAAAGCTACTTTTGACTTGCTGTTGAAATCACCCATTAAATACAGCTTCATTTACTGGAAGCACGACATATTCAAATACCATTTGTTACACTCTACAGAGTTGCCCAGTTTTACCCACAAGATTTCTCAAACTCCCATGTCATGCAATAGACACACAATAGTTAGTGTGTGACTGAGTTGAGAAAGCAAGGTCTTTCACTGCTCTCCTCTTTCTAGTCATACCTAGTAGATTATGGACCACACATTGTCAGGTATCCACTAGCCAATACGGACCACTACCGCCCAATTCTAAGTGGACCTACCATTGTCAAGTATGGTTTTACTGATCCCATACCACTCTCTTTTGTCATTGGGCCATTCCCGCATCGGGAACTCCACCAACCTATAGATATTCAACTGATTTGAGTAGCTACTAGACCAGGTTCGACAAGTCAACACTTATGATTGAGTGATTTCTCTATCCTTAACTTAGCATAAGGTTCTAATCCTTACTTTTCACCATAACATAGCCACCATTAACCCAGTGCCCTATGGTACTACCACCAATCCAACCAAGCCTCCTCCCTATGATCCGCGCAAACAAATAAAATAACATAAGTCCATGCTTGAAACAAATCAAGCTAGGAAAAAAATAAAATAAAAGGAGTAAAATTCAGTCAAAACCAAATAAGAGTGGGTTTGGGTTTTATCGGGATCTAGGTTGAAAAAACGGAGCTCGAAATCACTTTAACAGGCTCAAAACGGTCAACAGGAATATAAACTTGCTATTGGGTTTTTTGATGAACAGTAATAGTCGGATACTATTCACTATGAGTTGGCCATGAACAGTGCGGTCTCAACTAGTACCGGATTGGATTTAAAGTGAAGTGGATTAGACTGGTAGCAGGTTCAACACAGTACACATTCATCTTTCTCCCCTAACCATCGCCACTGTTCATCGAATAGGACAACGTGGTGCCAGCCGCGATTAAGCACAAGCGAAGCTCACCGATGACAGATGAGTGAATGACTAGGGTCAAAAGAGTCTTGGGAGTCCATTTTTTATGGTTGTAGAGCTTGAAAACTGGGGGTGGTGGCTAATGGCGAGCAACGGTTCATCAGGCATCACTACGACACAAAAGTGCTCTGGTGGCTCTCCAACAAGGTCACAGTGATTTTAAGCATCTACAACATGAGGGAAACATCATGACAAAGTCGGATTGGGCTTAAGTGGCCTTGGTTGTGCTGCCCACAAAGAGGGTAGTTCAGCCGGCGATGGTTCATGGCGCCTGTAGAGCTGGGGCTAGGGAAGGCCTTGGAGAGGTTAGCTACGGGTTCATGGTTATCTAATGATGCTATGGTGACCAAGAATTGAAAAACCATGGGCCAAGGTGAGGAAAACGACAAGTGGCCTCACCGGCATAGGGGGGGGTCATCGGTGACGTTGTGATGCGACAGTGCAAGTGAATGCTTTAGTGGTGCGATTGGTGGTCTTGCAAAGTGATCCGAGTAGTCAATTGGGCTTGAAAGCCAAGAAAGGGGAGTAGCGGAGGGGACTCAGAGGCACTAGCGCATGGACATAATAGTAGCGGGGTGCATGTTTGGCGAAGCGAGCTGGCAGGCGAGGTGGCACTGCACATACCATGGCTCCTGGAGAGCTTACAAAGGCTGACAACGGTAGTATAGAGTTAGTGCGCATGTCGGCCGAGCGGACTAGTGAAATGTGATGGTGACTGGTGATCTGCACGGCGCACAAGGTGAGGCGGGGTAAGGAGTGCACGGAGTGACATCGCGTTGGCACACGGGCTTAAGTTGGCAGGGTCGATGACTCAGGTGGGAACGCCAAGGGAACTTTGGCTAGAAATGGCGGCGTGAGGGACTACCAGATTGGCCCAGTGGCGCAGGGGAGAAGCGAGACGGAAGAAAGGCGCTGGCCAAGAGAAGAAAGTGGGATGGCTGAAAAGGAAGGTAGGATTTGGCTAGGAGTTATCAAATTGGGAAAGAAATCAAAACTCAAAGGAAACTCCAAGCAGAACAAAATTCATTTGAATTTTGGTGGTGTTTCAACCTACCCCTCTTGAAAAGAATCTCAACCCCGAGATTAACTTAGGCTGGGGAGTAGGTTGGGGAAATCCCGCTGCATATTTGACTCCTTCTACCACAGTGTGATTTCTCCAACAGACTCTGTAGAATTTGATGTTTCTGTTTCTCCATTGTCTTTCTGTTGTCTCGAGTATCTGCACATGCTCTTCTTGATATATTAAGTCAATGTCTTCAGTGGGTTGTCACAGACATTTTCGAATTTGTGATACATGAAACACATTATGTATTTTGGCCATGTTCAATGCTAGCTGTGATTCATATGCCACTTCTCCAACCCATTTTGTGATTTTGTATAGGCCAACATATATTGGGGCTAATTTTCCTCTCATTTGAAATCTTCGTATGATTTTGAAGGGAGTGACTTCGAAATATACAAAATCTCCTACTTCGAAGCTCAGGTCCTTCTTGCAATAATCTGCATAGCTTTTTTTATGATTTCGTGCGACCTTCAATTATCTAATAATTTCCACATGAGCTTTTGCATCATGAGCAATTTGAGAAATGAGATATTGTTGTTCTCTGGTATCTATCCAATTTAATGGAGTTTTGCATTCTCTTCTGTATAGATCTTCAAATGGTACCATCTTAATGCTAGCTTGATAGCTATTGTCATAAAAAAATTGTGTGAATGGCAAGCAAGTGCTCCATGCTACTCCGTATACAATTGCATAGGCTCCCAATATATCTTCTAAGATTTGATTTGTCCTCTCTATCTACCCCTAGTTTGAGGATGGTATGCAGTACTCAATGCTAGATCGGTTCCCATAGCTTCATGTAGCTTCTCCTTAAATTTTGATGTGAATTGTGCCCCTCTATCTGAGACAATTATTTAAGAAACTTTATTCAGCACTACAACTTCTATCAAGTATAACTCTGCTAGTTTGTCCTTTCCATATGTTTGTTTGATTGGTTGAAAATGTGGCACTTTGGTTAATCTATCTACAATTACCCAAATGACAGCATATCCCTCTTGAGCCTTGGGAAGTCCAGTAATGAAGTCCATGACGATATCTTCCCACTTTCATTCCAGAACTGGTAATGGTTGTAGTAGTCCTGATGGTCTCTAATGATCTATCTTTATCTTCTAACATACATCACATCTTGCTACATATTTTACTATTTCTTTCTTCATGGTCTTCCACCAGAATCTTTTCTTCAGATCTTGATACATTTTTGTACCTCTAGGATGTATTAAAAATTAAGTTGAATGTGCTTCTACTAATATCAAGTCTTTTAAATCTTTCTTTTTGGGTACACAGTAATGACCATGGAATTTTAAGATTTCATGCTCATCTTCAGTGAATTCTATTGAACTTGCCTCTTGTCTATCTTTCTTGAGCTATTTAATCTGTTTATCTTTGTATTGGGCAGCTTTGATTTGATCTGTCAACATTGGTTGAATCTCTAATGCTACTACAAATCTATGTTCAGTTATTTCTAAGTTCAGCTTCTACATGTCTTTCTGTAATTGAGGTGGATATTCTGTCTTGTTGGCTATGCTGTGATAGATCTTTCTGCTCAATGCATCTGCCACAATATTAGCTTCCCTCAAGTGATATTGAAGATTTAGATCATAATCTTTAACTAATTCTAACCATCTTCGTTGTCGCAAATTCAACTCTGGCCAGATGAATATATATTTTAGATTTTTGTGATCAAAGAATATTTCACAGTGATTGCCCAATAAATAGTGCCTCCAGATCTTTAGTGAATGTGCTACTGTTGCTAATTCCAGATCATAAGTTGGATAATTCCCTTCATGGGGTTATTATTGCCTTGAAGCATAAGCTACAACTCTTCCGTCTTGCATTAATACACATCCTAGTCCTTACTTCAAAGCATCACAATATATCTAGAATTCTTTTTTAGGATTTGGGAGTATTAAGACTAGGGTTGTTGTTAATCTGGCCTTCAGTTGTTGAAAACTTCAGCTATTAGTCCACTCGAACGGTTTGTTTTTCTTGAGAAGTTGTGTAAGTGAGTGGGCTATTTTCAAAAATCCTTCTATGAATCAACGATAATAACCTACTAATCTAAGAAAGTTTCTAACTTTACTCACTATTGTTGGTTGCTTCCATTCCATGACAGCTTTAACTTTCTCTAGGTCAACTTTTACTCCTTCAGTAATAATATGTCCCAAAAATGCATCTTCTTTTATTCAGAAATCACACTTGATGAACTTAGCATACAATTGATGTTCCCTGATGTAAATCCCAAAAATTCACTTTCTTTAAAAATTTAATTTTAATTAATTATTTTAAAGTGTTTTGATTTTATTTAGATTATTTGTGTAATACTAGAAGAAATTTCAAATTTCCAATTCCCTGTTCAAATTCTCAAAATCCAAATTCAAATTCCAATTCTGGAAATTCGAATTCAAATCTGCAAAAAAAATCTCCAGAAAAATATTTGTTCTAATTTTCTAGGTCAAGTCCATTTTTCTTGACCCATTTCTCTTTTTCTTTTTCCTCTCCTTCCTTTTCTTTTCTTTCTTCGCTTTGTCCTTTTCTCACTCCTCCCTTTCTTCTCTAATGCGTGCGTCTCCTTTGTCCGAACTAGCAAGCCGCCGAGCTCTCTTGAGCTTTTCAAAATGCATGAATTCCTCTGTGATTCTTTGTGCAATCAAGAGTATTCAATCCCTCTCATCAAGACTCCTTCATTCTCGGTTGTTCCTCCCCTCCTTCATGCGCATTTACACAAGAACGAACTGTTGCCCTAAATTGACGTCATCACTTGATCTTTCTTCCCCATCCTCCTTAGCCCCTATAAAAGAGAGCCCTTGGAGCCCCTTATCATCCTCATCCATCCCCAAAAATCTCAAGTCCTCCCTCCCTTCCTCCTCGCCACAATTGGTATTTTTCTCTCACCAACCGAATGTCATTCCTCAGCCGTTTGCACCACCGTCCGGGGGTCTGCGCCACCACTGTCTTCACCTTTGGCTTCGTCTTCATACGTTCTACACTGTACTCGCCCTCTCGTCACCGGAACACCACCAGAACATCGCCGCCGCCGTCGTGAGTCCACATCATGCTGCCGCTTCTCTCCTCACCGCTAGCCGACTGTGCGCGTTCCACTGCCACCGAGGTGAGCATCCAGTTCCCTACGTTTCCCTTTTCATTTCATCTCAAACCCCACCCACTTTCTCCTCTCTGTTTGCCCAGAACGCTGACGTCAACCCGCTTTCCATCGAATGTCTTCTCCGCCATGTTCCTACACAATCCAATGTCCTCCGGTTGAGCCGTCTATACCATTGAGTTTGCCTCGATGCGTTCTACATTGTGGTTCCATCGCCATCGCCTGAAGATCCCCATGTCCTCGCCGACCTTGTCAAGCTATGGTGCTAAAATCGTTTCTTTGCGTACATCGCTTCTTCAGTGAGTTATTTGATTTTTGTTCATGTCATATTATGTCCTAACCCCTAAGAAATTTATCCACTTTTTTATTTAATTTTTTATGGGGCCAATTGACAAAAATTGAGCTTTCTACATAAATGGTTGTTTTTTACTCCACCGTCAACTGTGCCGTCTCCGGTGGGTTTCGGCTTAGTTGATAATTTTTCTAGGTTCACCATACCGCGTTCTACCCCATTCTAACCCTATATCTTCATGTTCCATGTCCAGGTATTGTTCCTCTCTCCTACCTATGACATTGTCACCAACACCGCCGCTGTGGGCCCCCGCTGACCGGTGCCCTTGTGACCCATTTTGCTAGCCTCCTGTACCTCCTTAGCTTTTCCTTTACCGGCGCAAGCCATAGCCACACCATGCGTGCAATTGCTCAGTCCCTAGCCTCCTTGTTCCTTCTGATACCGTGCTTCATCTTTGGCCTGGCTCTATGCTCGCATGTGATTGCGTAGCCTGGTGGTAAGGCTTGATGGATAGAAACAATATGTTGTGTTTTCAACTCCCAGGAATGCATGGAATTTCATTCCATTCGGCCTTTCTATCACTCATTCTCTGTCATACAAACTCCGAATCCATTGAATCTTTCTTTTTAAATTCATCTAAATTCAATATCTTTCTTTTGAATCCGTTGATTCTTTCTTTTAAATTCATCTAAATTCAATATCTTTCTTCCAATATATATTTTGTATTTGGTGATTTTATTTGTATTTATTTATTTATTTGTATTTGTCGTCTCACATGTAGAACTCGACGTCGCAGAATAGTTTTCTGATCCACAGCTGGAAGATCCAAACAACGTGCAAGAAGGCAAGTCTTCTTTGATCATCTTGTACCTATGTTTTTCAAAATTCTTTTATTATTTTAAAGTTAAATGCATTGCTATGTTATATAAAATGACAACTTCAATCCAGACAACGTGCAAGAAGGCAAGTCTCCTTCGACCATCTTGTACCTATGTTTTCCAAAATTCTTTTATTATTTTAAATTTAAATGCATTGCTCTGTTACATAAAATGATAACTTCTATTTTAAGGATAATAGTTAAACCGATAATTGTTATACCCTCATTTGACATTGACAACCATGTACCTTTAACACCCTAGGCTTTCCTTGTCTCGGTATTGAGATTGTAATGTTATTTGATAACTTTAGAATGGTAGTAACTGCTTAGACAAGCTATTCAGTCATTAAAACCCTGTGGGTGGGAACACTGTTATCAAATCCTTAAGCAACTACTTTTATCAAATGTTTGGCAATAGGTGTTGTCATTGGTTTATAAAATAAAATAAAATGGTGAAAATTGGTTTTAGACTTGGGCGGATGGTAAGATTAGGTTGGTGTAGATTTAGCATGAAAATTTGTATTGTTAATGTGCCGTCAGACTCAATTAAGGACCGACGCTTGTGATTGTCCAAACTGAGCACTATTGCACAACCACATGTCTGGTATAGGATGGACCTAGCTGATTAATTAGTAATATTTTGATTTAGTTATGTTTGGGTTAAAGTGTGTTTGGGATGGACATTCACACTAGGCGCAAGAGGGGGCCGGATGGAGGCAAACCTTAGCGAGCAGAACTGGGTCAAAACAGAGCTTTGTAAAGGCCTTGTCATGATATCTCTACTACACACCCAAGAAATTGTGTTAATTGTGTGGCAATTTGAGACAACATCTACAGAGTGTAAAACTATTCGAATAGCCATACCCACGGTCAAGGGTGGGTGATGTGCGCTTTCACATGGTAGACTTTTGGTTTTCATTTCAAAATTAAAAGTTTTGGGAACTCGGGAGTGGATAGAACTCTCGGAAGTGTGTCCTGGTGGATGGAGCTAGTGCGGGTGGATGGAACCCGTAGTCTTGAACCTTGGCAGTTAGAGCTTGTCTGCTAGTGTTGGTGGTTAGAACCTTCACTAGAAAAATTATACTAGTTTCAGTTATTGCAATTACTTTGTTAAATGATGCTTTCGAAAATATATATTGGTATTTGAAATAAAACGTTGCTTTGTGCAAAAGAACCATATTATCCTTCCTTTGTTAAGCTCTACATCTACTGCATCTTTCCCAAGACTTGCAAAGTACTTTATGTGCTCACATGCTACATTCAAAACAAATCTCAGAGGATTATGAAGGTCAAGAAGGAGATTACAACTACTTCGTGTGTGGATTCGATGAAGGCTTCCCGGAGTGTTAAGTTGCGCTTCCCCAGTCAATTACCTGTGGCGTATTGATGGGCCATCGTCAAAGTTTATTTCTACTTTCGCTGTGTTTTGTAAGTTTGAGAGGTCATGTAACCTCAGTTGTAATTAAGTGGCCACAAGGCATGTACTCTTTATTATTATATTAAAGCATTGTTGGTTATGTAATCATCACTGTTTAACTATGTGCGCTAGCTTTGATCTGAGACTAGTGCAGTAATACACAGAGGGTTCGGATTTGAAAATTCGGTTCCTACACCTGAGCTAGGTTAAGGCAATGTGAAGGTGTTGCTTATGTTTTCTTTGGTCTTGGAGTTGATCAATATGTCGTCCACGAAGACTACCACAAAATGATCCAGTTAATCCATATACACCAAGTTCATGAGATTCATGAAGTATGCTTGTGCATTTGTCAAACCAAAAGGTACAACTCTAAATTCATATAGCCCATATCTTGTTGTAAAAGTAGTCTTCTCTCAATTTTGCTCTCTGATTTTAAGTTAGTAATAACCTGATTGCAGATCGATCTTGGAAAATACTCTAGCACCCTTGAGCTGACAAATAAGACATCAATTCTTGGTAATGGGTATTTATTCTTGATTATCACAACATTTAATCCTCTATAGTCAACACACATTCTTAAGCTTTCGTCTTTCTTTTTAGTAAGCGGCATGGGGGCTGACCAAGGGGAAACACTAGGGCATATAAATTCTTTTTCTTTTAATTCATCTAATTGCTTTTTGAGTTCTTTTAATTCATTACTTGACATTCTATATTAGTGCTTCATGATTGTTTGGAGCCTGGGACCAGTTTAATGGCAAGTTCAATTTGTCTATCAGGTGGTCTTTCAAGCAATTCTTCTGGAAACACATCTGAGTATTCTTGGATGATTGGCACTTGAATCATCTCATCTATCAACACACTGTATACATTTCTTCATGTTTCTATTAGAGCATGATCAATCTTCACTATTATTTCTTGACCCTCTGTGCTTGTCAATGACATTGACTTATTTTCACATTCTAATTTGACTTTATTTTTAGTTAGCCAATTCATTCCTAAGATAACATCTATCCCCTTCATTTCCAACAACAACAGGTTGGCTTTAAATTCTACTCCCTGGATTTCTATACTCAAATCACTGCACCCGAAGCGGGATCCCATCCTACTCTCGGGTATTTGAAAAGCATAATGCTTTTTGCAAGGAAACAAACAACAACTGATTTCTAGTAACAAAATTCATAGAAAGGAATGAATGTGTTGCTCCAGACTCGAATAAAACCAATGAAAGCTTCAAGTGAATCAAGAACATACCAACAGTGACGTCAATTGCTCCTCCTACATCCTCGGTTGAAATGTGGTTCACTCTTCCTTGAAATACAAGCCATTGCATGCCTTTGCCCCCTTCCATCTTGAACTCCTATTGATGATCGTGCTGGTATTCCCACCATGGTTCCTATCAGCACTCCTGTTGGTCTTGTTGTAGGTTGTCACGCTTGCATTACTCGTCTTTCAGGTGCTGGTGCAATGGTAACTAGCCTTGCGACTGGATGTTGAGTCCTAGTCTGAATTTTGCCACTTCAAAAGGTAGTCCTCTTTTTGGACATTGGTCCTTGAAATGACCAAGTTGATCACAATGGTAACATGCATTTGCTTTCTTTGGGTGATTGCATTGATAATGGTTCCTCCACATGTGTGGCATCGCACCATGACAGGTTGGGAAATATTGTATTGAGGTCTTGGAGCAGCTACCACCTGTCAATTTTGTTGGTATCAGTATTGTGGTGATACCATTATCTGTCCTCTTGGTGCACTTGATGTTGATGATCTCTGTACTACTTTTCTCTTGCGTGAATCCTCTAGCTCATTTCTAGCTTCTTCGGATATAATCAATTTGTTCACCATTGTAGACAAGTCCTTAAAGTCCATGGCTAATATATGGTACTTTAAGGATTTTTGTAGTCCTCCCTTGAATCTTTCCATCTTCTTGACTTCAATTTTGACTTCGTCGGGACATAGAAAGCAAGTTGGTTGAATTGGTGAAGATACTTAGCTATCGTGCATCCCCCTTGTTTGAGAGCAAAGAATACTTAGCACTTGGCTTCCATAACACTGGTTGGAATATGAGCTTGGTGAAAGGATTCATCAAACTTTTTCTATGTTATTTCCTTATCCTTATGCATGGTTGGTAATTTATCCACCATGTGGCAGCTTGGCCTTGAAGTTGATGAGAGGCATAGAGGACTTTCTCATTGTCTTCACATTGCACTATAGTCAATTTTCTCCTGACATTCCTAATCCAGTCATCAACAGATAGTGGATCAGATGATGTTGAGAAGGTAGGTGTCATGTCTTTTGGAAGTTCACCCATTTGTAAGTAATCTGCATTCCTTCTCAGCTAGTGGCAGTTCCTGCTGAACTACCCGGTGTTGCTGTTGTTCCCATTGAGATTTGCTCTAGCAGTCTTGGATGTTACTCCATCATTCTTGTCTGGTTGTGCTCTGCTTGAAATGTATTCTGCTCCATCATTGCTAAGATGCTTGTGAGTGTTTCTTGATTCTCAACCAGGTAGCCTTCATTTGCATGTTGGCTGCTCTGTCCTTGAGATTTGGTTCAATCATCTTGGCTGTTGTAGATTGAGATCTGAAGCTGGTTCTGTAACATCCCATTTTTGGGAAGCTTTTGTGCTAATGCAATTTCTAGAATTTAAATCTAATTGTTAGTATGCAACTCAAAATTGGTTGGGAATTCAAATTTTGCAAAGTGTTCAAACTTTCCCTTGGGCTCCAACCCCTGTCTTCACCCAGCCCATTTCCTCCACCCATCTCCTTCTCCCTCTTCTTTCTTTCTCTCCCCTCAGCCAACTTTGCTCCTCGTTGACCCATGAATTCCCACGATAGCCTCATCTTTAGTGCCAGACCAAGCTCCACATTGGTTTCCCCGTAATGTGCTGCCATGGTCCGGGCATGCTATGCCTGTGCCGTCATGGTCCCCACGCCTACCATGGCAGTGTCCCTTGTCTAGGCTCCCCGCCAAAGCTCTACCACGGCAACAGTTCCCTTCTACCTCGTCTTCTGTTTCCCCCCTATGATTGCCGGGCCTCTAGGTGCTCCGCCGCATCAATCTATAGTACTTGCCATCTTTCCGCACGATAGTGGTGAGTTTCGCCCGCCCCACCCTGCACTATAGCCATGCCAAAGCTGGCGCCACTCGCACAACCGCCACATCACCGCCCTAGGCTCCATGACACCGGTCTCCCCTCCTCTGCCTATAAAAGTCGGCCCGAGCCTCCCTCAATCTCCAACACCTCCCACTCAGTTTCCCCTTCCACCTCCCTCATCTGCCTAAGCTCACTGCCGCCTCTACCTTGTGCTCTCATATCGGCCACCACCGTTGACAGCACCGTCGGGTCAACCCCAGGCTATCCTTAACCTTTCCCCGAGCTTGCCACCCTCTTCTCCCCCTCCCCTAGTGACTAATTGCCCCCACTCCCCCTACAGGCCGCCAGTGAGCACCTTCTCTAATATCGGTGCCTCACCGCCCCATGGCTCCACCAATTCTCCAACCAATTGGCTTCTCAAGGAGCTTCTCTGGGACATGCTGCAGTCGAATCCAACCTCGCCGAGCTCCCTACCCTTCTTCGGTGGGCTAACATCGTCACTCACCTTGCCATCGAGACCATCTCCATCGCCAGCCCCTCCAACTCCATCCCGACCACCGCCAAAGCCTCAGGTGAGTTCAAAATTACCTGTAGATGCTCCCATGCTAGTTGATTGAGTTTTAATGCATTGTTTCACTAATTTGCACCATCCCCTATCTCGACCATCGCTGAGCCCCACTGCTGGTAGCCGCTAGGCCAAATTAGGTCGCACCTCTTCTCCCAGGGATGCAAGCTAGGCCATGGGACCCGTTTCGTGAATGCTACCGAGTTACCATGGCCACTCTCGCCATCGGCAGGCTTCGCCACCCTCTCAGCTGGGAAGAGCACTGTAGCAGCATAATAAAATCACTACGCATGGTTAACTAAACTCATGGCTGTTTTAATTGGCTCTGACAATAGACCCCATAGCTATTATCTCAGCTATAAACTGGTTCAAGAAAAAAGACAGGTTGACATGTGGGCCCCTGCAACATCTAGAAATTTTGAATTCTGGGAAATGTGTAGTCCTTGAATTATTTTGAAATATACCATCTCGATATTTGGATTTTAGTGGATTTCCTTTGAATTTTTGGTTGAGGTTCCAACAAATGAAGAAAATCATGAAAAATGAAACAAACTAAAAGTCATGATAGAAATATGAAAATAATAGAAAAGTTTAATTTGAAATCAAATCTAAAAAGATGATCCATCAAAAAGGGGAAGAGTATAATTTGAATCAAAATTTAAAATTCACATCGGGCCTAATAATAATAATAATAATAATAATAATAATAATAAACAAAGGTAAGTGAATAAAATATGTACATATAAACATATACCATAATAACAAATGAATAAATAAATACAATGATGTAACATCCCAAAAATTTGCTTTCTGAAAAATTTAATTTCAAATTAATTATTTTAAAGTATTTGAGTTCTATTTGGATTTGCCCTGAATTTCTGTTTTTGAAAAAAGCTAGATTTGAAAAGTATTTTAAGTAAAACCTAAAAATATTGTTAAATAAAAAGATATTTTGAATATCTATAAAAATCCTAATTCAAATTAATTATTTGGAGTTATTTGGATTTTATTTGGTTTCCTAGATTTTCTGGAGTTTAAAATGTATTTTTGAAAATAAAAAGTATTTGAATTATGAAAATTAAAATACAAACTTGAGTTGAAAATATTTTATTTAAGTCCAAAACTTATCCAGGAACTTCTGTGAATTTTTCTGGAATTTGTGGAATTTATTTCATATTTTTCTGAGCTTTATTGGATTTTCTGGGCCTTTCTGAAAATCAAAAACAAATTTTAAAATTCAAATCCCCTTCCCTCTCCTCCGGCCACCACGTGGACGGCCGGATTCCACCACGCCGCCGGCCGGATCCCGCCTACCCTCTTCCATCGCTCGCCACGTGGGCGGCCGGGATTCACTCGCCCCCACGCGCCCGGCACATCCCACCGTCCGCCCCCCTTCACGCCAGCCGCCCGATTCCCCACCCCGCCACGCGTCGCCATCTCAGCCTGTCGGCGCACCTCCCCCTCTCTCTGTCTCTCTGCTCTGCGGGCCCCGCCCGTCAGCCTCCCCACCGCCCCTCTCGCTGCCGCCCAGGCCCGCCTGTCAGGCCTCTCTTCCCCGCGCGCCGTCTCCTTCCTTCCGCTCGGCCGCGCCTTCACCGCCGCCATTTCCGCTGCCTCCTCGGTCGCCCGGATCCCCTTCCTTCGCCCTCTCTCTTCTTCCCCGAATCGACCCCGTCATCCCCACGTCCGAATCCCCCTTTCCCCGTGCCTCGTTCCCCTTTTTCTCCCCGCAATCGCCGCCGGCCACCGAGATCTCCGGTGAGCGATTCCCGCCCCCGTGCTCCCCCTCTGCCCGAGATTTTGGATGTCATTTGAATTTTATTTGTATTTATTTGTTTTGTTGCTCCGTCTTTTCCCGCGTAGATTCCAACGTTGTCGACGACCTCTCCACTTCGCAGCAGGAAGACCCAGAGAACCTGCAAGAAGGCAAGTCTCCTTTGATCATCTCGAACCTATGATTTTGAAATGTTTTAATTATTTTAAATTATGTGCATTGCTATTTACATACAAGATTAGTTCAAATCTTAAGATATTAGTTACCCCAACTTTGTTATGCCCTGAGTTGAAAATTGAATGACATGTACCCTTGTCTCCTTAGGATTTCCTTTGGCTCTTTAATGAGATTATTATATTCAGTTGTGAATAATAGAATGGTAGTATAATGCTTAGTCATGCTATGTAATACCCTTGAAATCTTGAAAATGGGAAATTATGAATTATTGTAATACCCTTGTTTTTATAAATTTAGTGGTAATTGGAGTTGCCATTGTTCTTTTAAAATAAAATGAAATGTGGAAGTTGGTTTAGATTAGGGTGGATGGTTGGTTTGGTTTGGTGCAGCAAGCACGAGATCTTGTTAAGTGTATGTTTCACCCTAGTCAATTAAGGACCGACACTTGTGTTTGTCCAGACTGAGCATTAACCGTACAACCACAAGTCTATATGGGTACGACCTAGCTGACTAACTTATGATAGTCTAGTTTAGGTTCCACCAGTGGAAAGTGGGTGCCAGGGATGGACTGGTTATTCACAGTGAGGGACAGGATTTCTCAGTACTCATATGGCGCAAGAGGGGGCTTCTGGTTGGGCGATTAGCCTACTGCGGTGAAACCTCGTGGTGGTATCTAGCTAGATTAGAGTAAGGTAAAGGCTTTGTGATATTTTATCTGGGTCTCATGCCAAAGGAAGCGTGTTGACTTTTAGGATAATTTATCTCTTGTGGGTAAAGCTGTACACCTCTGCAGAGTGTCAAACTATTCGAATAGCCGTGCCCACGGTCAAGGGCGGGCAAGGAATGCATTCACATGGTAGATTTTTGGTTTTGGTTTCAAAATTAAAGTTTTGTATTCCGAGAGTGGAGGGAACTCTTGGAAGGGTATCCTAGCAGTTGGAGCCAGAGAGGGTGGATGGAACCCGCAGTTTTAAACTTGACCAATTGTAATTGGTTAGCTAGTGTTGGTGGATGGAACCTTCACTATAAAGTTAATGATAGTTTCTGCTAAAATATTTACTTTATTAAATTGATGCCTTCGAAAATAATTAGAAGTAATTGAATGAAAATGTTGCTTTGTGCAAAGAACCATATAGCCTTCCTTTGTCAAGCCTTGCATCTATTGCATTTTTCCCAAGACTTGCAAAGTACTTTATGTACTCACATGCTACACTCAAAAATAATAACCAGAGGAGTACGAAGCTCAAGAGAGAGACTACGACTACTTCTCGGGTGGATTCGATGATGGATTCCAGGAGTTCTAGGTCACGCTTCCCCAGTCAATTGCCTGTGGCGTATTGATGGGTCTTCACCGAGTTTATCTTTGCTTCCACTTGTGTTTCGTGTGTGTGCGAGGTCTTGAAACCTCAATTGTATTAATGAGACCTTTCGTGCTGTACTCTTTAATATTGTAATAAAGCGTTGCTGGTTATGTATTCATTTCTGTTTAACTGTGTGCACTAGCTTTGATCTGGGACTAGTGCAGTAATACACAGAGGGTCTGGGTTCGGAAATCCGGGGTCCCGACAAATGATCATGCTAGTAGTAAAATAAACAAATATATGTAATTAGATATGTATATATATATATGTATATGTATACATATACATATAAATAAATAAATATAAAAAAAAGAAGAAGGGGGCAAATTTTGGACAGGCCGAGCCAGCCCAGGCCGGTCCACTTCTGCTCTCTTCTCCCTCCATTCGCTTCGGCAAAGCCGAAGCTTCGCCTCGCCCGCTCCGTCGCCGCCTGACACCGCACCCGTGCCGCTGGAGTCAGCTACAGGACGTTGCCGTGTCATGCACAGCGCTGCCATTGCATCACCCCGACCACCTCACCGGATGTGCCGTTTCCCCGTCACGCATAGTGCCCTGCACCGTCGCATCCGCCTCGACTCACGCGTCATCAACTGTGCTGACATTTCCTCTGTTCAATCACTCCCATACCGGCCACAGTCTTGTCCCGAATGCTGTAGCAGCGCCGCCTTCATGGCACCGCGATGACCTGCTAACCGCTCCCTATCGTCCGCCGCATTTCCATGGCTATAAAAGCCCACCCTCGTGTTCAGCAGCTTCACCACACTTCACTCCATCTTCCACTCGAGGTAATCAGTCTCCCGTGCACCGCAGCTCACCGGCAATGCCTTCTTCCCCAAGTCTGGCCAGTGAGCAATCCACCGATTGGCCCCACCGTGGTCCGATTCCTCCTCACCAAAGCACACCTAGAGCACCATGATGTCGTTCCCCTCCTCTGCCGGACCTCCCGTCGCCTGTACTTTGCCCGCACCGTGTGCCTCCTCCGCCCGTCATCGTCGCACGTCGCCAGCTCGCCACCGCCAATCCCGAGCCACACCGACCCCCAAGGTAAACTCCCGAGCTCACCTAGATGCTCCCCTCTCGTTTAATTGAGCTCCGGTGTTGTGTGCTGCCGTAGCCACCACTTCCCTGTTCCACCGCCGCCCACAATTGCCACCGGCTGACACCCCAGCCAAATTGGCCGGCGAGGCTTCGCTTACGGGTAGACGCGGGCATGAGCAACCCATTTTTGGGATGCTCAGCTCCGACCGCCGTCTCCTCCGCCAGCGGTGAGCTCACCGTTCTTCAGCCGGAGGAAGGAGGAGAACTGTAGCGAGAAGAGAGAGTAATTAATTAGCTTAAGATAGTCATTAAATTAACTATTAAGACATGCCATTAATGCTAATCACAGTTAGTTAGTCTAAACCACTCACTGACATGTGGGCCATGCCCTTTAATTAAAACAGTAACTGGTCCCACCTGCCATAGGTATAGAGAAAAGAAAATAAAAATAAAAGAAAATTTTAAAAACCTACTATGGGACCCACCTGTCAGATTTTATTTATTTTCATATTTATTTAAACTGGGAAATTCAAAAGGGCATAACTTATTCATGTTAACTCCAAATTGAGTGAAACAAATTTTAAATTCATCTAAATTCAATATCTATCCAATGAAACCAAAACCATAGTTTTTGAAGCTCATTTGAATTTTTGGTGAGAGTTTGTGTGGTTTACTGTTTTTTATCCAAATTTTCATGCAACGTAAAAATAGCGTACGAGGCCCAAGAGGAAGAAGCTAAGGTTGAAGCAACCCTCGATGATCAAGACCAAGTCAACTGTGACCAAGGTGAGTCAATACTTTGATCATGTTGAGCCTATATTTTCTACAAAATTACTTTCGTTTAAATTACCAAATTGCATGTTGTTATTCATATGCAAATATATGTTTGTTTTAAGATTCTAGTTATATGCCCATTATTTGATTTGCTAGTATTACATATCCTTTGGAATATTGGAATACTTGTACTTTTTCATGCTAACAAAAGTTATAATGGTAAAACCTTCAAAAATAAGTCCTTAATTATACGTCATGCTTAGCACTGCTTAGATATTCGGGGGCACCAAAATGCCCTAAGCGTCACTTTTAAGTATGAACAACTGATTTGGGAAGTTATGGTAGAAATAACTGGTACTTTTGGGTATGACTATTTTATGCTCCCAAAAACCCCAACTTGCTTAAATATTTGGGCGGATGGTACGAGGGCTGGTGTGTGGTGCAGTGGAAGCATGGTATGTGGTTTGTGGTAGAACCACCCAGATACCACTAAGGACTGAATCTTATCATGACCTCCTATGTACAACAGTACAACCACAAGTCTACAAAGTGCAACTTGGCTAAGTAAATCTATCGAAACCCCCGGACTCATCTCATCGGTAGTGGAAAGGTAGGGAATATTGCAAGTAGGGCTGTAAACGAGCCGAGCTCGAGCGAGCTTGGTCTTCCAGGCTCGAGCTCGGTAGAAGCTCGAGCTCAGCTCGAGTTGGGGTCCGAGCCAAGACTTGGGCTCGAGCTCGGCTCGGCCTAAGCTCGAGTAGGCTCGAGCTCGGTTTGTTGAAGCTTGACAGCAATTAAAATAATTTATTATGCACTATTTTTCAATAACAAGAAAATTTTGAGTTTGAGCTCGGCTCTAGTAAGCTCGATAACAGTCAAAATAATTTAAACATACACTAATTTTTAACAATAAGAAAAGCTCGAGCTCGAGTTCGGCTCGAGTAAGCTCGGTAAGAGTTAATATGTATCACTATTTAAATTTGAATTGAGGCTCGCGAACTATTCGATCTCGGCTCAATAAAGCTCATGAGCTTGAGATCAAGCTCGAGTTCAGCTCGTTTAAAGTTCGAGCCGAGCTTAAATCAAGCCTAAAACGAACCGAACTTGAATAGTTCGCGAGCTTTGAGCTTTTTTACAGCCTTAATTGCAAGGGCAATGGGAGGCCTAAAGGGACACCGAGAGGAGGGTGAAATAACCAGTCGTGCTAACATTGTGGAGAGTGGAGTCCAAATGCACTAGTATCTGTGGTTACATCCCGCGCAACGTATGGGACCCACCGCAAGTGGGAGCAGCCCATAGGGTGAGATGACAACAGGGGCTAGATATTTTGAAAAGTTACTGTGATGGTCTACCCAACCACATGACTAAGGAATCGTGTGGAGCAACGAGTGGATTGTCTCTTGTGGGTAAAGTGTACAAACTCTGCAGAGTCAAAACTATTCGAATAGCCATGCCCACGGTCAAGGGCGGACATGGGAACTTAACTAGATATAGTTCTATTTTAAAAACCTTGTGGGTGGAATTGGAAAAAAATGGAGGGCAGTGGAAGGCCCTGATTTGTGTTGCCCTGGGTGTCGCCCCAGTGATAAGGTAAGCGGTTATAACGCTGAAAGGTTAGCATATGGTGCAAAAGCTATATAATGGTGGATGAAATCTGGATCGCTATTATTGTATTCTTTTACACATTATATTTTAGTTCAAACTGTTAGGTCTTAGGAAATTTCTATGTAACATATTCTAAAAGCAATTGATGGCAAATAAAATAACCCAAGCCTTTCCTTGAGAAGCCATGCATGTTATTTCTTGCATCATGTATATTGGCTCGAGGAGCACGGTAGATTTTGCTCACCCTCGCATTACCAAAATCAGAAATAGGGACCCAAGACCACTATGCCTACGAGGAAACTCCTACCGCGGATGGAGGAAACAACAAAGGAAATTAGGGTGCCTTCTACGATCTCAGGTCCTAGACAAGTATACTTTATGAAGATTGTATGCACATATATTACCTAAGTGTAGATAATATATGTTATACACATTTACCCCCTTAGTCGCTTGCCTGTGGATTATGGTCTTACTTCTGCTTTTGCTTCTGTTGTTGTCTTTTGTTATGTAAACATTTGGCCTGTTCAACCCTTATGTAAACTATCGCCCAACGCGGTGTATTTTGAACTCTGATATGTAATATCATAGCTTAGTTTGTTTTATGCAATGTATGAGTTGATGCAGCGATGTACCTATGCGCACTATCTACTGATTCAGGGAATAGTGCAGTGAATCACAGGGGATTCTAGATTGAAAAATCTGGGTTCGACAAAGCTTGTATCATAGTATATGACTGTAGGGTAAAGACCTTAGGATGGCTACCAGATAGGACACTAGGACTAGAATTTTAAAATTAGTAAAAAGGAATTTCTAAAAATATAACATACTACTTCCGTTCTTATCCTTCTTAGAGCTGATCTCATCCACCTTTATTTGGTATTTTTTGAAAATATACTAACACTAGTGTTTTAACTTACAGATGTCTGGAGGAGCAGCTGAGGGACAGTGGGACTACTTCGCTCATGGACAGCATGAGGGGGAGTTTGTGAGCATTGCGCAAGCTATTGCACTATTTGGGCTATAAGGACCAGCCCATATACAGGGGGCGTAAGGCCACTGAAGGAGCGAGGGAGTCCTGGGTTATGGCAGTATTCATCTATGCCCTAGATGAGAAGGATCCACCTCTTGTCTTCAGGACTCTGCACAGGAGGAGCACCGTTACAATCACTTTTCAGGACGCTGCTCGCTTAGCCGCAGCTCGGCTATGCGACATTCACGGACCCCCACTACTACAGTCTCCGTTTCGCTACCACCCCTCCCGCCAGGAAGGGGCCAGCTACAATGAGACATTTATGCTGATGGCGGAAGAGAACCCGATGCTTGCACACCAGGTGCATCTCACCCGTGCCATGGGGGCTACCTACACCGGCGCACTTGAGGAGATTACAGATCTTCGACAGCTCCTACTCGCCAGTTACAGTCAGGTGGAGGCACTCCAGGAGCAGCTCGCCAAGTGCGAGAAGGCGCTTGTAGAGGCAGAGAAGGAGAAGGCCGCCACTCTCGCCGAGTTACAGCGAGCCACAGTTGCTACCGTGACCCCCACTCCAGTCCCCATGGCACCTGCTATGACTTCTGCTCCACCCCATCCATGGACTAGCGGGCCTCACACGAGACTCACCGCTTGCAAGAGCATGCGACCCCCTGGACCCCAGTCAACCATCCGTTTAGGGAGGCCCGTCATGACCGCAGCCGCTCCCGTTCCTACTCAGAGTCGTCGGACTTCAGTGGCAGCCGCTCTCGCTCCCAATCGCCGGACTACAACCCCTCTTGCCCCGGAGCTAGTTTTATGGAGGAGTAGATGTTTAGCATAGTGCTTACTAGGTGTTATATAATGTTAGCCAGCACTAACCCCCTGTAATAGTAGTAAGTTATGTACTTATGTTAGTCCACTAGTCCTGTGGTCGTGAGTGTTATAAACTTTAAGTGTTGTGTAACTATGAAGCTTAGCTTAGCCTGATGGCTATATGAGCTAAGCTATGTGGTCCTTTAAATTATGAATGATGTGTGGCCAAGTTTAGGCCTTGTGTTGAAAATCGTTTTGTCATTTATTTTGCTCAATTGGTTCTTACATAACTGTTATGGGCTGATACCTCACTTGTCTAGCACTAATGTCTAAATTGAAAAGTTGTACCTGCAGATGGCCACTCAAAGAGTCACTCGAGCCCAGGCTAATGCCAACCTCAACATCCAGGCTGAAGTGGATGCCAATTAGGGAACACCGCCTGCAAGTCGGGGTAGAGGCCAGGGCCAAGGAGTTAACCTTCCACCCCCGCCGGTCAACCCCACCATGGCGTAGGTCATGGCACAACAAACACAGATCCTACAAGCTATATATACCGGTCAGCAAGTCAATTTTCATTTATTTATTTCCTAGCTTGATTTATTTCAAGCACACACTTATGTTATTTTAATTGTTTGTTCTAGCATCTGAGTACTCTGAGGCAATAGTACAAGGACCTAATCCAAACGTTGAAGCCTTCAAGCCAGCTGAGTAGTTTGAATAGCCAAGAAACTTACAAGTTTTTGATCATATTGAATCCTATAATGTTTAAATTATTTAATTATAGTATTTTCATTATTGTTACTTGCATACTGCTATTTAATTACAATAACTACATAGAATTATTTGGGAATTAGTTAAGTCTTACCACCAGAAAATGCCACGTTTAATTTGATGTCATATTCACCTTGACAACCTTAGAAATATTAAATTACTGTATCATTAATGGTAGAGCAATTGAACCAAAATATCTATACTGTAAGTGACATCGGCATTTTGCTGATAGATTTATTTAAATAGTTTTAGGGCTAAGGATGAATTATGGGAAGCCACTAGTTGATTGGAGTCAACGACTTTATCCTAGGGAGGAGGCTTAATTGGATGGGTGGCAATGCCATAGAGCACTGGGCTAATGGTGGCTGCCTCATGGTGAAAAGTAAGGACTAGAATCTTATACTGTGTAAAGGACACAAAAATCGCTCAACCATAAGTGTTGACTTGTCGAACCTGGTCTAGTAGCTGCTCAAATTAATTGAATATCTATAGGATGGTGGGGTTCCCAGTGCGGGAATGTCCCAAGGACAAAAGGGAGTGGTATGGGATCAGTAAAACGATACTTGACAACAAGAGGTCTACTCAAAATCGGGCAGTAGTGTTCCGCATTAGCTAGTAAATACCCGACAATGTGTGGTCCATAACCTACCAGGTAGAGACTACAAAGAGGAGAGCAATGAAAGATCTTGTTTTCTCAACTCGCACGCTAGTTGTTGCATGTCTATTGCATGACATTGAGAGTTTGAGAAATATTATGGGTAAAGCTGGGCAAATCTATAGAGTATAACAAATAGTATTCAAATACATTCTGCTTCTGGTAAATAAGACTATGTTTAATGGGTGATTCTAATAGCAAGGCATAAGTAGCTTTCATTACATTTTAATTTGAGTAATCAGTTTGCTGAAACCCCTTTATCATTAAGAAGTTAATGTTTTGTTATTTCATGTCCAAAAGTGTTTACAAATAAAACTACATCCACAATTACATTAATAAAACTAATATATTCCCACTCCTTGACAATCATGGCAAATAGTTAAATTAGGGGTTCTCCCTTGTAACTTGCTGGGTACGGCTATACTCACTACTTGTAAAACAATCAACATAAAAGCCTTGGGAAAATAATGAAGAAGTTGTTGATGAGGAGCTTGAAGAGTCCTACTATGTTGATGGTCAGTGGTATTAAGTCTTGTCCTCACTCAGGCATGCCTGTGGAGTTTTTCTTTTGTACTATATTATGACTTTGGGCTTGCACATTCCGCTATATATAAAACCTGGCTGTTAAGCCATACTTCTATAAAAAAAAGCTTGGATTTTATGTTGTAAGTATGTGTTGGTATGATGCTCACTCGTGTAGAGTACTCCGCAACTAAATAGTCCTAGGCAGTTGCGGGATTTCTAACGGTCCTAAAAATGGGGGCGTTACAGAGTGGTATCAAAGCCTACTTGGTTGACTATAGGATGAGACCTAAGTTAAATTAGGAATGTTGATTTATAGCAAGATTTTAGTTGCAAAATATAAAAGGGAGTTACATAAAATATAAGTATTATTGCTGCCTTTTCTCCTTCTTAATGCTATATTACCTATCTTAGTTTTAGTTTTAGCTTAAGTTTTACTTTTGGCAAAATATTTATATCTACTCTTATCTAATCTTAAAATTGACATTGTTAAGCAGATGGTTCGTTTTATCTACACCAAGTCAGAGGAACTCCGAGGTTGGGCAAAGAAGTTATGGGACATGTAGTAGTATTTGAATGCCCAACACTATAGCATCCTATAGAAGTTATGGTCGATCGTGAACAGTAGCAGGCTCAACATAGTACCAGATTGGGTTTAGGGAAGTGGATCAGATCAGTAGTGAACAGTGCTTCTACAGGATGCTATAGTGTTGGGCTATAACATCCCAAAATTCTATTTGCATTTTATTGGTTTTATTTCGAATTTATTTGGTTTTTCTAGATTTTATTTTTCTAAAACCTAGAGCAAGAAAACTTAATTCATTTATTTTCCTATCATCTTCTTCCTCTCTTTCCTTCCCTTCTTCTTCCTCCTACGTCCGCCATTGATACTACCAATGAAAGCCCTCATCATTCCCTACTTTAAACCTCATCATCAACCACAATCATGTGCCATTACACTAGCCATAAATCTGGTGAGCCACCTCTCGGCCATTCCTCTCCCCCGAGCCCTATAAATACCTCCCCAAGCATCTCCTGCTCACACTGCTCCTCTCCCACCCCTCAATTCTAGCTTTCATGCACCCGAGACTTTTCACACCGAGTTTCTTCACCATCGGCCTTAAGTTGAGCTCCAGTGAGCATTTCCAGGAAGCCCAGGACTTCTCGCGCTTCATGGCCACCGCCTCCGTCCTCACCGAGCCTGCACGACCGTTCATCACCACTTCACCAATCCAGTCCATCACCGGAACTCCTTCCTGTCGACAACCGAGCCACTTCCACCGCTTCCTCCTCGTTGTCAACTAACTTTTGACTCTTCGTAATCCCCGCTGAAGTGCTCAACTTCTCTATCTACATCTTTCAACTGCTACAGTCTTTTTCGATCACTGTCACTTTTGGCTGCAATCGCTTTTGACCGCTGTCAGACCACGAAGCAACAACTCCTGGATCCTCTATGTAAATTGCACTAGTCCAGGATCAGCTAGTGCACAACAACGATAAATATCAACCATTATGATATTTATTAACTAAATATGGGCATGATTGCTAGAGTTTACATCCACGGCCAATAGGCCAAATTTAAACATAAGCAGCGGAAGAAAACATCGAAGCAGAAGAAGCCCAACAAGCCTGCCCACAAGCAAACAACAGTAAGATGCGGCCTACTCAACCAAGTCTTCACCGTAGTTGAAGTCGTCTTTCTCTGTGTGGAGATAGCAAGGTGAGTACAAACTTGTACTCTGCAAGTCACACGGAAGAATGCAACATAATGATAAAAGGCAACAAAGGAAGGTATATAGGTTTATTTGTGCGTAAAACATCATTTAAAGAAATAAAGTAAATAGATTGAGAATACTGAATTTAATATAGTAAGTAAAAATAGTAATTGTAAATGAAAATAATACCATTAGTGCAGGTCCATCCCCCACACTAACCTAACCATGGGCATCCCACCTGGACCATCTTTTCCAAAAGATCTCATATGGATTCCATCCACCCATACACTTTCAATCTCTCATGGATTCCATCCATCCATAAGCTTTTCATAAACCATTTTGAAAACCAAAGTTAGATCTGTGAAAAAATTTACTCAACTTGCCCATGACCATGGACACGGCTATCCAGGATAAATTATACACTCTGCAGAGGTTGTACAGCTTTACCCACAAGACATGATCATCTCATATTGCCACGCGAATAACACACTTCCTTATGTGTGCGGTCGAGAAATAATGACAAGGCCTTTACAATGCAAAGCCTTCAACCTAGCTAAGCCAACACTAAGATTTCACCCCAGTAAGGAATCCACCAGACCGGGACCCCCTCTTGAGCCGAGTGAGACTTACCATGGCCTACGCCATGCTCACTTTCAACCTACAACAAGACTTAGGTTGGGACCCGTAAATTAGTCAGCTAGGACTATCCCATACCAGCTTTGTGGTAGTACGATAAGGCTTTACAACAGTAGCTCACAGACCGGTCCTTAACTTGACTTAGGCTCATCCACATACCCCTTGTGCCCGACAATCAACACTGTGTCATCGAACAACAGTGCATGCCTACACCCACCACCTAACCATTAGCCTAAGTCTAAACCAGATTTTATATTTTATTTTGAAATATTTCATAATACTTCTTGACTCACCGAAGTCAAGAATACATTTGAAAAGCTTATCATTTTATGTGAAAAGATTATCCCAACCTAAAGGTATAACTATGCATGTATAAGCATTTACTACAAAACTTCTCTAGTCATACTAGTGTACTAACTAGAGTTTATTCTAGGGTGATAAGGTATAATGCTGCACAAGATCAAAGTTGTGAATAACAATTGGGAGTTAATTAAGTTTAAAACTGGAATTAAAATACTTGAATAAACATATGCATGCAATATAATTTAAATCAACATAATTTTATTTTGCAATCTAGGATCAACATGGTCAAGGTGTGTGACTTGCCTTGCTCTTTAGTCTGGTGCGAGTCGTTGTCGAATAATTCTTTCGAATCGTCGCAGTCTACACGTTAATATTACCCAAACAAACTCAAATGAAATCCAAATAAATTCAAATAAACTCCAAATAATTAAAATAAGGATTTAAATAGATAGATTTGAATTTTTTTATGAATTTAGGAATTTGAACAGCTCAATCGGAGTTAGGATGAAGAAGAACGGACTCTTGGAATATTGAAATCAGAGAAAAAGAATAAATGAAATTTCTGGAATTATTTTTCTATTGGAAAAGGGATTTATGATGTTAGCACTGGATTTTCTTTTTTGGCCGAATTATTTTTCTACTAAAAAAATCAAGTTTTTGATGTCATGCTGATGTCAGCCCTGGTTTGACCAAGGCTGACCAGTGGGGCTGATCTACCATGGACCAAGTCCATGGACCGAAGTGATGCTGAGGTGGCAAGGGGTAGGGCATGGCCCTTGCGTGGCTCTTGAGCGCTGATGTGGCAAGCCACGTGGTGCCACGTGGGTGCTGACTCGACGAGCTTGAAGACGTGGCAGCCAGGAGGCGCACACATGGACCGAAGGGGCTGACTTGCCTGCTAGCTAAGCACGTGGCATCTGTGTGGTGCTCGTGCACTAATTTGGTTGGATCGGTGGTGCCGCGTGGCTACCACGGGGGCTGAGCCGGCTGAGGTGCCATGGTCGCTGGTGAGTGGCGCACAGGGCCCTAAGGTCGTCAGCGACAGAGGCCACGGCAAAGGACGGCGAGATACCAGGAGCAAGAGGGAGACGAGGGCGACCCAAATTACCTTGGCGTAGAGTTCGGGGAAGCTCAGAGGCGGCCGGCGACAAAGAGAGGTGATAGAGGCGGCTCGGACTCCGGTGAGGGCAAGCTCCGGTGGTGCTTGAGCACAGAGGAGGGTGCACGGGCTTTGGGAGAGGCAGAGGGGCCGAGGGGGCGAGAAGGTGGCCGAGGCAGTGAGGATTGCTCGTCGGAGGGAGGCCGCATCTGGCAAGAGGGTGGCACGGTGTGGGGGTAGTGGGACGCTTAAGAGAGAGAGGAGAGCAGAGGGGAGGTACTTGGGGGTGGCTTTTATAAGGGGAGAGGGAACAGGGCCGGGTAAATTTCTCGCCAGAGACAACGGGCGGCGGAATAGCTGAAGGGGAAAAAGGAAGGTGCAGCTGCTGAAGGAAAGGAATCGGGGGGCAAGGAAGGAAGGAGCGCGGGTCGCACGGGGAAGAAAATGGGAAGGAGAAGGGAGTGAATCCCAGCGAGGCGAGGGGCGGCGGAGATCGCGCGGAGACAACAGCACTTCGCGTAGGGAAGAAGGAGGGGGGAAGGAAGAAGGGGGCAGGGCGCTGACATGTGGGGCCCAGGAACAGAGGGAGAGTAGAAAGAGGAGGGAGCGGGCGGCGGGGATTGCAGCCACGTGGCCAAGGAAGGAGATCGGGCGCCAAGAGGAGAGGCGGCAGACGGGGGAGATGGGCCGGATCGCGGTGTGGCACAATCTGGGACAACCACGCATTGCGCAGAGAGAGGGGTGAGAGAATTTAAATTTTGATTTTCGATTTTGATTTTTAGGAAACCTGAGAAAAATCAAAAAGGCTCAGAAATATACCAAATAAATTCCACAAATTCTAAACAAATTCACATAAATTTTTGGAATACTTTTGGACTTAGTTAAAATATTTCCTACTTAATTTGGTATTAATTTTTATACTTAAAATACTTTTTAATTTAAAAATAGATTTTAAACTCCAAACAATCTAAAAAACCAGATAAAAGCCAAATAAATCCAAATAATTAATTCAAATTAGGATTTTTATAGAAAATCAAAATAACCTTTTATTTAATATTTTTGATTTTTTAACTAAATTACTTTTCAAAACCAGCCTTTTTAAAAACAGAAATTCAGGGCAAAACAAAATTAAAACTCAGGCAACCAAAACACTTATTTTTATTTTGAATTATTTTTTGTACTATTGTTTTTTGTGTGAAAAAACTTGTGCTGTTACAATCGCTACCACTTCTGATCATCGAAGCCTTTTGACCACTAAGTTTCAACCACCAAGACTCAATCACTATCGTTGGTTACATCTGTCCCGGTCAGTTATGACCACTATCGTCAGTTACAATTGCCCTGGTCAGTTACAACCACTCTCAGCAATCCGACAACTCTCAGAGGTTTTGACCACTGCCACTATCGACCACATATAGCTTTTGACCACTAAGCTTCGATTATTAAGATTCCGACTACTCTTGTTTCTGACTACCTTGCTTCCTTCCACTCTTACTTTTGACTACCTGAAGATCCGCCTACTATCACTACTCTGACCACGTTATAACCTCCGATCCCTCCGACCACTTTATATCCTCCGATCCCTCTGGCCATGTTATTGCCTTCGAGTACCGATCGGTTACTGTAGCATCTGACCACTCTAAACACTCTAAACTCCCGACCACTCTCACTGTTTTAACCACGTATAATTTTTGACCCTTCCGACCACAAACAAAACCCTCTTACTTCCAACCACCGACCACTCTATTTAGCTTTTGATCACCGACCACTCGCAAAACACTGTAGCACTAACCACTCACAAAACATTGTAGCTTCAACTTCTGACCATGCACTATACATTTGACCACTCCGACGATGGCAAAAATATTTCTAGAAGCTCGTACTTCCTTATCCTAACTCTGATTATACCCATTCAAAATTTTAAATTCTTATAAAATCCTAAACTATCCATTTCTAGATTTATTTTAAATTCTTGAGTTTTATTTGGTTTTTGTGCGTGTAGCCTACGACGACTCCGGAGAGTACAACTTCGACGGTTCATAGCACCAAGACTTTGAGCAAGGCAAGTCACACCTTTGATCATGTTGCTACTAGTAATTAAATTATTTATGTTGTTTTTAAATTATTATGCATGCGTACTTTTATTCAGACATAATTTACAATTTGATTTAGATTCTAGTTATACCCATTTCCTTGGTATACGAGCAAACTTGACATTGATCCTAAACATGCCTTGTCACCCTAGATAAAAACCTAGTTAGCACATTAGTGTTAACTGGAAATTTTATAGAATTGCATAGCTATGCTTAAAATGATTTAGGTAGGAATAATTGTTTCACATAAAATAATGAATTCTAAATATTCATTCTTGACTTCGGTGAGTCAAGAAGGACTATGAAATTTGCATAAAATAAAATTGTAAAATCTAGTTTAGACTTAGGCATTGGTATGGTGGTAGGTGCTTGCTGGTTCTCATTGGCGTTCGGTGACACAATGATGATACCAGGCACAAGGGGTATGTGGGTAGCACATAAGTCAAGTTAAGGCCCAGTCTATGATCTACTATTACAAAATTTTACCGTACTACCATAAGTCTGGTATGGCACAAACTTGGCTAAATAATTTGTGAAGTTCCAACTTTGGTTTTGCTATAGGCTGAATGTGAGCGTGGCGTAGGCCGCGAGAAGTCTCACGTGGCACAAGAGGGAGCCCCAACTTGTGGATTCATGTTGTAGTGAAACCTTAGTGCCAGCGTGAACAAGCTAGCAGATGAACATTCTAACGGCCTTGTCATGAACTCTCAGCCGCACACCTAAGGTAGTGTGCTAATCGTATGGCAAAATGAGAGGACATATCTTGTGAGTAAAGTTGTATACCTCTGTAGAGTAACAAACTATCCTGAATAGCCGTATCCATGGTCAAGAACATGCTAAGTATGGTTTTTCATAGATTAGTCTTTGGTTTTACAAAATATGGCTTATGGAACAATGTGAAAACTTTTGGAAAGATGGACTAGGTAGGATACGGGTGGTTAGGTTAGTGTTGGGTTGGTGTATACACTAACGATATTATTTTAATTGAATGTTGTTTCTGTCTGTACTATTACACTCAGTTTTTGCACTAACTTTATAATATTTACTTCAATGTTGCTATTCGCACAAATAACTATATTAAGCCTTCCTTTTGACAATATCCATGCGTTCATCAATTCTGTTAACTCTTCTGATGTAACTTGTGGAGTACTTTATGTGCTCACCTTACTTAAATCTGTTGCTAGAGGACGACTTCATCAACCGTGGTGAGGGATGCGATGAGTAGGTGTAACATCCTAAATTTCAAATATTTGAATTTGCAAAGAATTTAAAAACTTTTGTGTGCATCTTGATGGTTTTTGAATCTTTGTCAGAATCTTGTTTGGGCTTTTTCGAGTTCTGTGTTAAACAAGTAATAACTGAAAATAATCCTCAAATAACAAATAAGAATTATAACGATAAAAGATACAAAAGAAATTAAAAGTGAGCCCAAAAATCAAATTGACTCAAGCACTCAAACTCAGGTTCAACTTCGGGGTTTTCCAAACTTAAAACTCAAAACTCAATTATAGACTTAAGTCTCAAAATAATCAAAGTGCAAATTAAAATTCAAACATTAATCAAGGAAAATAAAATTGAAAGTAAAGGAATATTAAATTTGTATCTAGATACTTGAACCCATATTTGAACTAAAAATCCAAAAATTCGAGAGTTGATAAAGCCTTCTATTTTTCTCTCATTCTTTTCTCCTATTTCTCATCTTCACTGTCACTGCCAGTGGGCCCGGACTAAATTCTCTCTTTTCCCTATCTTCTTTCTCCTCCTCTTCCTGCTCTCTTCTTCCTTGCGTGGCTGAGGTTGCTCCACGCCTCCTTTCCTGTGCCCCCGCCACGCCCGCATCAACGCGCGCCTGCCGCCGCCCCTGCCTCCCTCTGTGCCGACCCGTGCCCTGCTCTGCCGCGTCCACGCCGTGGCCGTCGTGTGAATCCTGGGTGCGCCCACGCCCCGCGCCAGTCCTACCCGCAGCACAGCCGCCCACGCATTGCCGGCCTCGCCCTGTCGCCTATAAAGGCCGCCGCAGCCCCACGCCCTCCCATCTCCTCCTCTGCCCTTCCTCTCGCCTAGCGTCGTGAGCTAGCCGCCGCGGCCTTCCCGCGCAATTCAGCTGCTCCGGCCATTCCCGCCATGAACCGATCGCGTCATGACGTGCCATTGCCTCCCATCTACCTTCCCTCCGGGACAATTGAGTTTTCGTGCGCCGAGCTCGCCGGATTACCCATTTTGCTCACCACCGGCTGCCGCCGCCGTTGCTAGCACAGTGCACTCCGGCTCGATTCCCTCCACCGGGAGCGTCACCTCGGCACCCCGGAGCTGTCCCAACCCCCGTTCGAAGCTCTTCGCCGCCTCAGCTCCCCGGCCACGGTGGCCTCCCCAGCGCCACCGCCCGCGCTCGCCGCCGGCCCGCTCCAGCGCCTCTCGGCCGGAGCCACCATCTCTAGAGACTTCCCCTCCTCCCCATATGCCCGTTTTGGCCGTTGCTACTGACTCCCCGGCGGTTCCTCGCCGGCACCGCCGTCCGCCATGGCCGCCCGAGCCAGCTCCTCTATTTTCCTCGGTCAGCTCTTCTATTTTTTCTAATTAAACCCGGGTGCTTTGTCAGGAAACACCCCATGCTCACTTGGCCAGCCGAAGCAGCACTAGCGCGCCAGCACTCAGGTCAACCCTCTTACCTACACCTTTATGTCCTCTTTTGTTCTTGCTAATTTTAAAACATTTTAAATAGAAAAAATTTAGTAAAAATTAAGGAATAATCTAGGAAGGCTAATAAAATTTAATTAGGGTATAAATGAGATTATTTGAGGATTTAAAGTTCGAATAGTTCATGTATGAATAATAAATATGGTTTGAAAAATCGTCTAAAAGACTAAATACTAATTAAAGACATTGATAAATGACCAACTAAAGATTGCCATTAATTAAAATTAAGATATATGCCCAATATTTAAAATGCTGCCATTAAATAACCCTAATCTTAGATTAGCAAATATTGAAATATAACCTTTATAAAACAAGCCTTGCTAGATAAATAAATTTAATTAAAGCTAAGCCAAATAACAACTAAAATGTAGAGACTTCCTAAGTAGATATATATATATATATATATATATATATATATATAAACACCTATAGGTACATAAAAATAAGTGGTTAGAGTAATGTGGATGGCATGTAAGCAACCCACTAGTAAATATAACAGTACAGTTCTTGCATTCACCGTAGACCCTATTAAAAATATATAATCGTAAACACTATCATTAAATTACTGCTAACCATGAAATCTTAAATGGTGGCTTTAGTTAATAATGATAACAAAATATCATCATGTATAGCAGGCTCGAGTTATAAAGGGATAAAATATCAGTAGCAGTAGCTTTCAGAGAGCACTCAAATTAAAAGGTCATAATAATATATAGATGCTAAAATATAATAGCCCTAGGTCATCAAGCATCACAATAATATCACAAACATATAGGTACTCCGAAGTAAACATGTAACCAGTAACACGAGTAATTAGGGTCACATAAAATGACGCTTACCAAGCTTTGCTCAAATAGCTAACTTTAAATTAAAATTAGAAATAAAGTTAAGCATAATAAGTAGCTAAAGTATAAGCAAGATAATAATAGTGCCATCAATTGAATCTTAACACTAGTCTAGTATGTTGGATGAAGTAATCCTGCGCCAGTTTTCATTTAGCCATTATGGCATTATTGTTTCAGTTTTTTTCCATGGTTAAGTTTTTAGTTTCCTGGCCGATGGCTTTTCAATTTCCTTGGTTAAGTTTTCAGTTTCACTGCTGTTCCGTTTTTCAGTTTCTAAATCAAGATTGTAATCTCTATAAGAATCATAAAAAGGAGCTTGTTTTTTGAACAGGACCATATACTTGTGTTGATTCCATTTTTCCAATCCCGTGAGTTTGTTTTTTTGTGTGTGATTGTGTGATTTGCGAGTGAGTTCGCCAGGGCGCTGCTGACAATTGGTATCAGAGCAAAATGTCGGCTCCCGCCTTTACCGTAGGCCACTCCCGTACACCGCAATGACACGGCCGTGGACGCTCGCCGTCCCCACCGACGCGTCGCCCGAAACGACGCAATGGCGGCCAGCGTGAACTCGTTGTCCAGCGGGTCGTGAAGGAGAGTAGTGGCTCCATCTCCTATCCCACGCTCACACGCTCAAATTACTCCGATTGGGCAGTGTTGATGCGAGTCAACCTGCAGGCTCAAGGCCTGTGGGACGCCGTTGACACCGGTGATGAGCCATACCAGGAAGATCGCCAGGCCCTTTCGGCGATCCTGCGTGTGGTGCCTCCGGAAATGCTCCGGCCGCTCGCCGAGAAGGACAATGCCAAAGAAGTCTGGGACGCCCTCAAGGCGATGAGGGTTGTGGCAGATCGAGTGCGTGAATCCAAGGCGCAGAAGCTACGCCAGACATTTGAGTCGATGCGATTCAAAAATTGTGAGCACGTGGAGGACTTCAGTCTCTGGCTCTAGGGTGTCGTCAGTGACCTTCGCCTCCTTGGGGAGGAGTTGTCGGAGGAGAAGGTGGTCCGCAAGCTTCTGCGTGTTGTTTCGCGCAGGTATCGCCAAATCGCCTTGTCAATTGAAACCTTGGTTGACCTCAGCACTCTGTCCATCGAGGACCTCACCGGCCGGCTCCACGCTGTTGAGGACCGTGGAGAGTCGGACAATGAGGAAGGAGACCAGGTTCTACTCACGGAGAAGGAATGGTCGTCGTACAACACCAAGGAGACCGACAGGTCCGCCTCTCGCGCTGCTGCAAACAGTGGGAACACGTCGCGCTCATGCCAGCGCGGACGACGCAGCTGCGGGCGTGACGGGGGAGAGGGGGAACCAAAGTCTGAGCCATCCCAAGCCGCGTGCCACGACATCTCCAAGGACAAATGCCGCTATTGTGGCAAACTGAGCCACTGGGCCAAGGACTGCCGAAAGGCGAAGCGGGATCGTGAGAGGTTGGCTCAAGCAAATCTTCTCCAAGCTGAACCAGAGCAGGATGAGGGCGAAGACGAGCCCACGTTGTTAATGGCTCAGGTCGAGCACGCCCTTGTCACTCTCCGCGACGAGGAAGAACCAGTCGATCCAGAATGGATACTGGACACCGGCGCATCGAATCATATGACGGGTGCACCAGTGTGCGTGGTTCCGTCAAGTTCGGCGATGCCTTGCGAGTCCGCATCGAGGGGTGCGATACTGTGCTCTTCGCTTGCAAGAACGGTGATCACTGCACGCTCACCGGTGTCTACTACATCCCGCGCCTCCGCAGCAACATCGTCAGCCTTGGCCAACTGGACGAATCTCGCTGCAAGACGGAGATTGAGAATGGCATCCTCACACTACACGACCCTCAACACCAGCTGCTATGCCGGGTTCGGCGGAGCGCCGGACATCTCTATGTGCTCAACGTCAACATTGCACGGCCCATTTGCCTCGCGGCGAGGGGCAAGGAGGAGGCCTGGACATGGCATGCACGTTTCGACCACCTTAACTTCGATTCACTTTGCATGCTCGCTCGCCGCGGGATGGCACGAGGCCTACCGGAGCTTGAGCGCATAAATCAAGTTTGCGAGGGTTGCCTGATCGGCAAGCAGAAGCGAACGCCGTTCCCCGCCGTGGCGGCGTACCGCACGTCGGAACACCTCGATCTCGTCCACGGTGATATATGTGGGCCCATCACGCCGGCAACCCATGGCGGCAAGAGGTACTTCCTGTTGTTGATCGATGATCTAACCCGCTACATGTGGCTCTTTCTACTGGCGGCGAAAAGTGATGCTCCTGCAACCATCAACCGCTTCAAGGCCAGCGTCGAGGTCGAGACCAGTCGCAAGCTGCGTGTTCTTCTCACTGACAGCGGCGGTGAATTCACCTCCGTGGAGTTCGGCCTCTACTGCGCCGAGCAGGGGTTTGGGCATCACCTCACCGCGTCCTACTCACCGCAACAGAACGGCGTTGTGGAACGCTGCAACCAGACAGTGGTGGCCATGGCGCGGTGCATGATGAAGGTGAAGGACATGCCCGGCGAGTTCTGGGGGGAAGCAGTAACGACGGCGGTCTATATCCTCAACCGATCGCCCACGAAGAGCGTCCCCGACAAGACTCCATACGAGGTGTGGCATGGTCGAATGCCTGCCGTGCATCATCTCCGCATGTTCGGGTGCGTGGCGCACGTGAAGGTGGTGAAGCCGCACATGAAGAAGTTGGAGGATCGTAGCAAGACCATGGTGTTCCTCGGCTACGAGCCCGGCAGCAAGGCCTACCGCGTCTACGACCCCGCCGCCAAACGCGTGTGGGTCACACGCGACGTGGTGTTCAACGAAATGAGGAAGTGGAACTGGGGGGAGCAGGAGTCAGGTACGGGCACATCGATTGATTCATTCACGGTCCATTATGAGATGCAGCCCGTCGACGCCAACACTCCTTCACCAAGCCCACCGCCTTCCGGTGCGTTACCGTCGGAATCAGCGGCATCTCCCTCTGAGCCGCCGAGTCCACAGGTGGAATTTGTGTCGCCCCCCATGGCGGACCCGAACCTCGATGACGATTTCGGCGCTCCACGGCGTTACCGCAGCATCGCCAACATCAACGCCACCTCTAAGCCAGTGGAGCTTGAATCGGACGAGCTCTACCTCCTCGCTGCCGAGAAACCAAGTAGTTTCGCTGAGGCAGAGCACGATGTCAACTGGCGCGGCTGCTCGCCGAAGTACATCGACACCCGGAGGATTGGCATCAAGGAGACTATCACAAGGCGTCAAGATTAGGGAGAGATTTGTTGGATGAAGTAATCTTGCGCCAGTTTTCATTTAGCCATTATGGCATTATTGTTTCAGTTTTTTCCATGGTTAAGTTTTCAGTTTCCTGGCCGATGGCTTTTCAATTTCCTTGGTTAAGTTTTCAGTTTCACTATTGTTCCATTTTTCAGTTTCTAAATCAAGATTGTAATCTCTATAAGAATCATAAAAAGGAGCTTGTTTTTTTAGCAGCACCATACACTTGTGTTGATTCCATTTTTCCAATCCCGTGAGTTTGTTTTTTTGTGTGTGATTGCGTGATTTGCGAGTGAGTTCGTCGGGGCGTTGCTGACATAGTACCTATTTATATGGGTATAATTGTATATATACATAACAAGCAGAGACCCGTATAAATAAACCTTAATTCAAATTAAGCTCAGCATAGTGATAAATGGAGGTACATAAAATATCATACCACAAAAGGTTATAAACATAGGCCATAAGATTAACTCGGTAAGCTAAGATTTGCAAGCATTACTCATACATGTATATCATATGCCCTGAAAATTAACGCTCGACAAAATAATACCCAGTTAGACTTGTACCCCGATTCATAGGTCTAACCTAACTCATGGAACTTCCTTGATAAATATAAAAAGGATAAGAGAAATTGTTAATAAAAAGATCAAGTCACCGTACCCTACCGCAGACCTTGCCTTAAATCACTCATTAAATCATAATAAAACTAAATTGAGTTTATTCGGGTTTATTTGGATCTTTTGAGTTATTTGCTTTTATTTGGATTCAGTCATTTATCCCGTAATTAGAAACTAGAGTCCTGAAGATTCCACGGATCAAGCGTGGTCAGAGCAAAGTGAAGATAAAGAATAGAAGCTCGAGAGAAAGCATCGTATTAGCTCAAGTCTGCGGTAAACCGTGCCAGGCGAGTCAATACTTTGATCATGTTGAACCTACATTTTCCGTAAATTACTTTGGTTTAAATTATCAAATTGCATGCTGTTATTTTATATGCAAATACATGTTTAATTTAAGATTCTAGTTATAAGCCCATTGTTTGCCTTGAATAATATTGCACCTCCTTTGGAATACTTGAATATGTGAACCTTGTCGCCCTAACAAAATTATAATGGTAACTTTTCAAAAGTAAGTCCGTAATTATACACCATGCTTATTACTGCTTAGATACTCAGGGGCACTGAAATGCCCAAGCATCATTATCATTTTTAATTACGAGAAACTGGTTTGGGAAGTCATGGTGGTAATGACTGGTATATGTTGGTATGATTATTTTATGTTCCCCAAAAACCCCAACTCGCTTAAATATCTGGGCAGATGGTTCGAGGGTGTGTATGTGGCGCAGTGGAAGCACAAAGTGGGTTAGTGGTAGAACCGCCCAGATACCACTAAGGACTGAATCTTGTCATGACCTCCTGTGTAAAACAGTACAACCACAAGTCTGTAAAGTACAACTTGGCTAAGTAAATTTATCGAAACCCCCAGACTCATCTCACCGGTGGTGGATGGAAGTGGATACGCAAGGGCAAGGGGAGGCCTGAAGGGACACCAAGTGGAGGGTGAAGTTTCCCAGCTGTTCTAAGCGTTGCGGGAAGTGGAGCCCGGCTGCGTTAGTAACTGTGGGGAACATCCCGTGCATAGATGGGACCCACCACAAGGGGGAGAAGCCCATAAAGTGAGATGACAAAAGGGGCTAGCTATTTTCAAAAGTCACTGTGATGGTCTACTCAACCACGTGGCTAAGGAATCATGTGGGGGCAACGAGTTGATTGTCTCTTGTGGTGAAAATGTACAAGCTCTGTAGAGTCAAAACTATTCGAATAGCCGTGCCCATGGTCAAGGGTGGACATGGGAACTTAACCAGATATAGTTCTGTTTCAAAAACAACCTTGTGGGTGGAAATGAAAAAGTGGAGGGCAGTGGAAAGCCCTGGTTTGAATTGTCCTAGGTGTCGTCCCAGTGGTAAGTTAAGCGGCTATAACGCTGAAAGATGTTATATGGTGCGGATGCCATATAACGGGGGATGGGATCTGGATCACTATTATTATTGCATTCTCTTACACATTATGTTTTTGTTCAAAATTGCTAGGTCTTAGGAAATTTCTATATATTATATTTCTGAATAATGTTAATACATCTCACAAAGTAAAATGTCAAGAAGAAATGACAAAGTCATAAGAAAAGTAGATGGTTGATTGTGTTAACCGTATAAAGTTGTTGGTGGATTCATGTCAATCATAAAGGTGAAAATGATGGTGCGGGTTCTGGGAGAAATAAATTGGTGGAGCCTAAATGAATATATAGGCTAGAAGGATGATTTAAATGATTTTCGGAGAATTAGAGAGTGCAAAGGTAATTGTTGGATTACAACACTAGTAAATAATATAAATTCTTGGAAGATGTTGGCGATAATGGGATTAATAGGATTGGATCAAATACTAGATGGATGAATTGAATTTCTGAGAACATTGGAGGAATAATAACAATTATTGGGTTACAATCTTGATAAAGTGTATTCTCGGTGGATGTATCTAGTGAGTCGTAGACTTGATCATTGATATTTTTGGTGGAGATATACTAGTGAATTAGTTAGTGATAGATAATGAAAAATGAGATTGATTATGGGAAGAATGAATTATGGTTTTGGATCAATAACAAAAGGATTGAATACAAATGATTTCGGTGGATTTACAAGCAATGGTGTTAGTTAATCATTAGAATTTAGAAATGAAGAGTTGATGATAAGCAACCACAAGATTGGATTGTTAGGAATTTAAAATACAAAAGATATTGGTGACTCCAGAATAAAGGATGACACTCACTGCTTAGAGTCTTAGGCAGCAAAGAATGTATGATCGGTGGATTAACTAAATGATGTCACTCGCTGTTTGGAGTTTTAGACAGCAAACAGTATAGAAAGTGTATTTTCGATGGATTAAGTCAATTATGGCAATCGTTATGTGAAGTTTAGGTAGCAACAATAATACTTTGATTAAATAATAATAATGCTACTAAAAGCGACTTTTGGCAAATAAAATAACCCGAGCCTCTCCTTTGATAAGCCCTGCATACTATTTATTTGCATCCTGTGTATTGGCTCGCGGAGCACGGTGGTTTGTGCTCACACTCGCTTTCACAACAAATCCAGAATTAGGAATCACATCACTTCGCCTCAGCAACACGATTGGACCTGATGGCAGAGAAGATGAAGATGTCAAGGGCTAGGTCGCGAACCTCCAGTTGGCTGCCTGTGGGCATGTCCTGAAGGTCCCACCTGTGTGCTTCATTCTTCCACTGCTGTAATTTAATGATTTCGGCCTACACGGCCCATGAGTAAGTCTATTATTATATTTACGCTTCCGCATGATGTGTTCTTTGATATTCAGAACTGTAATTCTGTGAGCACTATCTACTAATCCAGGGAATAGTGCGGTGGAGTCACAGAGGAATCCGGATTGTAAAATCTGGGTCCTTACAGTAGGCTACGTCTTACAGTCATTCGCCTGTGGGGTAGGCAGGATGGGCTGCTTCTTTATTCATCTTCCGCTGATTTACTTTTATGTTGGCTTTGAGCCATGTTATTGTAAACCTTAGCCAGAAGGTCATACTCTTTGTTTATAATAAGGTTGGTCGTTATGCATGATATGTATCACTGTTAACACTGTGTGCACTAACTTTTTCTAAACTAGTGTGATTTACATAGAGAGTTTCTAAGTTGTTGTTCCCGGATTCGACATGGGCTGGCATTGAATGGAACAGTGCTGATCGGCCTGTCTTAGCTTGAGTGGATTTGGCTTCTTTGTTCGGCTAACTTGGCCCAGCTCGCGTGGCTATTCCAGCCCAAAAGCATGCACGGTCATCTTCCTCCCCTAACCATCACCACCGTTCATCGAACAGGACAACACGGTGGCGGCCGCAATTAAGCACAGGCGAAGTTCGTCGATGATAAATGAGTGCATGACTAGGGTAAAAAGTGTCTCGGGAGTCCATTTTTTTATGGTTGTGGAGCTCAAATACCGAGGGTGGTGGCTGACGGCGAGCGGCGTTCATCGGGCATCACTGCGGCACAAGAGTGCTCTAGTGGCTCTCCGACAAGGTCACAACGGTTTTAAGCATCTACAACACGAGGGAAATAGCATGGCAAACTTGGATTGGACTTAGGTGGTCTCGGTCACGGAGAGGGTAGATCGGCCGGCGATGGTTCATGGTGCCATCAGGGCTGGGGCTAGGGAAGGACTTGGAGAGATTAGCTACGGGTTCATGGCGGTCCAGTGATGCTATGGTGACCAAGAATTGGAAAACCATGGGCCGAGGTGAGGAAAAGGCCGAGTGGCCTCACCGGCGTAGGGGAGGCTGTCGACGACATTGTGATGCGACAGCGTGCAAGTGAATGCTTCGGTGGTGCGATTGGTGGTCTTGCGGAATGATCCAGGCAGTCGGTTGGACTTTAAAGCCAAGACAAGGCGGTGGGAGTAGTGGAGGGGACTCAGAGGTGCCGGCGTGTGGATGCAGCGGTGGCGGGGGCACGGTCGGCAAAGCAGGGTGGCAGGTGAGGTGGCGCAGCGCGTACCACGGCTCCTAGCGAGCTTGCAGAGGCTGACAGCGGTAGTACAGAGTGAGTGCGCACGTCGGCCGAGCGAAACGGTGAAATGCGGCGGCAACTGATGATCTGCACAGCGCACAGGGCAAGGCGGTGCAAGGACTACACGGAGTGACAGCGCGTTGAAATGCAGGCTTAAGCTGGCAGGGTTGATGGCTCAGGTGTGAACGCTGAGGGAACTTCGGTTGGAGACGTCGCGAGGGGCTGCTAGATCAGCTCAGTGGCACAGGGGAGAAGCGGGAAGGAAGAAAGGCGCCAGCCAAGAGAAGAAACCGGGTTGGCCGAAAAAGGAAGGCGGGATTTGGCTGGGAGTTACCAAATTGGGAAAGAACTCAAAACTCAAAGGAAACTCCAAGAAGAACAAAATTCATTTTGAATTTTGGTGGTGTTTCAAAAGATTTTAAAGCTCTTGTATACCATAGACAAGTCTCACAAGACCTGAAACATAATGTCTCAAAATGAAACAACACCTGAAAAACTATAGTAAATCTGAATTACCACTGTGCTAGGGAGCAATGTTGTCCCAGAGATTTCAGATTGGCTAACTTTTCAGAACATGAATCAGATTTGGGACTTTCTTATTTTCCGGAAAAGATTAGAGTTATTTCTTCTTCCGAATTCCTCTTGTGGATGTGTGTTAATAGGTGTGGTTGTATGAATCTTTCGCTGCAGTTACGCGATTGCCTTGGCAGCAGGTCGAAGTCCTTGGTTGGCTTCCTCGTATCACAATCCAACCTACCAATCACGAACTGTCTTCACCGAGTTGTCGACAGTACCTTCTCAAGATTGAGCATCTACCTCCTCATCAGGTTGGTGCATCAGGTTAGTGCGTGTCACTCTTTATGCTCTATTTAAAAAGAGAAATTTAATAATTTACCTTATCTTTGTTAGCAAATAGCTCATTTGCTCCATAATTCATATTAATTGATTATTTACCTTATCTTTCAATTTCTAGTTAATCATTTGCCCTCTTTGTATTTTCAGACTATTTTCTATTTTGGCAAAGGTAAATTACTATGAGAAATGATCAAACTGCCTCTTTGAACGATCAAAATGTCAGTCTATTCTTTACGTGCAAAGTTGGTTGCCTGATTCTTGGGCTGTTGGCGAAATCCTCGATGGCCTCTTCTTGAGCTGTTCTTGTTTCCCCTCCCACAATAAACCCCTCGATGGCCTCTTCTTGAGCTGTTCTTGTTTCCCGTCCCAGGAAACTTCCTTTCCGCCCAAAATTTTCGCTAAAAATCGTGGTTTCAGCTAGGAGAAGCTTCAGGTTCTAGTTCGTGTTTGGATCGGTTCTTCATGAACTGTGTCCCAGCTAGATGATCCTGTTCCGGCTGTTCTTACTGCCGATTTCGAATTGCGGAAATTTTCGAGATGTTGCGGGAATTTGTTCGTGAATATTTTGCAGGACAACAGGAGTTTCGAATGATTAATTACTTGTTGGTCTTATGGTTTTAGAATTTTAATTATAATCCAAATTGTTTTTTGCGGGGAGGTAATCCAAAAATCTATGGTACCTTCTTGCCCCAAGCACTGATTTCAGAGATGGGTGCAAATTCAGATCCTTCCATGAGTTTTTGCTACAGAAGTTTCTATATCTCGAACTCTGTAACAATCAAAAACTAATTTCATATTTGTAATTCGAATTTAACAGGATTCATTTGAGCTCAGTAAAGGAGAGCGAGCCCCGGGAAACGTCGATATTGAGCTAGGATTGCAGGGTGATATGACAAGTTCTGCGCAGCCTGGTTTTGAAGGCTTCTTTGAACAGGTGCCCCCTTTTACTTTTACTTTTTATTTTTGTAGATTTCAAGTCTCTTTTTCTGTAAGAACAAAGCCAATCAGAGTTACTTGAAGTGTCTATTCCTGTAACATGGTTGCATTCTTGTGCGTTGAACTTTGTGTTATCACTAGATTCAGGTGAGGGAGATCGAGAAGCTGCTCGATACGTTGGCAAAGCTACTGAAGGACATTCAGGTGAGCACCAACACCAAATTGGAGTAGCTGCTGTTGTTGAATTTTGTCTGAGTTAAAATATTAGGATCCCTCTTCGAGTCTTCAGAGTTGGAGATGTCAAACCTCAGCTGTACTTCAGAATCTATCTATTTGATTGGTACCCTTTCACATAATTTTTAGCATTCTCCTTTGCAAGCTTCAGTTTGTTCTGACTTCTGATCCTGTCTGCTCAGGTTTCATGTGCAGCTGAACATGTGCAGACTGGAACGAATCTCCTCCAGAAAGCGAAAATTCTGCAGAAAAGCACGCAAAAATGGTCAAAGCAGGGACAGTTTGATCATTTTCCATAATAATTTACCTTTACCAAAATAGAAAATAGCCTAAAAATGTAAAAACGACAAATGAAAAATTGAAAGATGGGACAAATAATTCATTAATATGAACTATAAGGTAAATAAGCTGTTTGCAAACAAAAGTGGAATAAATCATCAAATTTCTCATTTAAAAATGCATGAAATTGTCGGATTTCCACGGGAATCGAAGCGTTTGCTATGAAATTTTTGCGCTCTAGACAAGGGTGGTTGAGGAGGAGGTGCGCGCGTGCTGTTCCGCTCGAGGAAGAAAGACATAGGGTCGCTGTCAGTCAGAGTCAGCTGGTCGGCTCGCGCGGCCGAACAGAAGAACCCAAATGCTACTACCTTGCAAGCACCGGCCACCGGAGCGCCAAGTTTTTTTTCATCACCTCCTCTTCTTCTTCTTCGCTTCTTCCTTGAATCCTTCGTCTTTCCTTCCTACCGCGACCACCACCACCTCATCCGTCCGCACCACCTCACGCGCTCCGGTACCTTTCCCCAAGAAACGCCTCTCCCCCTTGCTTGCTTGCTTCTTGCCTTGTTGCCTCCTCCTTGATTCTTGATTCTTGCCATGGACCGACCAAATGGGGCGGGTGCCACGGCCGCCGGCAATTACGCTGTCCCTCCTCCGGCGCCGGTGCCCGTGGCGGGGGCCGTCGTCCCGGTAGATTTCATGGTCGTCAAGAAGCGCCTCTGGGGCGGCGACATGGCGGTGCACGACGCGTCCGGCGGCCTCGCGTTCCGTGTCGCAGCGGCGGCGGATGGCGGCGCCGGAGGGAGGGCGCTCCTCGACGCCGCCGGGGGTGCTCTGGTCACCGTTAGGAGCAGCGAGGTGATGATTCCAGCTTGGGTGTTTGGTTTGGTTTGTTCCGAGTCCGAGATCAGGAACAAAGTAAACTTGGTTTCTTAATTGGATAAATTTTGGTCCGGGTTAGTTAAAAAAAGGTAGACTGGGAATTTCAACTTCACTTATGCGACACGTAATACTGAACTGCTAATGCATTAGATTGGAATTTACTTGTCCAGACCTGATTCTTCTTAATTGGATTGCTGCACAAATGTTACACTTGCAGGAGAGTTTAGGATCAACGGGGTGCGAGATGTTTGCAACACAGTCTATCCATAGGAATGAGAGGGCTTGACGGGAAGGGAAAAAAAAACCTCGGGTTTGCTGAGATAAATGCATATATGGAAATGGACAAAGTTTAGCCAAAGCATGCTGCCGAAGAGAAGGGGAAGAACGGAGAAATCCCCAACTAGGCTTACAATGTGGATGAAAATTGTATAGATCCTAGATCACCTTTCGTTATTAATAACCTAATAGGTGCAAATCATAGCCTAAAATTACCATTTGATTGTTTAGAAACCACGGAAGTTTTCTTCCTAGTAGAGCATAGAAGCACTTCTGTTGAATATCACTGCCTAGTGTTTGATCATGACAAACTTACACATCAGAATTTTCAGTGGAGAATTGCAGACAGATAAAAGCAAACAAACAATCAGTATACTACAGTGCTACTATAACACAAGGTGATCCATGTAGTGTTGATGTGCAATACTTGACATATTTAAGGATGGCACTTTCTTTCAGCTTTCTGAACATAATGCTACATTTGTAATGCTTGCCTTAATAATTTGCCATATATCTCTCGTTGTACATAATGCATATCTTAAAGCATGTTACTGAGTGGCATACTGTCTTTCTAGGGTGAGTGGCAATCATTCAGAGGAATTAGTTTGGAACAGAGAGACATCATTTTCACAGCAAAAGTAATATATGTTTCTTCAAATCGAAAGGAGGTACATGTATTCTTCCCACCAAGAAGCACTTTTGAAGATCCAAAACCAAGCTACAGGCTCATAGGAAATCCATTCCGAAGAGCATGCACAATTATAAAGGGGAACTCCATTGTTGCTCAGGTAATACGGAGAAATTGGATTAGCATGATTCAGTGATGATCTGTATTTGTTGTCAATTGTATTGGGTTAGTCCCGTGGTTTGAACTTTGAACACACTTCTATCAGACTATCACTACAACCGTGAATCATTTCTTTGTGCAGACAAATCTCCTGTATAAACTCAAGAAGGTCATCTATTCAAGGCGCAAGTTTAGAGCAACCATTTACCCAGGAAACGATCACATTCTCATCATGGCAATGATTATGACCTTCTTTGTAGAAAAATGATGGAAGGGATGAGTGCCCACCGCAGTTTCAGAAAATTGATGACATTATCCACCCCTAAATCTTGTATATTTCATTCTTCTGTCACTCAGCAATTGCTCTTACTGAAACCACTGGCGTCGTGAATATTTCAATCTTGTGTGGTTTTTGTTTTTGTTTGGCTAGATAACTACATGTGCCCTTGTTACAAAGTTGCAGCGCTTTAACTACTTGTTTTTTCACTTTCATCAGCATCAAGCCTTGATGATCAAGGGATGAACACACTAATATGAAATCCAGCTTTACCTTCTGAGTAGATAGTAGTCTGTTATACAGCATTCGTTGCATAATTGTTTTTTTAACAGATCGTTGTATAACTGTTTACTATAGCTATTTTCCCTGTCTAGTTTGCATAGGTTGTATTCCTTCTTAAATATTTATGATGATTCTTGGAATAGATGTTTTTTGTTCTAGAAACATTGTTTGATAAAAAAGAATTTGCATATCTGGAATCTTCTGAGAACCTGTGTATGATGTTCAATGAAATTCTGCAATACGATAAAAGAAGTTCAGTACAAGCATCCAGACAACACCTACAATTTTTTTGGTGTCCAGTTATCGCTATGATCAAATGTATGATTTTGATCAGAAATGTGTTGTTTTGACTAATTTGATGGAATCAACCAACATCACTGCATAGAATTAACACGTGGAGCTCTTTTTCAGGCTTATGGAAGCAAGTGGGATGAAATGAATAAATTGTATACTTAGCATCTTGAAGTATGTATGGGATGAAATGAAATGATCAGAGCAATCTGTTCGTATTATGTGTTATACTTGTTTAGTGCCTCACTATATTTCCCTGGACGGACAGTGATGTACTTTTCAACAGTATGTGCGATCATTTGAAAGCACAGATTACGAGAACCTTTTATTACTTCGGCGTTGTCACTATCGTGTTGATCTGTCTCAGATTGAGATGTACATGTAAGTTTAGATAAAAGTCCTTTTTGTACTGAAATGGTTCATGGAGACGACGATGACTACTGTGCAGTGATTGCTCTTTTGGAATCTTATGTTCTCAGCAGACCTAACAGTATTGGGAAACGCTTCAATGCTTTAAAAGAGTGAACTGCGCAACTTTTAAAGCGTAATAAGGATGTGATTTGCAACTACCTACTACTACTATACTACTAACTGTGTCGCTTGAAATTTTACGCAGTCAGATTTAGCCTTTACATTTTACATCTTTAAGGCTTATCTGGACGATGTGCTTGGAATGTTTTGGCAAACTTACTAATCAAATGATAAGGGGTCGAGTTAATGCCCTCAGTCTACAAGGTGCATACGCTTTGTGTTGATGATGATGATGGGAACTAAGGATAGAAAAACCGGTACCAAGGAACTTTCCGCATAGCGGCTGGTAATGGTAACCAGTTGGTTACCAGGAAAAAATCGATTGAAATTCAAATATCAAAATTTGAATTCGGATTGTTTTCAAACAGTTATGGGAAAAAAGGAAAAACCTCAGAGAAAACCGGAAAAACCAATAAAAAAAACTTGGGATTAATGCATGTTTAGTCATACAATAGGTAATTTAACATAAAAATATCTAAACTAACATAAGTGTATTATGCAGTTATAAATGTAAATTTACATTGAAAATTCTGCCCTTTTTTTACCAGTTACCACTTTTTTCTAGTTATCAATGGGTAACCGCTGGTTTTTCTATCCCTAATGGGAACTATCAACTATGCATGCGTGGAACAGATAAAAAGCAATGTTATGTTTTGAAATTAATGTTGTAGCATGTTTGCCCAATTCTTGACTGAAACAAGGAAAGAACAAAATGCGTAGTCATGGTCAGAAAATTTAATCATCCATCAAAAATAAAAGATTGTTTTGTTTGAATTTTGACAAAGTTTACAGCCTTTTCGTTCAACCCGGGAAACATAAACAAAAGTTTGAATAAACGAGGAAAAAGAAGAAAGAGAGCATGGGCGTTTCAAGTCTGCGGGAGATCTGGAGGCAAAGCTGGCCAGGGAACTTGGATAAGGATTGCCGAAGCACACATACAATGTATCTCAGTAGTGGCAAGCCAATGTAAGCAGCTGTTACGATAGAGGAGGGGCAGGATAGCACTAAGCAATCCAAACTTCCACGGGCACAGTCACTCTGTAGCTTTCCTGGCAATCCGGTAGCGAAGAACGTCATGCGAAAAAAAAATCAAATGATTGAGCGTGCCAAACTTTGACAGTTGCCACTGATGCTATCCTGATTGGAACTGAACTGAGAGCAGAGCAGGAGATGTGTCCTGGGAACCAAGGAATTGATCCCTGAATTCCTGGCACAATCCTGCTCCTAGGTTTGGCCATGCTGAGACAGGTACATGTCCCTTTGGCACAACGCGAAACGGCGCACGCGCATCACATTGGGTGCTCTCAGAATCTAAGTGTTTCGGTGGATGATTTTTTCATTAGTCTATTATTCACCGGAACTGAAAAACAAGTTCAAATCTTCCATGTGGACTTCCACAACATGAAGAATCTTTGGGATTGTATGGGGTGAGCTATTCTCCACACAATGGAAAGAAAATATCCAAGTCAGCCTTGTCTCCATTCTTTCACCCACAAGGATTATAAAAAACAAAGGCTGCAGATTTTAGCATCTTGCTGCCCTAAAGGAAGATCACAAAAAGATTTGGTGAGGTTTGCCTGGCCACTTTAGCACAAGCAGATGTGCTCAAAGCACTGCACCCTGCATCATTTTCCTTTTTTAGACCGATGGCGGAGATCCAAAGGCTGAATGATCTTTGCCTCTTTCAACTTCAGTAAAATGAAGTTTATTGGCTTCTTCACTCAATTAGCTATAAAAAAACTAGTAAGATCACATGCACAGCTCAAATATGGACAAAATAGAAGCCAACAAGCTAAGAAAATAGAAAAGGCAATGAGTAGACCAAAACCTAACTAGGTCAGTCTGATCATAGGCTTAAAGACCGGTTAGACCGGGCCTAGGCGGTCTGGCCCCTGGTCTGGGGCCAGCTTGATCAGTTATCAATCTGACTATAGTTCTAGCTCCAATCTGACCGGTCCCCTGTTCGTAGATTAAAAAGATCTCTAAGGTCAAAACTCAAATATCAAAACAAAAACTCAAATCTCATCCAAACACCCCAAATTTTGTATGAGACATGGTCAAGACATTAGGAACCTAAACCAATCAGAAATCACATGGCTCTTACGCTCAGATTCACTATTTTGAAGAAAATCAAATCTATATCTCTAGAATACCAATATCCTAAAATCCAAATTAGTTATTGCTTGAGAAGTTTCTAATTAAGAGGATGGTCCATATCCACTCCTACAGATCATAGCAAACCAATCCAGGCATAGATTCAAGTTAAAGCTATCTTGACCATGAAAACCCAAATTTGAACCAAAAACAAGCAAAATGAGTTTGATCTTGAATCTTACCATATGAGTGACCTAGATGGTGGAGATTGATCAATAGGCTCATCTTCTACCTCTTACACATCATGAATCATGGCAAGATCAATAGAACAGAAAGGAAACACCAAAAATCAAGTCAAATCAAAATTTCAATACTTAACCAAAGAGGAGAAAAACTTAGATGAATTTTGGATATCTATTGATACTCGGATATGAATGTTTACATATACTTTCTATCCACTCATAAAACCTAAGAATGACAAAGAGACACAACTCACCTCTCAAAAGTTCTCTACAAGAACCCTTCTCAAAAGCTTCCTCAAGAGCTAACCCTAACTCTCTCCACTCCTTAGCTTAAATAGGAGAGGCATCCTTCTCCCTAGCAAACCCTAACCAACACACATAGTGGATACCATCCGTTATATGGGCTAACCCGCTAAACTCAATATCATATTGGGTTTTATACTTATGCATACATGCTTCTTAAAACGTGACTTGCACTTGGCTCCGATAGCCCAAATTTGCCATTTCATGGCCTTCATGAAGACTCCTTGACCTAATCCACTTAGGCTATCATCGTGGTTTCGCACAATGCCACTTTTCTAGTATTAGATAATTTACTAAAATACCCCTCTACCATCCTTCCACGAGGCTTTGCACTTCCTTCACCTTTAAGCAACTCCATGTTTCATTTTCAACTTCATGTTGCCCCCAATGACTTGTCGCCAAGCTTCTCACACATTTGGATCCCACCGAACCTATCTCGCTTGCAAACAAGCCCAATTCAATTGTCCTGCCATAATGCCTCTCAATGCACCATGACAATTCCAAGCTTCCTAGACCGTTCTGAACCTCAGCTCCTCCATTGAGCTTAGTCCTGATCTTTCTTGCCATTGCTCGTCATATCCACCATTGTTAGCTTCCGCTCTTATTCCTTGTCTTCCCGGCTTGTAACCACTCTGCTAGCTTCAATTATCTTCCGACATCACCTTGATTGTTCTGGACCTCATCTCTCTAGCTTAGTCCCAATCCCTTAACCACTCTAGATCTAAACTCTCCTAACTTAGTCGTGGTCTCATTCGCCTCACCATGAGCTAGCTCCGAAGTCCTATAACCAATAATAACAAGCAAACTATCACGTAGCACCGTACAACATAAAATCCTCAATTGACACAAGTGATGAGCCAAAACCCCTTACGTTCAACTTAAAACTTCTCCGCATGCTTTGACATGTAGTTTGTAGTGTCTAATGACTAGTCATCACGTCTTCATGCATTCGGACCCTGAATCATCTCTACATGCATCAACCTAATCACTCGACACACCACATGCACTAATTCGCCTCTTCACGATCCTTGTCTTCTTTGTACTTTCTACTTGAACCACGTAACCTCACCCATAGTTACCTAACCGCATGGATCTCAGCTCTCCCACCTAGGCCCAATCCTTTGTCGTTGACTGCTAGTGTTTTTCAAGCCACCTGCACATTCAAAGACCTAGCAACTAGTCGAGCATAACTTCCATGCACTTGATTCACATTAGTCAAACAATGCATCATGCAACACACTACAACGAAACATCAGCACCCATGCTGTGCATACACTCAAACCACTCTCAAATTCATTCCCATCAACACCCTAAACATGTCTTGGGGTATCCCAGACATGTCTGGCCCCTCTAGAACTTCCCTGGACACCTCGGACATGTCTAGGGTACCCTCAGACATATTTGGCTTCTTGAGAAGCCAATCTAATTGCTATGCCACAGCTGGTTAGACAACCTAGCATCTGTCTGACTACTCACCCCATGGCGATCAGACTGTCGACCATTGGCCAGTCAAACTGTCTTCCCCGTGATGGTCAAACCGCTGGGCACAAGACCTGATTAACAGGTCAAAGCCGATTTGACCACTGTCCCAGGTCCAGTTAGACCGCTTGAAACCTAATAACAACTCTGAATATTGCAAACTCCTAAAACCAAACTCAAATTTTGACAACATTTGCATAACAAAAGGCAAATACTCATTATACACCATAGGGTGACCACATGTCTCACAATTGTTGGAATAATTCTGCATTGCTTGTGAAAGGACAATAGACTTAACTTAAAAGTGGAAGAGTTGCTCACCTCACAAGTTAGCTTTTGGGGAATAGTTCTATATTAGTTATGGAAGAATAAGGGAACTAATTTAAAAATAAAATAGTTTCTCACGCCGATCCAACACTTCTCTAGATCTGGAAGCAACTCAGCGACCTTGCTGGAAATGAGCTCACATCATCAGGTCTATGCTGCAGTTTGTGTAGACATGATTTGCTACACTGAAAGGACGCAAAAGGATTAAGGCCACGCAATGAATCGACTGACATGCAGGAGGACCACTTTGTCCAAAGGCTATAGCAATCCATTTCTCCTACATTATGTAGAGGGGACATCCGATGCATTAGGTGTTAGATCCACAGTGATTAATTAGCATGTCACCAAACATAGGGTACTAGTGCCATCCATTATTCCCTAGAAGCCTACCATTTTGGCGCAGGTTATTAACACATGGAATTCAAAAGGAAAGGCAAAAGAAGAGATCCTAGGTTGATAATATGATTAGCTCACCAATAAATTTTGAAGTCAAATGTACAGGGTCTACACAAAGGAGTGCTTTCGTGCTCTATACGAGAAGACTAACAAGTCCATCCTAAGAACTTCTGTTAATAGCAGCAGTGCTTTTATACTTTTGAAAGCGTAACAATACATATCATAAGGTCCGTATTGTTACTGATGGGGCGGTGAATGCACATCATGCCTCAACTCCGCGTTTACTTTAGGAGTTGCACAATTTTCTTTTCAGAGAGCGTAGAAACACTTCTAGAAATAGGTTTCTAGTGCTTCTGTGGCCCGATGAACTGTGCTCGCACCATGGCCTCATCTTGTACAGTTCAAATCCTGATAGCTCGTGCCCATGGCTTTGCGCCTCCGCTTCGCCTCGCACCCTGCACATGATCTCAAGACCAAAACTGTAGCAAATCAACAATGTTGTGATCGAGCTCTTTTCTTTAACAAAGATGAAATTAACAACGCATGTCATGGGCATGGATCAAATTAAACTCCCTTTCTTCTCCAATGTTATTTTCAGGAAGGACAGCAACACACTAGGATTGTTCCTTTCATAACCGTTTGTTGTTTGTACGACAGAAATGCATAGGATATGCAGTGCATTGCTGTCAGCCGGTTGATGCTGACAAGGATGATGAGACTCCCAAACTGAGGCAGTTGAGCAGAAGAGCACGGTGGCATGCTGATCACAAGCTCGAGGATAATTGCGTGCGAGAACCATCGTTCCAACCGACAATATTACATCAATCACACAGTAAAACAGTGTGTTGACTTCTTATTAGTGCTTACCAGTGTATTCTGGTGGGTGCCTGTATTTTCGCTGCGAAAACGATGTTACAGCGTTCAAGAGCTGCTCGACGAATCAGAAATTGGTCTCATCATGAACAGTTTAAGCTGATCCTTCCAAAGGGCTCCCTGAATTCTACCCTGTATCTATTCCGGAAAGAATCACTGAATTCTAGAGATAAGAACGTCACTAAGCATACCTAATAAAACAACTAGTATTTCACTTGCAGAGAACAAAACAAACACAGATGAAAGAGGAATAATCAAGCAAACCTCCTCCTAGCATGAGCATGAATCTTTGCAAACCGAACACCGGTGATCAGAGAAACCGGCTCGCGACCGATTGCGCATGGCCTGAGGTATATATGTTCAGACAGTTTGTGCTCGGTGGAGAAGACGGGCACATGAAGAACCATCCATCCAGGTAGGAGCTAGCTCATCAGAGGAGGAGCATGGCGACGCCATTGGATGGTAATGCACGTGCCCTGCTTCTCCACCATGCACAGCCACCATCTATCTATCTGTTTGTCTCCATTGCCAGGACGAGCCAAGAAAGCGAGTTGGACATATGCACTGCATACCTTCTGAGCTCCTCAGATTCCACCCTCGGGCTTTATTTATAGAGCAGGGGCTTTGCTCCCGTGGGTGCTACTATAGGGAGGCTCTCTCTCTCTCTCTCTCTCTCTCTCTCTCTCTCTCTCTCTCTCTCTCTCTCTCTCTCTCTCTCTGGTGACATGCGCTAGCAGCTGCTTTCTACATTAGTAGGTGTATACATACACATGGCCAGTTGGGCAGTATAGCTACAAGAGCTACTGTGCACTAACTAAGTTGGCAAACATGCTGTGGCCGGTGGTCCAATTTGAGAAGGCAGTAAGTGCTCCTGCATCTGCGATTTCAAACTACTAGAAGGGCTTTCACATGATCTTATAATCCATGCAGTTTACTTTTCTGTAGTCAACCTTTCTGAAGTTTAATCTAAATTAGACATATAAAAATTATATAGTATATTTGTCTTTAAAAGGACTTCATAATATTATAGTCTATTAATTTATACTAATATAAAAAGTTTTAAAAAGTAATGGTCTAATATATATCTTAAAAACTGTGAAAAGTCAACAGCATCATTTTAGCATTGTAAATACCGGTTAGTGTCGTAAGTTGTAACTGTTGTTTACTAGACTCTTTTTTGTGGGTTTGTCCATATCTGTGCAACTACACGTAGATATTTTTACCTACACCGATGTAAGTGAGCTGGTTGGTGGATAAAACCTAACGTCGCGTTAGAGCTTAAATGTATTGGATTCAATATATGACTGGTGAAGAAATTTTGCACGATGGTCTAGTGGTCACACTACGACATTTGAATGCTAGGGATTCCAAGGTAGATTAGGACGGGGCCACGTTAAATAGCAGACTGCTTCTTCCTCACCACTAAACATTCTAGGTGAACTAGACAAATGGTATATGCAATTGTACGACTAGATTTGAAAATATAGTTGTATTCACTGTACAAGTCTAGCGACTACGATTAGAAATATAGTTCTATCCATTATAAAATTTTAATAGTTGTAATGTTTATATCTGATTAATCTATACCGATATAATCTGGCCATATCAAAATAACGGTGTAAATCTTCTTTTTTCTCTCAATTAATGAGAGAAATTCTTGGATTTTTTCGTTATTGCAGGAATTTGTAGTTTTGAAAGCTAAGGATATGCTATTTTTTGCGATTACAAAAAAGACGTGCATGCACACACACCACCACTACACACGTGAACAAACTCCTAGAAATAAGGAGGCCGGAGATAAATCCTTGACCTCTAATCTCACCGGTCGTTCATATTCATATAAATTGGTCATGTGTTTACGTAACACTCGAATTGCAGCCCTGGTGTTTGAAACTCAACGATGGCACCAGCAAGCAAAGCATACTTAACCAGGCAACCATGACTGAGAGCTGGGTAGCATGGTGATCGACTCCTCGAATATTACAGCCCCGCTGTCCCTGTCTCGCCTGGTCACTGTCCTTGGATTTTATGGGACTAGGTTTTCAGGCATTGACATGGTCAATCAGTGCTTGGATGCACGGAAAGCTTGCATCCCATCATTCCCAAGAGGATTTCTCCACTCAGTGCTAGTGGCGTGCGTGGTGCTCAAAGGGATTCAGTGGTGAGGAGGGTGGGTCGCTGATGCCGTTTGTTTGGGGGACACCAACCTAAGCAGGGGAAACCGGCTGGGTCCAAGACAGCAAATCGATCCAGCCGTTTCCTCGCTGTTCACGCGGAATTTTTTTCCCGGTTTTTCGCTGGAATTGAATGGTTTCCTATGAAATTTCTTCGTTATTTTTTTTTGTAAAACTCCTAAATTCTAAGCGGGGCCTAAATACCAGTCCCGGTACTCATCTAAAGATCAGTACTTCCATGAGATCTTTCGAGGTTGGTTTCGAAAAATGAGATCTCTCGAGCTGGAAACTTAATGGGGACATCGTTTCTCTTCAGACATATGTAGTAGCAGTACTTCTGTTCTTTCGAAAACTAAATTGCAATAATTTTTTAGCAGTGCAGTTAGCAGTGGAGTGGAGTAGATATACAGTGGTAGAGTAGACACGATCTCCAATTTGCTGTAGGAAAATCATAGAAAAGTCCATGAGGCTATATGAAACTTCGAAGACATTGACCCATGCTATACAAATGAATAGGATGATTATTTGACCCCCTAACTTTTGGATCCATCACTATTTCCCATCCATGTTTGGCTTCTTAACCGGGTGAAGAGAAAAGGCTGGAGGCTTCAAATCTGCATATATATATTTGGTCTCTCACGCAACAATTAACCGTTGAGCAATCACATTAGGATACACAGTGTGTGAAAGCATTGAACTTTGCTACGTTGGCATGTCAGTCAGCTAAAAGAGGCTTTCGGCAAATATAATTTGGCCCATACGCCCGATCGACAATTTCTTGTCTGATCCTCTCATTCGGTACACCGCAGGACGCATCCACGCGTGGACGACTGAAAACCACCATCTACCATCACTAGCCTGATTAACCTACGCGCATGCGTGCTCTCGTCCCGATCTGCTCGATCGTTCACAAACTAATAGTAACGCATGATGGGACTAAAAACGTCCGCACCTCGTGATAGGATCATTGCGCGCAGCCATTAGCACGAATCGATGTCTAATCTTCCTCAGCTAGCATTACTAGGTACTTTTAATTACTATACGACTACATAAGGCAAACTCTTGAGAATGAGATGGCCAACTAGAGAGAGAGAGAGAGAGAGAGAGAGAGAGAGCACGCTGTTGAATTGGTACCTAACAAGAGGTCCATGGCTAGTGCTGCTGCCTGGACCGCCTGGTCTGACCTGCCCAGTCCTGTATGTCCTGTATGTTGCCCGGAATGCCAGGGCTGGAGGAGGCCAATTATCAGATGCCATCGACCCACATCTCAATGGTCATTTCGCCATCAAATCTGCACCCCACAAATTTGATGCCGCTTATTCAAGGTAAACGTGCAAATTAAGCGGTGGAAGGCAACTCAAACCGAACACAGTTAGTTCGCCGAGCCTACTTTTGTTGAGAGCAGAGTGCTCTCGTACATATTGTGAGTATATTGTGTGATACTTCTGCTTTTCGAAAGTAGTGCCGATCGAGAGAGAGGTGTTGGTGGATGTGATATATTAACATCGCAATGTCTCTTGGTGTTAGATCTTCATCATTACGTGAGATCTGGAGATCAGGAAGCTTTTGGAATACTTAATGGAAGAATTAGAGTGGGTTTTTTTTTTGCTGCGGCTGATATTTTTTTAGTCCTAATATGAACGTTTGTACGAACGAACTGAATGCTGATATCTCGTATTGAAAATATTATCGTAATAAGCTGTTTCGAAAAACGACAGAGAAATTGATCTATTTATTTATTTAAAGGAAAATTATAAATTATAAATTATAAACTGAAAAGAAGGGGCGTTTAGTCTTAGTTAAGCAAAGAGAGGGAGTCTCGGTGAGTTAGAAAGGAACCCGAGACTAAGAGCATCTCTAGCAGGGCCCCTACTTGAGCCCTCAAAACCAAATTTGAGGGCTTGAGGCAAAAATAGAGATCCAGCAGAGCCCCTACTAGAGCCCTCAAATTTGAGGGGCCCCTTAAATCCCCCCTTCAGCCCTCATTCCTAGGGGGCCCCTACTCCGGCCCTCATTTTTCAGCTTTCCTCGTTTTTTCCCGTACGAGTGAAACAAATTTAAATTCGGAACAAATTTGAATATTCGGAACAAATTTGAATTTAAATTTGAATATTCGAAACAAATTTGAATATTCGGAATAAATTTGAATTTAAATTTGAATATTCGGAACAAATTTAAATTCAAATTTGGATATTCGGAACAAATTTGAATATTCAAAACAAATTTGAATTTAAATTTGAATATTCGGAACAAATTTGAATTTAAATTTGAATATTCGGAACAAATTTGAATTTAAATTTGAATATTCGGAACAAATTTAAATTCAAATTTGGATATTCGAAACAAATTTGAATTGAAATTTGAATATTCGGAACAAATTTGAATTTAAATTTGAATATTCGGAACAAATTTGAATTTAAATTTGGAACAATAAAATTTGAAACAAATTTGAATTTAAATTTGAATATTCGTATTTGAATTCATAAATTTAAATATTGTCCCTCATTTTGAAATCATAAATATTTTATTGTGTATTATGCTTTTGTCTCATACATATGCATATAGTGTGTGAGGAAATAGAGGGAATTGAGAAGTAGGGGCCCTGTTTTGAGGGCTCTCTGAGCGCACCCAGAGAAAAGCAGCCTCAAAAGTAGAGGGAGCCCTTAAATTAAAAGTAGGGGGCCTGTTTTGAGGGTTTCTGCTGGAGATGCCTTAAGCGTGCTAAAAGCACGGCTTTGCGCATGGCAAAGCGTGCCGCACGGCAGACATGCCATGTAGCACCCGGGCGTGGGCGTTGGGCTCGCTGGCATGCTGCGCGACACGAGGGCGGGAGGCCGGTGGCGCATCGCATCCATGTGGGAGGGTCAGCGCCTGGGACATGAACGGTTGGGGCGTCTGGATTCGATTGGAGGATCCCTATTGGAAGGAGGAGGCTGCGGTTCGGAGATGGTACCCGGAAAGATCGGACAATCATACCTATGTCCACTAGTTGTTGTTCTAATAGGCTTTTAAGCTTACGCTTAAGTTTTTAGTTTTTTTATTTTGTTTTTTTCTAATTTTTTTGATTTTTTAGCTTATTCATTTATACTATTCGTGATGATGTATATTTTTTCTTTTTCCTAATTTTTAAATTTAATTATACTAAAAAAGTTAATAACAAGTACAATATAAAAATAGTCTAAAACATTACTAAACAGTAAAATAAGATTTATGCTTAAGTCCAAATTCATTTATATTATTCGTGATGATGTATCTTTTTTTATTTTTCTAATTTTTAAATTTAATCATACTGAAAAAGTTAATAACAGGTACAACATAAAAATAAGTCTAAAACATTACTAAACAGTAAAATAAGATTTATGCTTAAGTCCAACAGAGCAGTGGCTTAAAAGTATCCTTATGTGGCTAAGTGCCTGACGGTGGGTCCCGCGTGCCAGTGCTCGCCGTCCTATTCAAGGTGGTACAAGGGTCTTGCCGGTAGGAGCCACCACCATTATTGTTCTTTTTTTTCTCGTTTTCTTGTTGGAGCTGGAAAAGGACAGAGGGTAAAATGGTCTTTTTCGACAACTTTCTTGATGGATAGAATTTGACGGTGGTGGAGGAAACAAACAACAGCGTACTGGGCAAGTGGCAAAAATCAAGAGAGTGCATCTTTCACCGGCGTATCAAAGAGTTTCACTTAGCAAAAGAAAATTTTCTGCTGAAAATATAGAAACCTTGGCTGATCTTGAGGCTACCTTGTGAATCGTGATAGTAAGATACCACACTGACCCTGCATTGATCTTTTTGAGTGGAATCGTGACCGAGTGCCGCGTGTGAGCCTGTGGTAGACCGGTTGTGCCCTAAAAGGGTGCACTCCGGAGTTTAACATCATACGTACCATTACCATTATATAAAGGCCACAGAAGTACAAGTCGTCTGCATGCTCTAGCTGTTCATATTTTTCACTTAAAAAATATGTGGAGTTAGCTATCATGACTAATGACTCATTAGCATAAAACAAGAACCATATAATATGCATTATACGCAGTAGATGCTAGAAGCCTAGAATTGAAGTTAGTGGTGACAAAGTGTCAGGGTACTCATGAGTTGCACATCGACTAGAATGATTCCATAAGGTGGAAAAGCAAAGACAACATTACGTTTGAAATGCCTTTTATTAAGTGCCTTTTCATTTTGGTTTAACCACCCCTTCTTTTTGTTCGTTTCAAAGGACTAAGAAAATATTCGTGTACTTTTCAAAACAAAACATCACTACCAGATTTTTCATTTGTACTTTTCAAAACAAAACATCACTACCAGATTCTTGTACCCTCGTATCATTTGAGCTGATTTTTTAAGTTTTTTTATGGCTTTTTGGTTCAACTTCTCCAAAAGTCGAAACAAATGGGCAGTTTTCAAACGGCTTTTTGAACCAAAAATCATATACACTATTCACATCGGTGTCTCTGCTATCTCGAAAAAAGCAGACAAAAGTCATCATCCGCAGCCAAAGTCGCCGTTCCAAACAGCGATAGCTTCTGGTTTCCAGGAGCCAAAAGCCGTTTGAAATGCGTAGCTTCTTAACGCTGCTTTTTTTCTCTTTTTTATTATTCGTAGAGATATAACTGTGTTTTTTCATTTATTTTTCTTTTCTTTTCATTAAATATCTCAAAATAACTATATCTCAGGAAAACTAACAGTCCTACTATGCCATTGCAGTAAAAAAAAAAATAAAAAACTATGTCACTTTTAAACATGACCAAAGTCATCAACAGAGCCATTGGGTGGTTCTTTTGGGTTGAGGATTATAGCTTATGATTGTGGTTTTTAAATTCTGGCATGTTTGTGAGAGGTAGTACACAGAGGAAAATAGTCGCACATGATTTCGATTTTGGGCAGTACAGCTGAACTTGATACAGTTTGTATTATAATTTACAAATAGACCTTGCCTTAAAAAAATACACCATTTAATATTGAGTTACTGTAAAAAAAATAGAAACCAAATTCTAAGCATAAGCAAGAAATAAAATACTGAGCTGACATCGGCCGCAGTAAGAAAACAGAGGCATTGTCTTATGCCACACACCACCAGGTCCAAGTCAGAGCTCTACAAGGCCGATTCTAGGTTTGTTTAAAAAGCATCTTCTTCCAGCACTACTCGCCCCATGCCCAGATCACCAGCTTCATTTCTTACGACGAAAAACCTCAGCCTCCCGAGCTAGACTCCCCATGAAAAGCGCCATCAAAAGCTGGCCTTAATCGTAAAATCGCTTTTGGCTTGGCACGAAACATGAAAACTTTCCAAGAATATATATAATTGCAGTTGCAGGTGTATCAAGCTCGTCGGGTTGGGTCGACCCAATGGCCCATCCTAGTTCATCTGCTTTATCCCTAATGCAAGGTCCATGTATGCTAAAATGAATCACCGATTCGGTGGGAAGTGAACCACCAATTAGCTGTATCCCTAAATTGAAGACATTTTCGTGGCTGACGGTGAAAAATAGACTTTTGCGATAGTTGAGAAGGATAATATATCAGGTGCAATCTGCCTTTAGGGTGTAATAATGCAATCCGGAATTGTTTAGGGCACCAAATCAACAAGAAAATTTTTGAAAAAAAAGTTTCTGCACTTAATTCCCAATTTGCACTACCCATATATAAAATTTCAAATTCATTCCATACTATGAGTAAGAAAAGGAGAAATTTATGACAAATGATAAATAAAAAGGAAAATGAAAAAAAGTAAAAAAAGACATGTTATTATTCACAACAAACTTACATTTTCGGTTTTTTCTAACACGCTTTAAGTTGAAAGCTCAAAGGGTTCTATAACACACTACTACGTCATCAATTTTTCATAATTTTTAATGCCAATTTGGTACCAAGATTGAAGCTGGATTGCACCATTACAGCAGAAAGACGGGTTGCACCTGATACTGTGATGCCTCACGCATTATTATCCTCCGGATAATCGCATGGGACAAACGGATTACTATTTGCCTGATCAGTAGAACACTGCTCTGGCAAATGGTAAACCCTTACTGGAGTTGCGCATCGGAACAATAACATAGATAATGTAGATTTTATTACAGCAATGGCCACATGGCCTACAGTCTGGTCTTACAAAAGCACCATAATTAACAAAAGTAAGACTAATACCCCAGGGCTCCTCTGCCCACTCCACTGGGTCTTCTACTCGTCCCAGCCGAAGTATACGGGGTCCACCTCGCCTGGCTCCTCGTAATCTCCCTCCTCCTCTCCGGTTGACTCGGCGCCACCTGCTTCCCCTTCATCCGGCTCGTAAGCTTCTTCGAGCGGATTAGGGTCTAACAAAGGAGGTTACCACGGTACTCACCAAGCATAATAGCAATAAATACACTGATATGTTCTCATGTCCTTAGTCCAGATTCTAACTTCTACATTCTGAAATTAATATTACAAAATATCCATTCTTGCATTTTTAATTCTCAAATGATTTCTATTTTTCACCCAGTAAGGTACGATCCCTAGTGATCACCGTAGTCCACATTCCAGTGAACTAGCATGAATTCATGATTTTATGAGCACTGCGCATGCTTGTACCACTGTACCTAAAGCTGCTCTGAACATTCTTAACTAGGTTCTTCCACACTGCCTTAGGTATGGAATCCAGTTCAGATTTCAGAACCTTTCTCCGATTACGTTATTCCATCCACCAGCCCATCTATTATCCATCGGTGTACCAAGTCGCTCAGTGTTTGGTTGGACCGGCTCCCGGCCAAACACTCCACCTAACGCATATAGCGTCTGGGACTTACTCACTTCCAGACTTGCGTTACTGGTCCTGAGCTTCATCCATCTCTTTACTCACACATAAATACTTATCCTATGTGGTGGACTGGTTAACGTAACGGGATACTAATTTCTGCCAGTCCAAAACGGGGAAATGGCTGGTACGATAATTACGGTTCCCTATCCGAGTGAAAACGGGGTAAGTCCTTACATCATAGCCCTATGTAAAGAGGTCTGCCTAGCCTCTCTTCATCCTTTCCCGGAACCTCTTCACCAAATACATCTCTGCTTGTGGGCCTGCTGCTCTTCTCAGCAGTACCACATTTGTTCATTTCTTCTCTTACTTTCTCTCTTTCTTTTTCTCCTCTTTTCTGTTCTCATCTTACTTATCATAACATCATCATCCTCTGATTTACTTTTAAAACAATGGTTTTCATGCATTTAAATAGAATTACTACTATTGCTGGAAATACACGTATTTTTAACATAACCATGTGCATGATCGAAGATGAGCTTGCCTGAGTTGTAGTGTAACACAGAACTGATGAAAACCGAGTTTGCTTCCTCGAGTGACGCTCGCTCAGATTCTGCAATTTTAATGCTAATTTACAACTAAAATACTTACAATTACTAATTTTAGAAGAGCAGCAAATAAATAGATAAATATCCCCCTCTCTCTATTAACTTATTTCTAGCAGGGAAAATCTTATATCTATATTTACGGGGCTTTTAACTAGGTTTATTTTTATAACAGATTATATCAAGGAAATAGCCAAAGAAAGAATAAATATAGCCTCAAAAAATCTGGTCTTATTGAGCTTGTTGCATAAATTCCTTGGCCTCAACACAGGCACACGGCCTGCCTGGCCCACTGGCCTTACGCACGCATGCGGCTCGGTCTAAAAGCGGCCGGCAGCAGTGGCGCTCCTCCTTCCCCCCTTCTCACGCTGATTCCCCTCCCCTCTCTCTATCCCCCGCCGCCTCTCTCACCTTCTCGCCTCCCTGCTTCACCCTACCTCCTCTCCTCCACGCTGCCACACCACGGCTCCGCGCCGCGCCTTCTCCATCCTGCCACTTCACCGCGCCTCTCCACCTCCTCACCACGACTTCTCACCGCGCCTTCTCCATCCTGCCGCTTCACCGCGCCGCCTGGCAGCGCCTCCTCACTTTATCCCGCTACCCCTCTTCCTCTACTCCACTACTTCCTTCAACCGGTCATGGTGCCTTCTATTCTCTGGCTCGGATCCGGGCGGATCCGGTCTAGATCGGGGGGTTTTGCGACGGATCTACGCCTACCTACTTCCCTTCGGTGGATCTAGCCAGACCTCGCCGGATTGAGGTCGCGAGACGGTGGTTTGGGTATTATGGCGTCCCACCGCGTCGGCTTCCAGGCTATGGAGTTGGATGATGGCAACCAAGCACTGAGATGCTCACGGTGCTAGCTTTCCTCTCTAGTGATTTTACATGCATTTGATTTGCTAGTTTATTCTTCTATTATTTGTGCTATTCTATTGGAACCGATGGCCAAGCCTAGAGTTTTTGGGTGGCGGTACTTGAGGTTGAGGGACGATCTTCCTGTGGTCTGACCTCACTCTAGGGCGTACTCAGCTCTAAGGTGGCTGGCGGTTACCATGGTAGTAGTGGCTTCTCCCATTGTGTGGCTTGGTTTGGATATGCTCCCCAAAAAAGAAAGAACAGAACCACAAGAGAAAGTGAAAGCCTACTTGTGGGGTTGTCGGGCTGAAGAAGGAAGGTTGGGGTCGATGGGGCCGTAGGGTTGGTTTCACTTTGTAGCTGTCGGGGAAGAAGGTTCAGCTTGCCGCTTTTGCCGAGGTGGAAGTCCTTGCCTCGTAGTGGTCCCGTTGACGTGATCCTTGCTTCCTTGTCCTCGCTGGTCCCAGCTTGTCCTTCTTGCCGATGCCTTCTCTTCTTCGGGTTCCTCTTGTCTTTTACTACTGCGGCTCTAACCTCACCTTCTGGCCTCTGGCCGAAGATGCTATGCCATTGGTAAGGGTTGGGGATGAACTTTGGGGTGGCTCTCGGCTGTGGACAGTCTGTTGTTTGGTTGTGCTTATCCTTGCGATGGCTTGCGGTGCAAAGTATTGGGACTGGTTTTGCCTGGCTGCAGCTGGCCGTCCTTGCGCTTATCCCTTCCTGAGTCTTGCTCTCCTATGCCGAAGGACCTCTGGTCCAAAGAGGGTTTGGTGCACTGTTGCTGTTGAAATGGGCTGGTTGGAATGTGATGTGGGCTTGGACTTGTGGGCTGAAATGCAATAATTGCATTCGTGGGCTAGAAGGCTTTATGTTGACTATGGGCTAAAATGAAATGGGCTGAAATGCAATGACTATATTTGTGGGTGTTGTAGGGGTGGCCCCCACCTAAGCCCAGTAGGCCTGTTAGAAGGATGTAAGGTCTGAAATGGGACATATGTAATGACATGAGTGCCCCTGAGGGGAATACTCACGTGTAAGGGTATAACTGTACAAGCGCTCATCATTTGGATATATATGTATGGCATAGGCCACGGGGAGGAGCCCGGAGCCATTCATTTACTCAACTCTCCACTACCACACACTCTCTCTGTTTGGTCTGTAACCACAAGAGTTGGCGCCGTCCGTGGGGAGGACAAGAGCAAGCCTCTAGATCTGAAGGAGGATGGCACCAAGGAAAGCTTCAACATCGGTGGCAAGGGAAAAGAAGGTGGGGGCGGCAAAATCTCGCGTCAATACCAAGGCTTCAGCCTTAGTAGCTGCAGGTGCGGATGGCGGCGCGGATGTGACGACCGTGAGCATCGGCATCCACGACGCGACGCCCGACCCTGCCACCACTACCCCGACCACCAACCCCAGCGGTGACAACGCAGGCGCGTCCACTTCTTTACTCGGCGCGGGAGCGGTGGGCGGTCCCGGCGACGACGCGAGCTTCGTCTCCAGCTCCGGGGTCCTCCGCACCAGCGCTGCGGGCAGATCGGGCGCACAGACCGTGGTCGCCGCCCTCCCGGTCACGTCGCCGAGCGTGCCGGCGGCCCCAACCACGGCCACGGTGGAAACAGCCCTGCTGGCGGCCCTCAGCGCATGCCAACGGGAGCTGTCGGACCTCCGCGGAGCCGTGCGAGACATACAAGAGGCTCGGAGCTGACGCACAACACCGGTGGCGGCGTCTCAGCCCACCTCGGAGAGGGCGAATAGCCGCGACGCTAGTACGCCCAGTCGCGTTCCCCTACGACGCATAGACCCGGAGTCCCCGCTCTCCGTGGACCTGCAGCAAGCGACGTGGCCTGAAGACTTCAAGTTCCCGAGCGCCATCGAAGCGTACAAGGGTGATTCCGACCCACGCGAGTTCGTATGCGTGTACGAGACCGCCATCGAAGCCGTGGGCGGAGACGACGCTACGAAGGCAAAGGGAATCCCCCTCGCGTTACAAGGAGCGGCGCTGTCCTGGTTCTTCGCCATCGAACCACAGTCCATCTACGCGTGGGAACAGATCCGCGATCGGCTCTACAACAACTTCCAGGGAAGCTACGTCGAGCGTATCGATGCGGACCAGCTCTTTGCAGTTAAATAGAAACCCGAGGAGGGGCTCCGGACTTACTTTAAACCCTTCGCCGAGGTACGTTGCCAAGTCAGGGACGTTAGCAAGGCAACCGTTATCAACGCCGCGATACAAGGTCTCCACCCGGGACCGCTCGCTGAGTATAGCGCGCGGAAGTCACTCAAGTCGGAGGCAGAGCTCTTCGACAAAATGGAAGCGTACGCCCGAGCCGAGGAGAACACGCGGGGGCGCAGCGACACTAACTCTAACGCCGAGCAAACGGAGGACTTGTCGTAAAGGAGCAGCACAAGAGACAACCTAAGGACGAAGCACAGGAAAGTGTTCGTGGGCGACACTCATGAGCCCGTCGACGATGGGGTACACCAAACTTGTCGGGCCCCCGGATTTCCAAACCCGGACCCTCTGTGTATTACAGCACTAGTCCCAGATCAAAGCTAGTGCACACAGTCAAACAGAATGGAAAATATCACCAGCAACGCTTTATTACAATATTAAAGAGTACAGACCGAAAGGTCTCATTATTACAATTGAGGTTTCAAGACCTCGCACACACGAAACACAGCGGAAGCAAAAGATAAACTCGGTGAAGACCCATCAATACGCCACAGGCAATTGACCGGGGAAGCGCGACCTACAACTCCTGGAATCCTTCGTCGAATCCACCCGTGAAGAAGTCGTAGTCGCCTTCTTGAGCTTCGTACTCCTCTGGCTATTATTTTTAAGTGTAGCATGTGAGTACATAAAGTACTCCGCAAGTCTTGGGAAAAATGCAATAGATGCAAGGCTTGACAAAGGAAGGCTATATGGTTCTTTTGCACAAAGCAACATTTTCATTTAAATACTTCAATTATGTTCGAAAGCATCATTTTAATAAAGTAATTGTTTTACAGAACTAACATTAACTGTCTAGTGAAGGTTCCAACTACCAACACTAGCTAACCAATTACAATTGGTCAAGTTTAAATCGCGGGTTCCATCCACCCTCTCGCTCCAATCGCCAGATACCCTTCCGAGAGTTCCTCCACTCTCGGAATACAAAACTTTGATTTTAAAACCAAAAACCAGAAATCTACCATGTGAATGCATTCCTTGCCCGCCCTTGACCGTGGGCACGGCTATTCGAATAGTTTTACACTCTGCAGAGGTTGTACAACTTTACCCACAAGAGATAAATTATCCTAAAGGTCAACACGCTTCCTTTGGCATGAGACCCAGATAAAATATCACAAAGCCTTTACCTTACTCTAATCTAGCTAGATACCACCCACGAGGTTTCACCGCAGTAGGCTAACCGCCCAACCAAGCCCTCTTGCGCCATATGAGTACAATGAAATCTGTCCCTCACTGTGAATAACTAGTCCATCCCTGGCACCCACTTTCCACTGGTGACACCTAAACTAGACTATCATAAGTTAGTCAGCTAGGTCGTACCCATATAGACTTGTGGTTGTACGGTTAATGCTCAGTCTGGACAAACACAAGCGTCGGTCCTTAATTGACTAGGGTGGAACATACACTTAACAAGATCTCGTGCTTCCTGCACCAATCCAAACCAACCATCCACCCTAATCTAAACCCATTTCCACATTTTATTTTATTTTAAAAATCACAGTGACAACTCCAATTGCCACTTTAATTCATAAACACAGGGGTTCAACAATAAATCATAATTTCCCTTTTTCAAGATTTTCCAAAGTTATTAGATAGCAAGACTAAGCATTATCCTACCATTCTAATATTCACAAAGTTTAATATTAATCTCATTATTGAGACAAGGGAGTTCTAGGGTGACAATGTACATGGCAATCAATGTCAAATGAGGGCATAACAAAGTCGGAATAACTAACTCCTAAAGATTTGAACTAGTGATTTTATGTAAATAGCAATGCACATAATTTAAAATATTTAAAACATTTCAAAAGCATAGGTTCAAGATGATCAAAGGAGACTTGCCTTCTTGCAGGGTTTCTGGGTCTTCTTGCTGCTGTGAAGAGCGATCGTCGACAACGTTGGAATCTACGCGAGAAAAGACGAAGCAAACAAAGCAAATAAATACAAACAAAATTCAAATAAAATCCAAAAATTGAACAGAGACTATAGTTGGATAGATTATGATTTTAGATGAATTTAGAAATTTGAATGGATGGATTTGGAGTTAAAATGAGAAAGTTATGCTGGTTTGAAAATCTCAGATTGAATAACTCCAAATTAGAAATTTCTGACAGTGGGGCCCACTGGAATATTAGATTTTAATTTCTATTTTTATTCGAGAGACGACAGGTGGGGCCCACTGAACAGTAACCACTGGCGGTCACTGACATGTGGGACCCACTGGACAGTGAGCCCACTGACTCAACCTCTGACATGTGGGACCCACTGGACTCCGGGCCCACTTGTTAGAGACCAAAGACTGAGGGGGGGGGCCCAGCGCGATGGCAGCCGCAGAGCCGTGGCCGCCGGCGGGTGGGGCCCACTTGTCGCGCGAATTTTTAAAGAATGGCTCGACCTCGCGTGCGGGCCGGGGCTCGAACGCGCCGAGGAGCCGGGAAGGGGAGATTGCGCGAGTAACGATCGGGCGGGAGGCGTTGCCTACCCAATATGGATAGGTAACCTCTTGAGGATACTGCGGGAGGTCCGGCAGGTGGTCGGAGACAGCGGCGCCGCGGCGGAGGAAGGGCCGAGAGGTTCGGGCGGTGCGTGGAATGTAATCCTGGTGCGGAGGGGGTCCGGTTTGAGGGGTCGGTGAGGCTCGGGGACGAACGGAGGTGGCCGGCGGCGGGGAAGACGGTGGCGCAGCTCGGGTCCTCCGGGGCGACGGTGCTCCGGCGGCGGAAAGGGACGGCCGAGGCGTCGAGGAGGATCGCACGGGCACGGGGGTGCTCGGGGTGGCGGTGGCTGGCTTTGGGATGACCGAAGCGTCGGCAAGCAGGGCTCGGGGAGAGAGAGCGCACGGTGCTAGGGTGCTACGGTGCTCGGGAGAGAAGGTGGAGAGCGCTGGGAGGTGGTGCGGGGAGAAAGGAGGCCGAGGGAGCTATTTATAGGAGCGGGGGGACAAGGGCGCTTAATTGCTCGCCGGAGATCTCGGTGGCCGGTGGGGAAGGTTTGGGGAAAAAAGGAAATAGGGGGCAGAGAAGGAAAGGGAGGCGCGGGGTTAGGGGGATTTGGTCGCGGCGGCGTCCGGAGCTTCCAAAACCGCAGCGGGGCGAGGAAGGAAGGCCGAGATCCGGCGCGGTCTCGGTCGGCCGACGAAAAAGGAAAGAGGGGAGGAAGAAAGGAAAAGGGGCGCTCCGCGGGGACGACGGATCCGATAGGCGGGGCCCGGGTGGCAGCGGGAGCGGGCGCGAGCGACTGACGGGCGGGGCCCGCAGGTCAGAGAGGAGAGGGGAGCGGGGTGTGGATGGCGCAGATTGCAGCCACGTGGTCCAAGGCGGATCGGGCGGCGGGTGAGCTTAAGTGAGAGGGAACGGCCGGATGGGCGCTCGGGGTGGCATGGCGCGCATCTGTGCTGGCCACGCGCCAGGCGGGGAGGAGGGGAAGGCGGGGTCGCTGACAGGCCTGGCCCGCTTGGCGGCGAGAGAGAGAGAGGAGCGGCCTGGATCAGGCCGAGCGGCGACGTGGGAGGTCCTGGACCGTCCACGCGTCGGCTGGAGGGAGATGAGAGATTTTTATTTTCAGAATTTGATTTCTAATTTCAGAAAAGGCTAGAAAATTATTTAGGCCTCAGAAAAATATAGAAATACTTCCTAAAATTCCAGAAAAATTCACAGAAGCTTCTGGACATAGTTTGGATTAAACATAATTATTTCCAACTACTGTTGATATTTAATTTTCATATTTTAAATTACTTTTTAAAATTTAAAAATAGGTTTTAAACTCCAGAAAATTTAGAAAAGCCAAATAAAATCCAATTAGCTTAAAATAATTAATTTGAATTTAAATTTTTCAAAAAGTCAAATTTTGGGGATGTTACAAACCTACCCCCCTTAGAAAGAATCTCGACCCCGAGATTCGGACGGACTGGGAAAAAGGTCGGGGAACTCTTCTTTTAGATCCTCTTCACGTTCCCAAGTCGCTTCCGATTCTGAATGGTTGCTCCACTGCACTTTACAGAACTTGATAACCTTGTTGCGCGTACGGCGCTCTGCTTCCTCCAATATCTTGACTGGATACTCTGGATAGGTGAGGTCCTCCTTCACGTTTATTTCATCTAGAGGCGTCTGCTCTTCTGGAACTCTGAGACACTTTCTTAGCTGAGACACATGGAAGACGTCATGCACCTTTGACAGTTGAGGTGGAAGCTCCAATTGGTAAGCAACTTCTCCTCGTTTCGCCACAACAGAAAAGGGTCCAATGAATCTGGGAGCTAGCTTTCCATTGACTCCAAAACGTCTCATTCCTTTGAGAGGTGACACCTTCAAATAAACATGATCCCCAGGTACAAATTCTAATGCCCTTCGACGATTGTCTGCATAACTTTTCTGTCTGGTTTGTGCCGTTTTTAATTTGTCCTGGATTAGGCGAACTTGTTCTTCTGCTTGCTTCAGCACATCTGGTCCAAACACTTGTCCTTCTCCTGTTTCCTTCCAATACAATGGAGTCCTACATTTTCTGCCGTATAGGGCTTCGAACGGAGACATTTCCAAACTGGATTGATAACTGTTGTTATAGGAAAACTCCGCATAGGGTAGACTTTGATCCCAGTTAGCCTTGTTTGCTAGAACACAAGCCCTCAACATATCTTCCAGAATTTGATTTACTCTTTCTGTTTGTCCATCTGTCTGTGGATGATACGCTGTGCTAAAATTTAGATTAGTGCCCAAAAGTCCATGTAACTTATGCCAAAATCTTGAGGTGAATTGAGTCCCTCGATCTGAAACAATCTTCTTTGGAACTCCATGTAAACACACAATTCTTGACATGTACAACTCTGCAAGTCTATCCCCGGAGTATGTGGTCTTTACTGGAATGAAATGGGCGACTTTTGTCAGACGATCCACAATAACCCAAATCGAATCGTGTCCTGATTTGGTTCTTGGTAATCCAGTTATAAAATCCATACCAATTTCTTCCCATTTCCACTCAGGGATCTGCAATGGCTGCAAAAGTCCAGCGAGTCTCGGTGTTCACTTTAATCACTGCACACATCGCACAAACCTACATATTCTGCAATTTCTCGTTTCATACTTGACCACCAATACCTTTCCTTGAGATCTTGGTACATCTTTGTATTCCCGTGGTGAATTGAATATCCAGATTCATGGGCTTCCTTCAGATTAACTCCTTTACCTCTTTCTTTTCGTACAATAATTCTTTTCCCAAACCAAAGGGTACCTTCTTCATCCTCTGAAAATCCTGGTGCTTTCCTCTTTTTCATGTTTTCTTTAATTTCCTTGACATACTTATCCTCTCCTTGAGCTGCCTTGATTTGGTCATGTAGCATGGGTTGAACCTCTAAAGTAGCCAGGAATCCTTCCTCTACCACTTCCAAGTTGAGCCGCTAAAATTCTGCTTGAAGGGCAGGCATACTATCCTTAATCCACAGTTTGGTACAGTAACTCTTTCGACTCAAGGCATCAGCTACCACATTAGCCTTTCCTGGGTGATAATGTATTCCAATATCATAATCCTTTATTAACTCAAGCCATCTCCTTTGCCTCATGTTCTTGCAGTTGAAACACTGCACTCCTGCTGCTGAAGTCTTGTTCTGCTGGGGTTGGCCACCATTGCTTGCCCGGGGAGTTTGGGGATTTGGGCGGGGTCCTGAAAAGGGAGTCCTTGGCACACTTGACTCTGAAGGCTTGTGAAAATGAGGTGTGTTGGGGCGAAACCGAGAGCTGCTTGCTCCTTGCTGGGCTTGGAACTTCCTCTTAGAGTTTCGTATAGCCGACGCCGAGCATCTTCTTGGACAAAGGCCTTGTTCACTAGGTGCTGGAAGGTCGGGTAATCATTGGACACCAGCTGCACCTTGAGGTTGGGGTCAAGTCCTGCGTGAACCTCCAAATCTTGGTCGCCTCCGATGTGACCTCTTGGATGCATACCGACGGTTGGGTGAACTTGTTCAGTACTCGAAACGCCGAGGTTTCCTGCTGCAGCTTGGTAGAATTCTCTTTTCTTCATTTCCATTATTCCTGTAGGAATATGGGCGGTCTGAAAGCTTCAACAAACTCATCCCAAGTGATGGTTTGTGCATTTTGATGGGCGGCGCGTAGTTATCCCACCGCTTAGCGCGATTCCCTTGAGTGGTGAGCAAGATACAAGACCTTCGTTGTCGTTGCACTGAGCTAGGACCAATTTTCTCTCCACATCCTTGATCCAATCATCTGCCTCCAGGGGATCCACTGATCCAGCAAAAGTAGGAGGCCTTGTCCTCATGAATTCTCCCAACTTAGACTGGGGAGCTTGATTGGGTGCCTGTGGAGCTTGCTGTACTTGGTTCTGGGCGAGAGCTTGAAGAATCTGAAGTTGCATAGCCATCATTTGTTCCAAGTTGGGGGCCTGAGCGGGAGGTGGTGGAATGTTGTCCTCTGGTTGATTGTTGGCGTCACGACTGTTGCCAGGGTTGCTCCTCGTGTTCACCATCTGAAGTGGTTTAGGTTAGCAGAAGGTAAGAGGGAAATAGCAAAGGTAAGAGATTAGGGGAACTAAATCACATCCCAAGCCAACACACAAGAAGAACTAGCAACCACTTAGGGAAAACTTTTATTAAAATCAAGATAACTCCATGAATGGCTGTACCACAAGTGCACATAGGCCTGGTACAGTCCATCTAGCACACCAAAACATAGCATAAAACGTTCTAAAGACGTGGACATTTTATTTGGGTACTACTGACTCAAAAGACTACTAATCCTCTCCAAAGATGTGCTCCTCAGGGTCTTCTTCCGGGTCCTCTTTTGGATCCTCCTCCGGGTCTTCCTGGCGTTCTCTCACATGGTGCCTCGAACAATCACACTCAGCCGAGGCACGGGGCGACGGCATGATGGAGGCGATCCGAACGCGAAGGGAAGGAGAAGGCTTGCGCTTCTTGAGAGTGATGACGGTGGCGGATCGGGCGTTGCACCTTCTTGCGTCTTTGTGAGCCGAGTCGCGAGTCCCGAGAGTCGAAATGGCGCGCGTTGGCGGGCGGCGGTGGTGCAGTGAAGGCGGCGTGTAGTCGGTGCAGCTTGAGACGTCCCGATCTAAACTCGTATGTCGGCTCCAAGAAGCTGCGCGTGAAGAGTGTCTGAGTGCCGATAGCTGGAAGTGAGAAGCATCCGAGTTGTCCAATCTCCTCTGAGTGTAGCATAAGTGATCGCCATCGCTTGGTGAGCTGCACTGATGTGACAATCGAGGATCATCGGTTGGAATGTCAAAGGATCTGGATACCTCGCCCCGCTCGAGGTTGATGAAGAAGCAAAAGGGGATGATGTACAGCATCCTTGTGCAGTGGCACAACTCGTCAATGACGAGGCGTCTTGCATCTGGGACGTCAAAACAATGGGATCGAGGTGCTTGATGGGGTATGTGTGGAGTTGAATTCCTCTTCCGTGCATACGGGAATACCTCCATCGTCCATGAGTCTCGATCCAGATCCGCGTCTTCCGCCCCTGAAAATGGGCGGTGACGGTACTCAAGCACCGCATCACCGCCGGAGAAGGCTAGCGAATGCTCCAAAGATCCTCTCCATGCGAGTAGTAGTCCCACGGGGCAACGGAGGATGAACCAGCCATCTACAAAGTTGAGTAAAAGAAAAGATTAGTAAAAGTTTTTAACAAATGGAGTTTTGAGACAAGAACGAGATTCTAAGTAGGAAGAGAGTAGAAGCAAAGAAGCTTATATTTTTTTTAATATACTCTTTTTATAAATGTAAGTCCTTATGGTTTGCCATTCTTAATCTAGGTCACGTCCTACAGTCAAATTGGCTCTGATACCATCTCTGTCGGGCCCCCGGATTTCCAAACCCGGACCCTCTGTGTATTACAGCACTAGTCCCAGATCAAAGCTAGTGCACACAGTCAAACAGAATGGAAAACATCACCAGCAACGCTTTATTACAGTATTAAAGAGTACAGACCGAAAGGTCTCATTATTACAATTGAGGTTTCAAGACCTCGCACACACGAAATACAGCGGAAGCAAAAGATAAACTCGGTGAAGACCCATCAATACGCCACAGGCAATTGACTGGGGAAGCGTGGCCTACAACTCCTGGAATCCTTCGTCGAATCCACCCGCAAAGAAGTCGTAGTCACCTTCTTGAGCTTCGTACTCCTCTGGCTATTATTTTTAAGTGTAGCATGTGAGTACATAAAGTACTCCGCAAGTCTTGGGAAAAATGCAATAGATGCAAGGCTTGACAAAGGAAGGCTATATGGTTCTTTTGCACAAAGCAACATTTTCATTTAAATACTTCAATTATGTTCGAAAGCATCATTTTAATAAAGTAATTGTTTTACAGAACTAACATTAACTGTCTAGTGAAGGTTCCAACTACCAACACTAGCTAACCAATTACAATTGGTCAAGTTTAAACTGCGGGTTCCATCCACCCTCTCTGGCTCCAACTGCCAGGATACCCTTCCGAGAGTTCCCTCCACTCTCGGAATACAAAACTTTGATTTTAAAACCAAAAACCAGAAATCTACCATGTGAATGCATTCCTTGCCCGCCCTTGACCGTGGGCACGGCTATTCGAATAGTTTTACACTCTGCAGAGGTTGTACAACTTTACCCACAAGAGATAAATTATCCTAAAGGTCAACACGCTTCCTTTGGCATGAGACCCAGATAAAATATCACAAAGCCTTTACCTTACTCTAATCTAGCTAGATACCACCACGAGGTTTCACCGCAGGTAGGCTAACTGCCCGAACCGAAGCCCCCTCTTGCGCCATATGAGTACAGTAAATCCCTGTCCCTCACTGTGAATAACTAGTCCATCCCTGGCACCCACTTTCCACTGGTGACACCTAAACTAGACTATCATAAGTTAGTCAGCTAGGTCGTACCCATATAGACTTGTGGTTGTACGGTTAATGCTCAGTCTGGACAAACACAAGCGTCGGTCCTTAATTGACTAGGGTGGAACATACACTTAACAAGATCTCGTGCTTCCTGCACCAATCCAAACCAACCATCCACCCTAATCTAAACCCATTTCCACATTTTATTTTATTTTAAAAATCACAGTGACAACTCCAATTGCCACTTTAATTCATAAACACAGGGGTTCAATAATAAATCATAATTTCCCATTTTCAAGATTTTTCAAAGTTATTAGATAGCAAGACTAAGCATTATCCTACCATTCTAATATTCACAAAGTTTAATATTAATCTCATTATTGAGACAAGGGAGTTCTAGGGTGACAATGTACATGGCAATCAATGTCAAATGAGGGCATAACAAAGTCGGAATAACTAATAACAAAGTCGGAATAACTAACTCCTAAAGATTTGAACTAGTGATTTTATGTAAGTAGCAATGCACATAATTTAAAATATTTAAAACATTTCAAAAGCATAGGTTCAAGATGATCAAAGGAGACTTGCCTTCTTGCAGGGTTTCTGGGTCTTCTTGCTGCTATGAAGAGGGATCGTCGACAACGTTGGAATCTACGCGAGAAAAGACGAAGCAAACAAAGCAAATAAATACAAACAAAATTCAAATAAAATCCAAAAATTCAACAGAGGCCCTAGTTGGATAGATTATGATTTTAGATGAATTTAGAAATTTGAATGGATGGATTTGGAGTTAAAATGAGAAAGTTATGCTGGTTTGAAAATCTCAGATTGAATAAATCCAGAAATTAGGAAATTTCTGACAGGTGGGGCCCACTGGAATATTAGATTTTAATTTCTATTTTTATTCTGAGAGACGACAGGTGGGGCCCATGAGCAGTAACCATCGGCGGTCATCGACATGTGGGACCCATCGACACGGTGAGCCCATCGACTCAACCTCGACATGTGGGACCCATCGGACTCGGGCCCACTTGTTAGAGACCAAAGACAGAGGGGTGGGGCCCAGCGCGATGGCAGCGCGAGCCGCACGCGGCCGGCGGACGTGGGGCCCACTTGTCAGTGCGAATTTTTAAAAGAATGGCTCGACCTCAGCGTGCGGAGCCGGGGGCTCGAACGCATGCCGAGGGAGCCGGGGGAAGGGGAGATTGCGCTGGTAACCAGTCGGGCGGGGAGGCGTTGCCTACCCAATATGGGTAGGTAACCCTCTTGAGGGATACCTGCAGGAGGTCTGGGCAGAGGTGGTCGGAGACGACGGCGCCGGCGGCGAGGAAGGGCCGGAGAGGTTCGGGCGGTGCGTGGAATGTAATCCTGGTGCGGAGGGGGTCCGGTTTGAGGGGCCGACGATGCTCGGGGACGAACGGAGGTGGCCGGCGGTGGGGAAGACGGTGGCGTAGCTCGGGTCCTCCGAGGCGACGGTGCTTCGGCGGCGGAAAGGGACGGCCGAGGCGTCGAGGAGGATCGCACGGGCACGGGGGTGCTCGGGGTGGCGGTGGCTGGCTCTGGGGACGACCGAAGCGTCGGCAAAAGCTCGCCGGAGTGCGGCAGGGCTCGGGGAGAGAGACCGCACGGTGCTGGGGTGCTACGGGGCTTGGGAGAGAAGGTGGAGAGCGCTGGGAGGTGGTGCGGGGAGAAAGGAGGCCGAGGAGCTATTTACGGAGGAGGCGGGGGGACAAGGCGCTTAATTGCTCGCGGAGATCTCGGTGGCAGCGGGAAGGTTTGGGAAAAAAAAATAGAGCGCGAGAGAAGGAAAGGGAGGCGCGGGGTTAGGGGATTTGGTCGCGGCGGCGTCGGAGCTTCCAAACCGCAGCGGGCGAGATGGAAGGCGGGATCCGCGCGGTCTCGGTGGTTGGCGAAAAAGGAAAGAGGGAGGAAGAAAGGAAAGGGAGCTCGCGGGACGCACGGATCCGACAGCGGGGCCCGCAGTCGAGAGAGAGGGGCGGGGTGTGGGCGGCGCGGTGCGCCCACGTGGTCCAAGGCGGATCGGGTGGCGGGTGAGCTTAAGTGAGAGGGAACGGCCGGATGGGCGCTCGGGGTGGCGTGGCGCGCATCTGGGCTGGCCACGCGCCAGGCGGGGAGGAGGGGAAGGCGGGGTCGCTGACAGGCCTGGCCCGCTTGGCGGCGAGAGAGAGAGAGAGGAGCGGCCTGGATCAGGCCGAGCGGCGATGTGGGAGGTCCTGGACCGTCCACGCGCCGGCTGGAGGGAGAGGAGAGATTTTTATTTTCAGAATTTGATTTCTAATTTCAGAAAAGGCTAGAAAATTATTTAGGCCTCAGAAAAATATAGAAATACTTCCAAAAATTCCAGAAAAATTCACAGAAGCTTCTGGACATAGTTTGGATTAAACAAAATTATTTCCAACTACTGTTGATATTTAATTTTCATATTTTAAATTACTTTTTAAATTTTAAAAATAGGTTTTAAACTCTAGAAAATTCAGAAAAGCCAAATAAAATCCAATTAGCTTAAAATAATTAATTTGAATTTAAATTTTTCAAAAAGCCAAATTTTGGGAATGTTACAAAACTTCACCAGGCGATAGGCGTCAGCCCCGGCGTAACCGGCGAAGACCCCACAAGGCCCGCCACATCCTCGCTGCGCAAGGCGTCCCCCAGGAAGCCGCGCTAATCTCGCGCGTCGGGGGGGGGGGGGGCGGGCGCGTAGGAGGCCGCGAGGAGAAGCCGCGTGCGGAGCAGGAACTCCTAGAATATGGCAGATGGTGCGAGGTGCACGGTTACGGGGGCCACTTCACGTGGACATGCACCAAGGTTGCGGCGTTATGGCAAATGGTGGCCCCTGTACGGGCCTCGGAGACACGGACCCCCGCAATACCCCACGACAACAGTCGTCGCAAGACGATCCGTTGCGTCTTTGGGTCCCGGAGAGACCCAAAGGCCGTGGTATTAATGTCATCGCTGGAGGCTCTTCGTCGAGCACTTCCCCGACGCAACTACCTCTGCGGGCGTCCCATTGCAGCATCACCTTCACGTCAGTCGATGCCCAGGGCGTGCAATTCCCCCACCAAGATCCTTTGGTCATCCAGGCCGACATTGCAGACTGCGACGTCAGGCGTATCCTCACTGATGGAGGGAGCTCCGCAAACATCTTGTTCGCGGAGGCCCTTGATCGTATGGGAATATCTCGAAGCCTGTTAAAAGCTTCGGAAGCCCCCCTCCAGGGCCTCGGAGGGCAGCCTCTGAAGGCTTTGGGTCAGATTCGCCTCCAAGTCTTCTTGTGCCAGGCCGACAACGCCAGGACTGAAGATGTCGTCTTCGACGTCGTGGATGTCTCGTATCCGTACAATGCCATCCTGGGCCGGCCTGCCATCAACTCCTTCGAAGCGGTCCCACACTACGCATTCTTATGCATGAAGCTCCTAGGACGGTGGGGCGTCATCACCCTCTTCGGTGATCAGGATATGGCTCGGAGCATTGAAACCGAGGCTGGGCGCTTGCACCGCAAGGTGCACGCCCTCACCGACAAATACCAGGCCGACACACCATCCACTCCGGGATGGACACCCAAGCCCCACCCGAAGGGAGGCGTGAAGAGGGTGCCACTCCAGACAGAGGGCCAGTTCGTATCCATAGGCGAGGGCCTCCCCCCGGATGTAGAGCAAGACCTGCTCCGAGTCCTCCAGGCCAACATAGATGTCTTCGCGTGGTCCCCGGAAGATATCAAAGGAGTGGACCGTGCTCTCATCGAGCATAACCTCGCGATCCGCTTTGACGCCAAGCCCGTCAAGCAGAAACTTTGCCGTATGTCCATCGATCGGCAGCAAGCGGCCAAGGTGGAGGTGGCGAAGCTCCTTCGAGCGGGGGTTATCCGCGAGGTTCAACATCCGGACTGGCTCGCCAATCCGGTGCTAGTCAAAAAGGCCAGCGGCGCTTGGCGCATGTGCATCGACTTTACCGCCCTCAACAAGGCATGCCCGAAGGACGATTATCCTCTGCCGCGCATAGACCAACTGGTCGATGCTACCACCGGATGCGAGCTCATGAGCTTCTTGGACGCCTACTCCGGCTACCATTAGGTCTACATGGCCAAGGATGACGAAGATAAAACCAGCTTCATTACGCCGGTGGGGACCTTTTGCTTCATAAGGATGCCCTTCGGCTTGAAGAATACAGGCGCAACCTTCACCTGCCTCGTTGCGCTGGCCCTGGCCATCCAGCTAGGAAGGAATGTGGAGGCCTACGTGGACGACGTGGTAGTAAAAACCAGGCAGCTCGCCTCCCACAGTCGGGATCTTCAGGAGACTTTCGATAACCTCAGGAAGGCGGGCATTAAGCTCAATCCGGACAAATGTGTCTTCGGTGTACAAGCGGGCAAGCTCTTGGGCTTCCTCGTATCCGGGCGAGGCATTCAAGCGAACCCCGACAAGGTTGACGCTATCCTGGGCATGGAACCTCCCAAGACGATGCGGGAGGTCCAAAGGCTGGCAGGCCGCATGGCGGCCTTGAGCCGTTTCCTCTCCAGAGCGGCGGAGTGGGGCTTACCATTTTTCAAGACTCTCCGCGGTTGCGACGGGTTTCATTGGGACGACGACTGTGCAAAGGCCTTCGACGGCCTCAAGAAACACCTCGCAACCCTTCCCACTCTGGTGGCCCCAGCACCAGAGGCTCCCCTCCTAGTCTACCTCGCTGCCTCGGCAACGGCGGTCAGCGCCGTCCTCGTCCTTGAAGAAGGCGCGCTCCAGCGGCCAGTGTACTTTGTCTTCGAAGCCCTCCAGGGCGCCAAGACGCGATACACCGAGCTCGAGAAGTTTGCTTACGCGCTGGTCATGGCTTCAAGAAAACTCCGGTATTACTTCTTGGCGCACCCGATAACGGTGCCATCCTCGTTCCCTTTGGCGGAGATGCTGCACAACAAGGAGTCCACGGGGCGAATTGGTAAATGGGCGGCCGAGCTGGCCCCATTCTCCCTAACATACACCTCTCGAACAGCGATCAAGTCTCAAGTTCTGGCGGACTTCCTCGCGGAATGGACCCCTCCAGCTCAGCCCGCCCTCCAGGTCGAAGACCCGGTGTGGACGCTTAACACCGACGGAGCGTACGGTGTTGCGGGCGCAGGGGTGGGCACCATTATCACCACACCTGAGGGGCAGCGCCTGTTGTACTCGGCACGCCTAGCGTTCCCGGCTACGAACAACACGGCCGAATACGAGGCGTTACTCTTCGGCCTCGGGAAGCTCAAAGCGATGGGAGCAAGGCGAGTCCTTGTCCGCACCGATTCTCGGTTAGTGGCGGGCCATGTGGACAAGTCATACCAGGCCAAGGACCCGGAGCTAGCCAAGTACCTAGCAGCCGTACGAGCGAAGGAATGACACTTTTTGGGTGTCACGGTGAAGGCCATCCCTCGAGCAGACAACGAGCAAGCCGACGTCCCCGCCAAGGTCGTCGGTCGGCGACTCCCAATTCGGGCGCATTTCGAAATCACGCTAGCGGCGGCCATAGCGTAGGATAATCGGGATGCGGCCCTCGTCCACCAGATCACCCAGCAGGGTGACTGGCGGGAACCCCTTTTCGCTTTTCTGCAGGGCATCGCGGAACCGGATGACCCCTCCGAGATCCGGCGTTTGCAACACCGCGCTAGGTCCTTCCAGATGCTCGACGGGGCGCTCTACAAGAAGGGGGTCTGTACACCACTCCTGCGGTGCCTTCCGCGCGAAGAAGAAAAGCGTCTCCTCGTAGAAATTCATGCGGGTCTTTGCGGCTCGCACCTCCAACCAAGGTCTCTGGTGGGCAAGGCATTCAGGCAGGGTTTTTATTGGCCAATAGCTGTCGCCGATGCCCAGGATCTCGTGCACCGTTGTCAAGGTTGCCAATGGATGGGAAGGGCTATCCACAGGCCCTCGACAAGCCTCCATCCCATACCCCCAGTATGGCCGCTAGCGCGCTGGGGCATCGACGTCGTGGGACCGCTTCCCAGGGCCCCAGGAGACCTGCGATTCATCGCGGTCGCTCTGGAGTACTTCTCCAGGTGGCCGGAGGCGGTAGCTCTGGCCAAGATTACCTCGGCACCTCTGTAGCGCTTCCTTTGGAAGAACATCATATGTTGATTTGGCGTGCCTAGGGAGATCACCGTCGACAACGGTCTGCATCGCGGGGTCGGGGTTGTCGCCCGGAGCGAAGATCGAAGTCGAGGTTGGCCTCGCCACTGAGGGGCCGGACTGGGGTTGTTGGCGGAGTCAAATGCGTCGGCATAGGGGGCGGAGCGGGTCGTAAGTCGTCACGCGCGCGCGCGTCTTTGGCATCGAGCGCCCTTGACGATAAGCGACTGCCAGGCTACCCAGCGGGGCTTGATTGACGCGGCGCGAGACTTGAGGGGGCGCGGTGATACCATGTTGCGACATTCCTTCTCCTGGCGCGGATCTTGGAGCATCGCGGTGGTACGATGCTGCGACGCTCCCCCGCCGGTTGGACTCCTACCGGTTGGACTCCTGCCAGTTGGGCTTCCGCCGGTTGGCTTCCCCACTGATGGGGTATATATAGCGTGCTGGTGTAACATTGTACCTACATTGTGCGCTCGGATAGGTGCTGCTGCCCTAAAATGGGCCCCTTCAGTGCATCCACATTCCATGGCGGCACTACGTGGCTCAGGGAATGTTGATGTACTAATGGAGGCCTATTTTTCTCGGGAGCTTGGTTAGCGTCTGTTAGCGGCAACTGCTCGCACCTGCTGTGCTCGCTCCGTATTTCTGCATATAATGGCAAGGTTTGCCCTGTTCTCTTAGACAAGCTCACCTTCAGTCGGGGCTTCTGATCAAGCCCGTCTTTCAAAAGAATATTGATGTACTGAAGGTGGCATGTTTATGAGAATAAGCCAAAACTTGGCGTGACATAACCTGCGCTGGTGCCATGTGTGGGGAATGCCGTCGGACATGCCGTCCTGCCGAGGCGGTGCCTACAAGGCAGGTCGCGGGGTGGTGCTCCGAAGCCGCTGGTCTCCTGCCTTCGAAGTGTAGGGGACGGAGCACTTGCGCGTCTACCTCGACTAGGCGCCAGCTCTGCTGCCACCACTTCGAAGGTTAGGGGACGGAGCGCTCGCGCGTCTACCTCGACTAGGCGCTAGCTCCGCGCCACCACTGGCGGGTGGGGACGGGCGCCACACGTCTACCTCGACCAGGCGCCGGCTCGCTGCCACCACTTGGCGGGTAGGGGACGAGCGCTCGCGCGTCTACCTCGACCAGGCGCCACTCGCGCCACCACTTGAAGGGTAGGGGCGGAGCGCCACGCGTCTGCCGACCAGGCGCCCGGCTCGCGCCACCACTTCGAAGGGTAGGGGACGGAGCGCTCGCGCGTGTACCTTGACTAGGCGCCAGCTCTGCTACCACCAGTCTAGCCTTGTTTCGAATGACTACCCCATCCTCACTCTGTTTATTTTTGAACACCCACTTGGTTCCAATGATATTGTGACCTCGCGGGGGCTCAACAAGCGACCAGACCTTGTTTCTCTCAAAGTTTTCTAGCTCTTCATGCATGTCATTGACCCAAGACTCATCGGAAAGAGCATGAGAAACATCTTTGGGCTCAAATGAGGCAATGAAAGCGAAATGGAGACAGAATTGAGATAAGCCAGATTTTGAGCGAGTCACACGCTCGAAAAGGTCTCCAATAATCTGCTCGGAAGGATGAGCTTTCAATGTGTCTAGGAGGTCTGGATGAGATGAAGTGGCCTCTACCTCATGAGCGTAAGAGGTAGGAACAGAGCCACTAGCTCCGTAAGACGCAAAGGCAAGGGTCGATCGCCTCGAGTGCGATGGAAGACAAGACCTCAAGGGGTGGATGAGGGACCGGATCGGGTAGACAACCCTCATCTCCATCATCCTCATCATCCACGAAGATGGGCTCGGACTGCTCTAAAGAACTCGAGATATCGGGCCTAGTCCCGGACCGGCCTCATCGAAGGTCACCTCACTGTGTCTCTACCATTTTACTAGACTCAGATTCCAAACCCTATAAGCCCGCGAAGAAGGCGAGTAACCTAGAAAGATACCATCACAAGAATGTGACTCAAACTTGTCTAGGTTCCCTGACTTCAAAATAAAGCACTTGCAACCAAACACATGAAAATGAGAGACGCTGGGCTTTCGCCTGTATCTCAACTCATAAGAAGTGCGGTGCAAGTGTGCCCTAAGAAATACTCGATTTGAGACATGGCACGCGGTAGCTATAGCCTTAGCCCAAAACTTCCGCGGTGTAGAGTACTCATCAAGCATCGTCCTGGCCATCTCTACCAAGGTACGGTTCTTCCTCTCCACAACGCCATTTTGTTATGGGATGTGCGGAGAAGAGAACTGGTGCTCTACACCTGTCTCACCACAGAAACTCTCGAAGTAGGAATTCTTGAACTCCGTGCCATTGTCACTGCGGATCGCTCGTAAGGCACCCGGGAGCTCAACAGAAAGCCTATCGAAAAGACCTCGGAAATGTGAAAATGTCTCATCCTTCGAGGCTAAGAAAAACATCCAAGAAAATATCGAATAGTCATCGACCACAACAAGAACATACCACTTCCTCCTACGATCGCACTCAGCCGGTCCAACGGTGTCCATATGGAGCAGCTGTCCCTGCATCGATCATGGTCACAATGGCCGGAGGATGTGAAGCGGCAACCATCTTGCCGTGCTGACATGGAGCGCAAACAAGATCTTTGACCATTTTGAGCTTTGGCAGACCACGAATAAGGTCGTGGCCGCTACCTCGGGTCAAATGGTCAAATCTAATATAACCAAGTCTCCTATGCCAGAAGGTCAAATCACGGGACTCTGAGGCAACTAAACAGCGGAGAGGATCACCATAAGACTCAGAAAAATCAGCACGAAAGATCCTCCCATAACGTGAAATCCCGCAAACCAGACTACCTGAGGAATCAAGAATTTTGCAAGCATTTTTCTTAAAGCTCACCTCATAATCGTCATCGGTAAGCTGAGAAACCGAAAGCAGATTATAACGCAGCTTACTAACCAAAGCAACATCCTTAAGAATAAAAGAAGCATTAATACGCACAGTACCTTTGGCGATGACGCGCCCAGATGAAGCATCTCCGAAGGTGATCGTCTCATCACCTGGAGCGCGGGCTAGGGAAGAGAACCAACGTGAGTCTCCGGTCATATGACGAGAACAACCGGAGTCTACAAGCCAAACCTCTCCCTTCCTAGCCCGGTGAACCTGAGTCAATGAGAGAGTAAAGTCTCAGTACTGGGATAAACCAAGAGTGATTTTGGCACCCAATACTGAGTAACACGTGGAGCAGATGAAGTAGTCAAATGCGACTGACCTCAATCTACCCTACGCTCTCCGTGACTCAAAGAAGCAGAAGGTCTGTGAGCAGACCTGAAGCTGTTGCGGGGTCCGACTGCTACGGGAGAGTGAGTCGGAACACCTGCAACACGCAGATCATACCGTGGGTAACTGTCTCGACGGGGGAAACAAGATGTACCCTTAGGACGGCGGAAGTCACGACCCGGAGCAGCATGAGGACGAAAACCAGAAGACTCAGAAAAACCAAGTCCTCGATGCTGCCCAAACCCGTCAGAAGCAAACCTGGACCTCGTGCTAGTCTTAGGTGCACTCAGGATTTGGAGCTGACCCTGAATACGCCTAAGTGCCTCTGCACGGTCTCTACGCGCAATCCTGGCGCGCCTGAAGCATCTCTCGATCGAGTGCCCATCCTTCTGTCAGAAGGTGCAGTGGTACTTCACCTTTTGAGAGGTGGAAGTAGCACGAAGAGGCTTCGCCTTCTGAGAGGCCGAAGCAACAGGTGGAATCACCTTACTGTCAGAGCTCCCTTGGACAAAGCCCGCTGATTTGAATTTGACCTCATCAGATCTGGGCTCAACCTCGATCACACCTCCTAAGTGGGTCGGAGAATAGCAGGTGGATGCTTCCTCATATCCTCATAGAAATCATATCCTAGACCTTGATTGAACTTACAAATCTTGGATTGGTCTAGAATAAGATTAAGCTTCTTCTTGCCTCCTACAAATCTCTCGAGAGTGTTCATAAGATACTGACACTCCCGAAAGAGAGAGGTGCTAGAAGAGCAGGGAGAAGAGGGAACAACAGGAGGTAAGGGAGCAGATGAAGAACCAACATCAGAGGAAAGAATGGCTTGTGCATGCACAGCCGACTCTAAATGGACAGTCCTACTGCTAGCCGGTTGGTTCATGTCGCTAGGCGTCTCTACCTTACCCTGGGGCTTCTCCCCCTCCTCAGCAATCACATCACAACAAGATTGTGGCTTCTCTAGTAAGTCCTTAGTTAGCTTCACACACTTTTCTTCCAATGCAATCAAGTCAATTTTTAGTTTATCACAATTTTTGCATGGTGAGCTAACAGGGTCCTTAGAAGCATAATTAGCCAATTTTTTATTGTGGTCAATCATTTCTTGAAACTGCTTGAAAACAGATTCAAGTTCAGCAGTTAATCTAGGACAGTTCGAGCATGATGCAACTGGTTCACACAGCCAATCATACAACTCAGATATTTTATGATCTACCCGTTTTAGGTTCATCTTCAAGTTATTACAGTTTTCACAAGACTCGGGCAGATCAAGCAGCATGGTGTAATGACCTCTAAAAGCATTGTCCTTATCCTCACATGAGGTGCCAGAAGTAGTCTCAACAACAGTAGATGAAATAGGCGCTACTCTACTCATCTCAAGCTCAGCAAGCAGACTAACATTCTCCACCTTAACAATATCAAGCTCGGAGGACAAACTATCATGCGAGGTCCTTAATTTCTCCATATCAACCAGCAAAGCAGAGCATGTATCACAATCATCACTAGAGGGAGCAGATGTAAGAGCAATAATCTCTAGTGAAAGTCTATCTATTTCCTTCTCTAACTCAGCACACCTAGCCTTAGCTCTAGCATGAAAACCACCTAGCTTAAGAAAAGCATGATTGAGCTGGTTGTAGGTGGGACATACCTCGTCTGAGTCGGAGTACAGCTTGCTGTCACTGAGTTCGCCCTCGAGGGCCATGAAGCACATGCCAGAGAAGTCGTCGCCGCTCTTGGGATCTTGGTCACCTGTCCCGTCGTCGTCGCTCCATCTCTCCACCTCGCTGAGGTCGAGGTCGTCGAAGGCGGTGAGGACGCGGTGAAACAGCTTCTTGGCCTTCCCGAAGTCGCGGAACTTCTTCTTGCCTGGCGTCTGAGCTGGAGTCTTCTTGTTGCGGTTCTTGTCGGTGTAGTCGTTCTTGCCCGAACCGCCATAGTCGTTCTTGCCCTTCTCCAGCTTGGGGCAGTTTGCCCAAATGTGGTTGGGGCCACCACACTCGAAGCAAATGACTGGTCCGCCTCTCTTTCTGTCCCTCCTCTTGTAAGCATGGGAGAACTTCCGAGCTAGGAGGGCCAGCTGTTCATCCTCAAAGCGAATCAGCGGAAAAACCAGAAGCCAAACTGGGATCGGTGACTAGAGCCATCGACTGCGACTTCGACTTACGAGAGACAATGTCGATCTCGTGCGTCTTGAGGCGCGCGTATAGCGCATCAAGCATCAAAGTCGAGAGGTCGGTGGTGTCCTTGATGGTAGTCACCTTCATCTCCCAAACACGAAGGTCGAGTGCAGCAAGCATTTGACGAGCGTTGTCCGAGTCGGAGTATGTGAGACCGATGGCTCGGAGATTGCTCAAGATCTTGTGGAAACGTGCAAAGCACTCATCAAGGGACTCGCTAGTGAGCATTTCAAACTTGTTGTAATCTCGCTTGAGCTGATCCTGTCTCACCGTCTTAATCTGGGTAGTGTCCTCATGGTATGCATCGAGGGTGTCCCAGATATCGAAGGTGGACGAAAGATGAGAGATGCGGTCAAACTCGCTACGACTCAAACCCTGGATGATGATGTTCCTTGCCTTTGCATTCGCCTCAACATCAGCCATGTTCCCGGCATTGATGTTCTCATCGGTAGGAACAGCAAACCGTACCTTGACCTTCCGCCAGATGGCATACCCCTGGGCCTGGATGTATGTCTCCATTCGGCTCTTCCAAAAGGGGTAATCGATGCCATCGAAAACGGGCGGCTTGGTCGAGTACTTGTCCATCGCCATGGCTCTTGAGACCGGTTAAGATCTATTGATTAGAGCTAACCGGCTCTGATACCAATTGTTGGACCGAAATGGCGACAGAGGGGGGGTGAATGTCGATTCTTTAAAAACGACCCCTCAAAAGCACGGACTCAAATCTCCTCTCTAATAATTATGAAAATTATGAAGAGGGATTCTTATGCCTTTTGGAACTCCTAAACACACACAAGAAAGAAGCAATGAAGAAAATCCGCTCAAACAACATTTTCCAGAAGGGCCGGGATGAACATAGTTCAAAGAGAGGTCAGACCTCTCTTATAACGCCGGTCAGACCGCCCTTATAACGCCAGTCAGACCGCCCTTATAAGTCCGGTCAGACCGCCTGGGAAGTAGAAGTTAGGCCGCCCCTCGGGCAAAAATTCCTGAACCTCTGAATTTTCAGATAGCAGATTGTATTCCCCCTTTCACTTGCCAAAACTAAGAAAATTAATGAGATACTACTATTCTTTTGGACAAGGAAGGCAAGGAAGTAACTACAATAGCTAGAGGGACCTAGTGACCAAGGAAAACCAATCCATGAACAAGAATTTCAGAAAAAGAGACCAAATCTGAAAATGACAGAGACTTGACAAAAACCAAAATTTCTCCTAAACCCTTGATCCTTTGCACATGAAACTTTGAGGATATATTAGCAATCAACTCAGGAGCTCAAACCTCAAATATCATGCCAACTTGAGAGGGGAAACTAGAAATATGGCAAAACCCTAGAAATGACTGCAAGCTTCAGAGAGAAACTCAAAAATCAAATTACTCCTAAACGGTTGATCCTTTGGCCATGAAACTTTGAGAGTATATTAGCAATAGCCACGGGAACCTCCAGACAAAGTCTCATGCCATCACGCGAAGGAAATCAAGAATGGCATCCAAACCCTAGAAATTGCAACTGACGAACAGAGAAGGCTCAAAAATGAAATTTGAGGATTAAACAAAGTTAGCTCTTTGGGAGTTCGATCAAATGATCTTGAAGCACTATCCCATCTCAGAGCAACCCATTTTGGCACTCCCCGGCAACACACAACAAGAAATCAAAAAACTCACAAATCACCAGAAAAGAGGATCGAAGGAAAATAAGCAACAGAGGCAATAAGACTCAAAATCCACCATCTCATATTGATCTAGAGGAAGAGAGATACATGATTGATACAAGAGGAATGATTACAAGCTCTCATCTCATCCTCTCCCAGTCTCAATCCTCAAGAACACACCCATACATGCTTGAGAAGGGGATGAACTAACTCAGATTCTCTGGAAAACCATCAAAGGGGACAGGCAGGGAGCACAAACTGCCTCCACCAACAAACCTCACCAACTAAAGCCTAAAGCCAAAACAAACTCTCAAAGCCTCTTTTGACTCTAGCAAACCCTAATTCTCCTCAAGTGCTCAAGTGGGCATGCAGCCCCTCCAACCTATTTATAGCCCACGGCTAACGGGTCTCCGCCCCGTTACGCCCGCTATTTCCAACGGAGCCCGCTCCTGCTTGTGCAGCCTTGCGAAATTCCCGTTTCGCCCCTCGTGCACCTTCCGGGAAGCTTCCGCGCTCCTTGTCTCGCACGCCTCGCAACCACCTCGAGTCCACGTCGTCTTCGACACATCCCAACCGTTCTGACCTCAGCGCCACCTGCGCCTAGTCCGGTCCACCGTGTCTCGCCACGACTCCGCCCGATGTCCTGCAGCCATACAGACAAGAAACACATCAAATAGCACCGCTCGATACATGAAAGCATAAATACCATCATACTTACCACAGATGAAGTCCAAACCTGTCAAATCAAAGATTCAGCGTCCTAATCCCATATGACCAAGTTTGACCAAGTCCGACCGAGCCCGATTGCGCCACGCAACGACTAGGTCCGAACCACCCAAACCAAACTCGACTTACCCAAACTAATGTCAATTACTCATCACGCACATGTGGTCACCTCCACATGGTTCATCATTAATAGTATCATCTTTTGGTATGCAAATCTGATTTTGCCTCCATAGGGTCTCTTGATCATCTAAGCGAAACTCTGATGGCTGTCCTTCTTTGATTCTTCGGATCTCTTCCCTGATGGATGAATCCAACATTTGCTTTTCTCTAATCTGATCTAGTAGAGTTGGGTGAAATGTCATGGCTGCTATAGTGGCTTGAGTAGTAGATGCTCTGACTTCTATTCTCATTTTGGCTAACTCTTGGGTGATTTCTGAAATAGGATTTTCAAGTATAGCCTGATGGCATTTGACTTTTCGACTAAGGGCATCTGCTATCACATTGGCTTTTCTAGGGTGGTAATTGATAGTGAGGTCATAATCTTTAATCAGCTCAAGCCATCTTCTTTGCCTCATATTCAATTCCTTCTCGGTGAAAATGTACTTAAGACTTTTGTGATCACTGAATAAGGTGCACTTAGACCCATATAGGTAATTTCTCCATATCTTTAATGCAAAAACTACTGCTCCCAGTTCCAAGTCATGAGTAGGGTAGTTTAACTCATGGGGTCTCAATTGTCTAGAAGCATATGCAATAACTCTCTCATTTTGCATCAGCACACATCCTAGTCCATGTTTGGATGCATCACAGTACACCACATAATCTACTCCATCTTCTGGCAGTGCTAAAATGGGTGCTGTAGTTAACCTTTGTTTTAAAGTCTGGAAACTCCGTTCACAATTTTCAGTCCATACAAAAGGAGTTTCTTTTCTCAGAAGCTTGGTGAGAGGACTGGCGATCTGTGAAAAATCCTTTATAAACCTACGATAATACCCAGCAAATCCAAGAAAACTGCGAATACCCTTCACATTAGTAGGTTGACTCCATGTGGTTACGGCTTTGATTTTTGTAGGGTCAACTTCAATCCCTCTTCCTGAGATGATATGGCCTAAGAAGGATACTTGGTCCAACCAAAAAGAGCATTTACTAAACTTGGCAAACAGTTGATTTTCTCGAAGAATTCCTAGGGCTATGGCAAGATGTCGCTTGTGATCTTCTACACTTTTTGAATAGATTAGAATGTCGTCAATAAAGACAACGACAAACTCATCAAGGTATTTCATGAAAAGTTTGTTCATGAGGTTCATGAAAATGGCCGAGGCATTGGTTAAGCCGAATGGAATGACAGTGTACTCATGGTGTCCGTATCTAGAGACAAAGGCGGTCTTTTCAATGTCTGAAGGCTTGATTTTGATCTGGTGATATCCTGATCTGAGATCTATTTTTTGAGAACACCTTCGCTCCTCTCAGTTGATCAAACAGGTCATCTCTTCGAGGAAGAGGATATTTATTCTTGATCGTGACACTATTAAGTTCCCTATAGTCAGTGCATAGCCTTTGGCTACCATCTTTCTTTTCCACAAATAGTACTGGGGCTCCCCATGGCGAAGTGCTTTCTCTGATAAATCCTTTTGCTTGAAGATCATCTAGCTGTTTCTTTAGTTCAGTTAACTCATGTGGATTCATCCTATATGGTCTTTTTGAAATAGGGGCGGTATCGGGAACCAAATCTATAGCTAACTCTATTTCCCTATCGGGTGGCATCCCTGGTAACTCCTCTGGAAAGATGTCTGGAAATTCTTTTACTACCAGTATATCTTGAAGTTCCTTCCTTTTCATGCAGGCTAGGCTAGGAATAGGGGGTTGTTTTAATGTTCTCGCTCCCACATACGTGATTCTAGTCCCATCTGGTTTTCTAATGGAAGCACTTTTATACTCACAATTTATGTTCACTCCGTGAGTTGATAACCAATCCATGCCTAAGATTATGTCTAGGCCACTCAGGTCTATGATATATAGGTCAGCAAGGAATTTGGTGTTATAAATGATAATAGCTTGACTTTTCCTTATAGACGACACTTCTATTACGCCTGCTAGCGTACTCACCACCATTGGTTTATCTAAGGGTTCAAACTGCAATTTATTCTTTGTCAAGAATCTCCGGGAAATAAATGAATGCGTCGCTCCTGGATCAAATAAAATAGTACCTACAGATGGTGGAATTAGGAGCGTACCCGTGGCTACATTAGTGGCTTCTCCCACTTGTTCAGCGGTTACATGAGCCAATCTTGCTTGTACTCCCTTTCCGGTTCCAGCTGGGGTAATTTGGGAATTCTTAGCAGGATTTGGCCTGACATTTTGGTAAGATGCTGGAGCTGGCAGTCGGGGTACATTCGTAGGAGGCAAAGCTTGTCCGGGAGTCTTCTGAGGGTAGGGACAGTCAATTTTGCGGTGACCGGGTTTCCCACAATTAAAGCAGGCATCTATTCCCTTCAGACAATCCTTAGTGAGATGACCCATTCCACAGTTAGCGCATCTAACTGCAATTGCTACAGGTCTTGGGGAAGCTGCTGGTCTCTGATAAGCAACATGGTGTGGCTTGAGTTTTGGTGGTCCATATTTGGGTGGATTAGATGAGTGTGAGGAAGTACGAAGTTTGTGGCCGGATGGGGCACATTGGTCAGTTCTAGCTTTCTTCCTCCTCTCTTCAGTAAGATTAGAATGCTCACTTTCTAAAATAATGGCTCTGTTAACCAAATCCTGGAATTCCATAATTTTATAGATGGATAGGAGCATTTTAAAATAAGGATGCATGCCCTCTTTGAATTGGTCTATCTTCTTTTCTTCTGTATCCACATCAGTGGTGGCATAGCGGGAAAGATCATTGAATTGACTGAGATATTCAATCATCTTTTTATTCCCCTAGGTTAATGCTCTAGATTCTCTTTTCTTCAATTCTAGGTGATAGGCTGTGTACTGACTCGATTACGGGTATAGGTGAGCCACCATGCATCTGCAGGTCCAGTGAGTTGGTGTGCAGCATATCGTAGTTTTTCTTCATTGGAACATCCCACCGTATCCAACTTTTTCCCTATCTCAACCAGCCAGTCACTCGCATCTAAGGGATCGGTGGCCTTCGCAAAAGTGGGGGGGGGTCGAGTTTGAAGAAAATCTGCAAGACTGACCCCTGGAGCTGCTGGAGGACGAGGTGCTGCTACACGAGTTAGAAGAGACTCCATGAAACGATTTTGACTTTCTTGGGATTCTTTTCTAGAGGCTTCTAGGAATTTGAGAACTTCTCCCATAACTCCTAATGAATCCGCAGGTCTAGATGATGAGGATTGATCAATGCCTGGTACAACTGCTGGAGGCTGTTGTTCGCCCGTAGTTCTTATAGGATCTTCTGTGGTTATGCCTTCAGGTACAGGTTGAGGAGGATCCAGTCTTAATCCCAATTCCTGCTCGTTTTGCGGATGATTATCCATCCTACAGAGGCAAGACGATATGTTTTAATTGCAACGGATAAACATTTCTACCCACACCCATTCTTTCCTATAGATGATGACCAAACTTCCTAATTTTAAATTTATTGAGCAATCATGTTTAAGGAGAAGAGATATATTGATGAGGACATCACTTCTCCGGATACACACAACACTCCTCCACTTGACATTCAAGGACCAATCACTAGAGCTCGCGCCCGACAATTGAATTTACAGGTGAGCTCGTTCCTAAGTACTTCTTTTTGTTCATTTGAGAATCGATTGCTACATAATGATTTAATTATGATTAGGAACCATGGAGAGGACCTGGAAGTACTTGGAGAAGGACTACAAAATGCACAAGTCCAGCAAGGGCGGTCGAATCATGTTGGAGACCCAACTCAAGCCGACTTCGAATCCAATTCGGAGTCCAGGACTAGACCGCACTAAAACGGACGCCCAGATCGCATCTGGACTCCGTTTTGAACGTTCTATATATGTATGGAAAGCTAAGAAAACAACCTTTCTAATGGCTCTGGTCCCATGTCAAAATTTTTTCTGAGTCAACGGGAATCGTCGAAACAACTGGGCGTTCAGAATCTGTCAGGGTGCTGCGTCACCGTATTTTGGGCCGTTCGGCTTTGTATCGTGTTGGAGCCCATTAGGGCGCATCCAGGGGTTTTGTCGGGACCCCGGATTACCAAACCCGGACCCTCTGTGTATTATAGCACTAGTCCCAGATCAAAGCTAGTGCACACAGTTAAACAGAATTGATTACATAACCAACAACGCTTTATTACAATAATAAAGAGTACAGACCGAAAGGTCTCATTATTACAACTGAGGTTTCAAGACCTCGCACACACGAAACACAACGGAAGCAAATGATAAACTCGATGAAGACCCATCAATACGCCACAGGCAATTGACTGGGGAAGCGCGACCTAGTACTCCGGGAATCCTTCGTCGTATTCGTCAGCGAAGTAGTCATAGTCTGCCTCCTGAGCTTCGTATTCTTCTGAGATTTATTTTTAAGTGTAGCATGTGAGTACATAATGTACTCCGCAAGTCTTGGGAAAGATGTAATAGATGCAAGGCTTAACAAATGAAGGCTATATGGTTCTTTTGCACAAAGCAATGTTTTAATTTCAATTACTACTAATTATTTTTGAAGGCATCAAGTTAACAAATAACGGTTTTAATAGAACTAACATTAACTTACTAGTGAAGGTTCCATCCACCAACACTAGTTAACAAATTTTAAAGTTTCGGGTTCCATCCACCCTCTCTGGCTCCAACCGCCAGGATACCCTTCCGAGAGTTCCCTCCACTCTCGGAATACAAATTTTTGATTTTAAAACCAAAACCAGAAATCTACCATGTGAATGCATTCCTTGCCCGCCCTTGACCGTGGGCACGGCTATTCGAATAGTTTTACACTCTGCAGAGGTTGTACAACTTTACCCACAAGAGATAAATTATCCTAAAAGTCAACACGCTTCCTTTGGCATGAGACCCAGATAAAATATCACAAAGCCTTTACCTTACTCTAATCTAGCTAGATACCACCCGCGAGGTTTCACCGCAGTAGGCTAACCGCCCAACCAAGCCCCCTCTTGCGCCATATGAGTACAGTAAATCCCTGTCCCTCACTGTGGATAACCAGTCCATCCCTGGCACCCACTTTCCACTGGTGGCACCTAAACTAGACTATCATAAGTTAATCAGCTAGGTCGTACCCATATAGACTTGTGGTTGTACGGTAGTGCTCAATCTGGACAAACACAAGCGTCGGTCCTTAATTGACTAGGGTGGAACATACACTTAACAAGTTCTCGTGCTAACTGCACCAAGCCAAACCAACCATCCACCCTAATCTAAACCAACTTTCACATTTTATTTTATTTTAAAAGAACAGTGGCAACTCCAATTACCACTAATTTTCATAAACACAGGGGTTCTATAAATCATAAATTCCCATTTTCAAGATTTCTAAAGTATTGAATAGCAGGACTAAGCATTATACTACCATACTAACACAACAAGTAATTAAATACTCTCATTAATGAGACAAAGGGAGTTCTATGGTGACAAGAGTACATGGCATTCAATTTCAATGGAGGGCATAGCAAGTTGGAATAACTGGTTCCTAAAGATTTGAACTAATACTTTACGTAAATAGCAATGCACATAATTTAAAATAATTTGAAAACATTTCAAATCATGGGTTCAAGATGATCAAAGGAGACTTGCCTTCTTGTGCACTGGTTGGTCCCTCTTGCTGTGGTTCGACAAACTCTTCGGCGACGTCGGGTTCTACGCGCGAAACGATAAAACAAACCAAATAAATTCAAATAAAATTCAAATGAACTCCAAAAACTGCAAAACCAGAACCAAAAGATAGAGCTCAATTTTAGATGAATTTAAGAAGAATAATCGGGTCGATCGGAGTTCGGACGAAGGAGAACGAGCGATCTAAAGTTTGCCGGGGCGAGAAAATGCTGGAAATTCACAGATGTTACTGTTCATCTGATAACGGTACTTTTGACGAGAAGGCTAGCGCTGGCGAGAGGAGGCATAGGAGATGAATCTAACTAGCAAAATGGGTTGCTAGGGACCTAAGGCACACATAGGAAGCGACGGCACGCCAAACGGAGTACGGTGGCGGCACATGCGCTACAACGACATGGGTAGAAGAGAGGAATAAAACCCGGCATAGGACATGGAGAAGTAGGGTGAGCACGGGTAGAACGCGCTTGGTGAAGCTAGAAAATTATCGGCTCGCCGAGAAACCCATCGGAGACGGCGCAATCTACGCTTGAACGACGCCGGGAAGGGTAAAGGAAAACTTAATATCTTGATACTCGGTGAACGAAATCTAAAACTATTTGGAGGGTAGCTACCTGGGATGGTTTGGCACAAAGTGACGCGAACGGATTGGTGAAAACATCACCGGGTAGATGGGGGACACGAGATGCCATTGACGGCCATGGCGAGGTTCGAGGCGAAAATTTGTGGAGGCTTTCGGAGAAAAGGGAGTGAGCACGGCGTAGAACGCGGCGAGGCAAGTCTAAGAAAAATTACGACAAGGGCTAAAGCTACGGAGATGACGAATCGACGTCGGGAAGCGCTCTTGACCTAGATTGGGAAAACTCGATTCGGGAGATTGGCTGCACCAAAACCAAATTAACTTGGCAAGAAGGTGATGGCACAATGTGACGCGAAAGGATCACGGAAAAACTCACCGAATAGCTCGAGACGTGACGAGCAAATTCGAGACCGAAGGGCCTCGATGCCGACGGCGTCCTGACCTTTGATGGGACTTGCCACGGCTTGGGATGGGTTTAGGGGAGCCAAGGGATCCTATTTATAGGCTTGGAAGGGGTAGAAACCGACTCCAATTCGCGGATTTCGGTTTAGAGTCCGTTTCAGAATATTGGAGATAAAAGGCAAACGGATGAACGAAACGGAAGGGGACCAGTTGGGATGGATTCCTTACGGAATTTAGCACAACTTTCCTTTTGGGAAGACATTGAGATAAGGTCCGGATTGGAAGTTATGAAGAGAGAGAAAATCGGAAGGAACTGTGCTCAGCTGGGGCATCGATCGATCTCCCGTGCGTATTTGGAGAAGACGCAGTGAACAGACCATGGTGCATCGTTATTCTCTCTCCTCTTTTTTTTTTTGAAATTTCAAATTGAGCTCAAACAAACTCCGAAAAATCCCAGAAAATACAGAAAAATTCCTTGTGACACAAGGAACACAAATAAAATATTTTTAACAAATATTAATGTTTAATTTAATCATATTAAATCTTTTTAATTAATGAAAATTCCAGTTAAGCTTTAATTAATTCCAGAAAAATCCAAATGGTGAATTTTATTTTAAAAGCTTCAAAAAGGCTCTGAAAATCAGAATGTTACAGGTTTGCACACCCCTTACTCCTTTATATCCAGCCGCCACCCCCGCCATTAGGGAGGGGGTTTTGCTTAGATTAATTCTGTCTTTGAACAGCCATTGCTCATCGGTTTATGAGACCCCAACTTCGTGCTACATCAATACATCCGCAATTCAGTTGTGTTCTTCCTTGTTCTTGCTTGTGTTCTTCGATTCGCAGCGAGGATTAGCCTTCTTGGCGAGGTCAACGGCCGCGCGCGGTTGATAACCTGAGGAGACGTGGTGCTGCGATTGCGGGGTTCGGAACGTGTCGTTCGGAAGCCGGATCGATTTGTGTCGCGCCTCCACCAAATCGAACATATCCAGAACCTGTTGGAAGATCGGGACCCCATTCCTATCAAGTGGTATCAGAGCTTCGGGTGTTCCTTCAGGTTCGAGTTATCCTACCTTTGTTGTTTTCGGTTTCATCCTATAGTCCAAGAAAAAGCCCTAAAAAAATTCTAGTCATAGGTTGTTCCCTGTCCCAGATCTCGTTTAGCCTTTTGCACAATTTGATTTCAGAGTCCGTAGTGTTGAGTTTGTGTCCTTAGTCGAGTTGTGTTGCTGGTTTAGATCGTGTTTTGTTTCGGGTTGTCTTGCTTCCGCTACCTCTCATACAAACCCTAGCCGTCAATTTTGTTTTCCCACCCATATCCCACCCTCTGTTTGCGACATCCATCGCATCCCGTGATCACCCAGCACCATCCCCCACTTTTCCCCAAGCTTCTGCTCCCAAATTCCTCCGATTGCCTTCACCCGATTTCGTTTCAGCCTCCACAGAAACCATAACCTGGAGCCCTTCCTTCAAACGGCCATAACTTTCGCATACGAACTCAAAATCAGGCGATTTTTTGCATCCAAAACTCCCCAACTTCGTCGGGTTCGGCGATTTTATTTTCCCCAAATTCGGCCTGGAAAGTGCAGTACTCGAGCTCCGAAATTGAATCATCGAATTTACAGCACATTCATTATTTTCTGTAGGCCACACCTTACATCGATTGAGGTGAAACTTTGTGTGGTTCCTATTTACGTGCTCGCTCTGTGAAAAAATAAAAATAAAAAGACAAAAAAAGAAAAATTTTGGCTATTGTCTTTGAGGAGAGAGAGTGCCATCCGTGGCAAAAAAAGAAAAAGTGACAGAGCACGCTTTTTGTGACAGAAATTTATTTGTTTTGTGCTTATGCTGAATTAAGTCTCTCGGTGCTGGCCATCTTTGTTCTTGTCTTTGCCTTACTATTCGGTCTTGACTCCTTGTTCATTATATCTTAACCCCGATATAGGACACATTTAGACCAAAGAACTAGGACCATGCTTTGGACATTTATTCAGCATTACTATCTGTTATTGATTTGTGTTCCATCGACATATTTGGCCTGCCAAGCTCCATATATCTACTGGATAGCACAGTTTTGACCCTTGCAATCGTACCCACGCTCGACATGGTTTCACGAACCACCATCGGTTGTACCACTGCTTTGCTTGGTAAGAACACTTGTAAGAGCTTGGTAAGCCACTTCCTTTACGAGTTCCCACTGCCCTTCATTTGTAGTTGATAGGGATAATCCTTTTGTTTTCCCTGTGTTTCCACTAACCATGGCAGGAGATGAAGGAGATGGGACACCGGGCGATTTCAACGAGTGTGTTAGTCGCGGCCAGCTACAAGCTGCGCTCGACAAACAAAATGCTTCACTCAGCGCAAGACTAGACACCATCGTCGCCGCCATTGCCCGGTTGAACACCACGGAAGGCATTAAGCGGGTGGAGCGGCGGATGGCTGACCTCACTGGTCGGATGGACGCATTGGAGGCACGCCGCCACTGTCAATGACGGCCATCATCATGATGAGGACACGAGGTATGATGCGGATGGCAACATTGATCGTGGGCGACACAAGATGCACGACTACGTCGGCGTCTTCAATAAACCGACATGGTATGGAAGGTAATAACCAGCACCGTCATGGTAACGACGACCCTTTTGCTAAAGTCAAGTTTACCATTCCATATTTTTCTGGTCTTTATGATGCTGAAATATATCATGATTGGGAGATGATGGTAGAGCAGAAATTTAATTCTCACTTGGTTCCTGAACAACATAGAGTTAGACAAGCTACTAGTGAGTTTAAGGACTTTGCTATTATCTGGTGGAATGAACTGGGTACCATGCGAGTACAACCTGATACATGGGAGCGGTTAAAAGAAGTTATGCGTAATCGTTTTGTTCCTCCCTCATATAAACGTGATTTGAGAAAAAAAAATTGTAGCGCTTAGAACAAGGTGATAGTTCTGTTCAGGACTATTATGCTGAGCTTCAAAAGGGTATGGTGCGTTGTGGGGTTGTTGAGGAAACGGATGATAAGATTTGTCGTTTCTACGGGGGGTTACGGCGTGAAATTCAGGACATTGTTGATTATAAAGAGTTTACTACTATCAACCAGTTGTTCTAGCTTGCTATGTTTGCAGAAAAAGAATTGCAGGGACGCAAGGAATCAGCGAAGGCAAGCACCGGACGACCATTCTACACGCCATGCACGACTACATCGACGGGACTGCCCAAGTCTTCTTCGAGTTTTTGTTCTCCACCACCTGCAGCAGCGCCACCGAAGCCACCCTCCACGACACGCTTTGCAGATTCTGCAAAAAAATCTTTGCAGGTTCCAACCAAGAGTTCTTCTTCCGTGGCTTCAACGGACCGCTCCTCCAACATTCAGTGCCACCGCTACCATGGGCTTGGTCATGTGCAGAAGAATTGCCCTAGCCAACGGGCATACATCGCCACAGAAGATGGAGGCTACATCAGCACTTCGGATGTCAAGGAGGATGATGATGTTGCTGCTGCCTCAGACGACAATGGCGGTGGTGATGACAACCTGGTCCTTGGTGGGCGCCCACGGCGCGCTTACGAGCATCATTATGCAGCGAGTCCTCGGCACACAGGTACAACAAACCGATAAGCTTCAACGCCATAATTTGTTTCAGACTTTCTTTGCAATCAAGAACCGGCGCGCACGTGTCATCATTGATGGAGGAAGCTGCAACAACTTGGTGAGTTCTGATATGGTCAAGAAGCTTGGCTTGACCACGCGACCGCATCCACATCCATACCATATTCAGTGGTTAAATGACTCTGGAAAAGCTAAGGTAACACAAACATGCCGAGTCCATTTTTCCATTGGTGGTTATGCTGATCATGTTGATTGTGATGTGGTTCCCATGCAAGCATGCTCTCTTTTATTGGGTCGACCTTGGGAATTTGATAATGATGCTTTACACCATGGTAGTAGTAACAAATACACTTTTATGCATAAGGGAAAGAAAGTTACTTTACTGCCTTTGACCCCAGCTGAAATTATAGAAGCCGATAGGGAGAGAGCTACTGCTGCTAATGATACAAAGGAACATGAAAAATCTGAAAAACAGCAAGTACTCCATTTGAAAAATTCTGTTATGCTTGCCACAAAATCAGACCTTGCTGAAATTGATGATGTTAATGATACATGCTATGCTTTTGTGTGCAAAGATGCTTTATTTTCTCTTGATAATATGCCTTGCACTTTGCCTGCTCCTGTCACTAACCTTTTGCAGGAGTTTAGAGATGTTTTCCCTGATGAGATACCTCCAGGACTTCCACCCATTAGAGGGATTGAGCGCCAGATTGACTTGATCCCTGGAGCGAGTTTGCCAAACCGTGCGGCGTACAGGACCAATCCCGAAGAGACTAAGGAGATTCAGCGACAAGTCCAAGACCTTTTGGACCGTGGGTACGTACGTAAGAGCCTTAGTCCTTGTGCTATTCCTGTTCTTTTGGTTCCCAAAAAAGACGGTTCTTGGCGTATGTGTGTAGATTGTAGAGCCATTAATAACATTACTATAAGGTATCGTCATCCTATTCCTAGGCTAGACGACATGCTTGATGAGTTGTGTGGTGCTGTAATTTTCACAAAGATTGACTTGCGTAGTGGATACCACCAAATAAGAATGAAACTTGGCGATGAATAGAAAACTGCTTTTAAAACTAAGTTCGGCTTGTATGAGTGGTTAGTCATGCCTTTTGGTTTAACTAATGCACCTAGCACTTTCATGAGATTAATGAACGATGTTTTACGTCCTTTCATTGGCAAATTTGTGGTTGTTTACTTTGATGATATCTTGATTTATAGCAAGTCCATGGATGAACATTTGAATCACTTACATGCTGTTTTTAATGCTTTGAGGGATGCACGTTTGTTTGGTAACCTTGGGAAGTGCACCTTTTGCACGGATCGAGTCTCTTTTCTTGGCTATGTTGTGACTCCACAGGGAATTGAGGTTGATAGAGCCAAGGTGGAGGCGATATGGAGTTGGCCCACGCCCATGACGGTCTCCTAAGTGCGGAGTTTTCTTGGCCTTGCAGGATTTTATCGCCGCTTTGTCAAGGAATTCAGCACCATTGCGACACCATTGATTGAGTTGATAAAGAAGGGCGTCGTGTTCCATTGGGGGCCATCACAAGAGGAGTCCTTTAATCTTTTGAAGGACAAGCTTACACACGCACCATTGCTCCAACTTCCGAATTTTGGTAAGACTTTTGAGCTGGAATGTGATGCTAGCGGAATTGGTATTGGTGGTGTTCTGATGCAAGAAGGCAAACTTGTTGCCTACTTTAGTGAAAAATTGAATGGTCCTGCTCTTAATTATTCCACGTATGATAAAGAATTGTATGCTCTTGTTCGTTCTTTAGAGACGTGGCAACACTATTTATGGCCTAAAGAATTTGTCATTCATTCCGATCATGAATCACTTAAGCATATTCGTAGTCAAACCAATTTGAATCGTAGACATGCTAAGTGGGTTGAATTTATTGAATCTTTTCCTTATGTCATTAAACACAAGAAAGGGAAGGATAATGTGATTGTTGATGCTTTGTCTCGATGCTATACCATGTTGTCTCAACTTGATTGTCGCATTTTTGGTCTTGAACCTATTAAAGCACAATATGCTTTTCATGCTGATTTTAAGGATGTGTTGCTACATTGTAAAGAGGGACAAGCATGGAATAAATTCGTGATCAATGATGGGTTTCTGTTTAGAGCTAACCGCCTATGCATTCCAGTTGGATCCGTTCGTCTTTTGTTGTTGCAGGAGGCGCATGGAGGCGGTTTGATGGGACATTTTAGTGCTAAGAAGACGGAGGACGTTCTGGCCACACACTTCTTTTGGCCAAAGATGAGGCGAGATGTTGAGCGGTTTGTGGCTCGCTGCACTACATGTCAAAAAGCTAAGTCTCGCTTGAATCCACATGGTTTATATATGCCTCTTCCTGTTCCTTCTATTTCGTGGGCAGATATTTCTATGGACTTTGTTTTAGGATTGCCTAGGACTAAGAGGGGGAGGGATAGCATTTTTGTTGTTGTGGATCGCTTTTCTAAGATGGCTCATTTTATACCATGTCATAAAACCGATTATGCCGTTCATATTGCTGACCTCTTTTTCAAAGAGATAGTTCGTTTGCATGGTATGCCTTCTACTATTGTTTCAGATTGTGATGCCAAGTTCTTGAGTCACTTTTGGCGTACTCTGTGGAACAAGTTGGGTACAAAGTTGTTGTTCTCTACAACATGTCACCCACAAACTGATGGCCAAACCGAGGTGGTGAACCGCACATTGTCTACCATGTTGCAAGCTGTTTTGCAGAATAATTTGAAGCTGTGGGAAGCGTGTTTGCCGCATGTTGAGTTCGCATATAATCGAGCGGAACACTCCACCACCAAGGTAAGTCCTTTTCAGGTAGTGTATGGATTCAATCCCCGTGCTCCTCTTGATATTTTACCTTTGCCTACTAGTGAGAGAATTCATAATGATGCTAAGGAGCGTGCTGATTTTATTGTCAAAATGCATGCGACTACTAAGGCAAACATTGAAAAGATGAATGAAAAATATAGGATTGCTGGTAGTAAAGGTAGAAAGGCAGTTAAACTTGAACCGGGTGATTTTGTTTGGTTGCACTTGAGAAAGGATAGATTTCCTGAGTTAAGAAAGTCAAAATTGATGCCTCGAGCTGCTGGTCCTTTTAAGATAATTGAGAAGATAAATGATAATGCATATAAACTTGAGTTGCCTCCGAGTTTGGGGTTAGTCCCACCTTTAACATTTCAGATTTGAAGCCATACTTGGGAGAAAAAGATGAGGCTGAGTTGAGGACAACTCCGCTTCAAGAGGGGGAGGATGATGAGGACATCACTTCTCCGGATACACACAACACTCCTCCACTTGACATTCAAGGACCAATCACTAGAGCTCACACCCGACAATTGAATTTACAGGTGAGCTCGTTCCTAAGTACTTCTTTTTGTTCATTTGAGAATCGATTGCTACATAATGATTTAATTATGATTAGGAACCATGGAGAGGACCTGGAAGTACTTGGAGAAGGACTACGAAATGCACAAGTCCAGCAAGGGCGGTCGAATCATGTTGGAGACCCAACTCAAGCCGACTTCGAATCCAATTCGGAGTCCAGGACCAGGCCGCACTAAAACGGATGCCCAGATCGCATCTGGACTCCGTGTTGGACGTTCTACGTATGTATGGAAAGCTAAGAAGACAACCTTTCCAATGACTCTGGTCCCATGTCAAAATTCCTTCTGAGTCAACGGGAATCATCAAAACAACTGGGCGTTCAGAATCTGTCAGGGTGCTGCGTCACCGTATTTTGGGCCGTTCGGCTTTGTATCGTGTTAGAGCCCATTAGGGCGCGTCTAGGGGTTTGCACACCCCTCACTCCTTTATATCCAGCCGCCACCCCCACCATTAGGAGTGGGTTTTGCTTAGATTAATTCTGTCTTTGAACAGTTTCGCTGTTCATCGGTTTGTGAGACCCCAACTTCGAGTGCTACATCAATACATCCGCAATTCAGTTGTGTTCTTCCTTGTTCTTGCTTGTGTTCTTCGATTCGCAGGCGAGGATTAGCCTTCTTGGTGAGGTCAACTGGGCCGCGCACGGTTGATAACCTGAGGAGACGTGGTGCTGCGATTGCGGGGTTCGGAACGTGTCGTTCGGAAGCCGGATCGATTTGTGTCGCGCCTCCACCAAATCGAACATATCCAGAACCTGTTGGAAGATCGGGACCCCATTCCTATCTGTAGGACCCCAGATTTTACAATCTGGATTCCTCTGTGATTTTCTGCAGTATTCCCTGGATCAGTAGATAGTGCTCACAGTTACAGTAATGAATATCAAAATACATATCATGCGGAAGCGTAAATATAATAGTAGACTTACTCATGGGCCGATTAGGCCAAAATCATTAAATTGCAGCAGCGGAAGAACGAAGCACACAGGTGGGACCTTTAGGACATGCCCACAGGCAGCCAACTGGAGGTTCGCGACCTAGCCCTTGACATCTTCATCTTCTCGGCCAGCGTGTCCAATCTTGTTGCTGAGGCGAGGTGATTTGATTCCTGATTCTGAATTTTGTCGCAAAAGCGAGAGTGAGCACTCCAACCCCGTGCTCCGCGAGCCAATACACAGAATGCAAATAAATAGTATGCATGGCTTAACAAAGGAGAGGCTCGGGTTATTTTATTTGCCAAAAATCGCTTTTAGTAGCATTACTACTCTTATTTAATCAAAGTGTTATTATTGCTACCTAGCTCCACACTACAATTGCCAAAATTGACTTAATCCACCGAAAATGCACTTTCTTTATTGACTGCTGTCTAAACTCCAAACAGCAAGTGTCATCATTTATTTAATCCACCGATCATACTTTGTATTTTGAATTACTAATAATCCAATCCCGTCAATACTATTCATCAGCTCCTCACCTCTGAATTCTAATGATTCTCTAACATAATTACTTTCAAATCCACCGATAACATTCGTATTCAATTCTTTTCGTCATAGATTCAAAACCATAATCCAATAATCAATCTCATTTTCCATCATCTATCACTAGCTAATCCACAAATATACCTTCACTGAAAATTCAATTTACCAAGATTATAATCCACTAATTGTTATGAATCCTCCAATCTTCTCATAAATTCAATTCATCCCTCTAGTAATTGATCAACTCCTATTAATTCCCATTATCGCCAATATCTTCCAAGAACTTATATTAATCACTAGTATAGTAATCCAGCAAATATCTTTGCATTCCCTAATTCTCCAAAATCGATTCACTATTATATATCCACCAAGAATATCACTACTCAAGAATTATAATCCATTACTTGTATTATTTCTCCAAATTCCCAAAAATTTAATTAGATCATTTATCTAGCCTATCTATTCAACTGGACTCCACCCATTTGTTTCTCCCAGAATCCACACTATCATTTCCCATTTATGATCGACATAAATCCACCAATACCTTTATGTGTACGCTACAAACTTCCATTTCCTTTACTCACGACCCTGCTTATTCTTTTCCATATTTTATTTTGTAGGAATAGAAATGCCACTATTTGAAATACAATACATAAATTTTCCTGAGACCTAGAGCTTTGGAACAAAACATAATGTTCAAGGAATATTAACATGATTTTTCATACATATGGCATCACACCATATGCCTAATATCACCATAATTTTTCCATACATATGGCATCACACCATTTGACATCTTTCAGTGTTATAGCCGCTTAACTTACCACTGGGACGACACCCAGGACAATTCAAATCAGGGCTTTCACTGCCCTTCACTTTTTCAATCCCACCCATAAAGCATTTTGAAATAGAACTAGATCTGGTTAAGTTCCCATGTCCGCCCTTGACCGTGGGCACGGCTATTTGAATAGTTTTGACTCTGCAGAGTTTGTACACTTTCACCACAAGAGACAATCAACTCGTTGCCCCACATGATTCCTTAGTCAGGTGGTTGAGCAGACCATCACAGTAACCGTTCAAAGTACCTCGCCCCTTCCATCATTTCACCCTATGGGTCGCTCCCACTAGCGGTGGGTCCCATACGTTGTGCGGGATGTTCTCCTTTTGAACGTCTAGCAGCTGGCCACCACCCCTGCTAGCCCGCCACAGCAGAACTTCACCCTCTACGAGTGTCCCATTCAAGCCGTCTCACAGACAGCCGCTTGCACTATCCCACCACCCTCTCCTGGAAGGATGACTTTCAGGGTCCGGTACATCTACTAAGCCAAGTTGTACTTTACAGACTTGTGGTTGTACTGTTTTACACAGGAGGTCATGACAAGATTCAGTCCTTAGTGTTATCTAGGCGGTTCTACCACAAACCACACTCTCGTGCACACCTGCACCATACCCCCAAACCATCCGCCCAGATAATTAAGCAATTTGAGGTTTTTGGGAAATAAAATAACCATATCCAACATACACCATTCATTACCACCATGACTGCCCAACCAACTTTTCTCATGATTAAAAGTGATGCTTGGGCGCTCTCGCGCCCATGAGTATCTAAACAATACTAAGCATGGCATATAATTACGGACTTATTCTCGAAAGGTTACTATTAAAATTTTGCTAGGGCGACAAGGTTCTCACGTTCAAATATTCCAAAGGAGGGGCAATATTAATCAAGTTAGATAATAGGCATTTAACTAGAATTCTAAATTAAACATGTATTTGCATATAAATTAACAGCATGCAATTTGATAATTTAAACAAAAATAATTTGCAGAAAATGTAGGTTCAACATGATCAAAGTATTGAATCACCTGGCGTGGTTTACCGAGGTCTTGAGCTCACACAAAGTTGCCTCATGCGATGATCTTTAATTCCTAGTCTTCATTGATCTCGTTCCCACTTGCTACATAAAATCTTCAGGACTCCAGTTTCTAATTACGCGACAACGACTGAACCCAAATAAAAACAAATAACTCAAAAGATCCAAATAAATCTGAATAAACTTATTTTAGTGTTTATATGAGTTAATAGGTGATTCGGGTGATCTGAGGCAAGGCTGGTGGTAGTATACGATGACTTGATCTTTTTGTTTATAATCTCTTTTATTATTATTTTTTCTATTTATCAAGGAAGTTCCATGAGTTAGGATGGACCTATAAATAGGCATTATTTTATCAAGCGTTACTTTACAGGGCATTTTGACTTACCGAATTAATTTTAAGAGTCTAGGTGTTTAGCATTTTATAGGGTGACATTTTATATAGCCACAGTTGAATTCTACTTACATAGAATCGAACTTGCTACTCACAACTTTATTTTGCTACCCTTGTCGACTATTTATATACTGTTGAGATTTATTTACTGGCTGCATTCTAAATACTAGGGCACGCATTTTATTTACTAATAATGGTACTTTTTTATTTCAGGCCTTGCTTTTTATAGTTAAACATGATATCCAATATTTTATGAAATTTTAGATAATTAGCTAAAGCCACTTTACTTTATTAATGCCTTTCATTATTAGTTAGATTTAAGATGAGTACTTATAGGCACATTTGCTATCCATACATGACATTAAGTAATCCATGATTATACATTTATTAAACTCATCTATACCCTAACAAATTTTTGTACTTTTTATTTATGTATTTCAGATTTTTTTGGATGTTTTCCTAGCTACTCTCGGCCTGGCAACAAAGCATAAAAAAAAATTTAAAACCTAAAGCTACCACGCGCTTGCGGGATGAGGGAATCGAACCCAGGCGGCTAACGTTAGCGCGCGCGTTCTTGCCGATGAGCTATGCGGTGTTACCTGATGGTTGCAGCCGACCAAATTAGTTGAAGTGAGCGGCCCGAGCGCTGAGCAGAGGAGATTCGGGGTAGTCATGGCCGACGGTGGCGCCGGCGAGGGGCGGTTGGAGTGGGGACGGTGATGGCAAAAATGCGTCGCTCGGTGGCAGGGGGTGCTGATGGAATGGTCAGCGAGGTCCAGGGAGCCCCGAGGTAGACCGGCGGCGAGCTACGGCGGTGGCTTTGAGAGGGCTTCGGCGCCGGCGAGCTACGGGCTTGGAGAAGCTCGGCTGGAGGTGGAGGTGACTTCGTGTTGCCTTGAGGGTGCTCCTACTGGAGGAATTGTCCGGGGACGGCCTGTGGAGAGAACGGCGGTGACGGTGGTGCGCTTGGCCGGCGGTGAAGAGGAAACCGATTTCGGTGAGCTCCGGTCGTGGGGCTTCGATTCTGTGAGAGGAGAGGGTGTGGGGGATGATGTGAGGCTAATGGAGGTGCTCCCTTGCTTTTAAAGACCGCGAGCCGACCAGGCGGCGTGGAGGACCGGCGCGGGCTCTGCGCGCAGGGCATGGCGCGGGCGCAAGCGACGGGAGCGGGTCGTTCGGGTGTGCGTGATGTGGGAGAGGGAAGTAGGGGCGGCGGCAGGCGTGCGCTGACCGCCCGGGGCCGGCGGGCGCGGCTTTTGGCCGAGCGAGGAGAGAAGTCGGGGAGGGGGACCCGGGTGCGTATGGGGAAGAAGACAACAGGGGGAGGAAGGAGGAGGAGGCGTGGGCTGCGGCCTGCGGGTGGAGCTGGCCCCAGCGGCCAGGGGGGAAAGAAAGAGTGGAGCTGGGCCGGGCCGTTTCGGCTGGCCTGGCTCCCTCTTTTTTTTTAATGTATATACATGTTTTTATATACAAGTATGTATACATATGTACAGTGTATGTATATATATATTTTTATTTATTTCTTGTTTTTGTGCATGATCATATGTACTTATTTTATTTATATATATACATGTATACGTATATTCTGTTATTATTATCATTATTTATTTGCACCTTCATTTAATTATATGTACAAGTATATATATATATATATATATATATATATATATATATATATATATATATATATATATATTTCTTTATGTCTATATATGTATCTTTGTATATATATTTTTTTTATTATTTACTCTTATCGCTATTTATTCCATTATCCCTAGAATGAGATTTTATATTTTAACTTCAAGTTTCTCCCTCTTATACTGGATTATCTTTTCAGATTCGTATTTACAATTTCAGTTTTCTATTATCTACATATTTCCTTTTTGGCATTACTATTGTTTGTTTCTTTTTGAGTTTCTTAGAGATTTGAAACCTCATTCAAACTTAGGAAAACACCATAAAATCCAAATTCAAATAAAATATATTGCAAAACCATTCAAGAAATTCATATTTTAAATTTCAGATTTTTCAGGATGTTAAACTATCATATATAGTGAGTTATAGGATTTAAAGTGACTTATCCACTAACAGCATTGGATTAGGGATGAGGAGAATTCTGCACGACAGGTTGAATGTTTTATGGATCTTTTTTTTAAATAAAGATTCGCAAGGCGAAAAGAACCAATTCCAACAAGACCAAAAGAAAGAAAAGCAAAAGAAATTCAATCCTATGCTACCTGGAATTCTCGTATCTAGCTACGCTCGAGAACCTGCTCTCGAGATCACCCAAAACTACGCGTTGGGACCACGCTCAGGGCTCATTCCTGAGTACGCCCAGGACTTCATTCCTGGGTACGCCTGAGCTACGCGCTTGGGTGCGCCACGAACCACTCGTTCGGGAAATCTCAAATTTAGCAAAAATCAGGTAAGCAATTTTTCATCATCAGCCTTGAGTTAATTCTAGGTTCCATATAATATTAAGGCAATTTCTAAAGGACTGATGATTTTCTTTACTCAAAATGGAAGGAATTAGAAAAGAAAACTATGGGCAAAACTTAATCTTGTCCGAGGACAGAGGATTAGTCTTGCCAGAATTCTAGCTATATGCCACTATATTGCATGGCTATCTTACCAGGTTCCACAATAGTCAACAAAGCAAGGACAGGGCTAATTAAATAACATTACAAGACATACACATAGAGTATCCAGTACAGCTGATAACACAAGTAGCAGGATAACAGAAATAAATTACACTACTCAACAACATAAACATCTCAATGCTGCTACTCAGTAGACCAACTAGATCTCCTTCTAGGCTCACTGCTCAGGACTATCCGGCTCTCTCTCCTCTGGATCGCTCTCCTCCCCATCCTCTCCTCCCTCAGTACCCTCACCTCCTCCCCTACTAGTGCCCTCTCCCCAAGTGGCTGTCTGACTGCCTCCGGCGGCAGCAAAACAGAATCGGTAAAGCTCACCTAGGGTGGTAGAATCTCTAACAGGATCAGGGTGCACCGATATACGGGCTCCTCGACCCTGTGGTCTCACTCGATCTCCCTGGGGTAAGGGTGTAGCAAAATAGGAGTATGGGTCTAGGTAGGCTGTGGGGGTACTGGCATACAAATCGGCATAGGGATCAGGAATGTAAGCTGGGGATGACACGGGAATATAATCATCTCCCGTAGAGGTCACGGTAGGATAGGATGGAGCTGGTGGTGGAGCTGATACTGGAGCTGGGGCTGGGGGATGGCTAACCTCCGGAATATCTGCGGTGGTCAGTGTACTAGGCTGGGGCTGTGGACTAGAAGAAACCCTAGAATCTCTCACTCTCGTAATCTAAACAACGTCGCCTCCAAAAATCGGAGGACTCCTCAGCTCGGGATTTGGCTCCAATAGTAGTGTTCTGGTGCAAGGTATTAGCCAGTAACATCGTACCGGCGGTCTCTCGCTGAAGGGCAGCTAAAGCAACAGAAGGAGTGGCTGTGGTCGGTCTCGGGGGAATAGGTCCAAACCGTGCCCCATGACTACTTGGAGCAATGGGAGGGATCTCCGAAAAAGCCGTGTCAACTAACTGGTCACTAAAGTGTGCTCTAAGGGCATGAACGGCCTTTCGAGCGGCCTCTTGAAGGGGTAAGTAATCGTCTCATCGGACCGGATTTTTAATTCGAATCTTCTCAGTGTTTCACCGCACTAATCCACTGGATCGATGAGTTAGTGCACACAGTACATTGTGAATCATTTCATACATCGCGTAATCAACCATTATATTACATAAACTGAATTACACCACGTCGGGTGATAGTTTACAAAAGGGGCGGCTAGGCCACATGTCTTCATTACATCAACGCAGCGGAAATTATAGCAAAAAGACCCAAATCCACGTGCAAGCGGCGGTGGGGTAATGTGTACCATATATGCCACCCGGTCCCGTAACATAAATGTACACAACGCCTAGGGTCTACTTGTCTATGCCTAACCACCGAGGCCTACGCCTTAATTATCGCCTTTGCTTCCGTCGGCGTTGGCGGGGCCTCCTCATAAGCGTAGTGTTCTGAACTCCTGTTTCAATTGTATCGCAATAGCGAGAATGAGCACTCCGACCCGTGCTCGACAAGCCAACACACAAAATGCAATAATTATACATGCATGGCTTAATCAAAGGATGGTCAGGGCTCATTTTATTTTAAGAGAGTGCTTTTGAATACAATTATAGGAAAAATCCTCGAGACCTAGCAATTTTAAACTCAAAACTTTTGTTTATAGAATAAGTTGATCATATACTTGACACGATTCCATCCACCATTACATGGCATCTGCGCCATATAGCATCTTTCAAATTTATAGCCGCTTAACGTACCAATGGACAACACCGGACAATTCCAAACCAGGCGGTCCTTCGCCCTTCAAGTTTCCATTCGATTTCCAATGTTTTGAAACAGAACTATATCCAGCTAAGTTCCCATGTCCGCCCATGACCGTGGGCACGGCTATTCGAATAGTTTTGACTCTGCAGAGTTTGTACACTTTCACCACAAGAGATGAACTATCCTTTTGCCAACATGCTTCCTTAGGCATGAGACCCGGATAATTTATCACAAAGCCTTTACCTTACTCCGATCTAGCTAGACACCACCCACGCTGAGGTTTCACCGCCAAGGGTTACACCACCACGATCGAAGCCCCTCTTGCGCCGTGTGAGTACAAGACACCTGTGCCTCACTTTGTGAGTAAACCAAGACACCCCGGCACCCACTTTCCTCGGTGATATCTGAACTAGACCCTTGCAAGTTATTCAGCTAGGTCGCACCCATTATAGACTTGTGGTTGTACTGTTTACACGTGGATATGACAAGATTCGGTCCTTAAAGTTACCTGGATGGTTCTACCACATTTCATGATTTGTGCTCCCACCGCACCACTACCAGCCCCAAACCATCCATCCAGTGTTTAAGCAATTTTAGGATTTTCCAGAGGTAAAAATCTCGTGTCACCTACTACATCATTCCATCCATGATCGCCCCAAAACATTTCATACTTTGCAATTGTTGTTTTTGGGGCAGCTATGTACCCTCGCTTTATCTAGCATTACTAAGCATCGCAATATTTATTGGGACTTACTGATAAAAGCTATGACAAGATAAGTTTTGCTAAGGCGACAAGGTTCACATGTCCAAACATTTCAACGGATCATTATAAGCAAGCATTACAGAGGTGTATAGCTATCATTTCTGAAATGAACATATTTTGCCACATGAAATAACAGCATGCATGTTGATATTTTAAAAGAAAGTACTTTGCAAAATCATAGGTTCAAAATGATCAAGGTGTTAACTCGCCTTGCTCGCGGTGGTCTTGGTCTGGGTCTTCGGAAGCTTCCAAGCTAGCTGCCTCAACCTCCTCTTCCTGAGCCTCGTATGCTATTTAATCGTGCGAAATACCCAAATAAAAGAAAAGCAACCTATCAACAAAATATCACCAGAAATTCAAATGAACTCCAAAAATTATGGTTCTGGTTCCATTAGATAGATCTTGAATTTAAATGAATTTAGAAATTTGTTTCATTCAATTTGGAGCTAAATTGAAGAAATTATAAGCAGTCAAAGTTCTCGGTTCCAGTCAAATCCAAAAATAATCAAATTCTGACATGTGGGGCCCACTGTCAGCCCCTGATTCATTTTAATTTCCATTTTTATTTACTTTTCGGTTCTCTGTGCTACTGACATGTGGGTCCGGTTACTGTTCATGGGGTCCACATGTCAGTACGGTCCTTGCCTAGATGTATCATTGACCGGTGGGGTCCAGCCGGCCGTGACTCAGAATGTAGTGGGCGACAGTGGGGCCCACCGCCGACTGAAATAAAGAAAGAAACTCACCCGGCTGCAGGAGCGGAGGCTCGAACGCGCGCCCGGGGAGCTGAGAGGAGAAGAGAGCGCTGATAGCCAAGTGAGCGGGGAGGCTTTGCCTACCTTTATAGGGCAATTTATCCCCTTGAGGTGGGTCGGCAGCGGTGTCGGGCAGAGAAGTCGGGGACGACGGTGGCCGGCGGTGAGGGAAGGTCGGGAGCTTGGTGAGTGTCGAACGCGATCCTCGCGTTATGGTGAAGACGGTGACGCGGTCTTCAAGGGCCGAGGAGGTTCGGAGGTGGGTCGGCGTCGGCGCCGGTGACTCGGGAAGCTCCAGCGGTGGCGAACCACGAGCGACGAGGAGCTCGGACGAGGGTCGGGAAGCCGCGGCGCTGCGAGACGATCCTAGCTCAAGGAATTTGGCTCGGGACAAGAAAGCGATGGGAAGTTAGTTCGCGGAGTTGGGGAGAAGGAGATCGCCGCGGCTACAGGCACGAATACCCGATTACCTTTGGATGAACGGAGAGAGCGGCGTGGGAACTCAACGGAGGGTTTATGGCCTTATATACCGCCGGAGGAGCGCGGCAGGCGGCGCCCGTGCGGTCGCGTCGGAGCTGGTGGCGAGGCGGTAGGGCTGCAGCGGTGTTAATGCGAGTCCCGTCCGTGAAGACCCATCGCACGCCTCGCCCGGGGTGGTTGCTCTGCGTAGTCGCTTCCCCCTCCTTTGCCCGCGTGAAACGGCAGCGGATCGGCCGGGCGAAGCGACGCAGCGGGGAAAAGCCTGGGGCGGTGGCGCCAAGTCAAGGGCGACGGGAAGGGCGCAGGCTTTCCACCCGGGCAACGGGGTGACGCAGCGGGCGAGGTTGCATGCGCGCCACGGGAGCAAAAGCTCGCCGTGGTGCGCGCCGCGCGAGAGAAAGGGAGGGGCAGCGAAGGCCGACAGGGCGGGCCCATCGGTCAGCGGGAGAGGGGAGGGGAAAGCGCGATGGCGCGGATGAAGCCGCGTGGCGGAGAGGGTCGATCGGGCGGCCGGTGCGGTTTAAGTGAGGGGAACGGAGGAGATCGGCCGAGGCGATCGGTCGGCTGAGAGCGATGCCAGAGGCGGACGGGCCGGATGGGCCGAGGCGCGCGAGAAATCGCGGTATCCGCGCGAGCGGGGTAAGGAAGGCGGATCCGCTCGCGACGTGGCTCAATCCCACCCATCCAGTGTCGGACGGAGGCGGTGGATTTTCTGATTTCTTTTGGATTTTAAGTTTTGCTTTTAGAAATTACCGAAAAATCCCAATAAGTCCTAAAAATATGAAAATGCTTCCAAAAATTCCAGGAAAAATTCTCGAGGTTCTGGTAATATTCTCGACTTAATAAAATATTTCCAACTAAAGTTGGTATTTATTTTACTTTCTTCCTTATTTTCCATGCCATTGTTTTTCCGAAATAATATTCTATGCCCTAAATCCAATTTCTCTATTTACTTTTATGGATCATCTTTTGATTCTTGTTTACAATTGTTTGTCTTTCTCTTTTATAAATTCTTTAATTTCTCGAACCTTAACCAAATTCGTAAAAGCATCGAAAAATCCAAATCCAAATGGAATACATTGCAAAAGCAATTCAAAAGCTCCTCATTTCTAATTTCAAATTTTTGGGCTGTTACAAACCTACCCCCTTAAAAGAATCTCGACCTCGAGATTCAACTTAGCTAGTGAATGTGTCGGGTAATCTCTTCGTAGCTGGTCTTCACGCTCCTGTAGCTTCTTTCTTGGAGTGATGGCTCCATTGTACTCGGCACATGCGAATGGTTTGAGTTCGCGTCTTCTTTTCCACGGTATCCGAGATTTTAATCGGGCGCTCCTTGTAGGTTAGGTCTTCTTCAATCTCGATTGCCTCCAACGGAGCTTGATCCTCAGTACTGTAGACACTTCTTCAGCTTGGGACACATGGAAGACGTCGTGTATGTCGATAGATTCGGAGGTAGTGCAAGCTGGTAAGGCAACTTCCCCCTTTTTAGACACAATTGGGAATGGTCCAACATATCGTGGGGTAAGCTTGCCTTTGACCTTGAATCGTCTAACTCCTCGTAAGGGTGATACCTTCAGATAAACATGTTGTCCCACTTCAAAACTTAGTGGCCTTCTCCTCTTGTCTGCATAACTTTTCTGCCTGGACTGGGCTGCTTGCAGTCGATCTCTAATTAGGCGAACCTTTTCTTCAGCCTGACTTAAAGTATCTGGCCCGAAAATGTAGTTCTCCCCTACTTCTGACCAATGTAGAGGGGTTCGACATTGTCGACCATACAGGGCTTCGAAGGGTGACATCTGAAGACTGGCCTGGTAGCTGTTGTTATAAGCAAACTCAGCATAGGGTAGGCATCGATCCCAATCCTTAGAAAAATCTAGAGCACAAGCCCGAAGCATATCTTCCAATATCTGATTCACTCTCTCCGTTTGACCATCTGTCTGGGGGTGGTATGCGGTGCTAAAATCCAAGTAAGTACCGAGAGCTTCATGTAGGCTAGCCCAAAAATGCGAGGTGAACTGGGAACCTCGATCCGAGACTATCCGCTTTGGTACACCGTAAACATACTATGCGTGACATATATAGCTCGGCTAACTTATCTCCCTTGTATGTGGTTTTGACGGGATGAAATGTGCAACCTTAGTCACTGTCAATCACAACCCATACGAGTCATATCAGATTTGGTTCGTGGAAGTCCCGTGATAAAGTCCATCCCGACTTCTTCCCACTTCCACCGGGTATTTTCAATGGTTGTAGTAGTCCCGCTGGCCTCGATGTTCTGCTTTCACTCTCGACACACATCACAACAGGCTACATGTTCAGCTATGTCTCTCTTCATACGGGCCACAGTAGAATTGCTTCATACCGATACATCTTGGTGCTTCCGGTGTAGGGAGTACGAGAGCTATGAGCTTCCCTCAATATCAGATCCTTGAGATTCTTCTGATGAGGTACCACTATACGCTTCCCGTACCATAGAGTATCGTCCTGATCAATCTTCATGTTAGGAGCCTTCCCTGCTTCTACCAGTCCTTTCCATTTTATTATAGCTGGATCTTTTTGCTGAGCAACCGTAATCTGCTCCTCTAAACTTGGTTGAATTTCCATGGTAGCTAGAGTGCCTTTCTCTACTATCTCCAAGTTCAAGGCTTGCAGTTCTTTATATAAATCGGGTTGATGTTCCTGGACCATGAGATTATTGCAATAGGCCTTACGGCTTAAAGCATCCGCTACAACATTAGCCTTCCCTGGGTGGTAATGGACGCTCAGGTCATAGTCCTTAATCAACTCCAACCATCTCCTCTGCCTCAAGTTGAGGTGTGACTGGGTGAAGAAATATTTAAGGCTCTGGTGGTCCGTGTATATGTCACGTTGATTACCTATCGATAATGCCTCCAAATCTTCAATGCATGCACTACGGAGGCCAATTCCTGTGTCATGAGTAGGGTAGTTGGCTTCGTGAGGGCGAAGCCGCCTAGATGCATATGCCACTACCTTGCCTTCCCGCATTAGTACACATCCGAGCCCTTGATGTGAGGCATCACAATATACCTCAAAATCTTTGCGCACATCAGGCGTGGTTATTATAGGTGTGGTAGTCAATCTCTTCTTCAATTCTTGGAAGCTCTCTTCACATGACTTGGTCCATTCAAACTTTTTCTCCTTCTTGAGTAGTTGAGTCATTGGCCCGGCAATCCGAGAAAATCCTTCTATGAATCTCCTGTAGTACCCGCCAATCCGAGAAAGCTCCTCACTTCATGTGGAAGTTGGTTCTTTGCCACTCTACGATCACGCTATTTTGGCGGGATCAACAGATATTCCTCCAGTAGACACTATGTGTCCCAAGAAACTAATGTCATGAAGCCGAATTCACACTTGCTAAACTTTGCATATAATTGATGCTCCTTTAGCCTATCCAACACCAAAGCGCAGATGTTCGCATGCTCTTCAAAGATTCTTGGAGTATATAAGGATGTCGTCAATAAAGACCACGACAAACTTGTCCAAATACTCCATAAATATCTTGTTCATCGAGTTCATGAAGTAGGTCAGGGCATTGGTTAACCTAAAAGACATGATTTGTAAACTCATACAGCCCATATCTAGTGGTGAAAGCCGCCTTAGGTATATCTTCACTCTAATCTTCATTGATGATAGCCCGATCTTAGGTCTATTTTAGAGAATACCGTGGCTCCACCAAGTTGATCGAATAAATCATCAATCTGGGAGTGGGTATTTGTTCTTGATGGTTACTTCATTGAGGGCCTGTAATCCACACACATCCGAGTGGTGCCGTCTTTCTTCTTCACAAACAATACCGAGACCCCACGGTGAGGAGCTAGGTCGATAAATCCTTTTCCCGCAACTCCGGTTGCTTCTTCAATTCCTCTAATTCCTCCACCGTCATCCTATAAGGCCTTTTGGAGATTGGAGCGGCCCCGCTTCAAGTTGATAACAAATTCCGTGTCTCTATCTGGGGCATGCCAGGAGTTCATCAGGAACACTTCAGATAATCTTGCACCACGATCATCCTCCAAAGGTACGTCTTCACTATAGTAGACCGCACGCCCCATCGATAGGGTCGATCTACTTTTACTTTTATAGTCATCCGGGACATTTGACTAATTTCACCATCCGGTGGCACATTCTATGATCCTTGGTATCCGCTAACCAATCCATGCCTAGTATTATATCCAAGGTCCGAGAGTTTAGCACTATCAGTCCGCTAAAAGTCACACTTTTCCATAGTAATGGTCACTTTAGGACACACTAGGGTAGCGATGTCGGACCGGTGGTGAATTGAGCACCACTTGGTTCTTTAAGGTAAAGGTAGGTAACCCCAATTTATCAGCGTATCCTTTTGATATGAAGGAATGGGAAGCCCCCGAATCAAATAATACTTGTGCAGGTATGGTCTTAACAGAAAACGTACCCATCAGTACTCCGACGGCCTCCTTAGCTTCTTCGGCAGTGATGTGGTTGACTCGACCACGGTTCGGGGCCGATGCACTCTTGCTGCCTTGTGAGCCTTGATGCCCTCGGTTGGGTCTTTGGAGCTTGGCTGCGGTGAGGCATTCTGCCTCTGTGGACATTTGTTGGCGAAGTGCCCTGTTCGCCGCACCAAGCACTTGTAGCTGGCTATAGAGTTTGATCCTGCAGATTGACCACCCTGTAGAGAATTGCTTCCTGGACGGAACGATGGGGTTGAAGTCTTGAACTGATTAGGCTTCAAGGGAGAGGATGAATTATTAAAGAGTTTTTGGACAAATCTTCCCTGCGGTCGTTGAGTGACATCTTCCGCTACGATCGCCTCCAAGTTATTCCTCTCATTTTCCGAATCGGTGACTTGTTCACAAGTGGTGAAAGTCGTGAACTCTTGTGTGATCAATCGCACTGTAACTCTTCGCTCATCCCTTCAAAGAATCGGTCAATCTTTTCTTCCTCATCGCCTACATCTTTTGGGGCATACCGAGCCAATTGGGTGAACTTAGTGAGGTACTCATTAACTGACTTATTCCCTTGCTTGAGGGTGCGGAATTCGTTTTTCTTCATCCGCATTACTCCGGTTGGAACAAAGTTAGCCTTAAATGCGGTCTTAAATTCTTCCCAAGAAATAGCTTGTGTGCTTGTTTCTGTGGTGGTATCCTCCTGGCCCCTGGCGGCCAGGTAATTCTCCCACCATGCCGCAAAGACCGCACCGGTGGTGGGCGCGAACATGACTTTGTCTTCTTCTGCGCATTTAACTAAGCGCAGTTTCCTCTCGATATCCCGAAGCCAGTCTTCGGCTTCAAGTGGTTCTTCTGCCGCTGTAAAGGTTATTGGCCTTGTTCTCTGGAAATCTCCTAAGTCAGCTCCGTGCCCTCCTGAGCTTCCTTGCTGTCCTGCGTATATGGCTTGCAAAATCTGAGTTTGTTGTGCCATAACTTGGGCCATTGTAGGGTGTTCCGGAGGGTTTGGAAGGTTGTCATTTCCCTGGTCTTGAGTTACGCCTTGATCTTGAGTGAACCCCACGATTTGAGTCTACCTCTTTGGGTTTGTATTAGTCCGAGCCTGTAGTTCTTGGTGGCCATCTGCAGTGGTAGCCTTATACTCGGTGCTAGTTTTGTACGTAGGAGAGACAAGGGTGCCAACCCGCACAAGAAAAACAAGAAACCAAGACGAGGCAATTTCCAACATAAGGCGGTATCCACCATTCACTTAACCATGTCAACAATTACATAGCCACTTTGATGTCGGGCTTACAATTACATTACAATAATCAAAGTTCATAGGTCCGCAACTACGAAATAAAAAGGATGGATACATTAACTAAGATACATGAATTTAGTACTTGCATCACACTGCAAGTACATCACGACCCCATCTACTCCTCCGGATACCGTAGCGGATGGGCAGTAGTGCGGGGACTGAACGGAGCGACTCCCACCGAACTCCGACGGATCGAGTCATCGGCGCCCGAGGGCGCGTGGGGGCTACGGCTCTGGGAGGCTCTCCCGGTGCAGCCGGGGACCGGAGGCCGCGTGCTCTTACGCGCGTCATCCGAGTCGGGGCCGGATCTGGTGGTGGCGGTCTGGAGCTGCTGCAGGGTGGAGGCCCGTCGGAGCTGAACTTGAGGCGGCCACCTGCGCTGGGCTGCGCCAAGGCTGCTCGCTCTTGGCGAAGCTGCTCCGTAGCGCCACCACGAGCCGTGCCCGGTGGTAAGGCGCCGTCGAGAAGGGTGATCTCCTCAAAGGCTGCGGTGTGGCTGCGCCATAGCCCAGTGAGAGTGACCGGTGTGTTAGCGCAGGTCGTCCTCGCCCACCGGCAGTTTCGTCTCATTGTACCGCGCACCGTCCCGGCGCGATGGGTAGAAACGATAGGGCGTCGCGCGAATGGAAGTCTCATATATGTCACATACCGCGCCGCGCGGCGCGCGGCGTCCCGGATCGCGTCGCCTACGGTACCCCTCCGATGCTCGTGGTAAAGACATGAGGCTGATCTTGTTCGCTTTTGGGTAGATGTAGACCTGCATGGTCCAAGATTCATCTTCTCCTATGGTAGCCTTCATCCACGGTAGATAGGTTGCTCGTCGTAGCCCATGTAATGTAGAAGCTTGCGCAAGATGCTTGCGAATTCATTTTCATAGACACCGTGGCCCAAATAATCCCACCCCTTCATATCCCGCTCCCGCCATCCAGTAAATGTTATGGTTCCAGTGTTAGTACTTTTCCAAAATGTAATGAAAAATAGAGTAGAGCGATTCTAGGAAGGATACGAGTAAGAACATTATACTATGATTTTGGAAATTATTTTCTTGCTTTCATAAGTATTGTATTCCTAGGCCATCCTAAGGCTTTACCCTACGGTCGTATGCTCGATACCAGTATTTATCGGACCGGATTTTTAATTCGAATCTTCTCAGTGTTTCACCGCACTAATCCTGGATCGATAGTTAGTGCACACAGTACATTGTGAATCATTTCATACATCGCGTAATCAACCATTATATTACATAAACTGAATTACACCACGTCGGGTGATAGTTTACAAAGGGGCCGGCTAGGCCACATGTCTTCATTACATCAACGCAGCTGAAATTATAGCAAAATGACCCAAATCCACGTGCAAGCGCCGGTAGGGTAATGTGTACCATATATGCCACCCGGGTCCCGGTAACATAAATGTACACAACGCCTAGGGTCTACTTGTCTATGCCTAACCACCGAGGCCTACGCCTTAATTATCGCCTTTGCTTCCGTCGGCGTTGGCGGGGCCTCCTCATAAGCGTAGTGTTCTGAACTCTGTTTCAATTGTATCGCAATAGCGAGAATGAGCACTCCGACCCGTGCTCAAGAAGCCAACACACAAAATGCAATAATTATACATGCATGGCTTAATCAAAGGATGGTGGGCTCATTTTATTTTGCGAGAGTGCTTTTGAATACAATTATAGGAAAAATCCTGAGACCTAGCAATTTTAAACTCAAAACTTTTGTTTATAGAATAAGTTGATCATATACTTGACACGATTCCATCCACCATTACATGGCATCTGCGCCATATAGCATCTTTCAAATTATAGCCGCTTAACGTACCATCGGACAACACCGGGACAATTCCAAACCAGAGCGGTCCTTCGCCCTTCAAGTTTCCATTCGATTTCCAATGTTTTGAAACAGAACTATATCCAGCTAAGTTCCCATGTGCGCCCATGACCGTAAGCACGGCTATTCGAATAGTTTTGACTCTGCAGAGTTTGTACACTTTCACCACAAGAGATGAACTATCCTTTTTGCCAACATGCTTCCTTAGGCATGAGACCCGGATAATTTATCACAAAGCCTTTACCTTACTCCGATCTAGCTAGACACCACCCACGCCGAGGTTTCACCGTGAAGGGTTACACCACCACGATCGAAGCCCCTCTTGCGCCGTGTGAGTACAGTACACCTGTGCCTCACCGTGAGTAAACCAAGACACCCCGGCACCCACTTTCCTCGGTGATATCTGAACTAGACCCTTGCAAGTTATTCAGCTAGGTCGCACCCATTATAGACTTGTGGTTGTACTGTTTTACACGGTGGATATGACAAGATTCGGTCCTTAAAGTTACCTGGATGGTTCTACCACATTTCATGATTTGTGCTCCCACCGCACCACTACCACCCCCAAACCATCCATCCGGTGTTTAAGCAATTTTAGGATTTTCCAGAGGTAAAAATCTCGTGTCACCTACTACATCATTCCATCCATGACCGCCCCAAAACATTTCATACTTTGCAATTGTTGTTTTTGGGGCAGCTATGTACCCGCTTTATCTAGCATTACTAAGCATCGCAATATTTATTGGGACTTCTTGATAAAAGCTATGACAAGATAAGTTTTGCTAAGGCGACAAGGTTCACATGTCCAAACATTTCAACGGATCATTATAAGCAAGCATTACAGTAGGTGTATAGCTATCATTTCTGAAATGAACATATTTTGCCACATGAAATAACAGCATGCATGTTGATATTTTAAAAGAAAGTACTTTGCAAAATCATAGGTTCAAAATGATCAAGGTGTTAACTCGCCTTGCTCGCGGTGGTCTTGGTCTGGTCTTGAAGCTTCCAAGCTAGCTGCCTCAACCTCCTCTTCCCGAGCCTCGTATGCTATTTAATCGTGCGAAATACCCAAATAAAAGAAAAGCAACCTATCAACAAAATATCACCAGAAATTCAAATGAACTCCAAAAATTATGGTTCTGGTTCCATTAGATAGATCTTGAATTTAAATGAATTTAGAAATTTGTTTCATTCAATTTGGAGCTAAATTGAAGAAATTATAAGCGATCAAAGTTCTCGGTTCAGTCAAATCCAAAAATAATCAAATTCGACATGTGGGGCCCATGTCACCCCGATTCATTTTAATTTCCATTTTATTTACTTTTTTCTTCTCGTACTCGACATGTGGGTCCTAGTTCTTGCTCATGGGGTCCACATGTCGATGCGGTCCTGCCTAGATGTATTCTCGACCGGTGGGGTCCAGTGATCGTGACTCGAATGAATGTAGTGGGCGGCAGTGGGGCCCACCGCCGACTGAAATAAAAGAAAGAAAACTCACCCGGCGCTGCGGGCCGGAGGCTCAACGCGCGCCCGGGAGCCGAGAGGAGAAGAGAGCGCCGATAGCCAAGTGAGCGGGAGGCTTTGCCTACCTTTATAGGGCAATTTATCCCCTTGAGGTGGGTCGGCGGTGTCGGCGCGAGAAGTCGGGGCGACGGTGGCGGCGGTGAGGAAGGTCGGGAGCTTGGGTGAGTGTCGAACGCGATCCTCGCGTTATGGTGAAGACGGTGGCGCGGTCTTCAAGGGCCGAGGAGGTTCGGAGGTGGGTCGGCGAGCGGCGGCGGTGACTCGGAAGCTCGAGCGGTGGCGAACCACGAGCGGCGAGGAGCTCGGACGAGGGCGGGAAGCCGCGGCGCTCGAGACGATCCTAGCTCAAGGAATTTGGCTCAGGGCGAAACAGCGATGGGAAGTTAGTTCACGGAGTTGGGGAGAAGGAGATCGCCGGCGCTACGAGGCACGAATACCCGATTACCTTTGGATGAACGGAGAGCGGCGTGGGAACTCAACGGAGGGTTTATGGCCTTATATACCGCCGGAGGAGCCGGCACGGCGGCGCCCGTGCGGTCGCGTCGGGCCGGTGGCGGGGCGGTAGGGCTGCGGCGGTGTTAATGCAGTCTGTCCGTGAAGACCCACTCGCACGCCTACGCCCGGGGTGGTTGCCTCTGCGTGGCGCTTCCCTCCTCCTTTTGCCGCGTGAAACGGCGTGGATCGGCCGGGCGAAGCGACGCAGCGGGGAAAAGCCTGGGGCGGTGGCGCCAAGTCAAGGGCGACGGGAAGGGCGCAGGCTTTCCACCCGGGCAACGGGGTGACGCAGCGGGGCGAGGCTGTGCATGCGCGCCACGGGGAGCAAAAGCTCTCCGTGGTGCCGATGCGCCCGGCGGAGAGAAAGGAGCGGGGCAGCGACGGCGGCGGTGGCGGCCCATCGGTCAGCGGGAGAGGGGAGGGGAAAGCGCGATGGCGCGGATGAAGCCGCGTGGCGGAGAGGGTCGATCGGGCGGCCGGTGCGGTTTAAGTGAGGGGAACGGAGAGATCGGCCGAGGCGATCGGTCGGAGAGCGATGCGAGAGGCGACGGCGGATGGGCCGAGGCGCGCGAGGGAAATCGCGGTATCCCACGCGCGAGCGGGTAAGGAAGGCGGGATCCGCTGGCGACGTGGCTCAATCCCACCCATCCAGTGTCGGACGGAGGCGGTGGATTTTCTGATTTCTTTTGGATTTTAAGTTTTGCTTTTAGAAATTACGAGAAAATCCCAATAAGTCCTAAAAATATGAAAATGCTTCCAAAAATTCCAGAAAAATTCTCGGAGGTTCTGGTAATATTCGACTTAATAAAAATATTTCCAACTAAAGTTGGTATTTATTTTACTTTCTTCCCTTATTTTCCATGCCATTGTTTTTCCAGAAATAATATTCTATGCCCTAAATCCAATTTCTCTATTTACTTTTATGGATCATCTTTTCAGATTCTTGTTTACAATTGTTTGTCTTTCTCTTTTATAAATTCTTTAATTTCTGGAACCTTAACCAAATTCAGAAAAGCATCGAAAAATCCAAATCCAAATGGAATACATTGCAAAAGCAATTCAAAAGCTCCTCATTTCTAATTTCAAATTTTTGGGCTGTTACATCTACTGAGCGCCAATCAGTCGTACACTCTAACTTGTAGCCTGGGCTACACGGAATCCCCTCTACGACAACCATCACCCTCGGAGTAGCCCCACTCGCGGGAAAATCATAAAACAACTTAGGAAAAGGCGCCCTCAGGTGATGCAGTATCCTCCCTAGCATCAGGATGTACTCCCCATGGATCCTATCAGCAGGAATATAATGCCGAGCCATCCTGCAAAAATTTATGGTTCTATATTAGCTTAAATATAGAAATATGCTCCAAGATAGATAAGATTTTAATATAATATTTTTGAAGCAGAACAGAACAGAAACCGATATTATGATAAGAATTAAATAAAACTTAGTGCAATATAGCAAGTGTGAAATTCCACTTAATCCTATCTACAGCCTCTACGTTATTAGTGTGGCTCTATCTTATTGCTCTGATACCACCTGTGACGCCCCACGCATTATTATCCTCCGGATAACCGCATGGGACAAACGGATTACTATTTGCCTGATCAGTAGAACATTGCTCCGGCAAATGGTAAACCCTTACCAGAGTTGCGCATCGGAACAATAACATAGATACTGTAGATTTTATTACAGCAATGGCCACATGGCCTACAGTCTGGTCTTACAAAAGCACCATAATTAACAAAAGTAAGACTAATACCCCAGGGCTTCTCTGCCCACTCCACTTGGCCTTCTACTCGTCCCAGCCGAAGTATACGGGGTCCACCTCGCCTTGCTCCTCGTAATCTCCCTCCTCCTCTCCAGTCGACTCGACGCCACTTGCTTCCCCTTCATCCGGCTCGTAAGCTTCTTCGAGCGGATTAGGGTCTAACAAAGGAGGTTAATAGCAAGGGTGAGTACCACGGTACTCACCAAGCATAATAGCAACAAATGCACTTATATGTTCTCATGTCCTTAGTCCAGATTCTAACTTCTACATTCTGAAATTAATATTACAAAAATATCCATTCTTGCATTTTTAATTCTCAAATGATTTCTATTTTTCACCCAGTAAGGTACGATCCCTAGTGATCACTGTAGTCCACATTCCAGTGAACTAGCATGAATTCATGATTTTATGAGCACTGCGCATGCTTGTACCACTGTACCCAAAGCTGCTCTGAACATTCTTAACTAGGTTCTTCCACACTGCCTTAGGTATGGAATCCAGTTCAGATTTCAGAACCTTTCTCCGATTACGTTATTCCATCCACCAGCCTATCTATTATCCATCGGTGTACCAAGTCGCTCAGTGTTTGGTTGGACCGGCTCCCGGCCAAACACTCCACCTAACGCATATAGCGTCTAGGACTTACTCACTTCCAGACTTGCGTTACTGGTCCTAAGCTTCATCCATTTCTTTACTCACACATAAATACTTATCCTATGTGGTGGACTGGTTAACGTAACGGGATACTAATTTCTGCCAGTCCAAAACGGGGAAATGGCTGGTACGATAATTATGGTTCCCTATCCGAGTGAAAACGGGGTAAGTCCTTACATCATAGCCCTATGTAAAGAGGTCTGCCTAGCCTCTCTGCATCCTTTCCCGGAACCTCTTCACCAATACATCTCTGCTTGTGGGCTTGCTGCTCTTCTCAGCAGTACCACATTTGTTCATTTCTTCTCTTACTTTCTCTCTTTCTTTTTCTCCTCTTTTCTGTTCTCATCTTACTTATCATAACATCATCATCCTCTGATTTACTTTTAAAACAATGGTTTTCATGCATTTAAATAGAATTACTACTTTTGCTGGAAATACACGTATTTTTAACATAACTATGTGCCTGATCAAAGATGAGCTTGCCTGAGTCGTAGTGTAACACAGAACTGATGAAAACCGAGTTTGCTTCCTCGAGTGATGCTCGCTTAGATTCGGCAATTTTAACGCTAATTTACAACTAAAATACTTACAATTACTAATTTTAGAAGAGTTACAAATAAATAGATAAATATCCCCCTCTCTCTATTAACTTATTTCTAGCAGGGAAAATCTTATATCTATATTTACGGGGCTTTTAACTAGGTTTATTTTTATAATAGATTATATCAAGGAAATAGCCAAAGAAAGAATAAATATAGCCTCAAAAATCTGGTCTTATTGAGCTTGTTGCATAAATTCCTTGGCCTCAACACAGGCACACGGCCTGCCTGGCCCACTGGCCTTACGCACGCATGCGGCTCGGTCTAAAAGCAGCCGGCAGCAGCGGCACTCCTCCTTCCCCCCTTCTCACGCCAATTCCCCTCCCCTCTCTCTATCCCCCGCCACCTCTCTCACCTCAAAATTTTGATTCACTCTTTCCGTTTGACCATCCGTCTGGGGGTGATAAGCCGTGCTAAAATTTAATTGGCTACCCAAGGCTTTATTTAAACTTTGCCAAAATCCAGAAGTAAAAACTGATCCTCGATCTGAGGTGATAGTTCTAGGTATTCCATGCTACGAAACAATCCGTTCCACATATAATTCTGCCAATTTATCCACTGAATATTTTTGGTTGATGGCAATAAAATGAGCTGATTTTGTTAAACGATCTACTGTAACCCGAATAGCATCTCTCTTTTTAAGGGTAACAGGTAGACCTGTAATAAAATCCATGCATATATCTTCCCATTTCCATTCTGGAATTTCTAATGGTTTTAATAGTTCTGTTGGTTGTTGATGTTCCACCTTAATCTTCTGACAAGAATCACATTGACCCACATACAGTGCTATTTCTCTTTTCATGTTAGCCCACCAGAAATTTTCTTTTAAATCACGATACATTTTGGTTCCTCCAGGGTGAATAGCATATGGAGTGTCATGAGCTTCTCGTAAGATAGTTTCTTTAATAGTATCATCTTTTGGTACGCAAATCCGATTTTGCCTCCATAGGGTCTCTTGATCATCTAAGCGAAACTCTGATGGCTGTCCTTCTTTGATTCTTCGGATCTCTTCCCTGATGAATGAATCCAACATTTGCTTTTCTCTAATCTTATCTAGTAGAGTTGGGTGAAATGTCATGGCTGCTATAGTGGCTTGAGTAGTAGATGCTCTGACTTCTATTCTCATTTTGGCTAACTCTTGGGTGATTTCTGAAATAGGATTTTCAAGTATAGCCTGGTGGCATTTAACTTTTCGAGGGTAAGATATGTGGGGAACCCATATCTATTGGCATAAAATGACTGCCATTTAGCCAAGTGTGAAATAGGAGGATCATGTAAACAACTCCAGCATTACTGGCGGCAGAATTTCCGTTTGGAAGAAAAGGACAAGGCATTCCATCAAATTAGAAGTCACACATCACATTTTTTCAGTTCAGAAAACAGGAGCAACAGAAACAAGACACCATACTATGTCTCCGTTCAAAAAGAAAGAAAAAATGCACACTATTTGTTAGACCATGTGGCTAGATTTAAGATATTTTAGTGATGAATAATTGACAATGGTTAATTTGTGATGATGAATAATTGGTAATTTTGTTTAACGATGTTATGCAAGTTGTGTCGCGTGTGTGCGGACTGATGATTGGTTAAGTTGGGACGAACTTGTGCCGGGAAAAATATTCTTTGGTCTTTGCATGTGCAGGTTAAGCATAGAGGTGATCATGGTTGGTGACGAGGTGGACCGGGACTATGATGGGGAGATCCAAGGTTCAGACGATTAAGGAGGTCACGACATGGTTGATCTCATGCTTGGGGCGCATGGAGATCAGAGATGGATGAAACGTGTTGGAGCTATAGAGGTGCGGTCCGGAGGCTACGACATGTGGTGGATGATGCGTGGAGAAGCTACAGGAGGTGCGGTCCTAGAGGCTTCGACACGCGCGTTAGAAAAATTGGAATTTTGGAAAACCCGTGTTAGAAAGAGTTTCGGCTCCCTTTGCTGTTGGAATTGGATTAGAATTTGTGGCTTAGGATAAGCCCAGGTTTTGGACCCTAGACTGTAAATAGAGGTGGGGTTAGAGGCTTACCCCATGGCTTTTGGAGAGACTAATCTCGTGCTAGGGTTTAGGGGTGTTAAGAGAGGGCACTTTGTAGCCACCATGATTCAGAAATAAAGTTTAGATCTATTCTAGAAAAAAAATACGCATTGATCTATGTCTAGGTATTTTTCTTGCTTACATACATGAATCAGTTTTAATTAAAAATTGATTGGAAAATTGAGTGAGAACGTGCACGTTTACAACTCGTTATCTAGTTGCTACAGTAACTGCTACAGTGCACACTATAGTGTTTGCTGCAGTGTTGATTAGGGGTGAAAATGGGTCGGGTTAATCCCGATCGATCCGGCACCGAATCCGATTGATACCGAATCCGAATAGTACCGAATCCGGCGAAAAAAATATGGGTTAGGATATGGTAACAGCAATATCCGTCCGAATCCGATACGTCTTCAAGTATGATTTCAGGTTAGTGCTACTATTTGACGTTGCATTTTCTTTTGTAATGGTAAAATAAAATCTTCCACATCAGCTATTAAATAGTAACATCAAGTTAGTGCGTCCTATTCCATTTACTGCACTGTATGCATTCCTTACAAACAAGTAGGGGTGCAAACGAATTGGGTTAATCCCGACCGATCCGACACCGAATCCGATTGGTACCGAATCCGATTGATACCGAATCCGGAGAAAAAATATGGGTTAGGATATGGTAACAGCAATATCCGTCCAAATCCGATCCGTTTTCACCCCTAGTGTTGATACAGTAATTGCTACAGTAAAATCGACCAAATATCCTTTTTTGCTATTTCTATTTTTCAGATTAATAAATTAGAAGACAGAAAATTTGAAAAAAAAAGCTTCCGCTAGGCGTTGCAATCATTCACCCCCCTCTGATTGCCATCGACTATCCTACAAGTGATATCAGAGCAGGTTTATTTTTCTAATTGATCTTAACCGGTGATTAGAAAATATGTCGACGGATAGGTATTCCACAAAAAACATGTGTTTTCGATGGTGTTAATTTTCAGTATTGGAAAGCAAAGATGGAGACATATATTCAAGCTTAAGGCTTTGCAATATGGGAGAAGGTCTACAAGCCTTATCAAGTGCCCGAGAACGATGCTGTGTCAGCAGCAAATATAGCACAAGTGGAGGCAAATAGCAAGGAAAGGAACCTGATAATTCAAGGACTAGGAATGAGTGATTTTGATCGTGTTGTGCATCTTAAATCCGCATATGAGGTATGGAAAACACTATGTGATTATCATGGGGGTTCATCTACTATTAAAGAGGTACGTCAAGATATGTACAAAAAGGATTACATGCGTTTTGAGATGAAACCTGGTGAATCAATAGATGATTTCTTTGCTCGTTTTAATAAAATTCTTAGTAACCTACGTACTGTTAATGTTACGTATACTGATGTTGAAAATACACGTCAATTACTTGGAGCATTAGATATGTCTATATGGGAGATGAAGGTTACATCCATTAGAGAATCTACTGTCATGAGTACACTTACATTAGATGTACTTTATTCTAAGTTGAAAACTCATGAATTAGATATTTTTGCTAGAAAAAATAATGGTAATAAATTAATTACTTTAGCTTCACAATCTAGCAAGTCTAATGGTGATAATTCTTCTACTAGCTATGCTTTGTGTTCTTTGTCTTCACTAACCAATGAACAGGTAGAGCAACTCCCGAAAGATGATTTGACACTCATCTCTACACGTTTCACAAGAGCTTTGCAGAATGTGAGATCAAGAAAGAGAGAAAATTTTGGACCTCAAAGGTGCTATGAGTGTGATGATATCAATCATATTCGTCCCAAATGTCCAAAGTTTCTAGCAAGATTTGCAAGGGAAGAGAATGAGAAGGAAAAAGAGATGGAGAAAGAAAAAAGGAAGAATAAAAAGAAGGGCTATATGAATCGCAAGGTGGTGCATCGTGTTCTTTCGGCTCTTGGGCAAATTAATCTAAGTGATGTAGACACGGACAGGGAGAATGATACTCCCAAAGACAAGAAAGATTTAACTGGGTTGTGTCTAATGGTAAGTAGCAAAAGCTCCACTGACAATGATGATCTTGACAGCGATAACTACAATGAGGTAGAACCTTCTTATGATAATTTAGCTAAAGCTGTTGCTAAACTTGGTACTTTGCTAAAAAAAAGAAAGATAAAAAGATTAAGAAATACGATACTTTGATTGAATCTCTAAATTATGAAATTGCAAGACTTAGAGTTTTAATTCCTGATGATGAATCTTGTGAGTCTTGTCAAATTTTACATTCTGAGTTAGAGAATGCTAAGTCACTTAATGCTTTAAACATGGATCAACTTAGAGATGTAACTGCTAAATTTGATGAATTAAGATTAGCACATAACTCTTGTGATGAAAAATTGAAATGTGCTAATGATGAAATTGGAAAGCTCAATTTTAGTTCTTCATGTTTAGAATCAAGTATTTCAAATGTTGTTTCTAAAACTTGTTCTAAATATGAATTATTAGAAGCTAGACTTAACTCATCTCAGGAAACAATTCAACAGATGCTTTATAATAAGATATCTTCTTATTCTAAATGTCCTAAGCTTAACACAAAAATAGAAGCATTAACTAGACAACTTAATGATTTTGCTGAAAAAAAAGCTTGGCTCAGTCTATTGTTTCTAAAAATCTTGTGAATGAATCTGTTAAATGCACAACTTGTCCCATTCTAGCTAAAGAAAATGAGTACCTGAAAGACACTTTAGAGAGATTTTCTTTTGGTAAGAAAAAATTGAATATGATACTAGATAAGTCAAAAACAAGTTTGAAAAATCATGGTCTAGGATTTAATTTTATTGAGCATGCCAAGAATAATCCTCCTAAGGTTATTAAGCCTCTTGAACCTGGAAAAATTGAAGTGAAACTTGAACCAAAACAAACTGTGTTTAAATCTACTGGTTTTATGTAAAGTTCATCGAATAATAATGTAGGTGCTAACTCATTATCTCAAAAGAATTTTGGTTTTGTCAAATTCCATTGCACCTACTGTGGAAGAGATGGACACTTACATGAATTTTGCTTTAGGCGAGCGAAGAAAGAGAAGAAGGAAAGATTAAATGCTTTAAGATAAAAACGTGCAATCTCTTTTGTTCCTAGAACTAATGTGAAAGCTAAGTTTTTAGAGAATTTTTATGATGATTTTAAATCTGCTTCACATGCTGGTTTGGGATATAATTCAAATAAGTCACGTTCTTTTTGGCATTTTGATCATCCATATGCACGTGATTTTAGTTCTAACTTTGTTGCTCCTATTTGTCATGTGTCTCAGTACTGGATTCTTAGATCTTATTTCACTAACCCAAGTACTGTGAGATCGATGTTTCCTGTGATGTAAGAACAGCTGATAGGGATGGAGAACATGAGCTAGATTGAGTTATGGTCTTTTACATCATTACTTGATTAGAACAATTGATGATTCTTCACTATCTTTGATGGCTTTCAAGAGATTTCACTTTTTGAGAGACCATGTGGAAAAGGTGATGTTGTTTTACATCTTGTTAAATTCTTAAGTTGCTGATATGCACACGAAATCGCTTGATACTTCTCGTTTTCCTCATTTGCGAAGTGAGTTGGGCGTATTACATCTTGTGGAATTATTCTACGGGGGAGCTTGTTATTTAAAAATTTCAGAAGCTTTGTTTATTATCCTTGTCAAATAAATCAATAAGTCCAAGTCATTGAAATTAAATGAGTTATAGAGCTCTCTTTATCATATTTACTTATATGTTGTGTAGCTTTGATCATGACTGATTATAATTAATTTGCAATACTTGAACTAAAATATGACATGACGGAATACTTTGACTAGATTGATTATAGATAGTACTCTACGATGTTCATCAAAAAGATTAGCTTGATTGTGAGTCTTATTTGAAATTTTGGCTATGAGGCTTGCATGTTTCATATGGCGATCTTTTATGATCACTCAATTTGGCATGTTATAAAAAAATGAGAAAGAGAATTGAAAAGATGTATGCTTCAAGCATGCCACCATCTAAAGTAAGTATGCTACAAGTATTTCATTATGAAAAGAAATATGCTACAAGCATGCCACATGTCTATGAATTAAGTGTGGAGCAGTAGGTTGTTATATGAAACGCTAGCTCGTCTGGATTTAAAATTTGCTTCACTTTTAGGCTTTGACTTTTTGTTGTAATATTTTATTGTGCTCTTTATAATTGATTTGGTCATTGTTGAGATGTCTGTTATTAATATAAATTGCTTAATCATGCTCAAGACTGGTTTTGACATTGCTATATAATATATGATTTTATATGATCTAGATAGCTCTACTCAAAATATGGCTTGATTGCTTTAGTAAGTCAAATGCAAAGTGACTTTATAATCTACAAAGCTTCTTGATTTTTACTATCATTGCTCCTTCTTAGAATTATCTTTTCTTTAAATTTTCTTGATGATTACATTGCCAAAGGGGGAGAGATTTGGTGTGTTTTGCGAGAAATTAAAAACAATTTGGGGAGAATAAAATTGCCTTTCTTGTGTTGAGGGTGAGAGATTTGAGACTTATAGTTTAAAATGCTTTTTCGGCTTCAGTTCTTCACTTATATCTATTTGAAGCTAATTCAGCACATAATTTTGTGGTGTTGTCAATGTATTCATCAAGGGGATATTGTTAGACCATGTGGCTAGATTTAATATATTTTGGTGATGAATAATTGACAATGGCTAATTTGTGATGATGAATAATTGGTAATTTTGTTTAGCGGTGTTATGCGAGTTATGTCGCGTGTGTACGGACTGATGATTGGTCAAGTTGGGACGAACTTATGCCGGAAAAAATATTCTTTGGTCTTTGCATGTGCAGGTTGAGTATAGATACTATCATGTTGGTAGCGAGGTGGACCGAGACTATGATGGGGAGATCCGAGGTTCAGACGGTTAAGGAGGTCACGAACGAGATGGTTAGGCTCATGCTTGGGGTGCATGGAGATCAGAGATGGATGAAACGTGTTGGAGCTATGGAGGTGCGGTCCGGAGGCTACGACATATGGTGGATGATGCGTAGAGAAGCTACGGGAGGTGCGGTCCTAGAGGCTTCGACACGCGCGTTAGAAAAATTGGAAGTTTGAAAAACCCGTCTTAGGAAGGGTTTCGGGTCCCTTTGCTGTTGGAATTGGATTAGAATTCGTGGCTTAGAATAAACCCAGGTTTTGGACCCTAGACTATAAATATAGGTGGGGTTGAAGGCTAACCCCATGGCTTTTGGAGAGACTAATTTCGTACTAGGGTTTAGAGGTGTTAAGAGAGGGCACTTTGTAGCCACTATGATTCAGAAATAAAGTTTAGATCTATTTCAGAAAGAGACGCGTGAACAGCAACCGAGCGTTCCTGTCTTGCGCAGGTGAACAAAAAGTATTGAGCGACGACGGGAAAACTGGTTGATGGACTCGATGGTAGCGAGCGGTGCCATGTCGTTTTCGTGCTAATTGGAAAAAGGCGAGCGACGGCCAAGACTCGATCTGATCTTTTTTTGGTTTTTTAATTTTTATGGATTCTCCATGTATTAATCTATGTCTAGGTATTTTTCTTGCATACATACATGAATCACTTTTAATTAAAAATTGATTAGAAGATTGAGCGGAAACGTGCACGTTTACAACTCGTTATCTAGTCGCTACAGTAACTGCTTTAGTGCGCACTACAGTGTTTGCTGCAGTGTTGTTACAGTACTCTGCTACCGTATCGCTACAGTATTGCTACGGTAAAATCAAAAAAATCCCTTGTTTTTTTTTTGCTATTTCTATTTTTCAGATTAATATATTAGAAGACAGGAAATTTGAAAAAAAAAAACTTCCGCTAGGCGTTGCAATCATTAACCCCTCTGATTGCCATCGATGATCCTACACTATTTCATTAGAATTATCTAACAATGTGAAGTTCCAGGGAAGATGTTATAACACAGGAGGCATACCCCTTTTCCCTACAATTCTAAACAACCAAGACATTCACAATTTGGCTGCTGAGTGTGGGGTTTTAACTAAAACTGAAATATCACCATACGCTGCTTCTTGTTGTACATCAATGTAATCATAACTCTTCAAGGCCTACATGAAGAATCAAATTGCCATCAAAATAGAAGCCCAACACCAGCCCCAGAAAGGAGTATACCTGCTGCTGTGCAAACTAACTATATAGCAGTGATATGTCAAAACAAGACACTAGCTTCAGTTATCAAAGTTACCAATGTTTCGAAAAATATCCGCGCAGCATGTTTTCTTGATCTCCCTTCTAATATTCTGTTCAATCTGAGCTTTCCGGCTTGATCTTTAAAAGTACTGTGCCAGTCCTGCAAGGCAATATGACAGAAAAAAAGATCAAAATATGCAACTGAACAAGATGAAGTAATCTTCACTCGAAATAGAGCACTACCATGAAAAATTGCATTGCCTTGTCCTAGCAGACATGCTTCCCAATCCTGTGCCCCCAGTACCTGCACCTGACATCTCTCCACAGGTTATCTTCATCATATTCTTCGTTGAATGGAAACGGAGATGGCTCAGGCACTGGCTGAGGTGATGGAACATGTTCTGGTGGATTCCATTCAACATCAGAGGGATGTCGGGGGAGCTCAGGTGCTATATCTGTTGGTGCATCTGCATTGCCTGCTGGTGACCTTGGGGAGACATTTGGTGTCCCAGCAACCCCATTATAAGGCTCATCATAGGTAGAATCAGAATTGGAAGCATTTACAGTAGGGTAGTTTCTCCCATGAATTCCATGCAGATTGGTGCACACCCCCTGCAAACAAGCAATCCTATGCCACTGATAGCTTTCATGACATTTGGAACTAATCTATATAGATGTGGAATCACAGGAATATATCAGAGGTAAATTCCATCAGCAATCCTGGCCCCTCCAGCACAAGATCTTCAATCTTGTCTAGTTACAATTTTGCATAGGAAGATCTAGTACAGTCACAATTTCTACTTTCTGGTAATCCCTTTTTTTTCCTCGGAAAACAAGTTCCACAAAAGTATAGCTATGTAGGTTTTGTTTGGTTGTTGGCCACCAATGCTAAGTCAATATTTGGTAGTGGCCAAATGTGTGGCATAAAGCCAAGTTGGGTTGTTTGGCTTGAAGCCAACAGAGAAAATTAACCAAACTTTTTTGAAGGACAGTTGAGATTGGAAGGTGGTTTTTCTAAATTTTGGCAGACAGGATTTGAACTTTTCTCTGGGGCAAAAAGGTAGCCAACTTTTGTTGCCATGCTAATTTTTAGCCATGAAGCAAATAATGGCGAAGTCAGGCAGACAGAAAATTTGGTTGGCTGTTTGCCTGTTTCAGATGTCAACCAAAACACATTCCTAGCCATCTTAAGCCTGCTGAACACTACCTAAAAACTGAGAGAATGGAGTGGTTGATAGCTTAGTGTTCTGAACAGTACCTTGCTCAATGTAAGATGCTGGTTGACGGGATATCGAATTGTTCAAAAACCAGAAAAGACACAAATATACTTAATCCACATATGAATGTGTTATTTGTATCATTAAGATGAATTACTGGATTAGAGCTTAATTGAAATTCTTAGCTGTGGTATGAGACTTGCATGCAAAATTTGAAGTTAGGCAAGATAAGTAATCTTGTAGCAGATGAGGGATATCTGGTTATATTTACACAAGAATATAAGTAATCTTGTAGCAGATGAGGGATATCTGGTTATATTTACACAAGAATATTCTCTTACCGTCAAGATAAGTTTTATGGAAGATGCTATCTTTTTGGCAAGTATTGTTCAATCTGTAAATGCTCAAGGCTGCCTGATGGACCTTCCTCTTGCAAAGCAGATCAGGCAGTTCATCATCTTCAATTTGTTTCTTCATATAGCTGTGCAAGAGATTAAGTTTAATCACCAATATACATGAAAAAAGTACCTCAGGAAATCATACTAACATGGCATAGCTTGTTACTGATGTTTTATGCAGTAGCAAAGCAAAAATAGATAGATCTGAACTACAATTATTGATAGAATGAGTTAACCTAGTAAGAACTTCCATAGTTGCTGAATAACTCATTCATGGATATGATGATCAGGATACCCTGGAGCTATGCACAGAATTTTGACAGTAAAAATCTCGGTCAGAACTCAGAACTACTCTGTAGCATGCTTGCTAAATTCTCTAAAAAAGATATCACATGTAGTGTTCATAAAAATGAAGGTCCAATCAATTAATTGCGTGTGATATCAATGTATTTAATTTTTATACGTAAAAATTGATCCAGAATCATTCCCACTGCCACGAAAATTGTGGCTCAAACGGTTTTCCTTGCTAACACTAAAAGTTTTTGCATGACCAGAAATTACCATGGTTACCAACTTTCCAATAAAGCATTATTTCATGACATAAAACTAATAGTTGGTGAAGAAATGCACACATAAAAAAGTAGAAGCTTTATTTAGTCATGAACCATATCTAAATCCAACATGATATTGAACTCACATTCCTCATAAACTTAATAAAAAAAAGTAGCCAAATTAGGCTGCAGCCGAGAGGAGTCAGTGAGTCACAAAATATGTTAAGAGATTCACCCCCCAACGACGAAATTAAGAAACAACTTTCTTTACAAAAATGTGCAACTGAAAATAATGCATATCAAAGAGATGACAATGCAACCCATATAGAGAGCGTAATAGGCACACCTTCAATAACAAGGCGCTTTATCAAATAAGAAGCTTGAACCATTGCTTCCTGTTTGTCTGAGGGCATTATTCACGTAACGCAGCACAAGAGATGTTTTCCCTACTCGCCCTGTAGCAAGAGAAAATAGCATGACAGTATTAAAGGAACTAGGGCCAGTTTATTCTAACTTAAAGCTCAGGCCTATCAGTAAGATAAGTTTAAGGGCCAAATGGTCAGTCGATATGTTATCACACAGCTTAAACGCCTCTTCCATAGAAAAGCAGAAACCAATGAGAGTAGCTTACAGGGCTTATGGGTTTGCTAGGGCTTATAAGCTAAGCCTAAGAAGTCTGTCTATAGCCACAAGACAATCACAGTATCACACTGCTCGTTTGTCTAGTAAGTAATAACACTAATGCATAACTAAGAGTCCATAGCACCATGCCCCCAGCATATTTTAGACGATAATACCATATTATCATGCTACCTGCTAGGCTCAGCCGGATTTCTTCTTGCCATGCCTATCCATAATCCGTACCCACTTCCCAACAAATATACCAAAAGAAGCTTGTACTGCTCTTCCTTCGAAATCCCTTTGGGGCTTGTTTGGATGCATTGTGATACGATTCAATCCCTTTGGATGGACAGGGGATTTGAACTAAAATCCCTTCCAATATGAAAGGATAGGGTCTAATCCTTCCCTATCCAAACAAGCCCTTACAAAGTAATACACAACTTTGTCACCAAATTACCCAAATGCCTTCATTATTTAATCATATAAGTCCAGTCCATATCCTAATCCCACTGTCCCCACCACTGCTGCTAGCGCTAATCCTCTTTCTATTACAAAAGAAGAGCAATTGTCAGTTTATTTCACCCTTAGCCCACTCAATCTCTCACCCCACAAACTGCGCCACACCTTCAGGCAAATGATCCGCTAAAATCGCAGCTACCAACACACGAGGCACATTATCGTATCAAATCATCCATCAATTCAGCATAAGGTACACAACTACACGCCTAGAACTGCACGGGGGTAAGACGTAAACCCTAGACTGTTAATAGCACGCACTAAAAGGGGAAGAACACATACAGAGAATAGGCGCGATTTGCCCGAATCTCGCAGTGACTCGATGTTGTGAGCTAAACGCAAGCGGAGGATCGTGATCCGGCGCAAATGCTCGCGGCTCTGACAAGTGGAAGGATTGGGGATCAGAAGGGGGGCCATACCATCGCCGAGGAGGACGAGCTTGAAGAAGAGGCTGGGCGGCCTCGAGCCTACCGGCGGCGAGAGGTGGAAGCCTCCAGGAGCCGGCGCCTCACACCCCCTTCTGATCGGCTTGCTCAGGAGAAGTGGGCGACGGGAGAGATGGAGGAATCGTGGAGCTGCAACCCGCACGTATGCGGGCCAGGCCGCCCAAATCGGGCACGGGCTAATTCCAGGCACATCTGGTAGTCTTAATGGGCGGTCCTCCTCAGTTCGGGCTCAGGCCACTCAGGCCCGGTTATTTGCGCCGCACAACACGGCCGACTACTGCCTACTGGGCCTAAAATTTAAGCCCAGGCGGTCTTAAACTTATGGCCAGGCTGGGCTGGTCAAAACTGGGCCTTAGGGCCGATTGAATTTTTTGGAACCTTTTCCTCTAAGAAAAGGAATTATTAGGAACTATTCGACTCCTCTCTTTTCAAACACGCCCTTAGTGATTAAGGGTATCTTCTTTTCAATTTGTAAAAACTATTTTTAGGTTTTCTACAATAACTACTTTCAAACGAAATATCCTTTTAAGACAGGATTTACAAGTTGGTCGAAGTACACACTATAATAACTTCATTTATATCGGTCAAAACCGCACATGAGTTTCTATTACTCCGTGCTCTCTCTAACAACAACCCAAAAGAAGTCGCAGCCAAAAGTTATAAGCCAAAATAAAAAAGAACATGCTCTAAGGAGACCCATAACCATTGCTTAAGGAAAGGCTTCGGTGCTAAGTAGCATGCAATCTTTGGAAATCTTTACTACAACTTTTAATTCTATTTCTTTCTGCATTTGTAGAGGTTCACTTATGTTTATTTTTGTCTAGATATTTGTTTTGTCTTTGTATTTTATAGGGTTCATCAAAAGTAAATTTATTTCTTTATAGGTAGAATAATTCTTAATTTCAGCCTCCATCCTTCGTAAAAAAACGACACAATACAAAGGTGGACTATGGATCAACATCGAAAGGCCAAAATATGTGACTAAAATATAACAAAATAGACAACCCAAAAAATGATAAGCACCGTTCTCTCTCTCTATCTAGAAAAAGAAAGGAAGAGTTCATCTAAAGAAAAAAAAGAAAGAAAGGCAGAGGCGTAGATAGGATCCTTGCTTTCCTAATATGCCTTTTCTATTGCAAAAAAAGTATTTGCGGCAAAAAATGAAAATAAACACAAGGTTAAGTTAGCAATAGCGTTGAAGAGGTCATAATAATTTCAAACAAGCATGTTTAGCTATTTGTACAAAACAACCTCAGCAACCATTTTAAATTCCGGAGATAATTTCAATGTTAGGACAATAGAAATGGGTCAATATACTAATACTCGTATTAACTAGACTGAGTCAAGGAAAGCGCAAAGCCGCCAGTTCTTCAGTATTTTCCAAGGCAACATGGATGTGCACTTTGCACTCGGTCCAGTCAACCTTGTTGTTCTATCTTGTATGGTGGTGTTTGTGTGTCCTCTTGTTCAGCTCTGAGCCACTGAGCACCACGACGGCCATCTGCTCGCTAATCACTAGGAAAACTCCCTAATCGAAGGAGGCCTAAACGCTGTTGTTGTTTATGTCCTTTTCTTCAACAATACTTTCTCTGATAATGTATGGACTCCTAATTTGACCACTGATTTCCAAGAACATCTCTCAAGTTTTCCTGATTAACTTTTATATTACTAATTATACTATATATATATATATATATATATATATATATATATATATATATATATATATATTATATTTATTGACATCAAAGAAATACAACCGTTATGGTGTGCACTTTTCTTGACCAAGATACCACACCTTGTGAGATTCTCGTATTGCCTTCTTCATTGATCTCTCCGTATTAGGTTCATTTCTTCACTCTCCGATCTCCCTCACCGGCTGATTCTATTGTTGAACATGGAGAGTATGGATTCACGACAAGATCACCACGCAACAGCTACCAACTGTAGGACCGGATAGGAAATATAGGGAAGTGAATGGTGCCTTAAATTTTTTTTTCCCACAAATATTCACCAGTCTTTTACTCCGATAGCTATAAAGCTATAAAGATCAGAATAAGAAATCTGCTTGAAAAACAAAGGAAGATAGAACCGAGTATGACCTGTTCGGTATACTGTGTGGTCAAGTTACGACTACTGGTCGGAAAACAACGGAGAGCCGAAATGAACACAACCAGTCAGTAGAGAAAACAACGTGGTCGAAATTCGACTACCCGTCCATCTTTCCATTTTTGATTGAGAAAGCATCAGGCCCAAAGAGCTCTACCTTGCACGAACGATAGAATGAAAATAGTCGAAAGTTCAACATGGTCGGGAATCGACTATCGGATGGAAATCACCATAGTTGAAGATTGACTGCACGTCGGATACCAGTGTAGTAAAAAATCAACGTGGTCGAAACTACTGTGGTCGAAACCAACGTGGTCAAAACTAATGTGGTCGTAACCAATGTGGTCGAAACCAACGTAGTCGTAACCAACGTGATTGAAACCAATGTGGTCGTAACCAACTTGGTCGAAACCAATATAGTCGTAACCAACGTGGTCGAAACCAATGAGGTCATAACCAACGTGGTCGTAACCAATGTGGTCGAATCCAACGTAGTCGTAACCAACATGGTTAAAACCAACGTGGTCGAAACCAATGTGGCCAACGTGGTCGTAACCAATGTGGTTGTAAACAATGTGATCGAAACCAATGTGGTCAATGACTAGCGTACAATCGAGGACCAATGAGTGGTCAAAAACCAACGCGGTCACAGACCAATGTGATCGTAACCTACATGGTCGAAGACCAATCTGTGTGGTCAAACAACAAACGTGGTCGAGGATCTGAGACTAGTCACAAACCCAAGTGTTTGAAATATGTCTGATGAGATCATCGACAAGTGAGTGATCGATCTATAAACAGTTGAAACTGAAGTGGTCATAACAAGTCGAATCTTGACCAGTGAGGTTGATGACCACTGAATGGTCAAAAACTAAAGTGGTCAGAGAACAGGGACTCTAGTACTACCGCTACAAGGCTTGCGGTGCTACCACTTCTACCAGAAGAATGGGGTTGTCGCAAGAACCAAAATCGACAGAACTTTCGATCGACTAACCCAAAAACCGTAAACCTTTCAATTGACTAGAAGAATCAGAGGAGGCACACGACCATACGATCTAAAACTATTGAGCGATAGAAAATAGATGTGGTTGTAAATGGCTAGAAGTAACAGAAGAGACGCACGACCACCAGATCTAAAACCTTCAAATCTTTTGATTAAGAGATCAAATAGCCATGAAAATTTGTACACAAGTAACTTAAGGTCTCAGGAAGCTAATCCAATCTTAGATTAAAAACTTAGTAACCAAGTCAAGACATTTTTGTGATTTGATCAAGCATGCACAAAACCGAGACCTGAGATTGAAAAGATGAAGAAACCATGCTCGTGGGAAGAGAATAGCCAAGATGGCTTTGAGTATGATCCCACAAATTACTGCAAGTTAGATCATTAGCAAGATCAAGCAAGAACAACTACTCAGATCAAGAAGAGAGAGGAACAGAACTGAAGAGAACAATGGAAGAACCAAACCAAAGATCCCAAAATAAAGCAAACTCAAATAGACAGCAATACACAAAAGGTAGATCAAAGATTGATGTATTGCTCACTTGAGATGATTGATTTTAGAACCACTCCACTCAGGAGGATAGAACTCTAAACCTAGAGCACACACCCACTATCTAACCTAACTGCCATAGGAGGGAAGAGGAGCTAGCCACCAAATGGCCTAGCCAACCTTCTCAAACCCTAGCTCTTGCCCCCCTCCCCTTATATAAGCTCACATTAGGTCAAACTAGGGATAACCCGTTAACCCCACCTAACACCGAGTTTTACTCTCACGTATACTTCTCAAAACAGCTTACAACAATTAACCCATTAGTGAATCAACACTTGATCCACTTCACATTTTTAGCACATACAAGATGTAAACTACTTAGGCCAATGCCGCAGTTTCACACACCACCACTTTTCTCGGTATTAGGTAATTTACCAAAATGCCCTTCTACGGCCTTCCTCGAAGCTTCCCACTTTCTTTGCCACGAAGTATTGTCCATACTTCACCATCTTTCATGTGGCCCTAATGATTTATCGTCAAGCCTCTCACGTGTCCGGATCTCATCGAACTGTCCTCGCTTGCAAATGACCCAAGTCACTTGGCGCACAATGTGCTTCTTCTCGCGCATGATGGCACCCTGTGCCGAAACACTATTCTTGCCCTATTTAAACCCCCGAGCACCTCCTGTGGGATGCATCGGTGTCCAAAGTGAGCCACCCACCCTCAATTGCTCCCACGACCAAAGCTCCATTGACAATTACTGGAAAACTCGAACTACGCTCAAATTTCTATTCCTCCTATTAAATCCATCTTTTTTTCAATTGCTTTGTTCTGCAGCTTCCTCATGTCCATAGAAATCTTGCCGAAGCTTTGCCCTAGCCCCTACTGCCCTGGCGACTAGCTGTGGATAGCTCAACACAGGCAACCCTGACCCAAGCCGTCACTTCCCTGAGCTTTATCTAACCCAAGAGATACCCAAACCCTAACACTACCATCCCATTAACCCGTCCTTAAGCCTTGCGCCATTCAAAGGTCTCGAAGAGAGGAGACCTCGTCGTCGATGAACTCCAATTCCCCAACTGCTGCCAAGCCCCAAAATGGAAATCCCCGGACACCAGGAACCCACCCATGGTCGCAATTGTTGTTTCGACCACGAAGTCCCCACTCCACCGCTTGAACTCTCTGACCGCTCCATCGCTTGACCTCTCTAACCGCTCCACTGCTTGAGCACTCTAACCACCTTATAATCGAGAGGAGCTTCGACCATACCACTTCGAGTCCTAAGCAATAGTACTCAAATGGCCCACTCGTACGTTGTCTGATGTTCTTAAGTCACTCGTACGCCGTCCGATGTTCTTAAGTCACTCGTACGCCATTCGATGTTCTTAAACCGCTCGAAAGCCATCCAATCTTTTAAACCGCTCGAACACTGTCCGATCTTTTAAGCTGCTCGGATGCTGCCCCCATCCCAGGAGCCACTCGAATGTCATTTGATCTCCGTAAGCAACTTGTACACCGTCTGATCTCCGCCGACTTCACGTTTGAAGTCGAACCTCGAGTGTCCATCCAACTTCGTAGTCATGCCTAAAACTACTAAGTACGACTACTTAGGAGTCGTTACGACCATGTTGCTGTTATAACCATGTTGTCGTTATGACCACGTTGTGGTTTACGACCGCGCTATGGTTTACGACTACACTGAATGCTCGGTCTCAGTAGTCGTAACTCAATTACGACCACGTTTTCCAGCTCCACAAACACCTCCGCTCGTAATTAAGATTTGTGCCAACAGAAACCATCCGAGTACTGGTAACTCTGTTCTCCGAGTACGCAGTGACAACTCAATAAGAACTAAACCCTTTATGAACAGTAAAACCGGCGATGAACAGTACCAAGCACGTTACTGTTCATGAAACCCCAAAATGCATGTATACATCTATTTCGATCATTTCGAACCTGTCTATGTATTTCTTAGCTTTGTTTTCCCATACCAAACTCCTATAATCTCCAATCCTATTTTATTTAGTTTTTCTAGATTTTACTTCTTTATTTTCTTTCTTTTTATTCCTAGCTCAATCCTTCGATCACGGAATTGATTTCTTTCTTTTGCTTTGTGATAGCAGACGACATCATAAATAGCTGGCCCAGGAAGAAGAAGCTCAAGTTCAAGAATTAGAAGAATATGAACCAGTAGAATACATTGGTCCGCAAGGCAAGTCACATGTTTTTAATCATGTTGAACCTATATTCCTTTAATTTTTTATTTACCAGTATTTTTATTATGTTATTTATGTACTGATATTTCATGTATAACAAATGTTTAGAATGACATGATACTAGTTATGTCCTACCACATGAAAAAGTTATGTTTTATTTGATAGCAATATTCACCTTGACAAGCTCTAGTAATAATAAATTACTATAAAATATACCATGGTAGTTTAGAAAATTCAACTGCTTTACACTAGTAGTGATAGTGCCGCAGTGCACTGGATTATTTATTTGTGAATGATTACCTAGTTGATGGAAAGTAAGGACTAGAACCTTATGCTAAGTAAAGAACATAGTAATTGCTCAACCACAAGCGTTAACTTGTCAAATCTAGTTTAGTAGCTACTCAATCAATTGAATATGTACTACAAGGATATCATATACTGTTCTAGAAAAGGGAATAGCAGGAGTAAGAATGTGGTATGAAAATGGTAAAACCATACTTTCACAACGGTAGGCCCCGCCCTGTCAGGCCGCTGTATTCTGTGACAGGGGTACCTTGTCTATCGGGTAGAGGCTACATAAAGAGATGAGAAGTGAAGCAACCTTGTTTTCTTAACTTAGTCATGAGGGTTAAGAAATCTTGTAGGTAAAGTTGGACAACTTTGCAGAGTCATAATATGTGGTATTTGAATACGTCGTGCTTCCAGTAAATGAAGTTGTGTTTAATGGGTGATTCTAATAGTGAAGCATAAATAGATTTAGAAACATTGTAGTTTGGTAATCAAGATGTTGAAACCCCAAATTCCTTAAAAAAGTATATGATTTGTTATCTTGTTTTAAATTAAAAAATATTTACAAATAAAACTGCATCCACATAAGATGTTAAAACCCATATGTCCCTATCTCTTGGAAATCCTGGCATGTAATTAAATAGCATTTCTCCATCTGACTTATTGAGTACGGTTGATTGTACTCAGTCTTGCTTTATTTTTCACCAACACAGATATCAGAAGAGGAAAGGATATTACAAGTATTCGTATTAGGGTTACGATCGCACTCAAGCATTCCTGTGAAAAAATTTCTATGGATTTTCTGATTGTAAGTTAAGTTTTGGGCTGGGACACCTTTAAAGATATTAAAATTGACCATTAGGTCTTATTTTAATCAAATTAACCCTTTTGAAATGTTCATGAGCAGGCATAATATTCTTTCTGTCCGCAACTAAACCCTAGACTGTTGCAAGATGTATGACAACCCTGTTCCCAAAAACAGGGTTGTTACAGAGTGGTATCAGAGCATGCTTGACCGTGGGATGTAACCCCGGTATATCTTTGGTTACGATAAGAATATGAGTTTTATAAAAACCCTATTTTCAAATACAAAAGAATTTCGAAAACCATAAGTATTATTGATGTTTCTATCTCATATCTCTTAGATGTGCATTAAAAGTTTTCTTTTTGATTCATCAAAGTCTCAAAAATTTGAGTAGCTGGTTAGACTAACTTCTGCTGTAAGTACAGACCCAATGGAATGAAAACTAACCCTAGTTGAAGAAGTATTAAGGATGGTGTTAGGAAGAATAGTATGAACCTGATATAGGCTCACAACCAAAACCAAAACCTAATGGATCCACCCATTAGGCCAAATCGGGGATAACCCGTTGACCCCACTTAACACCGGGTTTTACTCTCACGCACGCTTCTTAAAGTAGCATACAACCATTAACCATTAGTGAGTCAACACTTGATCCATTTCACATTTTTAGCACATATAAGACCTAAACCACTTAGGCAACGCCGTGGTTTCACACACTGCCACTTTTCCCGATATTGGGCAATTTACCAAAATGCCCCTCTACGGCCTTCCTCGAAGCTTCCTGCTTCCTTTGCCACAAAGCATCGCCCATGTTTCGCCATCTTTCATTTGGCTCCACTGACTTGTTGTCAAGCCTCTCACGCGTCCGGATCTCACCAAACTATCCTCGCTTGCAAACGACCCAAGTCACTTGGCGCATTACGTGCTTCTCCTCGCGCATGACGGCACTCGACATCCTCGACCGCATAAGACCTCGGCTCCTCCCTGAGCCTAGTACCGGTCCACCTTGCCGTTGCATATCAGATCCACCACCGGTAGCCCCTGCGCCGGTTCCTCTTCGTCCTGTCTTGCAACCAGCTCACCAGCCTCAGTTATCTTCAACGTCTTCCAGACCGTTCTGGACCTCAGCACCACCCTGTACCTAATCCCGGTCCTCCTATGCCTCACCATGATTTAGCTCCGAAGTCCTACAACCAACACCAATAAGTAAACCATCATGTAGCACCACACAATACACAAAGATCATCAATTTACGCAATTTATCGTACAATGCACAATGCAAAAAGTATACACCCAAATTACTGATCCTAAACTTAGGACTAAACAATAAACCTATGTGCACACTAGCAAGAACATCCCAGTCAAACCCTGACCAAAACCCTAATAATTCTAGAGAACAGCCTCAGACAACTGAGATAAGCTAGTCTGATCACCGGCTGGATTGACACGAGTACTCGGATGCTCAAGAAATGAGGCACTCGAAGCCAACGAGTACATACCAGAAGCCTATGACCATCACAACTGATCGCTACGACCATCGATCACACAGGCTACGACTACCGATCGCCATAGCTTACGACTACTGAACACCACGGCTTACGACTTCCGATCGTGACCAGGCAGTAAGCTACGACCATCGACCATCCATGGTCATTCAGGCACTAAAGCTTTCGACCACCCTGTGATCGTTATGTTGATCTCGCACAAATATCGACCAGATCTGTCGATCGGATCGATCAACACACAACCGATTGAACTGACCGACCACAAAGTCGTAAACAGCGAATACTCCAGTAGTCGTAGGCCAGACTAAGGGCCTGTTTGGGAGAGCTCCACCAGCTCCAGATACACGAAAAACAGCTCCACTCCACGAAATTTTACCCAAACGCTCACTCGCGAAATCTGGATCCACCAAAATCCGGATCGAGGCCGATCTATGGATTTCATGGAGCTCCTCAAGGGGTGCTCCACCGTGGAGTTTGGTGGTAATTACCCACCAATGCCACTGGTTACACACCCCATCCCACCAAAAGTAGTCATTCCTACCAAAACCTCAATTTCGTGGATCTGGAGCTGTTGTACAAGCCAAACACTCCATGGTGGGATCCCAGATCCACGGTGGAGCTGCTGCTCCAGATCCACGTTTTCAGTGGTGGAGCTCTCCCAAATAGGCCCCAACTCATAAACCAAAAAGTGATCTTTTGCAAACTCCTCAAAAACTAAACTCACCCTCCGCAGATACTCTAATCCAAAAGTCAATTACTTATTATAACCATAGGGTGATCTACACATGGTCTCACACCAACAATGGCAAGCTAGTGGAGCTGGGGCTTGGAGAGCGCAGCAATGCCGCCTCCACCGCTCCTGCCGTCGAGCAAGAAGCGCCCGGTGCAAGGACCGGCGGCCGGCACCCGCCCGGGCGCGCACGCCGCCTCATCCGGAGGCTCAGCACCGCGTCCGTCGCGCACGCGCAAGCGGTGGCTGAAGCAGCCGGCACACCTCGCCCTGCTCACGTGGGCGCTCTGCGTCGCGGCGTCCGGCTCCATGCTCGACTTCCTCCTCGTCGGCGTCCTCGATGGCGCCTTCCCGCGCAGGTCCCTCCGCAACCGGTGGATCGAGATCAACAACCAGGTCCTCAACGCGCTTCCTCCTCGTCTACGGCAAGGTGCTCAGGAAAGCCTACTGCCGGAAGGGCGCGAGGGCCGGCGGCTCGTGGCCACGCCGCCGAGAGCGGATTCACATGTCCGTGGTCGTCTCTCTCCTCCATCTCACCTGCTTCGCGCAGTACGCCATGTGCGGGCTCTACTGGGGCCTGGGGTACTCCCGCAAGGCCCGGCCCGACGCCGCCGAGACATCACTCGCCGTGCTCGGCACCGCGACGCCGGTGCTCGCCGGCCTGTACATGTACTTCTGCCCGCTGGGGAGGAAACGCGAGCCGAGTGTGCATCAAGAACCTGATGACCATGAAGTCTCCGACGACGACGGCAGCACGGCTGAGGTGGTGGCACTGACGGAGTGGGCCGGCGGGCTGCTCGAAGTCGGCGACGACCCGACGGCGTGCTGGCTGTCGTGCTTCTGCACGTTCTGCGTGTTCGGGTGGAACATGGAGCGGCTCGGCCTCGGGAACATGCACGTCCACGCTGTCATGTTCGCGCTCCTCTGTTTCACGCCGCTGTGGGTGCTGAACGTCGCCGCGATGAACATCCGGGACGAGGCCGTCGGCAACATGGTCGGCGCGGCTGGCGTCGTGCTCTGCGCGCTCGGCCTTCTGTATGGCGGGTTCTGGCGGGCGCGGATGCGGCGGAGGTTCGGGCTAGTCCCCGGCAACAACAACGCGTGCTGCTGCTCGCCGTCGCTCGCCGACTACCTGCGGTGGATGTTCTGCTGGGGCTGCGCGCTGGCGCAGGAGGTGCGCACCAGGAACCTCCTCCTCGACGTCGAGGCCGGCGGCGTCAGCAGGAGAGGTTCCGGTGGTGGGCAAGTTGTTGATACCACCCTACAGCCTTTGCCGAGAGAGAACGGAGTCACCTTGCCAAGCAGGCTCTAGTTTTGCAATTGCAAACACTCACTCTGTTCCAGTGGCAAATTACTCTCGAGTCGAGGAGTCGACATTGCTGCAGCAGCTGAAGCAGGAGGGTACTTCTTCTTCTGGAGAAATGAGGCCACCTGTGCCGCCATCGATGCCGGAAGGAGAACGTCGTCGGGTCGACAAATTTAATGGCAGGTAGTACCGTAGTTGCCATGCATCCTGCAGCGGTTACAAATACTCCATGTGTACAGAACTACGGAGTTCAGAAAAATATGCAATTTTTTCTTTTTCTTTCCCTCAGCTCGTTATTTTTCAGATTGCATTTCCCATGCCTTGCTGGCTTGCTCCAGTCTTGAAACTGAAAAATGTTGAGATTTTTTATATCTGAAATGATGAACAAAGAGGCTCTCAAGAGTAATTTAGTTCCACATATCTTTTTTTTCCTTGAAACACACGCATTACACTATTGTGATCGTTAGATAACTTTGCCAATCACTTCAAACCAGAGTTTTATATTACACTATTATCACATGATTCATACCCCAGAACAACACCGAAAAAGGCGAAGACATGCAGAGGCATCTCTACAAGCCATAAAACCGGTTCACTTCAGGAGTGGTCTGATCAGAATCAGATGGCAAGCACGAGGGCGGGGAGTTTCTTGCGAGTCCGGTCAGACAGCCGGCTCTGCCACACCAGCTGTGAGCACGCCGACTTCTCCTCCAGGGCGCCGCCGAGCCTGGTCACGACGAGTGCGGTGTTGCAGTACTCACGCACCTCGGTGACGCGCCCGCCGGGGCCCACCGTCCACGCGTGCACCCAGTACAGCGTCCCCGTCGCGTCTGTGCCCTCCGCCAGGACGGTGGCCCCGAAGGCATCGACGGCGCGGATCTTGAACGGGAGGCCCGGCGTGCCGGCGCCGCCTGTGAGAAGGCGCATGAGCACCAGGTGCTGGTAGGCGCGCGGGCCGTGGAACCACCAGTCCACGTCCGGGTTCAGAAGCCGGCGCACGTTGTCCGCGTCGCCGCGCTCCAGCGCGCGGTACAGCTCCTCCACCACCGCCTTGCTGCTGCCGATCACCGCCTCGTCGCCGCCGCCACTGTGGTGGCGTAGGGCAGCATCGCCACCCACGTCTCCCTTGTTGCTAGCCAGCTCTGTGAAGCGAGCAAGCAAAGGCTTAGAAGACGAGAGGGAAGAGTGGCTATGCGAGTGTGCGGGAAGACAAGGGAGAAGAGGTTGGCGACTCCTTATATAGAGGCTGGGGTAGAAAAAAAAGCTCGCAAACGAGACTCGTTAGTTTGGATTAAAATTACTTCTTGTTAATTAGTTAAATATTGAATTTGTTGATTTTGGATAAAAGTAAATTTTTCTTTGACTCGACTCAGCTCAGCTCGTTAGCTCGATTTTAAAAATAATTTCTAATTATTAATAAAATAATATTAAATTAATCTATGCTAATTTTGTGAAAAGCTTGATAAGACGGGACCTGACTTGTGAGTAGGATTCCCAAAGCATAGATTTTTTGTCTGGCTTAAGCCAGTGGTAATGCGATTCAGTTACATGCACATATTTTGTTGGTACAAGTTAATTTAGTTATTCATCCAAATTTTCGCAAAGGAACCTTTGACTATTTGGCAAAGAAGCTTTGGCAAATGGCTAAAGCAAAGTTTTGTGATTTCAGTTATATAATACTAACTGAAGGTTGCAATAAATTAGTCGAAATACTCATGCATTGTAATGGATTAAAACAAAATCAGGACGAGGGTACTGACGGAAATTGGTTTCAGTGAGAGGGAGAAGGCGCCCAAGAGATAAAAAAGGTCTTTTTTTTGTTTTAGATGGAGTTATGGCTTGTTTTTTGAAGCGATATTATCTTTGTTTTGTTCGAGAAAAGGTTTATCTCTGGTATTTTGTATGGTTTTTTTAGGGGGAGGGTGTTGGACGAACGCATCACTCGTTCACCAACTGCGTCTTTAAGTAGTTACTAGTCATGTGTCCGTACGTTGTAACAAAATTTATTAGATGTATAAATAATTATGCTATAGAAGAGAGTTGCTTTGATCTATTGAGAAGTAGAGAGTGGTGAGAAGTTAAAGGAATAGGGCGGTTGGAGGAGAATGGACGTACGACCACCAACTTGTTTTTTTATAATAGCAATGATAAAGTAAAGAAAAGACAGTTCGATATATTTTCATTCCTAGTAAAATTGCAAAGGCGCTATCTGATATACATCTTAGAAAACTAGTGGTGAACAAACATTGAAAAACACCATAAAGAATATGCCCAATCTAACACATTTTCTATTGATTCTCGACACATTCGAAGCTGAGCTTCGATTTGCACCCAGGCTAACTTTGGTACCAAACGGTTCCCACTAGGAACCGGCTAGAAAGCAGTACATTCAACATACATTTCTATGTATTGTATTTGTTTAGAATCTGCCGAAGAATAAGGCAATACCGTCCAAAAAACCGACATAAACTCTATCCAACTTGCCTTTTAGCTAAAACTTTAGGAGTGTATTTCCCGGGGCAACACCAATTGGTGAAGGCAGGCACTGTTTGGTGATCAAAACTAGTACGAAAAGCTACATCTTGAGTGTCATTTAGCCTGTAACGCACTACTTTTCCAGCATCCTCTCGGCATTGGTCAGTTTCTGCATCCATACATGTCTGAGACTCTTACGTGCGTTTCAACTTTCAGGGGCTGCGCCAGCTAGGGAGGAAACGAAAGGAAAAGGAAAGCTTAACAGCATACGTGCATGGAACAAACAAAGAAATTCAGGGTTAATGTGCGGTCAATCTGCTTGGACTAAACAAGAGGTTAGTGGTTTCTGGTTTGATTGATCTGCAAGCATGGATTAAAGAAAGAAATCGAGATATTCCTGTTCTTTTATTGTAGTTGCGAGTTGCGTTGTCAACCTAAAGGGCCTTTTGAAATGATCTATGGCAGAGTGTAGAATCGAGTATAGCGACTAGACTAGAGGGGGTGAATAGGAGATCAAATTCAATTCGAGGATTTTAAAAATCTTTTCCTTTGAGCGGAAGCAATACTCTTCACTCCAATAGTTATAGAAGCTATGAATATCAAAAACAAATAATCTCAAAAGAAGATCTGATTGAAACGGAGCAAAATGTGCTTCGAAAACCCTGGCAGTCTGACCACTACATACATGGCGGTTTGACCACCATGAAAGGGGCGGTCTGACCCTAGGGCGGTCAGACCTCTATTACAATGGTGGTCAGACCGCTATGAACAATAAAAATAAGGGATGCTATAGTAACCCGGTCAGATTGCTGCTACAGTAATTTCAAGAACGAATAGTGTTTTCAGCCTGATTTCAAATCCGAAAATCGATGGAACTTTTGATCTATAGATTCAAATTATATGAAATTTTGTAGAGATCTTCTCTAGAATATTATAAACCTATTCCAACAAACGATCATGAATGTCATGGTCAAAATTGAGACATTTTTCAGTTTGTTGGAAGGTTGCACCAAAACCGAGCAAAAATCAAAATCGATGAATACAACTTGCTTGTGGGTGAGTGATGACCAAGATGGGTCTACATATATTTCCACATGTCTCAGCAAGTAAGAACACTGAAGAAATCACTCCAACAACCCTCAGATCAAGAACCGCATGGAAGGTCAAGAACGTGCAAAAACCGAGTTTCTTGATGAGCTTACTACCAATGTGCCTAGATGGGTGGGGAATAATTCCCAGAGGATCTCTCCATCTCTTATACATCCTTGGCACAATAAGATCAAGAAAAAGGTGAGGACAGAAGAAAAACCAACGAAAACAAGAGCAAATCAATCAAATAGAGAGATAGCCATGCAGAATATCAAATATTGATTCTATTGCTCCTTGAGGAGAAAATATTTATAGCCAATCCCTTAGGATAGAAGAGCTCTAAACCTAAAGTACACACACTCTCTAACCTATCTCCTATGGGAGGGAGGAGGAGCCCAACCAACATTCTCAAACCCTAGTTCTTGCCTCTCCTCCCCTTATATAGGCTCACAACAAGAACCCAAAACCTAATAAATCCACCCATTAGGCCAAATCGGGGATAACCCGTTAACCCCACCTAACACCGGATTTTTGTTGGATCGAAATCGGCAACAGAGGGAGGTGAATGTTGCTTTTAAAAATCGCCCCCGAGTATTCGCACAAAATTTATTCTCCGATAGCTATGGAAGCTACGAAGAAAAATAAATGCTCTCCGTTACGATCCGATCGATAAAAGATCTAAAACAAGCCGAAGAGAGAGACAAGTCCAACTGAAAAGAAAACAAATCTAAAAAGCAAAAAGCAAGGGAAAGCAAAACCAACTACTGTTCTTGGCCAAAATAATGAGCTTTTAATTTTGCCGAACAGCCAATTTACAAGAATAAAAATTGAAGCAGCCGAGAGAGGATTAAATAGCAAAGAAATGTTTTTTTTCTTTTTGCTGCCTGAAAACCGGAAGAAGAAATCTGGGAGAAATTGCTATCTACTTGACCAAAAGACATGCCATCTGCAGACTGAAACTGCTTGCTGCCGAGACAATTATTCAGTGAAAGAAATGGACTGAAAACCGAACAAAAGATTGGTGCGCGCATTGAGACATTGAAGAACAAACTGCAGCCGTGAGACACTTGCAGCAGAGAGACATGCACCCGAGAGACACGTAAAATTGAAATCGCCGAACTGCTCAGAAAAGCTGTATGCACAACCAAAAAATTGAAAAGAAACTAAAGGGACAAAGACTAAAAGAGAAAGGATTTGCGGCTGCTAGAGAAACCTGTAGAGAGTGAAAAGCAAATTAAAAAGGAATGCAACACGTACAGGAAGACATACCCTTTGGTTGCGATTCTCCTCAGGCTAATTGATTGAAACTTGAGTTAAAACATCATTAAGTCCTTGAGAACAAAAGAGAGCGAAGACTAAAAAAATCAAAAAGGAAAACTAGGCTCTCATTACTCGGGTGGAACTCCTCAACGAGTCATCCTGAGAGAACAAAATTTCCACTCAAAAGGGCTAAAAACAAGATGAAAAAGATTGCTTGAATCCCTGGCCAAAAGCTTTGCTCAGAAAAAAAACTGCCAGCAGAAAACCGAAACAAAACTGAAATAAGAAGGGATTGAACCGAACAAAAAAATGAAGATGCTGCCGACCAAAAACTGCCAACAAAAGCAAAGACTGCAGACCCGAGAGTACTGATTGAACGGCAAGAAAAAAGAAAAAAAAACCTCACGGGTAGGAGCTGCAGCCGGGCTCACTTGTTTGATCGGCAAGAAAAAGAACAGATCGCACATAGAGGATTGTGGTGCAGTTTACTAGCCGGATTGCATGCAGTAAATTAACTTGAACTAGTAGCCCGAGCAGTAACAAGTTGACTGAACAAAGATGGAAGATAAGCATACTAATCTAGCTATGACAATGCAGTGACTGATTTCTCACGAGAGAGCAAAAGAAAAGTGCTGTCACTCAAACTAAGACAAGATAGAGAAGAGAAGATTTCAGAGAGAACCAAAGATCCAATACAGAACAGGAGCAAACCAAAAACTCAAAAGGATCACAGAGAGTACCCAGATCATAAAAAAAACATGATTCTTCATATTGAAGCATAGAGATGAAAGATTACATATGATCCTTGTTACAGCCACCACCCAAACAAGAACACACGCACACGAGTCCCCATACATGATTGGAGAATGAGAGACTTCCTCCTCACTACATGCTTCCTAGAGAGGAGAACTCACACATGCAGGGAAGATGAAAAGAAGGCTTAGCACCCTGCACTCTCTCTCAACTACTAAAGCACACAGAGAAAACAACCTCTCCAAAATCCATTTGACCAAAAGCAAAACCCTAAACCATCTCACAAGTCATACATCAACCAGGAGACATCCCCTCCTTATATAGACTTTGGTTACCGGGTTTCCAACCCGTTTTGCCCTCTAATTCCAAACGGAAACCGCTCCACTTGTGCAGCCTTGTGAAATTACCAAATCGCCTCTCCTGCACCTTCCGGGAAGTTTCCTCATTTCTTGTCGCCCAAGCCTCGCAACCACCTCGAGTCCTCGCCGTCTTCAGCACACCTCGACTGTTCTGACCTCGGCACCGCCTGCGCCTAGTCCGGTCATCCCGTGCCTCGCCACGACTCCGCCTCGATGTTCTACAGCCATCACAGACAAGAAATACATTACATAGCACCGCTCGAAATACTGTAACCAACATTTGCATTAAATAGAAAGTACTTAAGCACAAGCACCCGGAACAAACTCAACCTTCCTAAACCACAAGTCAATTACTCATCACACACATAGGGTCACAACCACATGGTCTCTCAGTTTTACTCTCTCACGCATGCTTCTCAAAGTGGCTTACAACCATTAACCCATTAGTGAGTCAACACTTGATCCACTTCACATTTTCAACGCATATAAGACCTAATCCACTTTGGCCAATGTCGTGGTTTCACACACCACCACTTTTTTGATATTGGGCAATTTATCAAAATGCCTCTCTATCGCCTTCCATAAAGCTTCCCACTTCTTTTACCATGAAGCATCACCCATGCTTCGCCATCTTCCACGTGGCTCCAATGACTTGTCGCCAAGCCTCTCACGCGTCCAGATCCCACTGAGCTGTCCTCGCTTGCACATGACCCAAGTCACTTGGTGCGCCACATGCCTCTCCTCACGCATGACGGCACCCGGCATCCTTGATCGTACAGGACCTCGACTCCTCCCTAAGCCTAGTCTCGGTCCACCTTGCTGTTGCCCGTCATGTCCATTACTAGTAGATCCCGCCTGGGTTCCTCATCGTCCCGGCTTGCAACTACCCTGCAAGCCTCAATCATCTTCGGCGTCTCAATGACTATTTTGGATCTCAGCACCACCCTATGCCAAGTCCGGTCCTTCTACGCCTCACCATGACCTAACTCCGAATTCCTGCAACCAACACAAACAAGCAAACCGTCACGTAGTAAGGCACGATACACAAAGACATCAATTGGCACAGTTCATCCATATAATGCACAACGCAAAAAGTACGCACCCAAATTATTAATCATAATCCTAGGACCCAACAATAAACACATGTACACAAGTAACAACACCCAGGTCAAACTATGCCAAACTCCAAGATTTCCAAACAATAGTTTCAGACCACCGAGAGAAGCCAGTCTAACTGCCAAGGATAGGTTGGTCAGACCGTGGGCTGGTCTGACACGAGTACTCAAGGTTTACGACAGCTAATCGCAACACCTATGACTATGACTACCGACCATTGACCATCCGTGGTCGGTTAAGCACTGTAGCTTTCGACCATCGACCATTGGTCGCAAAGCCCATGACTATTGACCACAAAGCCTATGACTACAAACAGCAAAGTCTACGACTATCGACCGCATGTGAAGTTTATGACTACTGACCATCGACCATCTATGGTCGTTCAGGCACTGTAGCTTTCAACCATCCATGGTCAATCTACCGATCGGATCACCCAACACACGACTGTTCAGACTGCCTATCATAGGGCCGATCGGACTATCGACTATCCAGGGCCGATCGGACCGCCCGACTACAAAGTCGAGGACCACACTTCCGACTACTGCCAGCAGTCGAAGTTTGCTGGTCAAACCACCAAAACAAAGTGGTTAGACTACTTAACCTGAAGATTCCAGCCGACAGCCCAACCAGAATGCAGTTTTTTGCAAAACCCTCAAAAACCGAACTCAAACTCTACAAAAACTCTAATAGTTAAAGCTCCATGATTTGTACAAGCATTCATGTATATACAATGCATGCTGAAATTAAAATACAATATGATACAAATGAATGCACAATAAGTAAGCACCCTTGAAGAGTAGATTGGAAAGAAAGAAGCTTCAACTCCCCCTAAAGAAGGCAAATTGAGAAGAACCAAGAATTTAGGCATAAAACCAGAAAATGAGGATTCAAACTCAACGAGATGACCCCAAACACACCCTTCCCATATGGTCTCTAGCCTATAACATCACACCACAGAGCAAAAAGGCAACACTAGCTGTCATAACACAAGACACTAGTGACCAAGAAGAAATCTCAAGCTAGGAAGTAAATAATCCTAGAGAACCATTTGGATGAGAGGTGTGACTAAGATAAAATCATCTAGAGTTGGATCCTATCTATCCAATCAGATCCTTCTTATCACTAGAACAAAAATATTATGCAAAACCAAGTGGTGGAAAGTAAGAAACTGAAGGTCACCAGAGAGCAAACCTTTGCCACATTGCTTGGTGGTGTGGTGTAGTTGATGTGGTGGAGGCCGATTGAAGCTGTATTATGAGATCAATAGAAACCTCCACCAGAAACTCAAAGGAGGTGAGAGACCCAAAGCACACCATAAGCCATATGGTGTCCCCCTCACAACCACAACTTGTAACTCAAACACAAGAACAACTGGTGTCCTAGTACTGGAGTAAGTGGTATACAAGCATGGATCCAGTACTATGACACATGACAACAAAAGTAGCATCACGAGCATTAATGACAAAGAACACATGATAACATACCCCACACAACTCGATCTAGCCCTCATCAGAGCACCTAGAACAACAAAACCTAGTGCAACTCAAATCTAGAAGAAACTTGTGGACTAATCAAAGTTCTCATGATATTTAGGCATAAGCGCAATTTAAAACTACCAAGATGTCATATAAACTATTTTCATACTAGAACAGAAATGAATAAGTTCAAGATATACACGCATCTCAATGAATCACAACCATATACACATAGCAAGTGTTCAAGATATACACGCATCTCAATGAATCACAACCATATACACATAGCAAGTGATAAGGAAAAGTCATAAAAGCATATGTTAGCATAAATACAAGTATAAGCATGTACACATGAACCAAAAAGATAAGAAGACATGAATAAAGCATCATTACATAGAAAACTATCTAGCATCATTACATAGAAAACTATCTAAGATATAATCAAGCTCAAAATGTCTATAATTAAATATGCATTATGTATGCATATATCATGACAAATAAAAATCATGGAAAGTACGTTAATATGTATAAATAATAGTGAATGGAACAAGGAGCAAGATGCAAGCAATAAAACAGTATAGACATAATAAGGCACAAAGTCATGATGATACTTGACTTCTTAAACACACAATCAACAAGTAACCCATACTCATGAAGATAAAACACATACATCCACAAAAGATAAATAATTAGTTAGCATATGGATATACAAGCAAAATACACATAAAGATATGATAAGAATGTAACATGAGTAATACATGCCAATATGGTATAAGTAAGCACATGGACAAGCACAATACGCCAATTATGATTAAACATGAATATAAGGGCATGAAGATATAGGATAGCTCACAAATTAGGTGGAAATGCCAAACGTGAAAGTATATGTCGCTTGGAGGCCATCAAAAGGAGAAAAGGATCAACAAGTGTTCTAATCACGCGGTGAAGCAAAAGACTAGAACCAAATCAAGCACATATTCTCCATCCTTTGTACCGGCACTTACACATGAGAAGAACAAAGTGCCCGAGACTTGGATCCCGAAGGGTTAGTAAACAGGTACTTAGGAACCCAAAACTTTGACACACCCATAATAGAAGTATGCAAGTTAGCATGATGTAAAAGATGGTTCATGCAAGAGAATCCAATACTAGAGGCACGCCGCAAGTGAAAAACTCAACGAGTAAAATGGGTGCCATCTCTGGAAAACCAGCAAATGTCTTACTTGAAAGCACCAAGATGAGAACCAACAGAAGCAACAGAAGAACTCACAACTCCTCCTCGCAATAGGTGCGTACCTCGATGGGGAGAATGAGGTCCACCACTTGAGAAAAGGTGGAAAATATTCCTTGGGACAGCATGTGGACTAAAACAAAGACATAAGAACCATGTCCACGATGCTGGATGGCATCACTAGGAAAAGTGACAAAGAACCCATAAGTCAAGCGAGCCCTCATGCTATGCTCACAAGCGGTCATGTCATGAAAAAGACTATATCCACTCAAAAACTTAGAAGCATAGACTCGATGCATGTGTTTAGCGTGCCATAAGCAATATTCTACTCTATGCACATCCTTCTCATAGAATAAGCAGTGATGCAAAGGTCTACTAGGAGACACGGTCCGTGAGCACACAACATCAGCAAGGCTCACAAAAGAAGTCCTCTGGGTAGAGGCCGAAGAACCACATGACATAGATCTAGAATGCTGAAAACCACGAAAAGAGGGATGAGTCACCTTAGGGTCGGTCAGACTGCCATTGATTAGTTGGTCTGACCGCAGGGGTAATGGTAGTTTGACCACTCCCCTAGGTCCAGACTCAAATATAGCAAGGCTGTCACTATGCTTTGGCTTCCAAAATCAAGGTTTCATGCTCTGCACTTGATAGTTCATATCATGGGCAAGCCTATTAATACCAAGAGACTTAGAAGCATGATCTCGACAGCACACTCGACCTTTATGCTTGGCATGACGAGAGCAAAATTCAACTTTGTGTCCATCTTTCTTGCAATAGATGCAATGGTACTTATTTTTGCATGGAGCAGTACTAAATAAAGTAGAAACACCGTCATTGCTAGAAATCCTTTGAACAACATTAGAAGAGCCAACAAGAGTTGCACTAGCCAAAGTAGAAGTATCTAAGCTACGACACAAGTGCCAACAACGTAAGGAGGAGTCTAAGTCGCAAGATTCAGTGCTCATATCATCGCGCTCTCCCCTCAAAGCGCGTACACTATCACTTAAGTCACAAGAGAATCACTTACACTATCTCTCAAAGAATGACAATATATGCAAGAGATGAAAAATGCAAACAACCAATGAATTGGACCAACATGAGGAACATAGCTAGTATAACCACAAAACAAGAGAATCTAGGTTTACAACAAGAGAATCACTTGAACCTACACAAGAATCATAAACAGAAGCACTTAGCTCACTAATCCCAAGCCTAGCTAACTCAAGCTACTATACACATGTGAGGTGAGTAAATTTTACTTTCTCATTTTCAGATTTTAAGTATGCAAGTGAAGTATTCAAATTTTCAACATCCACATTGCAAGGACTCACAACCGACACATGGTAAGTGAGGTTCCAACCAAACAACATCATCATCAATCAATCTACTATCCTTATCATCTAAGTATCTAACATTATTCCTAAAGCAAGCATATTTATCTTGGACAAAACCAAGGTCGTATGAGATTTTACATTGCTCATGATGAGTCGAAGCTCGTTCTCCTTATCAATACTATCATCATCATCATCTGTGGACTCTAAAAGCTTCTTCTCCCTAACACTTGAACAACCAAAGGTTGTAGTTTCTTGCAAATAAAATCACTCTCTGGTTGATTTCAAGCCTTTTGTCTCAAAGGACATCATCGGCAAAAACATCTCGACAAGATGCAAAGAAGAGCTTACAAGTTTCCCTACTAGGGAAGATCTGATCAAAACAGAGAAAAATGTGCTCTGGCAGTCTGACCTCTTCATACATGGAGGTTAGACCACCATGAAAGGGGCGGTCTGACCTCAAGAGCGGTCAGACCACTGTTTCAATGGCGGTCAGACCGCTATAAACAGTAAAATCAGAGGATGATATAGTATCCCCGGTCAGACTGCTGCTACAGTGCCGTTCAGATCGCTACTACAATAATTTCAGGAATGAATAGTGTTTTTAGCCTAATTTCAAATCCAAAAATCGATGGAACTTTTGATCTATAGATCCAAATGATATGAAATTTTGTAGCAATCTTCTCTAGGATAGCAGGAACATATTCCAACAAACGATCATGAACATCTTGGTCAAAGTTGAGACCTTTTTCAGTTTGTTGGAAGGTTACCCCAAAACTGAGCCAAAATCAAAATCGGTGAATACAACTTGCTCGTGAGTGAGTGATGACCAAATTGGGTCTAGATATGTTCCCACATGTCCCAGTAAGTAAGAACATGAAAGAAATCACTCTAAAAACCATCAGATCAAGAAATCTCTTGGAAGGTCAAGAATGTGGAAAAATCGAGTTTCTTGATGAACTTACTACCAACATATCTAGATGGGTGGAGAATGATTCCCAGAGGATTTATCCATCTCCTATACATCCTTGGCATAGCAAGATTAAGAAAAGGGTGAGGAGAGAAGAAAAACCCACCAAAACAAGAGCAAATCAATCAAATAGAGAGATAGCCATGAAAAATATCAAATATTGATTCTATTGTTGCTTAAGGAGGAAAGATTTATAGCTAATCCCTTAGTATAGCAAAACTCTAAGACTAGAGCACACACACTCTCACCATCTTCCATGGGAGGGAGGAGGAGCTAGCCACCAAAAGGCTTACCTCTTGCCTCCCCTCCCCTTATATAGACTCACAACCTGAACCCAAAACCTAATGGATGTGGCCATTTGGCCAAACCAGGAATAACCTGTTAACCCCACCTAACATTGGGTTTTACTCTCTTACGCACGCTTCTCAAAGTGACTTACAACCATTAACCCATTAATGAATCAACACTTGATCCACCTCACATTTTCAACACATACAAACCTAAACCAGTTGGGCCATGCTGTGGTTTCACACACCACCATTTTCTTGTATTGGGCAATTTACCAAAATGCCCCTCTACCGCCTTCCATAAAGTTTCCCACTTCCTTTGCCACGAAGCATCACCCATGCTTCGCCATCTTCCACGTGGCCCCAATGACTTGCCGCCAAGCCTCTCACACATCCAGATCCTATCGAACCATCCTCGCTTGCACATGACCCAAGTCACTTGGCGCGTGTAACATCCCGAAATTTAAGTCGCAAAAATATGGAGTTTTCAAAACTTTTTCTTGCATTTTGCTGGTATTTAAATTTAAGCAATGAGTATTTATTTGAGACTTTGGGTTTTCATACTATGCAGATTAATAACTCAAAAGTAATCTCAAGTGCAGATAATGAGCATGTAAATGATAAAAATGGGAAATGACATTCCAAATCATAATATCCAAAAATGCCTGAAATCGAATTCAAGTCGATAAAATAAAGCCAAATATTTTATATATATATATATATATATATATATATATATATATATATATATATATATATATATATATATATATATATATATATATATATATATATATATATATATATATATATATATATATATATATATATATATAGGAAAAATACATTTTACTCCCAGTGTAATTACACCCACCTCTAATATACCACCTAAATAAATTTGAAATACTCCTTTATCACTTTAGGTATACTCATATTTTAATTATAAGATATTCTAATGTGAACCACACGAAAAAATTGCCAGGGAGTCCATAGTTTTTAGCATATTTAGTAAGTACCTTTATATACGTACATAAAAAGGAGTATGCTGAAAAAAATGTACATACCACCTCTGAAAAATTGTTCATACCACCTATATAGTCTTAAATACTCGTATACTAAATGTACATACTCCTCGTTACGCGAGATACTCCCTACGTTGTGAGATACGACATAGGGTGTAATTACACCCGGGAGTAGAAAAGAGGCTTCATATATATATATATATATATATATATATATATATATATATATATATATATATATATATATATATATATATATATATATATATATATATATATATATATATAGGACGAGTGTTTCATGCACCATGGTGCCTAGGCACCCATATCAATACTTGTTGATTTGCTTTGAGATTATAGCGTTTGATGTGGGTATCTTCATATACCCATAAAAAGTATATTTGAGATGTCAAACTCAGACAAAAATTAAATTCAACTTCAGTTTAATTAGTTTGAACTATTTTTATGGTATATACTCACTGTAGTCGCATTGAATTCAAAAGTAGTTCAAACTAGTTTGAACTGAGTTCAAAACTTACTTACCATAAATATATTAAGGGTATAAAACATTTTCATACCTAAACTCAAAAAAATTATCAATCATACACGTGTATCGGATGTGGGTGCCTAACGTAATTTTCCTATATATATATATATATATATATATATATATATATATATATATATATATATATATATATATATATATATATATATATATATATATATATATATATATATATATATATATATATATATATATATATATATATATATATATATATATATATATATATATATATATATATATATATATATATATATATATATATATATATATATATATATATATATATATATATATATATATATATATATATATATATATATATATATATATATATATATATGACACTATCTCTAAAGGATTAAGCCAAAAATCCCTCATTTAATTCAATTAGTAAACAAAATCAAGATTAGATATTCAAAATTTATATGTAGTTCAGAACAACATAAAATACCCAAAAGAGGAATGTTAGTTTTTGTATTTAAATACTTGAACCAATCTTTACACTAAAAAATCCAAAATTCAGGAATTAATAAAAGTTTCCCATTTTCTCACCTTTTCTCCCCTTTCTTTCCCCTTTTTCTTCCTCTGCTGCTGGGCCGGACAGCACCTCCCTCTATCTTCTCCCTCCGCCCATTCTCCTTTTCTTCCCGAGCACCATGACGTCCTCTGCAGCGCGCCTGCACAGCCGGCCATGCTTTCCACTGTGCATCCGTCCGACTCCGCGTCACCGCCCGGCCTCGCCTGCACACCTACGTCGGCACGGCGTCAGCCACCCACTCATCCCCTCACGCTCGGTGCACCCGTCATGCCACCCGCAGCACCTGCCCCCGTCCGTCCTGCCCCGCGTCACCACACGCCTGCGCCTGCGCCCCTGCACCGGCATGGCGTCAGCTACCTGCTCCCATCACTTGTTCGTCACCGTCAGCACCACGTCGCCGCACCCATGCCCTGCGGCGTCTCTGTGCCCCCACATCGCGCCGTCCGGTCACGCCGCTGCCCACGCCCCGGCAACAGCCCCACCCCCGCAAGCTTTCCTCCCCGACTACAAGAACCCCGCCGCCCCCATTATTCCCCCTGGCTCTTTCCCCTTTTCCCCCCTGTCTTCTCCCGCGCACGGGCGATATCACCGCCTACGCCTCCACGCCGTCCCGGCTGCTCCGACGATGCCCGGCCAAGTGCACCGCTCCAACTCGCGCCCCCACTCCTCCTCTCCCTCCCCTTCTACCCAATTGGAGATCCATTCACCGGAGACCCCCCAATTCGGCCTTCTTCTTCAAAGCCGGCCGCCGCCATCGTTTCTCCCTCCACGGTGGGTGGCGTCTCAATTCCATGCTCAGGGAGCCTCCTCACAGTGCCCTGAGCTCAACCCCACCGCCGGCCGGGGCCATCTCCCACCTCAGCTCGCCGGCGCCGTGGACATCCCCATGCCGCCCCGGGTTCTCGCCGCCGGCTCACCACGGCCCCTCCCCGACTCAACAACCGGCGCGGTAAGCATCCGTCCACTTTCCTCCCGCTCATGCGCACGCTATCCCCTCCCCTCTCCTTCTCAACCGCCGGCGCGTCGCTCCCACCCTCACCGTCGGCCGCTCAACTCGCCGCCCGAGCCGCCTCGCCTCTTCCCGGCTTCCGCCACTGCCCCCACTTGGCCTACACCATTCCCAGCGACCCATTTTGATGGTCCCCCAAGCCCCTCCGGCTGCCGCTCGCCGCCGGCAAGGCTCCTCCCCGTCGGCACCGCTCTGCTCTGTTTTAGCCCCCCAACACCGGTCGCTCTTCATTAATACCCCCCGCTATTTGGTCACGAAAGACCGATGGCCAGTTGGCTAGCCCGAGCGTGCGTTACTCCTCAGACCCCAGGTCCTGGGTTCGACCCTCCCATCCCTACTCTTTTCGTTATTTTCTTTTGTTTTGTTTTCTTCAACCCATTTCCCACTAGGAGAATTAGAAAATTAGCCCATGGGGGCCAACAAGTCTTATTAGGATGTAAATAAAATTTGTTCAAGATTTAGTATTGGTTAATTACCGTATATGCATAATTAATGGGTCTTTATTATTTAATCTTAATCTAAATATTAAGTGAAGGCAATAGTAAAAGAGGGTTCTAAAATTATTAAACACCCAACCAAAAAGACATCCAAGTTGAATTAGGGAAAATAAATTTGACACTAAATGTAACTGTAAATAGCAAGCCGGTCATCACATAATGTACATAAATACGATCTTCTTGTTACAACTTACTTGCACTAAATAACCACCAGAGATACGTAAATTAATAACAACTTTTAATCAAAAGGGTGTCTTTAAGTAGAAATGTCATGTTAGAAATATATATATATATATATATATATATATATATATATATATATATATATATATATATATATATATATATATATATGAATCATAAGACCTTGCATATTAGAAAGGATCATAGAATTAACCACTAAATGGTTTATAACTATAACTGATATCTAAATCTTAGAAATTATGAGAATCACCCTTCGAATATTGAATAGTGACGTAAGTATTAAACTGCTAGCATTTAGACTGTAAAACCCAAATTAAGTTAGGCGCGATATTGCATATAATTGACTAAGATATTAAATATAAATAGTAGGCCATAATAAAGGCAAAATCCAACAGCTTCATAAAATTAATGAAACAATATGCCAAAACCATTTAAAAAGAAACACCTATTTAAGTTAGAGAGATATATATATACATCTATATATGTGTGTGGCAATTGTAATAAGTAACCCCTAGGTCGTCAAGTGTTAAAAGTAATCTACCTAGTGTAGCGATGTGACTAGTAGTCATCACTAGCGTGTCATCGACAAATAAATCTCAACCGTGGATTTAGTTGGGTGTTGATAGTAAAGTATACCCTGGTATAGCATGCTCAGTCCTAGATAAATAAATAAAGCTAAGTCTAATACTAGTAACAAAGGTATAGACGAAATGATAATGGTGCCCTCAGTTAAACCTCAACGTTAGATTTAGTAAATAATAATGTTAAGCATGATTGAGTATAGCAAGCTACGACCCGTATAAATAGATCCTAATTCAAATTAAACTAAGCCTAGTAATAACTGAGGACAGCCATAAAAATGCTATAAAACCGGACTATAATATTTAATTGGTAAACTAAAAACTATATACATCCCTATATACAACCTATGCCCTGAAGATTAATGCTCGACAAAAACAAAGCTCAGCTAAAATTGTACACCAAATCATAGGTCTAACCTAGCTCATGGAACTTCCTTGATAAATATAAAAATAATAAAAGAAGTTATTAAATAAAAAAGAGTAAGCCATAGTGTTCAATGGCTGGCTCAACCTAGTCCTCCCCAAATCTAAAGCAAGAAAATCTCATTAATATTTCTGTGTCATAAACCCTCCTTCATTGAATGCCCTGCTACCAATCATCGCTAGTTCGGCTCCGACAATACTCCGCGTCCAATTAACCTCGTCTCAAATCACCTATTTAATTAATATAAAAATTAATCAAGTTTAATCGAGTTTATTGGGATTTTATTAGGATCTTTTGAGTTATTTGCCTTTATTTGTATTCAGTCATCTAGCACGTAAATTAGAAATTGGAGTCCGGAAGAGTCAAGGATCAAGCGAGGCCGAGATCGAAGTGGAGATAAAGACCCGAACCTCAAGATCGACAGATGAGAAAGCTTTGAGTGAGCTCAAGACCGCGGTAAACCGCGCAAGGCGAGTCAATACTTTGATCATGTTGAACCTACATTTTCTGCAAATTATTTTGTTTTAAATTATCAAATTACATGCTGTTATTTTATATGCAAATACATATTTAATTTAAGAATCTAGTTATATGCCCGTTATTAACTTGATTAATATTACACCTCCTTTGCAATATTTTAATATGTGAACCTTGTCGTCCTAGCAAAAATTATAATAGCAACCTTTCGAAAATAAGTTCGTAACTATATGCTATGCTTACTGTTGCTTAGATACTCATGGGCGCGAGAACTCTCAAGCATCACTTTTAATCATGAGAAAGTTTGGTTGGGCAGTCATGGTGGTAATGACTGGTGTATGTTGGATATGGTTATTTATATTCCCAAAAACCTCAAATTGCTTATTTATCTGGGCGGATGGTTCGGGGGTATGGTGCAAGGGTGCACGAGAGTGTGGTTTGTGGTAGAACCGCCCAGATAACCCTAAGGACTGAATCTTGTCATGACCTCCTGTGTAAAACAAGTGCAACCACAAGTCTGTAAAGTACAACTTGGCCTAGTAAATTTACCGGACCCCGAAAGTCATCATCATCGGTGGAGGAGAAGTGGTGGTGCAAGTAGCGATTCTGGGTGACGGCTTGAATGGGACACTCTTTGTGAGTGACGTTCTTCTGCGGTGTGCTAGCAGTACGGGGAGTCAGCTGCTAGGCGTATAGGAGGGGAACATCCCGCACAACGTATGGGACCCACCGCAAGTGGGAGTGGCCCATAGGGTGAGATGATGGACGGGGCGAGGTACTTTGAATGGTTACTGTGATAGTTTGCTCAACCACACGGCTAAGGAATCATGTGGGGCAACGGGTGAACTGTCTCTTGTGGGTAAAATGTGCAAACTCTGCAGAGTCAAAACTATTCGAATAGCCGTGCCTACGGTCAAGGGCGGACATGGGAACTTAACTAGATATAGTTTTATTTCAAAAACTTTATGGGTGGAAATGAAAAAGTGGAGGGCAGTGGAAAGCCCTGTTTTGAGTTGCCCTGGGTGTCGTCCCAGTGATAATGTAAGCGGCTATAACGCTGAAGGTCTAGCATATGGTGCAGAGACCATGTAACGGTGGATGGAATCTGGATCGCTATTATTATTGCATTTTCTTACACATTATGTTTTTGGTCAAAACTGCTAGGTCTTAGAAAATTTCTATGTATTATATTTTTAAATAATGGTAATACTTCTCACAAAATAAAATGTCAGGAAGAATAAATAGAGTCGTGAGAAAAGAAGGTGGCTGTTGGTGGTAAGCACAATAAGTCGTTGGTGGATTCATGTCGATCATAAAAAGGAAACGATAGTGTGGATTCTGAGAGAAATAAATTGGTAGAGTCTAAATGAATAGATAGGCTAGATAGATGATCTAAATGGTTTTTGGAGAATTAGAGGGTGCAAAAGGTATTTGCTGGATTATGACACTGATAATTAATATAAATTCTTGGAAGATATTGGCGATAATGGAATTAATAGGATTTGATCGATTACTAGATGAGTCAATTGAATTGTTGAGAATTTGGAGATATGATAATTGGAGTATATATTTGATCAATGATATTCTTGGTGGATGTATACTAGCGAATCGTAAACTGGATCAATGATATTGTTGGTGGAGGTATACTAGTGTATTAGTTAGAGATAGATAATGGAAAATAAGATTGATTATTGGAAGAGAAAATTGTGGTTGAGAATCAATAACAAAAGGAATGGGTTGTTAGAGATTTGGGAATACAAAAGATATTGGTGGAATGTATAATTGATGATATTCGCTGTTTGGAGTTTTAGACAGCACTCAATATAGAAAGTGTGTGTTCGGTGGATTAATTGAATGATATTAGATAAATGATGTCACTAGCTGTTCGGAGATTTAGGCAGCAATTGATTGGTGGATTGTATAATTGTTGTTATCCGCTGTTTGGAGTTTTAGACAGCAATCAATATAGAAAGTATATGATCGGTGGATTAATTAAATGATGTCACTTGCTGTTTGGAGTTTGAGACAGCAATCAGTATAGAAAGTGTATGATCGGTGGAATAATTAAATGATGTCACTCACTGTTTGGAGTCTTAGACAGCAATCAGTAAGGAAAGTGTGTCTTTGGTAGATTAAGTCAATTATGGCAATCGCTGTGTGGAGTTTAGGTAGAATTAATAACACTATGATTTAATAATACTAATTCTACCAAAAGCGAATTTTGGCAAATAAAATAACCCGAGCCTCTCCTTTGATAAGCCATACATACTATTTAATTGCATCCTATGTGTTTGCTCGCGAGCATGGTGGTTTGTGCTCATATTCGCTTTCCTCACAAATCCAGAATCAGGAATCAAATCACTACGCGTCAGCAATACTTTTGGATCATGATGGCGAAGAAGATGAGGATGTCAAGAACTAGGTCGCGAACTTCCAGTTGACTGCCTGTGGGCATGTCCTGAGGGTCTCACCGGTGTGCTTCGTTTCCGCTGCTGCATTTTGTTGATTTCGGCCCAATCGGCCCGTGAGTAAGTTTACTATTATATTTTACGCTTCCGCATGATATGTACTTTGATATTCAGAACTGTAATCTGTGAGCACTATCTACTGATTCAGGGAATAGTGCGGTGGAATCACAGAAGATTCCGGATTATATAATCTGGGCACCTACAGCGCGCTAGATACCTCTCCTCACACATGACAGCACTGACATCCTTGACCACACAAGACCTCGACTCCTCCCTGAGCCTAGTCCCGGTCCACCTTGCCGTTGCCCATCATGTCCATCACTGGTAGCTCCCGCTTCGGTTCCTTGTCGTCTCGGCTTGCAACCACCTCACAAGCCTCAGTCATCTTTGGTGTCTCCTTGATCGTTCTGGACCTCAGCATCACCCTGTACCTAGTCCCAGTCCGCCTACGCCTCGCCATGACTTAGCTTCGAAGTCCTGCAACCAACACAAACAACCAAACCGTCACGTAGCACTGCACGATATACAATGACATCAATTGGCACAGTTCATTCATACAATGCACAATGCAAAAAAGTATGCACCCAAATTTCTGATCCTAATCTTAGGACCCAACAATAAACACATGTGCACACAAGTAACAACATCCAGGTCAAACCATGACCAAACTCCAAGATTTCTAAACAACAATTTCAAACCACCGAGATAAGCCAGTCTGACCACCAAGCATAGGCCGGTTAGACTGCTGGCTGGTCTGACACGAGTACTCGAGGTCTACAATAGTCGATCACAATGCCTACAACTATGACTACCGACCATGACCATCCGTGTTTGGCCAAGCACTGTAGCTTTTGACTATTGACCATCGGTCGCAAAGCCAATGACTATCGACCGCAAAGCCTATGACTATTGACCGCAATGTCTACGACTATCGACCACAAAGTCTATAACTATTGACCGCAAAGTATACGACTATCGACTGCATGTGAAGTCTACAACTACTGACCATCGACCATCCATGGTCATTCAAGCACTATAGCTTTTGACCATTGACCAACTGTGGTCGATCTGTCGATCAGACCGCCCAACACATGGCCATTCAGATTGCCTATTATAGGGCCGATTGGACTATCAATTACCCAGGGTCGATCGGACCGCCTGACTACAAAGTTGAGGACCACGCCTTTAACTACTATCAGCGATCGAAGTCTAACCGCGAAGCATAGGCCAGTCAGACCGCTGGTTGATCTGATATGAGTACTCGAGGTCTACCATAGTCGATCGCAATGCCTACAACTATGACTACCGACCATCGACCATCCGTGGTCGGTCAAGCACTGTAGCTTTCAACCATTGACCATCAGTCAAAAAGCCAACGACTATCGACTGCAAAGCCTATGACTACCGATCACAAAGTCTACGACTATCTACTGCAAAGTATATGACTATCGACCGCAAAGTCTACGACTATCGACTGCATGCAAAGTCTATGACTACTGACCATCCGTGGTCATTCAAGCACTGTAGCTTTCGACCGTCGACCATCTGTGGTTGATCTACTGATCAAACCGCCCAACACATGGCCATTTAGACTGCCTTTTGTAGGGCTGATCGGACTACCAACTACCTAGGGCCGATCGGGCTGCCCGACTACAAAGTTTAGGACTACACCTCCGACTACTATCAGCAATCAAAGTCTACCGGTCAGACCACCAAAACAAAGTAGTCAGACTGCTTAACCTGAAGATTCCAGCAGATAGCCCAACCAGAATGTAGTCTTTTGCAAACCCTCAAAAACCAAACCCAAACTCCATAAAAACTCTAATCCATACGTCAATTACTCATCACAATCATAGAGTGACCTCCACATGGTCTCACACATAGTAATCTTCCATGCTTGCATGTGTGATCTTTTGTCCAAGTTTATCTCCGAAAATGTATGAGGTTTGTTAGGGTGCAAAGGAAGTTTTGTCTTGGCACGTAGCCTTGGTGTTAAGCATCTTCCCAAGAGTGTAGGTGTGGCCTAAAAATCTACCATGGAATGTGGTTGTAACTGACTAACAGAGGCTAAATGCAGGGATCCATATGGATTTCTTTTTTTATCCATATGGATCACTACAGGCATTCATATGGATTTATTTGTTGTTTGGTTAATTTGGAAGTGTGTGAACAACTGGTTATCACGACTTTGGCCCTTGGCTAGAAATTCAGGTGCCACACTAGATGGACTAATTATCCAACAATTGGCAATTAGTGTTTCTTACATGCCAACATGTATTTACACCAGGCAACAAAGAAAAAAATGGACCTCATCACTGTCAGTTAAATCAATCGAGCCAATTTGATAACTTGTTCTAGATGTGTACATTATATTCTGATCATCAAAGGATAAGCACCCAATGCTTATTTGATAAGGGAATCCCAACGCGTGAGACCACATGGAGGTCATCCTATGTTGTGTGATGAGTATTTGGATTTGTTGTGCTTCATTGTTGATGTTTGAGTTTAATTTTATATCATTTGAATTATCTAATTTTATTGTCAAGTGATCTACGGACTGACTGATAGCGACTAAGATTAGTTGTACTAGCTAGTAGTGGGTGGTACATTTATTCTAGAGAAGTCCTCATTTTGTTGCATGAAGGATTTGAGAGCAATGCAACCAGTCGTGATGCGGATCCACCTAGCAAGCCAGCTGAACCCCGTTGCTTTGGCCCTGATCTTTCACGATACGCCTTGTTGGATGCCCTCTCCAAGATGAGCCTTCTCCCACGCACACCGCAACACGTGAACGAAGGGTAGAGAAACCGAAGTTTCAGCGAGTAGAATCCAACACCACAATTGGATTCAACACACCAAGAGCAATTCCTCGATGGAAATCTCAAGAACACGCCAACAATGGCCACCAAACCATGGTGATTTTCTGGTTTCTATTTCTCAAATCATAACCTAAGTTACAATGGAGCTAAGGCCCTGGCCTTATATTGGTGCACAATGCACGGCCTTGATTACAACTCATGCACTACTTGGCCTAAGGCTGAAACAAACTCCAATGCAAACTAAAAAGGAAATACCTAAACTGCTACCTCTGATTTCTCTCTCAATTTGCGACTTGACCGTGAGGATTCCATGGCTAGCACCTCATCTATTATGTGGGGCTTCAAAATAGCTTTCCAACGAGTCCAAGAACACCCAAATCGGACTCCGTTTGTGAAAGTTATGGACGTTTTAGTATCGGTCTTGCCAGCTGTTCCAATCCGAGTCCAAATCGGTTTCAAATCTTTATATGTTTTGTTTTCTTATTCAAGGGGCTTCCAAATCCATTTGGAACTTGAAAAGGAGTCCTTCTCAACCTTTATAAAGCCATGGTGTGGTCGGATTTTATTCTTACTTGCATTGCAATACTCGAACTCTTTATGTTTGGCAAGTCTCGCGCGTCTCTCCGGACAGCTCGTGCAGCATCCAATGAAATTGTCATAACTTTGTGTAGGAAGCTCCAAATCAAGTGCCGTTTGATTCGTTGGAAAATAAACTTCATTAGCTTTCCAAATATGTCTCTTGTGCACATTAGAAATCTCAAAATTGGTATTCAAAGCTTCTTGAATATTATGCATGGAACTGCAAGCACTAACCAAAGTTGTAGTGCTACTTGGTGCCACATCAAGTCGTATGATGGCGGTCCGACCAGCGGTGTGTTGATCAGTCTGACTGACATGGTTGCAGTAGTCAGACTAGCTCCTCTGTTACCAACAGAAGTTTGAGTCAGTTCTCGACAGTCTGATCAACTGTTGGTTGGTAGTTAGACTGACCTTTATTGAGTTGAGTGGGGTGAGTTTTATCTCAGTTGTGTTGTTGCTCTAGGAGCTTTCCAGGAATCCACGTAAGGTGTTTGTTATGGAGGGAGTCCATAAAATTGTTAGTCATAGTGAGAGTCCATGCGTTGTATTAATCATGGCCGGAGGTGCCATGTGATGTTTGCTAATGAGAGTCAAGTGTATGTCACTTGTGCTCAGGATGATTGCTTGTTCTTTAATGTGTAGGACGCTTGGTGATTGTTGGTGGTCAACAGCAAGACTGAGGCTAGGGGAGGAGCCCGAGGTAATGGAAGATCAAATTTGTTCATCTTGTCCCTTATATGTTTTGGTTTGATTTTCTTGCCTTCTTGAGGTGTTTTGAGGAGTTCTTGGTTTCTCTCGGTTCTTCTCTATTTTGTGCTATGATCTAGCTTAATATGATATGTGATAACACATCCAAGGATATTTATATCATCAAGAACTCAAGAGCTAGTGTAGATCGAAATTTTCCTCTTTTACGCGATTTTGGTGAAATCTTTCTTGTTTTGGGTAAAGGTAGGAACTTTAGCTAATCTTCATGATCAATTATTGGAATAGGTTTCTAACATCATAAGGAGGGTTTGTACTAAGTTTTATCTTGTTGGATCAGTGATTTAAGAGTTAGCTATTTTTTTTTGCCATAGGGGGTGCTATTTTTTGCTTTTGCTTATGGAGAGGTTAGACTACCCCTATGATTTGATCTGACCGGTCGAGCGGTCCGACGGCCCTCTCACCCTTTAGCCGGTGGTTAGACCGGTAAGACTAAATATCACGGGTGAGTTTTTGATCTTTTGGCTTTGATGAAGCTCATGGGTTTGTGTTTTTTATTGCATTGTGTTACTAATACCATGGAAAGATTGTAAAGAGTTATTTACCCCTCTCTAACTCGGCATACCCGATCATACACAAGGGAATAAGCAAGATAACGTTGGCAAAGGGCTAGCTTTACAGAATCATATATAGCATCAAGCAAGCATGTGTTCCCCCAAATTGGTAGCAACAATAGCTAGGACAAACAAGTCTCCTAGGTAAGAACCTGTCTGTTTTTTTTTTTGAGATTGTTCTATCTGTACGTAGAACGATTAATATTGTGAAATGGACAGCCTGAGGAAGCAGCAAAGCATCATAGATGATGTCACCATCCTACATTCTATTCGGAGAATAAGCATACCTGGAAATTGGTCAGCCTAGCGATGGTTAGGTTCATCGGGATATTCATATCCTCTTCCAATATGTTAGAAATACCTATTAATTGACAGTTACTGGTACGGTGTCCACATTCTCAATGCAAAATCTGTACGAATCTTAAAATTAACAAATTAGGTTTTGAGAAATCGATGACACCAAATACATGGATAACCAATTTCTAGTACACAGATGTGCGGCCACTTGATATGATGAAATATATTTCTAGATTCTGTTTGGAACTCGGGAGTTTTGTATAATTATTCTTTTTACATCACTAGAATATGTAGAATATATACAGTATATATACATTATGGACCTGTTACTTCATTTGTTCCATATAGTAAACAAAACATGATTTGTGCCTTTTTATCTTTTCTTTTGTACATAATTTACACCAAAAAAAGCATCTCTCTGACGTCACTCACCTTAACTTATACCAGAATCATATATCTCTTGCGCGAAAATGCCTACGACGTTGAAATGACCTTGGTGCTGTGAGAAAGTGTAACAAAAGGTAGTAGTAGCCGCATGCATGCACAATAGTTGCGTGCATTCGGGTACGTAGATATATAATTAGCTTGACTAGAATCATCATTACGTGCCAATTAATTACTTTACCCTAAATATCTGTACTGGCTTGATTAATAATTATCGCTCATGCATGCGCGACGTCTCATATTAACCGATTGATGGATGATCAGAAACCACAACAAAAATATATAGTCTTCGTTTGGGCCTAATGGGGCGGAGAATCCTACAAATTAGTATAGACGGACAAGCACACCTTAATTACTACCTTAGCAGGGACACTGATGTTAACTCATGCATCGGTACATTGCTACCCAGGTTGCCTCATGTACCAGTAAGTGTTGCCCCTGGCAGGCACTGATCGATTGCTATAGACAGTGTCAAATATTACACGGTTGTACAATCAATTTTGATCTTTTATTTTCTAGAATATGCTACTCTCAATCACAATAATTTGGCATCGCCGCTCGGGTGCATAGCTGCACACACTGCACCTAAAATTCCAAATCCAGGGCTAACTATTTGCCACTCTTAAGAATGCCACATATTCAAATACCACTTTCTTCGTTGCAATTAACATTTTACCACTCTTAAGATGTGGTTGACTAATTAATCGCCACTTTCGAGCCCACGAGGCGCCAAATCACTGCCATGTCAGCATCCTGCGTGACACTAGACGCGAAATGACGATTTTGCCCCTTATTATTTGCATGACACCGCAGAGAAAAACGCGACCACCCCCACTCCGCGCGCTTGCCGAGGATGGTCACCGCCGGACGCAAGCGCTCACGCCCGCGACGATTCCCACTCCACCGTCGCCGCTGCCCCGGTCGCCGCCGCAGCTGACGTCGCTGCTGGCGTTGCTCGCCTCCTCCGTCTCCCTCGCGCTCCGCTTCGCGTCCGACCGCGACCTCCTCCTGCACCCGTCCCAGACGCTCGCGCTCGACCCACTCCTCCTCTCCGCCGCGCGCGCCGTCTCCCGCCTCCTCGCGCTCCCCCCGCTCCACCTGCAGACCCTCACCCTCACTGGCGCAAGCGGCAACGGCGGGGGCCGGGAAGCCGAACCGGCGCGCCACAGCGCGAGCGGGCGCGGCGTGGGCTAGGCGGAAGAGCGCGGCGCCGAGCTTGTGATCCGGCCGAGCTTGTGATCCGGCGGCAACGCGAGGGAGGAGGAGGATGCTACGGCGGGGTCGGAGAGCGCGAGGGAGTGGAGGAGCTGGAAGAAGGCGGGCTTGGACATGCGGAAGGCGTCGCGCCAGGCGGAGTCTGGGAGGGAGGGGGAGGGAGAGAGTAGGCGGAGGAACCAAGAGGATAGGAGCGGCAGCGACGGGGTGGGCGGGGAGAGCGAGAGGGAGGTGAGGGTGAGGGTGAGGGCGGGAGACGGCGCGCGCGGCAGAGAGGAGGAGCGGGTCGAGCGCGAGCGTCTGGGACCGGAGCAGGAGGAGGTCGCGGTCGGACGCGAAGCGGAGCGCGAGGGAGACGGAGGAGGCGAGCAACGCCAGCAGCGACGTCAGCTGCGGTGGCGACCGGGGCAGCGGCGACGGTGGAGTGGGAGTCGTCGCGGGCGCGAGCGCGGGGCGGGAGCGCTTGCGTCCGGCGGTGACCATCCTCTGCAAGCGCGCGGAGTGGGGGTGGTCGCATTTTTCTCTGCGGCGTCATGCAAATAATAAGGGGCAAAATCGTCATTTCGCGTCTAGTGTCACACAGGATGCTGACATGGCAGTGATTTGGTGCCTCGTGGGCTCGAAAGTGGCGATTAATTAGTCAACCACATCTTAAGAGTGGCAAAATTTTAATTGCAACGAAGAAAGTGGCATTTGAATAGGTGGCATTCTTAAGAGTGGCAAATAGTTAAATTTCCCCATTATATATGCATGTTTCAGGGAGCTCTGCACGTATATAAGCTATCTCACCTGTTTTTGGTTTATCGACGGGCAAGAGAGAGAGAGAGAGAGAGAGAGAGAGAAGAGAGAGAGAATTTCTTATGTGCTATTAAATGTTCCCCGATTTCATGACCTACCAGACGATAGTTTCTCGTTAGCACTTGGTTTTTGCTAGCGTTCCTCGTATGCCATTGATTTTCAAAACTTTACGCTTTTATGCCATTGTTGACCATTTGCTAGCTATTCATCAAATGTTAATTCGGGTGTGAAAAGACACTTATGCTGGTAATCAGATGACGGTGAATGTTTGCTTATTTTCGTTTTGGTATTCTTAATATTTCACTGCAGTGGCTATGAAAGCTAAAAAAATCATATTACACCACCTACTTTAGACAAGAACTAAACTAGATACTAAAATCTGCAGAATCAGCCCTCAAGCTAAGACAAAAAAAACTTCACAAAATCTTCAAACATTGTCCAAATGAACTCAAATTTGCAACAAAACTTGCTGAAGATTTTAGGAACCTAAAACAATCAAGAATTACGGACTTCTTGGATTAGGTTCTATCAATTTGAAAAATTAGTAATATAGGTAAAGAAAGGGATAAAACTCTAAAATTCAAATTACTTTGTGCTCGTGGGGTCTAAGGCATAAGGTTTTTAAGATCTACTCTCACATAGCCTAACAAGATAATCTAGGCTAATATTTAGGCTAAAGCCAATTAGATCATGATTTCAAATTTCTTGCTCAAGAATAAGAAAACCAAGATAAGAACAAGTGAAACACTAATAAGAAATAAAAAAATTGATCTATTACCAGTCGAGTAGGTGATTCATGAGTACATTGATGGCAAGGTGCTCTCAAAGCACCACGCTTACTCTCACAAGTTTTTTTCATATAGGCTTGAGGAGGGAGAGAAGAAACTACTTGAGAGACCATGTGAGAATATGTAGGATAACATTGTCATGAACAAGTCAAGTTTGTGGAGTTGAAATTTCAATTTTGCAAAGTTTTCATTTTGTCAAGCAAATCGGTCTGACCGCTAGCTAAATGTCATATGACTGCTAGCTTGTTGCCGATCAGAACACCGATTGTTGCCAGTAAGGCCGGTGGGCAACATGACTGCAACGGTTAGACCACTAAGCGGTATGACTGGAGTTTTGCTGGTGGTTGTAATATTCTAGAGAGAGTCATTTGCTCTATGCTTGGTCGGTCTAACCGGCCTCTGGTTGGTGGTCAGACCGGCCCTAAGGGTAATTTCTCATATTTGGTTTTGGGGTGATTTGATAAATGTTTGTAAGAGTATTTATATTGCATGAAGCATATTTTGGTTAATGTGGATCAAGTGATAAAAAATTTGTGTTTGAAATGATTTCTTTGCCTTTGGATATGTAGGGAAGTTTAGAATCAACCATGGTCAATGGCAAGGATCAGGAAAATTATGTTGTATCAAAACTGTGGTGTTGTGAAAGCGGTTCAGATCAAATAGATACCGAGAAGATCAAGTGGACCAAAGGATGAAGACTTAGCAGATTCTGGTTTATATGCTTTGAAAAACATACATAAGTTAAGTTTGTGAGTAAAACCCATGTTGTGTAGGATTAACAAGTTTTCCCAAAATGTGCTAATGAAAAGTATCTATTAGGATTAAATGTGGGCTGGTTACTTCATCTATTTAATGGGTTGGGATTGAAGCCTGTAAGTCAACCATCCAACCATCCAAGATTCCAACCTTGTGTTCTAGGGTTAGGGTTAGACGAGTGAGTGCTATGGTGCACTCTCTTGCCCTCTAGGTGGAGTGGCTTTTTGATTTCATGGTTTTTGCTTTGAATCTTTTGGAGTTTTTGCTTGTTGTGATATGTGATAATACATCTAGAGCCATCTTGACCATTCTCTATCAACAAGTAAGTCATACTTTGAATTTTTTTACTCTATTTTGGTGCAACTTTTTTATTCTTGAGAAAGGTTGGAACTTTGACAAGGATTCAATCAATCCTTGAATGTAATAGGCTCTTGAGACCCTAAGCAAGGTGTGTGTGTACAAAGTTTCATATCATTCCAACATGAATTTTGGGAGTTGCATGAAAAGTGGTTTGGACTTGGGCTAATTTTCTGTTCTTGGAACAAACGAGTGGTCAGACCACACCTTGGCCTAGTCATACTGGTCACAGGTTAGACCGCTTAGTTGCCACCGGTCAGACTGCTGTGGTGCCAGTTAGACCGCAAATGTGTCTTCAATCAGACCGTAGCCTTGAGGCCGGCCAAATCGCTCTGGTACAGAACCTAGTTCTTTGGTTCTTAAGTTTGATGCTTTGCTCTTTGCTTCCTTTTATGATCTTCATAGATCTGTAGCTACTAGAGTGAATAATTCGAGAATACTTAGGGTAAAATTTGTGAGGCACCATTTACTCTCTCTGTTGCCATTGCGGTCATACAATACTCAAGACTTAGACCCCCCAAATCCTACACCATAGCTCTCTCCTTTCCTCCCTCATATAACCTGAACCCCTTACTAGGTCTCAACCTGCTAAGCACATGGGGAAACTCGCCAACCCCACTAACATAAGTTTTACATACTTACGCATGCTTCTCAAAGCATTTACTAGACTCAACCCACTAAACCATTAGCTATTGATCCACTTAGCCATCCAGCTCACCTTGACCTCAACTACTTCTTCTTTGTGGCTCTCCTCTCTGTGCCTCGGTTCTGTCCAATCTCAACCTGATATTTTGATAAACTACCAAAATACCCCTAATGAAGCTTTCAGGCACCTTCTTGTGATTCTGTCTTCACCTTCACATCAAAATATCTCTGCATGCTTCAACACGTAGCATCGTGGCATCTAATGACTTGGTCGTCAAGTCTTCACACATCTGGTCTCCCCAGGATCGTTTCTACTTTCACCAGCCCAAGTTACTTGGTATACTACATGCACCAACTTGCCTTTTCATGATTCTTGTCTTCTATGTGCTTCTTGCTTGAGTCATGTAGTCTCCTATGTGCTTCTTGCTTGAGTCATGTAGTCTCACCTAGACTTACCTTATTGTATGGACCAAAACTCTTCCACCTAGTTTTGGTCACTTGTCGTTGACCGCTAATGTTCTCCAAGCCACTTGTACATTCAAATACCAAGCAACCATATATCTCGAATATAAGTTCCATACGCTTGACTCACGTTAGCGAAAACAATGCATTATGCAACACAACCAACTAATGGCTCCCATGCCATACACACTCTCAAACCACTCGACACACTTCTCACTAGCAACCCCAGACATCTCTTGGGTACGTTAAACATGTCTGCCCTCTTTAAAACTCTATGGAAACCCCAAACATGTCTAGGGTACCCTCAAATATATCTACCCTCTCTAGAATCCGTAGCCACACTGGTCTAGCATCTAATTACATTGGTCTACGAAGACCACATTGGTCTTATGAAGACCACACTAGTCTTGTATGACCACATTAGTCTTCCACAACAACACTATTCTCACACTCTAAATTTTCTAAAACTTTTGCAAAACCCAAATCGATCTCAACTAAAGTGTCCATTGTTCATCACAAACCTATTCTAAACCTTCTCATATGGTCTTTCAAGACTATCTCACACCCACATGTGTACATTGGAAGAACAGATCAAAGTGCTATACCATTTTATTTTGTATTTCCCGTCGGTGCCTGATATGCTTGATTTGAGTGGGATCTAATTCTGATCCCACGTGTTCTAGGCCATTGTTCACAAATCACAAGCAAGATTAGCACTGATTAATTCATGTGTAAGCAAATATATGAAATTAGTAACCTGCTGGAACAAATTGAATGCCTCGGTGGCTTCCTTTGCTACCATGCATCCACATGCACGTTTCTTGCCTGCATTGCTTGGCAGCTTGATTGGGGCCATCGCCTCCTTGTCGTAGATGAGGTTTTGGGCCATCTATGGCAAGGAGTGTAAGCACAAAATGGCTATTGTAATGCCCCCATTTCTGGAGGCGCTAGTAATCCTCGCAACTGCTCGGAATTGTTCAGTTGCAGAGTACTGTACATAAGTGTGCACCACAAATACATGCTTACAATAAAAGAGCCAAACTTTATTACAGGATTATGGTTTAACACCAGTCGTGTTCATCGAAGTAGGGTTCTTCTTGAGCTTCATCAGCAGCTTGATTATCACAGTTTCACTGTTCTTCTGTTTCTTGTGTAGCAAGTAATGAGTACAACTATACCCAACAAGTCACGAGGGTAAAACCTAACGTAACTGCTTGCAAGGATAATCAAATGAAAGGATTATACTAGTTCTACTGACTTGAGTGGAAGCAATTTTATTTGCAAACATGAAAATATGGACAAAACTCCTTAAGATTAAAGGGGTTTAGTTTCAATAGTTATTTACTCAAATTAAAACATAATGAAATCTACTTATACCTTGTTGTTGGAATCACCCATTAAACATAGCTTCATTTACCGGAAGCACGGCGTATTAGAATACTATTTATTTCACTCTATAGAGTTGCTCAGCTTTACCCACAAGATTTCTCAGACTATCAATGTCACGCGATAGGCATGCTTCAGCTAGTGTGCGACTGAGTTGAGAAAACAAGGTTTTTAAGTACTCAATTCTTTTTGTAGGCTCTACCTGGTGGATCCACTCAGACCCAGTTTAACTGGCTAAACCTAAGACATCTATCTGTCCTAAGTGACCCTACCATTGTTAGATATGATTTTACCGTTCCACATACCAACTCCCCATCATCTATACTCCTGCCTCCTGTAGAGATTGAATCAAGTTAAGCAGCTACTAAACCAGGGTTGACAAGTTAACACCTGTGGTTGAGCGATCACTGTGTTCTTTACTCAGCATAATGTTCTTGCCCTTACTTTTCACTTGAGGCAGCCAACCACATCCCCCTGTGCTCGACGGCACAATCACCCCTCTGCTCAAGCTTCCACCCTAGGGTAAGGTCATGGACTCCAACCATCTTGTGGCTTTCCACGATTCCTCCACACCCTAGAACTAGTTTAACAATTTTACCGGCCAAAAGCCAAGTCACTTAGTAGTATAAAATTTTGAATGAGCTAGTCTACAATCATTTGTACAGTAATGTTGGACCGAAATGGCGACAGAGGGGGGGGGGTGAATGTCGACTTTTAAAATTGACCCCCTCAAGTATTTACTCGAAAAAGCTCCTCCTATAGCTATGGAAAGCTAAGAAGAAGAATTCAAGCTCTCTGTAATCTAAAGAAAAAGCATAGGAGAGAAACCCAAGAGACACCCAAGAAAAACAATCAAGATATCATGCAAGAGGGATGGGCCGGTCTGACCTCAGGTCACTGGGCGGTCAAACCGCAACACCCAGGCCGGTCTGATCGGTTACTTGCCGCCGGTCAGACCGCCGGCCATATGGCGGTCTGACCGCCCCATCAAAGCCGGTCTGATCGGTCGTCGGGTTCAGACAGCAGGAAACCTAATTTTCAGACAATAGAAATTGGAACTTCGAACATCAGCAATAATAGAGAATTTCTTCTAGATTTCTCTGCCCAGATAAGTGTGACTATATCTCAAATACTCTATAAGGCCTAGAAAACTGGGAGAGGACAACTTATGAGCACAAATTTCAGACTATGGTAAAAACTGAAACTTTTTGCAAAACTGAGCTAAAATCCAAAATACTCCCCAACCTTTGATCCTTTGGCCATGAAACTTTAAGGATGGCTACTTAATAGCCCAAGAGCTCAACAGCCTAAGTTTCATGCCATCTCAAGAAGGAAAACACGAATTGTACCAAAACCCTAGAAATGCTTGGAAAACTTCAGAGAGGTGTACAAAAACCCAAATTACTCAAGATTCACAAGTCCTTTGTACATGAGATTTTGCAATCAAGTTAGCAATAATCTAAGGACATGCCAGCAGGAATCTCAGGCTATTTCCTCAAGGGAATGAAGAAATTCAACAAAACCCTAGAAAAGGAAAGGATGAACAAAGGAGGCCAAAATGCAAGAACTGAGATTAAACTTGATTTGCTCTTGGGAAAAGTCGATCAAATGACCTTGAGGCATCATCCCATCATAGAGCAACCCATTTTGCCACTCCCCAGCAAGAATCAAGCCAAAACACAAAATCTCAAAAACAAGCCTAGAAAGTATGGAAGAGAAAACAGGGCACTAACAGAGAAATAAACTTAAGAGATTTCATTCCTTGAAACAAGAGGATCACAAAGGAGTCCCCATACGCATGGACATTAGAACAAGAGGAATGATTACAAGGCTCTCAATCCATCCTCTCCCTCACTCAAGATCAAGAACACAAGCACTACATGTTTCTTGGAGAGGAGCACTCACGAACACAACGAAGGAAGACAACAGAACATACTCTGCCTCCTCCACCCACTCTCAACAACTAAAACCCTAAAGCCAAAACAACCCTCTAAAGCTCATTTTGACTAAAGCAAACCCTAAAAACCCTTGGAGTGCATACACCCACAAGGAGGCACCTCCTCCTTATATAGCCTTTGGCTAACGGGTCTCCAACCCGTTACGCCTGCTAACTCCGAACGGAACCGCTTCCACCTGTGCAGCCTTACGCTTTTACCGAAACGCCCCTCGTGCACCTTCCGGGAAGCTTCCGTGTTCCTTGTCGTCCAAGCCTCGCAACCACCTCGAGTCTCCACCGTCTTCGACACATCTCGACCGTTCTGACCTCGACACCGCCTGTGTCTAGTCCGGCCACCTTGTGTCTCGCCACGACTCCGCCTCGACGTCCTGCAGTCAACATAGACAAGAAACACATCAAATAGCACCGCTCGATACATGAAAGCATAATGGCATCAACAAATCATACTTACCCATGATAGAGCCCAAACCTGTCGAAACAAGAGAATATGCATCCTGAGCACTTTGACCAGGTTTGACCAAGTCCGATCGAGCCTGATTGCACCACGTAACGTCAAGGTCCGAACCAACCAAATCAAACTCGACTTCCCTAAACCGATGTCAATTACTCATCACACACATGGGATGACCTCCACATGGTCTCTCAAGTAATTAAATATTACTAAGATTGTCAAGGTGAATATGGCCTCAAATTAAAGAGGGCATTTTTCAGTGATAGGACATAACTAATTAGCAGTCATTCTAAATATTTATTTTAATTAAACAACATTTTCACAAATAACATTAATGCAAATACAATAATTAAATAATTTAATTTCATGGGATTCAATACGATCAAAAGCTTGTAACGTGCCTTGCTGCTTAGCAAATTCTACTAGCTCAAAGACTTCGTTGCCTGGTTCTGGTCCTTGTACCGTTGCCTCGAAAACTTTGGGAGCTAGCGCAAACACATAAAATAATATAAGTCCGTACATGAGTCTAATCAAGGTAGGAAAAATAAACTAATTTAAAAAGGTATAAAATGTAATAAAATTTATATGGAGGGGTTTAGATTTATTTGGAGCTCAATTTGGTGGAATGGAGGTTAAAAATGGATTCACGACATCGAAACAATCGAAAAGTGGTATTTTGGAATTTTTCTGAATTTTCGGGTGAATAGTGATGAACAACGTCAACCCGGCCCACAGAAATAGTGCAACCCACCCACAAAAACAGCTCACTCAGCTAAACAGGCCAACTAGCCTAGGCCCACGCTATGCGCGACCGAGAGGCCCAGCGTGCGCATGCGCCCGATGGTGACATGTGGACGGCCACGATGCGGCGCACGCGGACTGCCCGATTGAGACAGCCATGGCACGTGAATGGCTGCGATGCGACCGCATCGCATCTACTGTCATCTTCAACCTCCAATCGTCCCCCAGGGGCGGAAAACAGAGGAGCGGTGGCTCAAGCAGAGTGACACCAGCAAGACTCTTTGGCAGAAGCGAGCGGCATGGTTGGGCTCAGTTGGAGCTAGGGTTTCCATTTTGGGGCTTTGGAGGGCCATAGCATGAGCGGTACCGGCTGGCGGCAGGAGAGAAGGTTCGGAGCTTCTCGGCGGCATTTGAGTGTCTTGGTGGTTCTCTGGTGAGGTTATGGATGATTTGGCCATCTGTGGGGTGTGGTTTCAAGGTGGTGGTGGTGGTTTGGGTCGGGAAATGCTCATCTGGGCTATCCACGAGAGGGGTCTTTCGGCTGGCGGTAGCTTCCGCCACCAGAGCTCTCGACAAATGCTCACAACCAAGTGAGTTCACCAGCGTGTTCAAGGAGCAAAGGAGGTTCTGTTAGTGAAAGCAATTGACTTTTAATTGAAAGATGAAGAAGATTGGGTCTAGGGCTCACCAGGCTTAGGGAAGGTCGCCGGTAGTGCTGTAGTGACTAAAAGCTCGATTCACTGGTTATGCTGGGTGTCTAAGAGTGGCATGAAGCTATTGGTGGGAGCGAATGGGCTTTAAACACAAAGAAAGGTGGTAGGAACAGGAAGGCGGTTCAGGTGTCTCTCGTGCGCAGGTGAGGAGAAGCGATGGGGCTCTCTTGCAGGAATGATGGCTCTGGTGAGGTGGCTCTAATGCCTCTGCAAGAGTTGGCAAGTGTTGACACCATAGGTACGGAGGGTGCGTGCGTCAGCTGGGAATGGCGAGCTAAGGCAGGAGAGAGAGTAAGCCAGCAGCGCGAAGCGAGGAGGGGGGCAGGGGATGGGTGACAGACTAGTGGGGTCGCAACATCAGCTCGGTGTGAACCCGAGGGAGCAGCGCGGCCGCAGCTTCGTGCGGCGACATGAGGGCGCGTGGAGCAGCGGCATAGGAGGTCGGTGGGGTGGCGGCGTCTTCAGGAGGCGCCAGCAAGGAGTGAGGACGGGAAATCACAGAAGGAAAGCGGATTTTCAAGAGATTTTCCAAATTGGGTAAGGTTTGGATTCAAAGAAAATTCAAAAAGAATTTAAAATTTTTTAAATTTTGGAGCTGTTTCAGCTATTATGGGCAAACTCCAACTGGTCAACTGCGCTTTGACCTAACAGCGCCGGTGCCTGATGTTGGCGATCCATGGCTTAAACGAGCAAAGTTTTGAAAAACAATGGCACGTATAAGGAGAGCTCCTTAGCTTGTTCAATGACGGAATACGGGATCAGGTAATATAAGGGATTTTCTACCAAATAAAAACTATCTGTTTAAATCATTTTCTCAAGATATTAGTATTCTGTATCTGATGAGTTAAGACATTATTTTAGTTGGTACTTAGGTACATTGATTTAGCATTTGTGGGCGACATCGTTTCCAGATGCCTAACGTAACCAAAACATCAAATCAAGGTATCAAGCTAGCTCTAGTCAGTGCCAACTTCTTTACAGGCACATGTAGTTCACATTTCAGCATCACATTGATAGGAAATTAGGATCATATATGCATGATTGCTTGTCTTTGGAATCTTCCAACCATATCACGTTGCGTTAAGCCAATATTTCTGCTGGCTAGCTAGTGCATGCGCTCGTGCCACTTCCAGCCACAAACGTTGGGAATGAAACCAGTTGGCATATCTTTGACCGTTCTCTAGCTAGTCTCTACGTAGTACTAGTACTGATTCACAGCATGTCTCTTATTTTCCTCTAAAAACATAAATCTTTTTTTTTAAAAAAAAGATGTTGATTCACAAACAAAATGGTGATCCAGGAAAATGTGTGTAATATGCAGCAAATGTAGCTGACAAAACCATTCAGAGAACACAAATCTCACATACGAGGGGAAGGATAAATCGACAGAAAGAAAACATCACCTTCCATTGGTCATCACCGTCGTCATCCGTGAATTGAGATACAACCAACATAAGAGTGCTGATTTGCATTTTGATAAACGGTCTAGACTGCCTTTACAATTTAGAAGCATGTTCCAAGGCACTCTTTACACCATACGAAATGGCTAATACGCGCACAGAAGAATCCCTGTCCAGCAAACGCGTACACACCATCCGATAGGCCAGGCCGCGCACGATTCCAACCGTTGAACGTGGGATGAGAGATTTCACCCAAATCCATGAAGAATTTCAATTGTCGAGATCGATCTTGGGGCACATGGGCACCAAGATCAATGGTGGAATGGCGAGGCGGAGAGGGAGGCACCGGCAAAGGGGCAAGTCCCAGAGGTGAGATAATTTCATGTGACTGCCGTAGGAAGTTTGCACTATTGGGTATGGCGTGGCGGCCGGCGACGAGGCACCGACGACAATTACAGGTTAGGACGGAAGGACGCCCTTCAGAAGTTACAGGGAGCTAAAGTGGAACCGTAATACTATATGCGAGGCAGCAAACCTTATACATATCTCAAAAATAAAAAAGGAACAACCTTGTAAGTGTACGGACGCATACCATATTAACAAATAATTAAGAGGTTCCCTCTCTGGTCTTTCGGTTGCTCCATTCTTTTGACATAGCTAAGCAACTAGCTAGGCGCTTCTGCAACTTCAAACAAACCAAAAGAAGAAGACGACGACGGCGACCACATTTCTACTCCTACCTTAGTACTGCTCATGAGCCGAGACACCACACGCGCGAGCACACACGCATGCATGATTGCTGGGGCCCACCTTCTGCCCGACATGTGGGCCAGTGCGAGGGTCAGCAGTCAGATGGCGAGCACGAGCCCCGGCAGCGACCTCTCCACGTCCCCGCCGCACCCCTGCTGGCTCTGCCAGCACACCGCGGCGCCCCTGCCCCCGCCGCGCCGGAGCTGGTCGCCGCCTCCGATCTCCCTGACGGTGACGGACGTGTTGAAGTACTCGCGGAAGCGCGTGATGCGGCCGCCCTCGACGGCCCAGGCATGGACCCAGTACGCGCGGGGCCCCTCCCACCCCTCCGCCACCACCCACCGCCCGTCGCGCCCCACGGCCGCCACCCGCCGCGGCACGAACACGAAGTCGCCGCCTGCGCCGCCAGCCTCCCCGGTCAGGCGCCGGCGCATGTGCTCGCACCGCCGCGGCCCGTGGAACCACCAGTCCACGTCCGCCGACAGCAGGCCGGCCGCTGCCGCGCCGTCCCCGGCCGCCAGCGCTCCGTACAGCGCCTCCACCATCCTCTCGTTCGCCTCCCCCGCCTCCTCCATGATCGTCTAGAAAGATGTACAGCCCTACACGAGTGCGTATGTTTATATGTACCGTAGGCTAGCTCGCTGACCTCTTGCTTGAGCTAATGATGGGTGCATGGAGAGGGGAAGGCTTATTTATAGGGGTTTGGGGGAGGGGAGATGGGGTCCACATGTCCATGGATGGAGTAGGTCCAGTGAGTAGGAAGGCAGGTTTGGAGTTTGGAGGGAGGCTGGGAACTGAGGGAGCGAGGCTTCCTGGTTTGGCATCGCTTGATGGTTGCTTACGCGGTGGAGCGGACGAGAGCGCGAGGTTCACCCGGGAGAGTTTGGAATTGAAATGACCATTATGCCCTTTCCCTGTGAAGCTCTGCATCTAGCTACCTTGCTTAGCCCTGTACCAAGCACCAAGTGGTCCAGCTAGCTTGGCATGATGGCATGCGCTTCTTGTGAAACACAACTATCACAGTTTTGAGTCTCGTGTAGCACACATTGTTGCATAGGTAATTTTTCGAGGAAAAATCTTCACTGTTTGTAGCAGTGTGTTTACCAGAACGTGCCACCACTTCTGTACTGAGTCTTTTCTAGCGCTGGTGGCGGCAGGCAGAAAGGTTTGTTTGAGCAGAACATACGCAGTCGTACGACCATGAGTACCTGGTACTCGTTACGACTACTCGAAGCTGCTTATAATTATAAAGTCGTTTATGACCACTCAAAGCCGCTTATGACCATGAACAGGGGCGGATCTGCCCTTCGGGCGAGCCCGGGCGGCCGCCCGAGCTCCCCTCGCTGGTTGGACCCCCACCCCCCAGGTGTAGAGACTTCTAGCAACCGCTTCTACGGTTCCATCCCCGGCCGGCTTGCCGACCTCTCCGGTCTCGTCCACCTCAACCTCTCATACAACAACTTCTCCCCGGGCTTTCCCACCGACGGGATCCGGCAACTCCAGAATCTCCGCCGCATCGACCTCGCAGCAACTCCTTCAGGGCAATGCGGGAATCGCTCACCGAGCTCCGCAACACCAAGTACATTGATCGGCGACAACCGGTTCACCGGGCGTCGATTTGGAGTTGGAGAGCTTGACTTGCATCGGGAACACGGTGAAGTATCGAACCTCACCACAACAGTGGATGGCGGCTTCTTCGAGAATGAGACGGTGGGGCGTTCAAGAACTTGGAGATTCTTGATTTGAGCAACAATGGGATTGGTGCGTGGTGGGGCGATCTGAGGCTCGATTCATGGTTCTCACCGCGTTTTAGGGTGGTGGTAATGGGCTTTTTGGGATGATGCCTGAGGCACTCCTGCATAACTCAATGCGGCTTGTCGAGATTGATCTCAGTCGGAATGGCTTCTCGAGTATCTTCCTTTTCCTAGTTAATGGATGTATCTTATCAAATTGTCATGATCTACTAGTAGGAATCCCAACATAAGTTGAAATGGTGATGATCTAGTAGTTGGGTTGTTGTGTTGTTTGGATGCCTTCACAATGTGGATGGCCGGTGAGCTGCTACAATGTGGTGCTTAAATCGCAAGCAGTGAGTTAGGTGTTGAGCATCAGTGGCATTCGTAACACAAATATTCCAAATGATGGCAAATTCCATGTGACGGCATTGCAAAATGTTCACTGCAAAATGTTAACATGCGAATTGTAGTTGTTATCTCTATTTCGTATCACATACTTTTATTAGTGTGATTGCAACATAGTTTGATCATGGATTGTTTTGCTTTTGGGTACTACTGTTTATTTCACACTTCCGACTTCAACCTACCTAGTTTTTTTCCTAGGTCCGCCACTGGACTTCACCCTACCTAAAATTTTTTCTGGGTCCGCCACTGACCACGAAATTTTCTATAACCACTCGAAGCCACTTACGATCACGTAGTCGTTTACGACCACTCGAAGATGCAACAAGTTGATAATCGGTTATGACCTACGACCATGAAGATTTCAAACTCGTACTCAACTACAACAATGAAGTCATACTCGAATACAACACTCAGGAAAACACAGAGATTTGTGTTGCTCAACTTCCGCAGCTTTTCTCAGCTTTCTTCTTTCATTTATATGATCTGAATACAAAGCAAACGTTAAACTTATTCCCTATTCTTATGCCATGATTTGTTTTGGCCGTATCAACCCACTTACAATGAAAACACAGCTCCACTAACTAACAGACTAAATGAGAATCACGACCACGATGTGAACATGAGCACATCTCTAGCCACTAGCTTTGACAAAGTAAAATGCAAGTAATGCAATAGGCTTAAGTCTAACAAATCACCCCCTAAGCCTGTTGCCCAGGATTCACCTCAACGACGCTGAGATTCTGTCTCATCTCAATAAACTTGACTCGCCCAAGCGCCTTGGTGAGTATATCGCCGAGTTGTCCATCCATCCCGATATGGTCGATGTCCACCTTACCATCTTCAATGCATTCACGAATAAAATGTAAATGAGTGTTAATATGCTTACTCTGTTCGTGATGCACTGGGTTCTTAATTAGTGTGATGGCTGATTTGTTATCCACAAGAAGCTTTACCATCTTCGGTGCTCTCCCGACCAGTTCGCCATACAGTCAGCTCAGCCAAACACCCTGGCATGTTGTCATTGCCACCGTGATGTATTCCGCCTCACAGGACGAGAGCACGACAACCTTCTGCTTTTGGGATGTCCAAGTAATTACACTCGTGTCGACGAAGAACACAATCCCAGCGGTGCTCTTGCGATCATCGATGTCACACTACTACAGAAAGCCTAATATTAGATGCCCATCACAGACGGTTCCTTAAAACCATCTGTATTAAATACTATCACAGACGGTTTTAGTTTAGAACCATCTGTGTTGCTGCCAGTGATAAAAACCGTCTGTAAAAGTGAACTATCACGGACAGTTTGTGGTTAAAACTTCTGTAAAGTATCACAGATGATTTTAACCATGAACCGTCTGTAATATTATGAAATATTACAGACAGTTATTAATTTAAACTGTCTATGATAATTCACAGATGGTTCATTATAAAAATTGTATATGATAGTTAATTTATCATAGACGGTTTGTAACACAAACTGTCTGTGATAATTCCGTTATAATAATAGCACGCAGACCTGTTGACCTCCTCTGTCTTAAATTCAAGATCTATGCTACTGCATTGAGTTGCAGGCGGGGCTTTGAGGCCATTTGGTGGAAGGAGATCGACTATTTGGCAAGTGTAATTGTAGATCCACTAAGTTATTGGTTAGTTATGGTTAGTAATTTGTTTCTAATTGCATTATAATTTAGATCTAACTTTTGGTGAATGGAGAATTGAAAATGGTTTAGATCTAGCTAGCTTGATATAGAGAGAAGATTATTTACATCTAGCTATATATAGTTGCTTAATTTAGATCGTACATATATAGTATAGTAATTAATTAATTGAATATGTTATACTAAATTGTTATATTATAACGTAGGACTAAAGTTGGATGTACGCTAGGAACTGTGTGAGTGAAGAGTACATTAATGGTGTTTCTGCTTTTACATGAGTTGCCGAGGAAGATATGTTGAATAAGGGGGTGGAATATATGTACTATCTATACATTGACTACGAGAATCTGAAGATGTTTAAGAACCGAGAGCATATTGAAGCACACTTGATTCGAAGGGGTTTCAAAAAGGGTATGCACATTGGACTAGTTATGGTGAAAAGCAGATTACAAAGGAAGGTAATAATAATGACATCGCCGAGGAAGTCAATGATATACCACTGGATGATCATGTCGATTGTTGTTTCGATTTGGATGGTCTGAATGATGACAATCTAGATCAAATGCTTCGTGATGCAGAAGGGAATTGTGATGAAAGAGTGTATGTTAAATTCTGGGGCTTGATGGAGGACTCGGAGAAACCTTTGTTCATATGTTGCAAGTCAAAGTACATGAGGTTGTCAGCCATACTTGAACTGCTAAAATTGAAGGCAATCAACGATTGGTCTGATAAAAGTTTCACAACACTATTAGGTCTTTTAGCGGACATGCTTCCGGAGAGAAACGAGTTGCCCAAAACCACTTACAAAGCCAAGAAGGTTCTTTGTCCATTGGGAATGGAAGTAGAAAGAATACATATATACATGTCTGAACGACTGTATCCTTTACCGTAAAGAGTATGCAAACATGCATTATCCGGTGTGAGCAGGCACACGAGACTAGCAAGGTTCAGCTTTAGCGTGTAAAGCCAATTCCTAGTCCGCCTCACTCATGCCAGCAACATGCGTTTGTGATCAAACATGAGCAGCTCTCCATCCTCGATCACCACCTTGCAGCTGTTCTTGTCCAATTGCCCAACAAAAATGATGTTGCTACGGAGATGCGAGATAAAGTATACCTTAGTGAGGAGCCGATGCTCCCCATTCTGAAACTGGAACATGATGGTTCCCTTGCCGTGGATGTCCATGAGCGAGCCTTCACCAAATTTGACTGTCCCTTTCACCGATTCATCAAGCGATATGAACATCACTTGAGACCCGGTCATGTGGCTGCTTGCTCCCATGTCGAGGTACCAGATGCCATCGCCTACATCCATCGGGATCACCTTCTACCCGTTAAGGAGTACCGTCTACTGCTGGACCTTGCTGTCAGCTTGTGACAGCTCGCAGTGCTCAACTATGAGCCACATGGGTTGTTTATCTTGCGCACGCGTCAGGTGTGCCTCCTCTTTGCGCTCACGGTGGGGCTTGCGATAGTTCTTGGAAAAGTACCCCATCTGGTCGTAGTTGTAACACTTGACTTGTGACATGTCATGACACGTGCTGGACGAGCCACCACCCTAGGCATTGTGTCCAACTTTGTCATGCCCGTGGCCTTGCTGCCTTCCTCAACGGCTATTGTCACCGTTGCTGCCGCTTCTTTGATCTCCACCTAATGAGCCGTCACCACTCCTCCTTAGTGAGGGGCAGACACCCTCCAGAGCCACCTTTGTCGTCAAGACCATATCGTTCCTCCATAGCATGAAGCCGCTCGGTGAGCTCATCGACCGAGAGTGTGCTCAGGTCAAGGAGCATCTCGATGGAGATGGCCACTTGTGCGTACCATGGGGGTACGACACACAGAAACTTCTTCACGACCTTGGATTCCTCAATCGCGGCACCGAGGGTGCGAAGGTTATTGACGAGGCCGATGATCTGCATCGAAAACTCGTTGACAATCTCGTCATCCTTCAACGCGATGTCCTCGAACTCCTTGCAGAGCTTTTGCGCGTTCGCCTCACGCATATGGTTGACACCCATCCACTGCGCCTTTACGGCGTCCAGCATGTCCGGTGGCACCACATAGAGAATCGTGGACAGCGCCATCCTATCATCGCGGAGGTCGGCGTCGCCCGGCTCAATTGCTTGCCACATTCTCTGCACCTGCAAGTTACTCCCATGATGAGGTGGGATGAGGTGGCGATAGACCAACTCATTCTATTCATTAAACCAAACAAGTTGGTTAGGTTCAAACTTAGGACCGGATGATCCAATTCACCGTCCGGTCCTACAAACGAAACAACCCAATAATGTTTGTGAGTTTTACATTTGTTTCCACAACATCTGTGGCCTGCCGGTTGCTATGCGTTGCGCGCGCTACCAGTACATGCTCCATCCAACTCCTTCTAGTTTAAATGATTCAGCACGGAGACCATTGAGGCATTTCAGTTATCATCTAGTGCAGCTTATAGCAAGTATCTTTTCCATTGAACGATTGTGTCAAGTATGCATGCAGTTGCTCATGCATCTCCAAAGGAACCACATACGTTTGCCCCAAATGAAGGGATTAGAGGAGCGTGTGTTGTATTTTGGAAGAAAGCTTTTTTGTTTCCCTTTTGGAAATATCGAAAGCTTTTTTTGTTTCCCTTTTGGAAATATCCAAATCTGAGCAAGCATGCTTGTTATGTCGGATTTCTTGCGCAACATAAATTGCCAGTTCCAACAAGTTTTATGGAATACTACTACAAGGTCAGAATCAAGTAAGGAAGATGATCTCTTAAGTTAAAATTATACATACAGGCATATCCAACCTAGTGACACGCAGCTGGTTCTAACCCCCTCCACATCATCCACCAATGACACGAGAAAATCTCTCCAACCCATTTTCTTTAGCTAGCTTATCCCTACACAGTACTTCACACACTGCACATAACTTTTTCCCCCTAATTTTGTTATCCCCAAAACTTCTCAAATCCCCATCCCCATCGCCTCCAATATCACTGTCGTCACGCTCTCCCTTATATGTTGCCCACGGCCCAACCAGCCACCGCATTCAACTATGCACAAGCCACCACTCTAGATTCGTTTCCGTCGACAGTAAATCTCGCCGGTGGCTACCATCGTCCACCCCTTCTTCTCTCTTACATTAGTCATCTCTGGCCCTACGACGCTGCACCTCCGACATCTGCCATCGTCGTCTTCGGCAAAGTCGTCGTCTCTACACGGAGTCATCGTCTTGCCGTGGTCTAGATCCAGATGGATCCTTTGTGGACCCGCCGCAACTGCGCATGAAACCAGCGGGTCCCACAATCCCTTTTCACACTGTCCCCTGGGCCTTGTGTTGAGAGAATAGATGGTCCTAAACTCCTAATGCAAGAGACGGTCTGTCCTTGCTGTCTCTCCTCCGCCTTGGACAAAATCTGACATGGCATTGGCAAAGAGGCTACTCATTGACCGTAGATGTAAAATGCCTGATACTTCGATAAAGACTTACTCCTCTGTTTATTTTTTACTTGACTTCTTATAATTCATACCACCAAACTTTCAAAAGTTTGATCACCAATAAATTTAAAACTTAGCTATAAAAAAATATATCATTAGATTTATCATTAAAAATACTTTTTATAATATTACAATTTTATTAGTATATCTTAGTGTACCATTATAAAAAATTACGGCCAAAGTCGCATCTCAAAGACTGTAAAAAATAAAAAAAATATAAAGTAAAAAAAGGAAGGAGTAATATCTAGATTGGACAATTTATCCCATGTAAAATGGACCGAAAATGTTACGTACGTACACGGCCAGTTGCTTCATGCATGCATGGTACGTACATAGCACATGGAACTTATTTTTGTCAAGATATAGCTAGAGCGACGTGTTTTATTTAATTCAGCTGTCAGTGGATTGTAGTGGAAAAGACTAAACCAAAGCGAAGAAGGTAAGAGTGTCGCACGAAATGAATGAGATGATAGAATAGATGAACGTACGCAGGAGACGACCATGCTAACTCCCCTTGAGGCCCTGACGTGGCTGAAATGCTGAACACGTACTACATACAGATTCGAGCTATTCGATCAATGTGAGAATGATGCTTGTATTGCTCAAACTGCAGCAAGAAACAGAAGTCCACATTCTTCTATTTTAAACAGCTTAATTCTCATCTGGTAGTTCACATTCTTCTGTGTTGAACAGATTAATTAATGGGCTATTGTCATGTAATTGTTTGTGTACCAGAGGTGGAGAGAGGACCCAGAGCTAGATATGATTTGTTTGTCCAACTTCCCTGCTGTTCTCTCTTTCGTTTACTAGCGAATAGTGATATGATGGATTGATGGGTTGCTACCTTCCGGCTGATGGTGTGGCGTCGCTTTCCCCGTGCGCAGCCAGCCAGACACAAGCTCACAGAATGCCACTTTGTGCCGACTAATCACTGCATAGACAAACTGTTTTAAAAAAGAAATTGACACAGGGCACACATAGACAAATTCTTATATGAATGCTCACTGCCGAGGATAGAATAATTCTTAAATTTTTATATCAGTGTATTTCTTAAATATACCCTTTATCGATAAGGGGTAAGTCTGGCAATATAGTCGTAAGATCATCTACGACCATGTAATAAATCTTACTACTACTACTCCTTAGTCGTAAGTCCTTCTATGACCACGTAGTCGTAAATCTTACTGCGACTACTCCTTGATCGTAAGTCCTTCTACGACCAAGTACTCATAAGTCTTATTGCGACTACTCATTGATTGTGGGGATTCATGCGACAAATCTATCTCCAACCAATCTGTTTACGACGAACAATTGCATCTTGGGTTCGTCTGATAAGGTAGTTAGAACGTGCGTTTATCCAATAATTGCACACAATCTCTCTCTGACAACAACTACACGGTGAACGGCCTTTTACGTCCGTAACTTCCATCAGGTGGTTATCATCCGAAGCGTTGAGGCATGTTCTGGCGCGGGACAACTGTTGTTGTTTCACTGGCTATATAAAGGATAACATCAAAGAGAGAAAGGAGAGGCATTCAGATCGAATGAGAAGATAGTGCTAGGCATTCACATTACTCTCAGTTGTAATCCTTTTATGATGATTAGTAATTACACTGGACGTAGGGTTGTTATTCTCTTATGAGAAGGTCCGTACCTGTATAAAAATTCCCATGTCTATACCCTGTATATGCATACATTGGGTCTTCTACAAGTTTCTCCGAATCCAAATAAATCATACATAATATTGATATTAAAACGTTGACAGTTAGCGCCGCCTGTGGGGATTTCTTCTTCCAAGACTCCGGTAATTTTCTCATCTGCAAGTTTCTCTTTTTCCTTCTAATGTCCTCATAGCAGATGAATGGAATGAGGAGAATTAGTTTGACTTGGCCGACTACGCGAGTATCGACATGGAGGCCTGCTATGACTACAAGCAGACCTTGCTTGCTTCCGACCGTGAATGTCTCCCTAGAGATTTCTCCGGTGATCCTGGAGATGACGCTGCCGAAAAGGTTAATGAGGGATTAAAGTCCCCCACAGTAGTATGCCTAATGGAGGATTCATCTCCCCCAACGGTAAGGGTCAATCTGACCATGATAAGGACTCGCAATGCGACAATGGGTCTGTTCCCAACCGTTCGAGTCCCATGGCGTCACCCCATGCAGTTTCGGAGAGCCTCAGACTCTGCTGATTGGGGAGTTCATCGCCAATTCCTAGTGGTGACTCTCCAGATGACCCGGCGAAGGCAATGGGCGGGCACACTTCGTGTTCATCCGCATTCTCGCAGGGAACGGACTAGGCTGGGGACGGTTATAACCTAGACTTCCCCTACCTGGCAGGGTTTACTCCAAGCTGCGAGGCAATTTCGCTTGATGATTCTTTGGATGAGGGGTTATCCCACATAAGTGAAGATTCTAGACACGAAGTCTTTGTCCTGCCCTCAAATTCTCATCACCCTCTCCCAAGAAGGCCTGGGGATGCTCCTCGATGATCACACTCTTCCTCCTCTTGTGGAAATGGTGACAAGACCTCCAGTGATGAGCCCGATCAGTACTCTGATGAGAGTGGGAGAAACTCTAGAAATACTCACCCTCCTCTGAAGCAGCCCTAGTTTGCATCAGGAGTCGAGGATCCTGAGATTGCTCGGCAAAGGTGACTTGCTGCCCAGAGTGCTTTGCCTGGGTGGGCCCAGTACTAGTCTAAAGAGGCACAAAAGCTTCAACAGATCAATGACTTGCTCAAGAGCCTAACTCAAGAGCTTGCTCGAGCGTCAGACTATGACCACTATACTGAAGCCATTGCACGAAGGCTTCACGACGTGATGGCCCGACTTGAGCAGCCTCGCCGACATCCCTCCGAGAGTTGACAAGGTATGACTGTATCTAGTCGTTCATGAAACTTGTCTCGCAGAAGTTGATATGGTGACAGGGCACGTCGCACTCCCGAACGCAATACCATCCGGAGGAGAATGCCTCGGATTGCTTCAGATCAGCAAGTCGATGCTCGATCACCACTTCAAGCAATGAACCTGTGGTAGCAGATGGACTACGAGCATCATCCTCGAGTGGACGAGACCTATTATAGGTCTGGTCCGCCCACCATTGGGCATCGCTGAGTGTGTTCACCTAGTGATTCTAACTACCCGTTTCTACAAAGGGAAAATTGCTCCCATGCCACAAACTTAAGTGCCATCCTCTCATTTGCCACATACTTAAGTGGCTTTGTTATTATGCTACAAACTTGAGTGTTTTGTCCTTTGTTTTGCCATTTTCTCCCTTTAATGTCTATTTTAATTTCATTTTGCATTTTCAGGGACTTGAACTGACCCTTTTGCCCTCGTCAACATTGGCCTGTTGGCCAGTTCTGTTCGATGGAAGTTAGGAGGTAAGGACGCCGCATTTTCTAAGCCTTTAAAATGAAATTAAGACATTAATGCAAAATGCAAAATGAAATTAAAATAGACATTAAAGGGAGAAAATGGCAAAACAAAGGATAAAACACTCAAGTTTGTGGCATAATAACAAAGCCACTTAAGTATGTGGCAAATGAGAGGATGGCACTTAAGTTTGTGGCATGAGAGCAATTTTCCCCTCTACAAAGGAGACGTCAGGAGATTATTGCAGGGTGCCAAGCATTCGTGCCCGAGCTCCGAGCATTGCGCTGGCCACCGTGGTTTCAACCAATGAGCATGGTGAAATTTGTCGGGTCTCAGAATCCTATCGAGTTCCTTCAGATTTACACGACTACGATTTAGGCAGCAGGGTTTCAAATGGTCAAAAGAGGCCAATGACACTTTTGAAGATGTCAAGAGATACCTTATGAGTGCTCCTATCCTAGTTTCTCCGAAAACAGGTGAGACACTCTTAGTATATCTATCTACCACGCCATAGGCAATAAATAATTTATTGGTTGTAGAGCGCGAGGGTGTTCAAAGACCAGTATACTATATAAGTGAAGTTTTACACGGTCCTAAGGAGTGCTACCCTCAGGTCTAAAAACTTCTCTATGCTCTCCTCATGGCTTCGAGGAAGTTGAGACATTATTTTCAGGCGCACAACATAATTATGCTGTCTAAGTTTCCTTTCGGAGTGATCCTCCAGAAGAAGGAAACAGCGGGGCGCATGGCAAAATGGTCAATCAAACTTAGGAATTTTGATCTCCATTTCATGTCCCGAATGACCATTAAATCCCAAATCTTGGTAGACTTTGTTGCTTAATGGACAACCCCTGATCCTATTCAGGATCCCCAACAGTACAATTCCCACAACTTGTGGATGATGTACTTCAATGGGTCGCTTACATTAAGTGGCTCGGGGGCTGGGGTGATCCTGGAATCTCTTGTGGGAGAGACCTTAGAGTATGTCATCCAAGTGCTCTTTCTAGCGACTAACAATGTCGCTGAGTATGAAGGTTTGTTGGGTGGCATACGAGCCACTAAAGCGCTTGGGATTTGATGACTACTCATGAGAGGGGACTCTCAACTTGTCATGAATCAGGTCAGGAAAGAGTATCAATGCTCGAGTACGATCATGTCTCAGTACTTATCAAAAGTATGAAAGCTTGAAAAGCATTTTTTCAGTTTCGAGTTACAATATATCGCTTGGAAGGATAACTTTCTCATAGACTAGTTGGCTTGGATAGCTTTTTCCCGATCATAGGTACTGCTGGGGGTCTTCCTGGAATAGCTCTAGAAACCATCTCTGGTCGAAGCACCAGAGACAACTCCTAATGAGATAGTCTCCCTAGAGTATGAAGAGACGTGGATGGCTCCCATCTACAACTACCTTCAAAAGGGTTCAATACCCGATGACGATTCTGTAGCAGATTGTCTTGCCCCCACAAGGCCAGGATATATACCTTGATCAACAGAGTAATCGATGGAGTACTCTATAAAAGGGGTACTCAGGGAGTTCTCATGCGATGTATATCACAAAAAGAAGGATTAAAACTCCTTCATGACATACACGAGGGCATCTGTGGAGCACATGCTTCCTATAGGACATTGGTCGATAAGGCTATCTGACAAGGTTTCTGTTGGCCAACAGTCCTCAACGACACCAGAGAGCTGGTTAAGAAATGTGTACAATGACAGTTTCATAGCCGGCAAATACACCAATCAACTCAGGCTCTTCAAACGATTCCTTTCTCTTGGCCTTTTGTAACTTGAGGTCTTAACATCCTGGGGCCATTCCCAAGAGTGCCAAGGGCTTCAAGTTCCACTTCGTAGCCATTGATACATTTATGAAGTGGATTGAAGACGAATTAGTAGCTACGATAACAACGAAAGCCGCAAAAAGGTTCTTGATGAAAAGTGTAATTACTCAATTTGGAGTTTCAAGTCGAATAATTACAGACAACGGTAAGCAATTTTTGAGCGCAAAATTCCAAGAATTTTGTGACGAATTAGGCACCAAATTATATTTTGCTTTAGTCACCCATCCACGGAGTAATAGGGTAGTCGAGCATGCGAGTGGCCAAATAATGTAAAGAATTAAGACTTGAGTCTTCGACCGCTATTAAAGCACTCGGAGGCTTGGGTTCAATAATTTCCTTTAGTATTATGGGTGATTTGCATGACTCCGAGTCAAGCGATAGGTGAACCTCCTTTTTTTCTAGTTTTTGGGGTTGAAGCCATGCTTCCTCCAGTACTAAAGATCCGGTCAGCAAGAGTTGAGAACTTCAATGACTCTAACCAAGAACAGCTTCAAGCAGATGATATCAACCTAATCAAAGAAAATACGAATCAAGACTTAATCCATTCAGTGGTCTATTAGCAGGCCATGTGTGAATACTATGATCGTAAGGTCTAGCCTCACAGCCTTGCTGTGGGTGACTTGGTATTGAGAAAATCCAATCCTAGTCTAATGGAACAAGCTTTCCCCAAGTGGGAAGGTCCTTATGTTGTGGTCAAAGTCACATGCCCTGGCTCTGTACGACTAGCTATGGAAGACGGCCAGATTCTCTCGAACTATTGGAATATCGACCAATTATGCAGATTCTGTGTGTAAACAAGTCTACCCTTTTTCAATAATAATTTCAGTTTATGCAAATTTTTATTGTCGTATGTCTTGTAGAGCTTCTCTTATATTAGTTCAATCACTTCTAGTGCATCCAATTTGTTTAACTGGTCATATACGGGAACACCACTAGCCGAAGTCTCTCCTCTCTGCATGTGGTCCTGCCCAATAGAAGGAGCTTCGTAGTGTCAGTCTGTTCCTAACTCTTGCTACCAGCATACAACAATTGTGTTGCCTATGAATAGGTTGAACAAATATAATAGAAGACAATCTGAGTGTTTATCCTTTGATCATTCATGTCTTTGATCTATTTAAACCTGGTTAAAAGGAGGAAACATCACCTAGTCGGAGTCACTCCTCTCTGCATGTGGTCTTGCCCACTAGAAGGAGCTCCCTAGCATCAACTCATTCCTCACTTTTGCTGCCGGTACATGATAAATGAATTCGACAATGATGGTCATATACATTACTCTGCTCTCAACATACTTCACTTTGTACTATTTGCTTAGTTTATTCATATAAACTAAGTAAATAGTTGGAGGCTAGGATAGAGTTATTCATATAGCTTTATTTCTTAGCTGTAAAACCGTTCTCTTTTCATTTCATTTTTTATATTAGGAGTATTGATTGCTCAATAAGATAAATTGCAGGAAAAAGAAAGTCCATTCATCTCCCAAAGGTGAGTCTTTAGAAAGTTGTTTTTATTTATAAACTACTCTACTTTGGAGGAGAAAAAGCAGAGCCAAGATCCATTTCTTCAGACACTTTTCATCCAAATGGCTCTACTTCTTCGATCAGGTGAGACGTATCCTCCAAAGAGCAAGTGAAGTCGTGCTCGATGGAATGTAAGTTTAGGTTTCGGTCGCATGCCTTGAGTTTTGCCAATGCATAGCTCACATCGCCCCTAACTGCATCCCTGATTGACTCTGTCTGATCAGCCTTCAGAGTATCAAGGTGCTTTTCCAAAGTCTTGGCTTGTAGTGCAATCGTACTTGTGTGAGCGGATGTAGTCTCCTCAGGGGGAATTATCTTTTCCGCACCAAACTCACCAAGTAGATTGTTCAGAAGAATACCACAATCTTGAAGGTTCGCATTCATTGACTTCATTTCTTCCTCACTATAAGTCATTGCTTTAGAAAGATGCTTTATTTCGACCATGGACTCTGCAAAAGAGTTAAAGTTGGTCAGGGTAATACTTGTTACAGTCGTAAGCTTTCCTATGACCATATGGTCATAAGTCCTTCTACGGCCACGTAGTTGTAAGTCCTACAAGACTTGTTTCAAAAACTGGTCGAAGGTAAAGTTTTTCTTACTTGATGCTGAGTATTAAGTAGCTTATCCTCTCACCTTTTTCTTTGATAATACGAGTAAGCTCTCCGATCACTTTTGTTTTCTATTCAACCTTAGTGACTAGCTTACTCAATTCAATCTCTCTTTCTGTTAAAAAGAGAAAGATAAAAGAAAGACTAGAAAGATGCATAGATAAACAAACTTAAGTCTAAGGGCTTACTGTTTATTTTTTCTTCCAAGGTTTCGATAGAAAAATTGGCTTTTATGAGGCTTATCGATAAGTTAACATTTTCTTCCTTTAGCCTTCGTGCATCAGCCTTCTCGTTCCCGAGCGTAGCAATCAAGAACTCTGTGTGTAGCCAAGACCTATAAAGGTTAAAGGTAGACTTGAAATTATAGTTGTGTGGTCAAGACAGAATATGACTACACAAGTTAAGGGACTTACGGTGCCATTTCTTTCTTGGAGAGTTTGATGTTCTCTTGTCGTAGGAGCATTAGCTGTCTATGGTACTCAGCCACAGTTGCCATGTATTCTAATGTTCTCTGGATAAGGAAAGGCAGTGAAAAATAAGAAGAGGCAAAGTATGAATATTCGAGTTGTCAATACTCATATTCATACTCATACGAGCAAAATTTCTGAGCACCCGCCCGGAATCTCTGAGTTGGTTGAGCTCTTCAATCGGGCTCCACCACACCTTCTCAAGACATTCGTCATCAAAGATGTACTCCTTATTTGAAAGATCTTTGGGGTGTGGAACTCGAATCCGAGCATGACCAAAAGATCCTACCACAAAGGGAGAATTAAAAAACGAGGAGAAGAGGTTAGGTTATTCTTCTTCTCCAGTGCTTTCTTTTGTTATGACCACTTCAGTGGTCGTAGTCTTTGTGGTTTGGCCGTAGCTTTTGTTGCTGCAGTGGTCATTTCTTCGACCACCTTCTCCACCGTCCTTTCGATGGCAAGCAAACCTGCAAGAGGTTTCTCAGTAGAGGCATCCTTAAGTGATGGAGAGGCCAAACTACAATCGCAAGAAATGAATCAGTAGTTGAAAACACAAAGGTAAAATACAATATATGTACTTGCATTTTTATACCTTTGAGTCTTTACTTTCAGCGTGAATTTGGAAGAAATCCTCCCAGAGAGAGGTTTCTTTGATTTCTTTTCCACAACCACGTCTAGTTGTGGGAGAATGATGACCTTCTTGACCATCTCTGGTCGAGAGTGTGGAGCCCCTTCGACCACGTCTGGTTGAAGGTCTACAGCAAGGGTTGATGTTCTTTCCTTTTCTTGTCCCTCCTAATGGTCAGAACCAGTTTCGATCATCAAGATGATCTCCTTCACGATCACATGTTCTACTGATGCGACCGTTTCTTTCACAAAAGGCATAAAAATATTCCACTTTACTTTTTCAAGATGCTTGATAAAGCCTTTGGAAAGGCCAACTGAGTCAGTTTTGATATTATAATAGAAAGGTATCTTGATCGTAGGAGTTGATTGCTTCAATATGACTACCCCTATTTCACTTGCTGCACCCCTATCCGCAATAAATTGCTGAATAGAAGTGCTCGAGGCAGCCGAAAGAAGAATTTTAAGCAGGTCAGCAACAACTGCGCTCCCCATTTTCTTATCGATTGACTTAACTAGTCGACGCCTTTTGGCCGGAGGAGCCTTTATTTTTTCTACTTCTCCATCGACAACCATCAATTCAACCTGTTGGTCATCTTGATGGAAATTCATACCTACGCTCTACAGAAGAGGAAGATACCACTTGGTCATGCTCTACGACTAAGAAGTCTTAAAGATGAAGTCAATTTTTTATTACCTTTAAGCGTTCTTCCCTCTCTTCGGTAGAAACATCTACCAGAACATGAGAAGCCTCTACCTTAAGCGATGAAGCCTTCTTGTAGATGACCTTGACTCGAGAATTGATTTCCTCCAAATCAAGGTCTAAATAAATAAATGTGGTAGTCAATAAAGAGTACTCAGAAAATATAACCTGGTTGCGAATACGAGTACTAGTATCACTTACCATTCTTATAGTCCTAGGTCGAATCCGAGGCACCCGAGTATATCCACATAGGATGTGCTCGACGCTTCAAAGGACTAATATGGTGTGTGATGAAATCCCTCACCACATACTAGCTCGTAAGCCGCTTGTCTCTCAGCTCCTTAATGGCTGAGATATAGGGAGCTATTCTTATGATGTCTTTGCGGGCTGAGTTCCAAAGACTATTATTCTCGGTGGCCTTCCTGACGAAGGAGAGGTTGTCTTCACTGGTAGTCTCCTAGTAGAACCACCTCGTCTTCCATCCTGGCCATGAGGATCGGATAAACATGGGGATGTAAAGCTCCGTCTTGCCATCATAGAGCTTCAATCCACAACTACCAGCAATCCCCATTTGTCGGCTCATCTCGTAATAATATCGGAAGAGCTCGAGATCCGCTAGGATACCCAAATACGCATCGCATAGGTATACGAAGACGCTAAACATTGTGATTGAATTGGAAACCAAGTTCACTAGTTCAACCCCTAAATACTCAAGAACGGCCGTCAAGGAGGGATGAGCAGGGAGACAGAGGCCACACTCACAATACGTCTGGAACACCAGAATCTCTATGATTTGTCCAGTTGGCCTGCATTGCCTGGCGTCTTCGATCCATTTGATGAATCACCATGGTAGGATCTTCTCCGCAGTCTCTAATGCCTTTATCTTGGCATGATCCATCTCTGATTTAGCCTATGTTGATGAAGACTTCGTCATTCTTGCGGGTGATTACAAGGGATTCATGCGAGATTGAGGAATATTATGGAGATCTATTGGAGGCGGAGAGCTCGAACAAAGTGGAGCAAATGGGGAAAGTGAAAAAACCAAAGGTTACCCCCGGTAAGTTTTTATAGCCAATGCGTCGATTACTTCTCTCGGGAACTAAACATTTGCCTTAGGAACCGATTCGATGGATAAATCAAGGGAAATTGATTGCATTTTCTCTGTTTGATGTCTATCTATCTTCACAACTCATGGAAAATTACCAAATCAACCAACCCAATTCCTAGTCGATAAGAGTCAGAAGGGTTTTGCTTTCGACCACTTTTTATCTATGACCATACTTGGTCGAATAAGTTATTTTCACTTGACGTGGGGGCTAGATGATGAGGATAGAATAATTCTCAAATTATTATGTCATTATATTCCTGAATATACCCTATATCGATAAGGGGTAAGTCTGGTAGTATAGTCGTAAGATCGTCTATGACCATATAGTCATAAGTCTTTCTATAACCACGTAGTCATAAGTCTTCCTACAACTACTCCTTGGTCATAACTCCTTCTACGACCACGTAGTCGTAAGTCTTACTTCGACTACTCCTTAGTTGTAAGTTCTTCTACGACCATATAGTGGTAAGTCTTCTGTGACTACTCCTTGGTCGTAAGTCCTTCTACGACCACGTAGTCATAAGTCTTACTGCGACTACTCTTTGGTTGTGGAATTCCTATGACATATCTATCTCCAACCAACCTGTCTATAATGAACAACTACATCACAGGTTTGTCTGATAAGGCAGTTAGAACGTACGTTTATCCAATAGCCACACACAATCTCTCTTTGACAACAACCGCTACACAGCAAATGGCCTTTTACTTCTCTCTGATAGTAACTTCCGTCAGGCGGTTATCACCCGAACCATTGAGGCATCTTCTGGCACGGGACAACTGTCGTTGCTTCACTAGCTATATAAAGGTTAACGTCAAAGAGAGAAGGGAGAGGCAGTAGGATCGAAGGAGAAGATAGTGATAGGCATTCGCATTACTCTCAATTATAATCCTTTTATGGTGATTAGTGATCACACAGGACGTTGGGTTGTTATTCTCTTAGGAGAAGGCCCGAACCTGTATAAAAATTCCTGTGTCTCTACTCTGTATGTGCATACACGGGTCTTCTAAGAGTTTTCCCGAATCCAAACAAATCATATGCAAGAGCAATATTAAAACGTCGGCACTTATATGGATATATATATACATACATATATCCATATAAGGCACCTGGGTGCCTAGGCACCCATATCAAAAACCGTCCGGTACACGTGTATGATTGATAATTTTTTTGAGTTTGGGTATGAAAATATTTTATACTCTTGATATATTTATGGTAAGTAAGTTTTGAACTCAGTTCAAACTAGTTTGAACTACTTTTGAGTTCAATGCGACTACAGTGAGTATATACCATAAAAATAGTTCAACCTAATTAAACTGAAGTTGAATTTAATTTTTTCGGAGTTTGACATCTCAAATATACTTTTTTATGGGTATATGAAGATACCCACATCAAACGGTGCGAATCTCAAAGCAAATCAACGGGTATTGATATGGGTGCCTAGGCACCTGGGTGCATGAAACACTCGTCCTATATGTGTGTATATATATATATATATCTTAGGATATCCCCATATTTTCTCGTTTCGAGATCCATGCTGCTATATATGTTTCTCTACTTCTTGCATGATGTTTAGCCTCAAGGAACAAACGGATCAGTGCGTGTATACACACACACATATGTGTGTATGTGTATATGTGTATGTGTATATATATATATATATGTGTGTGTGTGGCGACAGAGGAAGGGTGGCGCGGAGATGAGAAGGCTCGGCCTCGCCGGCGGCTGGTAGATGAGAAGGACGGATGAGGAGCAAATGGGGGCTAGGGAAGAAGAAGTGGATGGGCTCAGATGTGGAGAAGAAGGGAGGAGAGGCGACGGCGCCGGATGGAGGAGCGGCGGCGGTGAGACGTGGAGATGGTGGCTGCAAAGGGGATTTGGTGAGAAAGATCGCCGGTGGAGAAGAGGAGGGAGTTGAGAAGGGAGGAGAGAGGCGGCGGAGAGAGATGGGAGCGGCTAAGCTTGGTGGCGCACGGTGGAGAGTGGAGGCGGCCGATGGCGGCGCGGTAGGCACAGTGGAGAAGGGAGGCGAGGTGAAGGGGCTGCGGCGGTGGAGAGTGGTGGCCGTGAGGGGAGATGATTTGGGGGAGAAGCAGCGTTGGAAGAATTGGCGCGGAGTTGGAGGAGCGGCGGGGTGATGGTGGCGCACCGGAGAGCTGCGGCCCGGCGCTCGCCGACGGCCGGACTTGGAGGAGAATCGGGGGGGGGGAGAAGAAGCCGAAGGGGAGATAGAGAAGAAGGACCAGGCCCAGTCTCTCCCAGGCGGCGGCGGCTTTAGAAGGAGATGGGGAAATTTTGGTATTTTGCCATTTGGCCCTCAAAGATTTCTATGGTTTGCAAAAAAAAGGTCCTTCCTTCTTATGATTTCTTCTGTACTAGACCTCCGGAGCTCCGTTTTCTTCGCGGAAAGATCCTACGTGTTCGTATCGATGCGTACATCTGTATGGAGTAGTCCAGATTTGTTGTTTATGCGCCTAGATCGCGCCAGCCTGTGGAAAAGCACAAAAAAGTGTAAAACAATCCATTTCGAGCAATTAAATATATAAAAGCGTGTAAATGATGATAAATGATCCCAAAATGTGAAAAATAAGAGGCTAAAATGGCATGTAAATATGTGCAAATATGACGCATGTCATACCCCCAAGCTTAAACTTTTACTTGTCCTCAAGTAAATGGCATGATATTATCGAACCCGGACAACAAGTCATAAGGTAAAAGACTAGTTAAATGCATGTAACAAGTCAAGAGACATACAACAATGTAAAATGAGACCATGTAACTCGAGTTTTGAAGACCATCCAAGATGAGAATGAATATTCAAGCAAAGATGCCAAAGTGATAACTATAGCATTCGACCAAATCAAGTTACACACAAGTGTCGAAATACACTCAAGTGATCACATGAATCCAACCAAAATTGTAAGGCATCGAAACTAGGTATAACATCAAGAATGAGCATAGCAAAGGGTCATGCTAAGGCATTTGCTATTTGAGACAAAGAGACTAATACTTGCATGATATTTATGAAAAAGCCCACACTTGAGCCATGATACCTAATTTTTGTTGATTTTTAGCAAATTTAAAACACACATTGGGCACTTATGCCACTTATTCAAACCCTTGGGCAAACTTTGCCGCTTATTCAACACATTTCCGAACCAATGTGACATAGTCACTTATTCCACACATTCTCACAATGCATCACAATTTGTCTTTTCTTTTCTGATGATTAAGCATCTTTAACCGGTTTTCATTAATGCTAAGTAACACGTGTCCCGAGACATGGATACTTAGATAAATCAACCAAGTTATTGGCTCAAGATAGGACTACCCCTTTCACAAATTTTACATTCAAGCAAAGTATCAATATCTAAAATAACATATGTCAAAGCATGAATCTAAGATATAATCATTCAAGAGCCTTTGACTAGAACCAATTCAATCCGCAAATGGTTAAAACACATGTGTAACTCGCAATGAATCAAATGCTATAGGATCACAAGGTTTCTAAGCACATCAAGGATAATAAACAAAACTCAAGCTCTATATGAAGCCAAGTGACTTAAGACATACAAGGAACTAGTGACAAAATAGCTCAATTAAGAAAATTTCGGCATGACCTTTCTAAATTAATCAAAGCATGGGCTCACATGACCAAGATATACAATCAAGCATAACATGAGAGCAATAGTAAAGGTCATATATCATCAACATAAGTATAATATGAAGCACAAGAATGACCAAATATCATCAACTACACGACAATAAGCTCAAATGCTCATAAATATAATACAAACATGCTAGAACATCATCCATACACATACAAGTCCTCCCCCAAGCTTAGATTGAGCAATGAGTCACGAATGTGCTTAAAGGGGTAAAAAACAGCTCACCGGGCATATATGATGAAGTGGAAGTAAACAAATCATCCCGTGGCTTCTCGCATATATAAGAATGAAGATCTAGCATGGGACCTGAAATAAAAAAAGAAAGAAAAGAGGAGAAACCAACAAAAACTAACAAAAGGAATGGAAATAAAAAGAAAAAGAGATGCTCATTTGGATGTAGCAGGAGGAGGGCCAAGGACGGGACATGGAAAAGGCACATGTCCGCCCTCCTCATGAAACAACATGCCTCGAAATCCACCTGGATCCCAAGGGATGTCGACTCAAGCCAAGTCTACTCGCAGTCGATGGTACACAAGCGTAACCCTGCAAACAATCTCAAAGATATGGCAAGTATGTGTGATAGGGTCGATGCCCTCTAAGTCATCAATAGAATATCCAATCATGTAGGTATATCGATAAAGTACATCATGAGGACTATAAGTGAGATGAGCACAATCAGTAATAGAGTATGTCTCGTCAAAGCCAAGGAAATCAAACCTGAGGTGGTCGGGGAAGAGTTTCCAAACTACCTGAAGTGTAGGTGAAGGAGAATGTACGATAGTAGAAACCTCTAGAGGGGCGATGTCGACGAAGGAAGTAGCTGGTGGTGGATCAATAGAAACGTGCTCCTCCTCGACATCGGAAGCATCCCCCTCATCATCAAGAATGAATATCTCCATCTCAGGCTCAAAGATCAAATAATCATCTAAGTGGCCCACATCCTCAAAGGTGAATCTCTCCATATCGGTCTCCGGAAGCACAGGATCGAGGTCAAAACAGTGAGAGTCTACCACATCAAATCTCTCAGTCTCAAGCTCGGGCTCATCAACACAAGTATCAGGGTCCATATATGGTGAGTCCATTGCATCAAAAGTGACTAACTCTAGCTCAGGTCCATCAATAGAAGAATTATCATCAAAGCGAGGCACCTCTAAGGGGATCGGGAGAGTCTTAGTGACACTAAATGAAGACTGTGATGTGGCATGATTGTCCAAGCAACTACTCAATGATTGGAGTGAATTTCTATGATCTTCCACTTCTGACATCAATGTGCTCAATACCCTCAACTGGTTTTTTACATCATTAAACTGAGTGTCCACCCTAGTAATATATGATGCCAACATCTCCTCCATCTTGGACATACGATCAGATTGAGGGGTAGGAGGCGGATGCTGAAGTATAGGATAGTGCTGGTGTGACCAATGAGAAATATCCTGATCTCTATATCTAAAACCCTGCAATGGTATACTAGAAGAAAATGATGAGATATTAGGGTCGTTTCCATATGACAGACTCGAATACTCAGGCCATCCAGGGTGATAAGTGTCAGGGTATGGCCCACTCGGCTGAGCAAAGCTCATCCCATAACACTCTGGAGTGGACAAATAACCACGCTGGCACTCAGCGGGTGAATGGCCCCGAACACCACAAGTCTGGCATATAGAAACAACAGGAGAGTAGGCGCCTGATAAAGAACTATACTGACCATGCCCGCTCTCTAACACAACTCCTCGCTCTAAAGTATAGCATTCTAACTGACGAGACAATAGATTTACCTGCTCTTGAAGAATATCATAAGTAGGGGTGCTCATAAAACCACGAGAATCAGAATAGTAAGCCATAGCCTCAATAAGTACCAATATCAATCAACATGCGAGAATGGATACGAAAATCGCGAAAGAGAGAAGTAACTAGAGAAAGGGTTAGGGATTAGCAATATATCACAAATATAAACAATGACAAAAAGAAAGACAAGTCAGCACAAACACAAAACAAGCAAAAGAAAACAAACGACCTAGTCTATAGCCTAACACTGTCGCTCTAATCTAGTCCCCGGCAACGGCGCCAAAATACTTGATCGTGCAAAAATAGCACACCCGCAAGTGCACGAGTTGCCACTGAAATAGCGACGAGTGTCGTGTTCTCCACAGGGACTAGACTAAGGCTACTGGTGCTCAGCTAAAGCTAGGTCACACAAAACGGGGGAGGAAACTAAACTACCGAACGAATTCTAACTCGCACGGATGAATCAACGAACAAACTGAACAATCGAAAGGCGATGGAACAAACGACCGTACGAATGGACGTCGTACGACCGAACGAACAACACAATGACTAACTACACGAACGACAATGACGCACGAACTACAACGACTACGAGAACGAACAACACGACTACCGACCGACGACCTAACTAACTACCGACCGTGAGAAAGAAAGAGGGAGTCGAGAAGCACTAGGGGAGTCGAGAGAGAACGAGAGAGAAAACGGTCGACGGCTAACTAGACGACAATGGCAAGCGACAACACAACAAAAAACTACGAACGACTGCACAACTTAACTACCAATCGACCACGGAAGGGAGAAAATAGGGAGGTCGAGAAGCAAGGGGGAGTCAAGACAGCACGAGGAGAAGGGAACGGTCGCCGGCTAGCTAAATCGCGCAACTCTCAAGCATACACAAATACTAACACTGAAAACAGGACATCAATACGCAGGAAGCACACACACTGACCATACTAGTAATAGATCACAAATTGCACAATTATCACAATAACAAAAGTACAAAACATGGCACAATAACAGAACATATATCACAATAACAGAACTCAGATTAACAGGTCACAATAACATAACCACAGATCATACATCACAGTTCACAAATCAACATGCAAAAATGAGCAGTAAAGTGAGCAGTAAATGGAGAGGGGGAGTTGATTCAACTGAAGGGACTAGAAGCAGCAGAGGAGAGGTGTCGGCGGTGCCGTGGAGTAGCAACAGTCGGTGTCGAAGAAGAGGAAGTAGGCGGCGGTGGATAAATCGTCGGAGGTGTCGGTGGAGGTAGCCGGTGAGGAGTGGCGGCGACAGAGGAAGGGTGGCGCGGAGATGAGAAGGCTTGGCCTCGCCGACGGCTGGTAGATGAGGAGGGATGAGGAGCAAATGGGGGCTAGGGAAGAAGAAGTGGATGGGCTCGGATGTGGAGAAGAAGGGAGGAGAGGCGACGGCGCTGTATGGAGGAGCGGCGGCGGTGAGACGTGGAGATGGTGGCTGCGAAGGGGATTTGGGGAGAAAGATCGCCGGTGGAGAAGAGGAGGGAGTTGAGAAGGGAGGAGAGAGGCAGCGGAGAGAGATGGGAGTGGCTAAGCTTGGTGGCGCACGGTGGAGAGTGGAGGCGGCCGATGGCGGCGCGGTAGGCGCAGTGGAGAAGGGAGGCGAGGTGAAGGGGCTGCAGCGGTGGAGAGTGGTGGCCATGAGGGGAGATGATTTGGGGGAGAAGCAGCGTTGGAAGAAGTGGCTCGGAGTTGGAGGAGCGGCGGGGTGATGGTGGCGCACCGGAGAGCTGCGGCCCGGCGCTCACCGGCGGCCGGACTTGGAGGAGAATGGGGGGGGGGGGAAGAAGAAGCCGAAGGGGAGATAGAGAAGAAGGACCGGGCCCAGTCTCTCCCAGGCGGCAGCGGCTTTAGAAGGAGATGGGGAAATTTTGGTATTTTGCCATTTGGCCCTCAAAGATTTCTAGGGTTTGCAAAAAAAGGTCCTTCCTTCTTATGATTTCTTCTGTACTAGACCTCCGGAGCTCCGTTTTCTTAACGGAAAGATCCTACGTGTTCGTATCGATGCGTACATCTGTATGGAGCAGTCCAGATTTGTCGTTTATGCGCCTAGATCGCGCCGGCCTGTGGAAAAGCACAAAAAAGTGTAAAACAATCCATTTCGAGCAATTAAATGTATAAAAGCGTGTAAATTATGATAAATGATCCCAAAATGCGAAAAATAAGAGGGTAAAATGGCATGTAAATATATGCAAATATGGCGTATGTCATGTGTATGTGTGTGTGTTTAGGAAAAGAATAGCAATAGCTAAATGATTGTGCACACGATACTACCACTTGGATCTAGAACATACATGTTGATGCTCATGATTTGATAGTTATTCCGATGATTTGGAGATCTCTCGAGAAGTCCTTAGTGCTCATTTCGGTTAACTCTCCATTATCTTTCTTTGGTTGAGTGGTATGTACTTTTATGGTGCTCTTTTTCCAATTATAAATAGTTTTTTTAGATTTGGTGAGCATCTGGAATCACTAGTGAATTACAATTCTATTGTACTGCAATCGGTGCATTGATTTTTGCATGTTAATGTTTTTTTTGCTAATTGGTTACATTATCACAAGGTCGCTCCAAATTGGCCTAGTTCTAAGATGTAGAAACCATGTTGAATCACCACTTAGCGAGGTTATTAGGACTTGGGTCACTTTCTTGGGTGGGACACCAAATCCAGTACCTTTACCAATTAACCAATTTCTTGATGAGAGTTGATCCTAAAGAGATACCTCTTCCTCATGAATTTATCTTGAATCACGACCTTTTGGCTCAACTTTATTCTAGTTTTACCCAAGGAGTAATCCCCTTTTTCACCTTGAATTGGTCCAAATATGTATAATTTCTGAGTTCTTGTGAAGGAGTAGACCCAATAATCGGCGGTCCATGGTTGAGCGGTATTGTGCACCATCATTTAGCTATTGCTATTCTTTTCCTGATCGTAGGTCATATGTGTGTATATATAAGTATATATGTATGTATATGTATACATATATACATATATGTATGTATATATACATGCATGTATGTGTGTGTATACACACTCGATGCATGATTGCAACCGAAAACATGCATCTAAAAAACAATTCATGGTTGAAACTAAAGCCAACCTGAAGTCTGAACTATCGACTACCGATCGAGGATTCCATCATGCATCCATGCATGCAACGATAAATTAAGAGATGAGATGAGATACAGATGAGATGAGATACAATCTCTGATATGATGATGAGTAGTGGAGATTAATTGAGCCGTTTTTTTTGTTAATGATTCATGCTTTGCTTCTGGCATCCAACTCAGGGAAGATTTGTACGTGGGGCCATGATTATACATAATTAACTATGTGATCGAAACTGTGCATGATTTGTTTGAGTTGTACATCCCACAACAAAATCCTGTATTCATATTGCATACGTAGCTTTCATTGCTTTGACTAAATCGATCAAGCGCGTTGCCTTAGTGAAGGAATTAATGGTTCCAATATTTTGGATATACAAAACACTCGATAATTAAGCAAGCTTCTACTTCCTTTGGAAAGGAAGACATAAGCAAAATAGCACTACAAATGTTCATCAGCATTTGACTGTTTGGTATGAGATAACGCAAGTACGTAGTTGATCTTCCAGTACATCGAATTGAAGTGTGTGGGCTTCGACTAATTCGAAATGAGATGGAACTAGCTTTTGCACATAGCAAAAGCTTCTTGTTAGTGCAGAATCATGACCAGAGAACTATCGATAATTAAATATTTTGGATATATGTATGTGTGTGTATATTATATATATATATATATATATATATATATATATATATATATATATATATATATATATATATATATATATATATATATATATATATATAACATTTTCATACTTAAACTCAAAAAAATTATCAATCATACACGTGTATCGAACGGTTTTTGATGTGGGTGCCTAGGCACCCAGGTGCCTTATGTAATTTTCCTATATATATATGTATATATATATATATATATATATGTATGTATATATATAGTAAAAATAACGAGTATTCTTTGATGGCCGGGCACCATAGTCTAAAATAGGTATGTATCGTGTGCAAAAAAATTTTAAAATTTCTTAAATGTTAAGTTTAACTAGTTTACTAACTAGTTCAAGCAAGTTTCAACTCAATTTCGAATTGTAGTTGCATTTTTTTATGATAGTTTGATTATAGGTATATGCTGATTGTATATATATAAATCAATAAAGTATGTGATCTAAATTCGTTCAAAACTTTAAATTTGAGTATATTTTTTAAACTTATACGTTTCATTTGAATTGTTATAGATGAGTATATACCCTAAAACTGATATTTTCAAAACATATACCTGAATTTAGATGGAATTGATACATTTAAAATCATGGTGTCCGGGCACTATGGTGCCTCATTTCAGTGTCTCCGGGAGTACATACTCTCACTTCTAATATACCACTTAAACAAACGTGTTATACTTATTTATCACTCTCGCTATACTTAAATACTAATTCTAAGATATTTCAATGCGATTTGGTTAAAAATTTTATCAGAGTCCATTATTTTTGCTATTATACGCCCTTTTCATATACAAAAGGAGTATATACATAAATTATGCTATAAAAGGTGGACTTTGATAATTTTTTCATGGAACTCACTTTGGAGTATCTTACAATCATTATTAGAGTATGTTCAAAAGGATAAAGATGTATAACAGTATCATTTAAGCGATATATAACAAGTGAGAGTATGTACTTCTAAGAGTATGAAATCATATATATATATATATATATATATATATATATATATATATATATATATATATATATATATATATATATATATATATATATATATATATATATATATATATATATATATATATGAAAAATACATTCTACTCCTCAGTGTAGTTACTCCCATCCGTGATAGACCACCTAAACGAACTTGACATATTCCTTTATCACTCTGAGTATACTTATATACTAATTCTTAGATACTCCAATGTGAACTATATGAAAAAATTGCAAAGGAGTCTAAAGTTTTTAGCGTATTTTGTAAATATCTTCATATATGCACATAAAAATGAGTAAGTCTAAAAATTCTGAATGAAAGTACTATCGGTAGCGAGTGAATTGCCAAACACTCACAGTACACACGGGGTAATAACTCTGTATGTATTTGATAATAATTTTCATCACAACAAGTAGTAACTACTTTTCAGCATGAAACTGGCGTGCATAGAATGCGCAACGCTCATTAGTGCGCCCGTGTGTGTATAAAGCAAGGAATGCAGTATCAAAAAAGTTTAACATGTTAATAACAAACGGCAGGTGATATATTTGACAAAAAAAAAATCAAGCATCATTTACATGTACTGATATTTTGGAGATATTGATTGAGGCTAGTTTTCGTTTCTAGGTGACACATCAGTCTTACGTAGCAGCCACCAACCGAAAGTAGCAGCTGTGTAACGTACGTAACAGCAATCAAGCACGCATGCATATAATGCGCTAATGCGCAATAATATGTGATCCTATCCTAGTTCCCAAACCAAAAAAAATGTGATCCTAAGGGTGCCATGTTCCCACCAAAGGTTGCGGACGTCGCTCCCTCGGATTCACAATATTTGACCGAGCCTAGCTACTACTGTAAACCTAAGAAAAGTTCATGAGAAATAATATACGCATGTTAAATGACATTCTACAACCATTTTAACGCATGTTAAATGACATTCTACAACCATTTTAACTTCTAAAAGTAGAAGTACAGAGTAAAATTATTGCAATAATTACACTCTTGATTTTCCTTAATAGACAGATACTGTGGAATGATACAAGACTTGGACAAAAACTGTAAAACAGAGGGAGTACTTGATTTCTACAGTGCACTTACTATTGGGACTTTGTGGTCAAATTTGGTGGCCAGAATTTTGTCAAAATCAGTCATTCCAGATTCGGTCGAGTTTTGAAAATAAAATGGATTGCAAAACAGTCAAAATAATCGCACAAGAAATGAAAAAAAATTGTCCTTTGAGTGACTTAATTTCATTTTAGAGTTGGATGAGTGTCATATATACACACAGACATATATAGCACAACACAGCGCAAGAAATCATTATACCAACCTTTGCGTGGATCATCCATTGATCATGATTTCATGATTGAATGGTCAAGATTGTTTGAAAATGAATTATTATAGAGCATGGCTTTCCCCTAATTTTGATTACCGTGTGTAAGCAATTAGTTTGTTGCGATCAAAAATATTAGTTTATTAAGATAAAGAAGAGCGGATGCAACCAATTATATAGATTTTTTTTGTCGCTAAAAGATTATATAGATTGTTTTAAAAAAATTGATACAATGACGGGTTGTTGACATGCACTTGTTCTATTTTATTTTTGCGGGAATTAATGCACTTGTTCTATTTGAAACAATTACACAAATGTTTCAAATTTGGATTTCAAGTAGTTTGAAGTTTGAGCTCCAGTTTATTTGTATTTCAAATAAAAAATTGATACATCTAGCTTATACTTCTTGATTGAAATTCACTTAAAACTTTCAGTTTGGGCATATCTTGGTGACGTGCTCTAGCAGGTTACTCAGTGCTGCATGCCAAAACCAGACCTTAAGAACCAAAGGTCATGATTTCAATTACTTTTACCATACAATAATTCCTTGAATAGGATGGGTTCTTTTCAGATACAATTGATGGCCTTTGACTCTAATACGCGCATTTGTATGAACAAATCGAATATCAATAAGCCGATAAACCGATTTAAAAAACTGTTCCGATAAACTATTTTTAAAAAGCAACAAAAAAATATCTTATTTATTTATTTATTGAAGCCATAAATTATAACTTTATAAGTTATATGCCGAAAATAATTAAGAGCAGGACTCGGAGGAATGCCAATGATTCAAGTCTTGTACGACATGTGTCGGTGTCATGCTGATTGGACTCCTCAAAGCTCGCTGCACTAACAGCTCATTGCCACTCAAAGCCTCACGAGGCAACTGGGCTTCCAAGTTGAACTTTGGCAATTGGAGAGCCATTGAGCTGGAGCACTACCGACAGATTGCAAGTTTGCAGCACGGCATCTGTCCACTGTTCTTGAGCACCGTGTCGTCATAATTCAGCCCCCAATGAATTGACCTCTTCTTGCCTTCAAAGTTGAAACAATTTAAAAGGGGCCATCAAGAGGAGGTGTAATACATCTAGGGCTAAAAATTTAGCTCGGGCTCACAAATCAGCTCGAGCTCGTTGCGAGTCGAGTTAGCTCGGTTTAAGCTTGTAAAATTTTGAGCTAAATTGAACCTCCTTGGCAGCTCGTAAAAAAATCTAGTTGAGCTCGAGCTGCTTGCAAGCCGGCTATGACTCGTGTGTGCAGTGCAGCGGCCCACAGTCAGGGACTCAAGAGTCAGTCCTGCGGTGTGGTCGTCCGATCTTCAACGGATCGCCCAATCGCCTTGCAGACGTTCGAACCACTCTAAACGTTCATTCATTCCGCCGCGTTCGGTCGGTTTTGGATAGTCGATGGTGACGGCAACGTTCGGATCAGGCCAAATGATGCTGCCGTTGGATTGGCTAGAGAATCTTGCAGCTGTTCGATTGACTTGGAGGTGCGGTTGTGGATGAGTCGATCCCCTAACCTAATCCTAACCCTTTGGCCGGCACGCCCAAATTCCCTCTCCCAAATTCCCGATCTACATTCAATCGATCCTCTTCCACCGCGCCGCCCGCCATGCCACTTGCCCCTCCTACCGCGCGGCCCGCCCCAACAACCGTGCCGCCCACCCCTCCCACCTTGCTGCCGCGCCCCGTCCTCCCCTGACCATGTGCACTCCCCGTCGGCCCGTCCTCCCCCTAGGCCCTGGCCCCGTCCTAGTGCTGTCCCCCCTTGGCCTCGCTGTGCTTCCCCCACTCCTCCGTCTGACTCCCATGCCATGGATCGCCAACAGAGCATGGAGTCTCATGCACGAGGGAAGAAGTCGGCCTACTCCAAGGCCTCTGACTCTACACTAGCAGGCAAGCATGCAACCGGTCGACACCTCGTTAGCTCCCAGTTGCCTCCTAAACTCAGCAAACCGGCAGACTCGGTGAGGTGTTTTTTTAAATTTTTGTTGATGTTTTGTAGTGTAATGTCTCTCATTTTTTTGAATGATTTTGTAGTGTGACATATCATAGCTATCACGTATTCACTGTTTTATGAATTATTTTATGAACTTTTTATCACAATCGTCGAGCGAGGATGTGGATTGGGAGGATATGGATTTTGTAGTGTGACATATCATAGCTATCACGTGTTCACATCACATGGCCTGCCGCCTGCTGCTGTTGAATGCTGTTGGATGATGAATTTTGGAGTGTCCAATGCCGGTTTCTGTTCCAATTAGTATACTACCTAAGTTCTACTTTATATTTTGTCTATTAATTACTATACTATGCTATTGCTTGCTGCTGTGCTATACTGAAACCATACAAATTAAAATGAGCCAAGCTCTGTGTTCAATTGTGCGGTTTCTATGTTGAATTATGCAGCTCACGAGCTGGCTTTTAGCTCATTTCTTAAATGAGTCGAGCCAAAGCTTCGAGCAAGCTCGGCCGAGCTTGGCTCGAGCCGACTCGGCTCGGCTCGTTTTCACCCCTAAATACACCCACCATTTCTGAACGATGCTTACATCAAATATGCAGTGTTGTTTGTGATAAACAAGCATACCCTTTAATGGTTGTATTATAGCCCTGTTCATTCTGGCTTTGGCTTCTGGCTAAAGAATGTGTTGGATTCTTAATTTTGGTTTTTTTTAATTTTTTCTTTTTCCTTTGCATTATCCATAGACATATGATGGTATTTTTTATTTTTCCTATTTTTCTTTAATTGAATAAGTTAGAAAATGCTAACAGCCACTACGGTGTAATTTCAGCTAAAGGCCAGCAGCCGAAAGCCAAAAGCTGCTAAAAAAGCTAGATTGAACCATTACTACAAAAAAAACATTATACTAGACGCCTCAACACAGACGGTTCCCTGAAACGGTCTGTGTTGTAATTATCATAGAAGAACGGTTTTGCAAGCGTGACCGTTTATATTACTAGTGATGGCTAAAACCATCTGTGATACATAATTATCACAATAAGAACTATTTGCGAATTATCATAGATGGTTCAGATTCAACCGTGTGTGATATCTGCAATTATTATAGACAGTTTTTAATAAGAACCGTCTGTGATTTTTCACAGACCATTCTTAACAAGAACCATCTATGATAATTCACAGACCGTTCTTAAAAAGAACCGTATGTGATGTCTACAATTATCACAGATGGTTTGGATTAAAAACACACTGTGATGTCTACAATTATCATAGAAGGTTTGGATTAAAAACCATCTGTGATATTACAATTAAAAACCATTTGAAAATCCAAATCCTCTTATCTTGTTTGAGTTGTTGGATATCCTAAAATCCAAATCCGGTGTGATTATTTTTCCAATTTTACCATGTAGAACTTTCCAAAAATTGAAAAGCATGCCAAATTTATGCCAAATCTAGTGAAAATTGGTGGAGTCCTTCTACATATAGCCACAAACTTTCACAAAACAATTCAGCAATTTTGATCCACAGGATTGAAAGATATGCAATTTCAATTTGAACCCAAGACAAATTCGAGTCCGAGTAGGATTTCGTTCCAAGACACCTTCAGTAAAACATGCATAGCTTTTGCATACAATGTTTGTTTTCAACATTCTTGTACTCATTTGAAAGCTAACGACGAGATCGATCCAAAAAAACTAACCTACTTGTGCAAGTCACCTTCTAGGTGCTTCAAAATTGGCCATCTTCAGCCTTGAATTCACGTCACAAGATTTTTGTTGCTGTTTTTGCCGTTTCTTTCGGTCTTCCCTTCAAAATTTGTTATTTGTCTCCATTGCAAAGTTGTAGATCTCGTCAAAACTTTGTATTGAGTATATACAATCCATATAAAACTTTGCTATTTAATCTTTTGAGACAATCCATATATATATATATATATATATATATATATATATATATATATATATATATATATATATATATATATATATATATATATATATATATATATGCAATGTAAATAGTTAGTCTCAAAAGATGAAATAGCAATATTGTAGGGACCAGATTTTATAATCTGAATCTATCATGTCTAGTGCACTATTCCTGCATCAGTAGATAGTGCACACGGTTACAGTAATGGACATCAAATTACATATCATGCGGAAGCATAAATAAAATAGTAAACTTACTCATGGGCGATTAGGCGAAATCAATAAATGGCAGCAAATGAATGAAGCACACAGTGGGACCTTGGGACATGCCCACAGACGACCAACCGGAGGTGCGCGACCTAGCCCTTGACATCTTCATCTTCTCTGCCACTTGTCCAATCTTGTTCTGAGGCGAGGTGATTTGATTCCTGATGCTGAATTTTGTCGCAAAAGCGAGTGTGAGCACTCCAACCCCGTGCTCCGCGAGCCAATACACAGAATGAAAATAAATAGTATGCATGGCTTAACAAAGGAGAGGCTCGGGTTATTTTATTTGCCAAAAATCGCTTTTAGTAGCTTTGTTATTAATTCATCATAGTGTTATTGTTACTGCCTATACACCACCTAGTAACTACCATAATCGACTTAATCCACCAAAATACACTTTCTTTATTGATTGCTGTCTAAGACTCCAAACAGCGAATGACATCATTTAATCAGTCCACCGATCATACTCTTTTCATATTGATTGCTATCTATGACTCTTAAATAGCGATTATCATCAATTATGCAATCCACCAATCATTCGCATCGGGACTTCCTAATAATTCAATCCTTTTTGTTATTGATCCAAAACCATACTTTGTTCTCCCAATAATCAATCTTATTTTCAACTGTCTATCTCTAATTAATTCACTAGTATACATCCACCAAGAATATCATTGATCAAGATTAATCTCCCATAGTTATTTTCATATCTCCAAATTTTCTAGAAATTCTCAATTCATCCATCTAGAAATTGTTCGAACCCTATCAATCCCAATATTGTCAACATCTCCCAAGAATTTATAACAAATATCGGTGTTGTAATCCAACCAATACCCTTGCACTTCCTAATACTCCAAAGATCATATAAATCATCTATCTAGTCTAGATATCCATTTGGGCTCATTTCTCCCAGAATCCACACTATCGTTTTCTTTTTATAATCGACATGAGTCCACCAATATATTTATGTTTTTGCCACAAACTTCCATCTTCATTACTCCCGACTCTACTTATTTCCTCATATATTTTACTTTGCGAGAAGAGAAAACATTTTACTTTTGCAATATGATACATAAAAATTTCCTGAGACCTAGCAGTTTTGAACAAAAACATAATGTTCAAGAAAATACAATAATAATAGTGATCCAGATTCCATCCACCGTTACATGGCATCCGCACCATATAGCATCTTTCAGCGTTATAGCCGCTTAACTTACCACTGGGACGACACCCAGGACAATTCAAATCAGGGCTTTCCACTGCCCTCCACTTTTCCATTCCCACCCACAAAGTTGTTTTTGAAATAGAACTATATCTGGTTAAGTTCCCATGTCCGCCCTTAACCGTGGGCATGGCTATTCGAATAGTTTTGACTCTGTAGAGTTTGTACACTTTCACCACAAGAGACAATCAACTCGTTGCCCCACACGATTCCTTAGTCATATGGTTGAGCATACCATCATAGTGACTTTTCAAAGTACCTCGCCCCTTCCATCATTTCACCCTATGGGTCGCTCCCACTTGCGGTGGGTCCCATACGTTGTGCGGGATGTTCTCCTTCTGAACGTCTAGCAGCTGGCTACGTCCCCTGCTAGCTCGCCACAGCAGAACTTCACCCTCTGCGAGTGTCCCATTCAAGCCGTCACACAGACTGCTGCTTGCACTACCCCACACCTCCTCCTGGAAGGATGACTTTCGTGGTCCCAGAAATCTACTAAGCCAAGTTGTATTTCTGGACTTGTGGTTGTACTGTTTTACACGGGTTGACATGACAAGATTCAGTCCTTAGTGGTATCTGGGCGGTTCTACCATAAAATCACACTCTCGTGCACACCTGCACTATACCCCCGAACCATCCGCCCAGATAAATAAGCAACTTGAGGTTTTTGGGAATATAAAATAGCCATTTCCAACATACACCAGTCATTACCACCATGACTGTCCAACCAATTTTTCTCAGGATTAAAAGTGTTGCTTGGGCGCTCTCGCGCCCCATGAATATCTAAGCAATACTAAGCATGGCATATAATTACGGACTTATTTTTGAAAGGTTACTATTATAATTTTGCTAGGGCGACAAGGTTCACACATTCAGATATTCCAAAGGAGGTGTAATATTATTCAAGGCAAACAATGGGCATATATCTAGAATCTTAAATTAACATGTATTTGCATATAAAGTAACAGCATGCAATTTGATAATTTAAACAAAAATAGTTTGCAGAAAATGTAGGTTCAACATGATCAAAGTATTGACTCGTCTGGCGCGGTTTACCACGGTCTTGAGCTCACACAATGCTTTCTCTTGAGCTTTTGGGTTTCTATCTTCACTTCGAGCTGGATCTCGCTTGCTCCTCTGAATCTTCACGACTCCCAATTTCTAGTCACGCGACACACGACTGAATCCAAATAAAAACAAATAACTCAAGAGATCCAAATAAATCCAATCACTTTAAATACCCGATTTACTTTAAATTATGCATTTATTATGGTTGGAGAATAGAAGGATGATTTAGGTTGATGTGTCGTAAGCACAGCGGTAGCTGGGTTTGAGCAGGAGGACGAGTTGTCTGAATGCTTTACCGTAAGGGAAAATTTTAGAAATACGAGGGATCAAAAGTGAAGATGTATCTATAGGAATTATCTGCTTTTGGGAAAGGAAGGTGGCCAGACATGGCCGATTGGGGAGAAAGCGAGGCTTGACCTTTTTATTAATAATTTCTTTTATCATTTTGTATTTATCAAGGAAGTTCCATGAGTTAGGTTAGACCTATGAATAGGTGCACAAATTTATCTTAGCATTATTATTTATTGAGTTTAACATCATGATTTAAATTAAATGGTACCATTAGTATTTTGTTTACACTTTAGTTAGTATTTCATTACCTAGGCAAAGTTCATCATACCGGGTCAAAATTTTAATAATGCTATTTTAATTAAATTTACCATTGGGATTTAATTTTGGCATGTTAACTATTGCGCATATATCTTAATTTAGTTTAAGGGCAATCTTTAGTTTAAATCCTTGCTTTTGTAGGTAAACATATTATTTAATCCATTTCCTTAATCTTAATCTTGAGGGTATTTTTAGTTGAACTCTTTATTAAACTTTGGACATGTAACCAATTCCATCTTTTTCATTATGAATTTATAAATAATTTCTTATTCTTAATTCCCATTCACCATGTGTCTTTACATACCATTGAATCAACTTAAATTTTCAACTTCATTTCATAATACTTTTAGTTTAATCTCACCATTTAATTTTATGCCCATTTTTATTTACATCTCATACTCTAAAATTGCTGCTAGAAATAAATGGAGAAGATGCAAGTGATATACCATAGCTAGGTGCTAAACTTTGGTGGGGCCCATATGTCATACCAGAGAGGAAGACAGAATAAAAACAAAGGGTGTTGCCTTCGGCTGGGGAACAGGGCAGAGCAGGGGAGGAAGGCCGAAGCATGGCAGCGGCGGTGACGCTGGTGAGGAGTGGCCGAGGAGGCGACGGAGGTCGGTGAAATGGGTTGCTCCGGTGACGATGGACCTCAAGGCGGTAGCAGTTCCAGCTGGGAGATATGGTGGCGGGCCGGCGACGATGGAAGGCGGCCGGGTAAGGGGAGCCGATCGGGGCGCCGGCGGTCGAATGGCAGAGGGAGGGAGAAAGGGTGCACGTGAGCACGGAAGAGATGCCATGAGCTCACCTGGGCGATCAACGTGGCCAGGGAAAGGTCGCCGTGGGCCGACGACAAATACCAAGGGCGGCGGCGGGTGGCTCCCGTGGAGGGGGTCACTCGGGCGGCGGGAGGCTCGAGCGGCGGTGGGGTAAGCTTCAAGGGACCGAGGCGGTGCTCCTATCGCGGCGAATCGGACCGAGGCGCTCCGAGGAGGTGTGGGCGGCGGTAATGGCGGCGGCGGCCAATGTTGGGGGAAAATGCCAATGCGACGAGCGTCGGCGCACAAATCTCAAATTGGTTCGGGGATATAGTGTTGATAGGGAGTGGAGATGCGAGTTGGCGCGGCTAATTTGGCCGGAGCTCGCCGGAGCGGCTGGGATTGGCGTGAAGGCGGCGGCGGCGCTTTTTGGTTGGACACCAGGGGAGAAGAGGAGGTAGGAGCGGGAAGAGAAGCGGCACCGGAGGCTGGGTTACTTGTAGCCAGCGGAAAAAGGAGGTGCTGCACAGAGCGGTGGGGGCGCATGCTTGCCACGAGGCGGAAGAAAGCTGCGGAGGCAGAAGAAGCTGAGCACGGGAAGGAAAGAGAGAAGGCGGGGAAGAAGGCAGAGAGGATGGGGATGGGGAAAAACCAGGGGCAGCTAGGCGAAACCGGGGGCGACTAGGTGCAAGCTGGGCCGGGCGAAGCAGCGCGAGGAGGGCAGGCCGGCTTGGCGTGACGGGAGAAGAGGGAGGAGGAAGAAGGAAGAAGAGAGGAGAGCGCGCTGCGCGTGGGGGAAAGAAGAATTGGGCCGGCCACTCGGCCGGCCGAATGCAAATTTTTTTTATGTGTGCACATGGATGTATATATTTATTTATATTTTTTATATATTATTATTTTGCTGACTTATTTAATTTTGCTTAATTTTATTCCTTATTGCTAAACTCTTTCTTGCGCAATTTGTATATACACGCATATACATGCATGTATATGTGTTCGTATTTTACTCATTTACTTTTATTGCTATTTATGCCATTATTTTCAAAATGAGATTTTATATATATTTATTTAACGCAGGTTTCCCTCTTCTTATACTGGATCATCTTTTCAGATTCGTATTTAAAATTCTAGTTTTTCTATTATTTGAACATGTTTATTTCTTTCTTGCCCTTTTAACTTTATGGAACCTCAACCCAATTTCAGAAAAATACCATAAACTCCAAGTTCAAATAAAATATATTGCAAGAATAATTCAGGAGCTCCACATTTTTCAAATTTAAATTTTCAAGATGTTACAAATATATATATATATATATATATATATATATATATATATATATATATATATATATATATATATATATATATATAGTCTTTGTGCTCTATATCATGAGAACTGTCTATTTATGTCCCTGACCGCTAGGCCCGTCGATCCTCCCCGAACCCAATCCCAACCTATGGAAACCCACCAACCTCAACCCCATAGATCGTAGCTCCACCTCTCTGTCCCCATGCCCATTCCGCCAAAACAATTTCCACTCTCACCTCTTCCTCCCCTATAAATACTCACCCAAACCCATCCCCTACCTGCTGCACTCGAAATCTCTCCAGCCTCCTCACTGTCCTCCTCCTCGACCTCGACCCCAATGGCCCTTACGAAATAGATGGCACGCAAGTCTACGGGCAGCAAGGCGCTGCGGAAGCAACTAGCTACCAAGATGGTGCTCAAGTTGGCGTCGGCGACAGCGGGCGTCAAGGACATTCAGCTTGTGCGCTGCATCAGGGGTGAGAGGGCCTAGGCATAGAGACCTCATCAGTGCAGTTGACCTTCTACTGTCTGCTAGGATCTTTGCTTTTTCTATGTTCTTGACATGTTTAAGAGTTGAGTTCATAGAATTAGGAGATATGTTCTTACTGTGTTATATGGGCAACCTACTCATTATTTTATGATGCTGTAATGGTGGATTATAATCTTAATGGAAATAAAATGTACTGCTATGGATTTAATATAATATATGACTATATATATTTATAAGTTTATATTTGTTTAATTATATGCACACCAAATATCACTTGTAATATTATTTCAAGTATATAGTAGTACTATCAAATATAACATATAGTTCAATAGATAGTATTATCAATTCTGTCGGTATCGGTCGGTATTGACCGGTATCAAAGCCAGTATGGCGGGTATTGACCGGTATCGAGCCGGTATGTCCGGTATTGTTTGGTATTTGGGCTAGTACGGTATGTAGGTCTGCTTTGTACCAGTTTAGGTGATGGTACGATACGTACTGGTATGCCTGGTACTAAAACGGTATTAACAACTTTGATCTGATCTTAGAGCGATCCACATCATCACGAATTCGTCTGGCCATTGTGTTGGACCGAAATGGCGACAGAGGAGGGGTGAATGTCGACTCTTAAAAATGCCCCCAAAAAGTACCCACCTCAAAATTACTCTTCTCCGATAGCTATGAAGAGCTATGAAGAAGTTGATAAATTCTCTCTGGAGACCCAACTAAACAGATAAGCAACAGAGTAGACCAAGCAAGATAGCAAACAAAAAGGAAAAGACCTACAATCAAGAAACAGCCGGGCGGTCAGACATCCGTTTGAAGGCCGGTCAAACCGGTCCCATAGGGTCGGTCAGACCACCGACTTCAGCTCGGTCAGACCGCCTGGGGGCCGGTCAGACCGGTCCTATAAGGCCGGTCAGACCGCCTCTGCGGCACCGGTCAGACCGCCAACTAAGGGCCGGCCAGACCGCCCCTCGAATTTTCAGAAAGACAACAGAGAGCAAAATCAGCAAGCAAACCCAAAACTCTTCACAGCAATAAAATTGAGAGTTTCCCTCTGATGTCCTCAGCCCAGAAATGTATGACTATGACCTGAATAGCCAAAGGAGCCTAGGGAACCTAGAAATTCAACACAAATCAAAGGAAATTGAGAATTGGGGCAAAAACTGAAAACTACAGAGAGCAGGGACAAAAACTCAAATTCCCATTTAATCTCTGATCCTTCGGCAATGAAACTTTGGGAATAGCTACTTAATAGCCTTAGGACATAACTTGCCAAGTTTCATGCCATCTCATGAGGGGAAACACGATTCTCACCAAAACCCTAGAAATGAAAAGGAAGAACAGAGGAGCCCAAACTGTAAAAACTGGGATTAAACAAGGTTTGCTCGTAGGATTGACTAGCCAAATGGCTTTGGGGCATCTCCTACATCACAGCAACCCATTTTGGCCATTCTCAGCAAGAAACAACTCAAAACACAAAAATCTCAGAAATCAAGCCTAGAAAGCATCGAAGGCAAAAATCAACAGAGAGCCAGGAACTCAATCAAACTCAAACAAAGCCATCTCAGATTGATATTGAGGAAGAGAGATACATGATTACATAGGAGAAACAACTCACACCCTCTCTACTTCCCCATACATGCTTGGATTGAGAGCACAAACTACATGCTTCCCTCAAGAACAACCAAGAACTCACGTACACAGGAACACACAGGAGGACAGAACCAACAGAGCTCTGCCTCTCCTACAACTCTCACCAACTAAAGCCCCAAAGCAAAACAACCTCTCCAAAGGCTCTTTTGACTAAGGCAAACCCTAACTCTCTCCCAAAGTCATGCATACAACCAGAAATTCACTCCTATTTATAGCCTTTGGCTAACGGGTCTCCAACCCGTTACGCCCGCTAAATCCCGAACGGAACCGCCTCCACCTGTGCAGCTTTGCGCTATTACCGAAATGCCCCTCCTGCACCTTCCGGGAAGCTTCCGCGTTCCTGTCATCCAAGCCACGCAACCACCTCGAGTCTCCGCTATCTTCGACACCTCCGACCATTCTGACCTCGACACCGCCTGTGTCTAGTCCGGTCAACTCGTGTCTCGCCATGACTCCGCCTCGACGTCCTGCAGCCATCACAGACAAGAAACACATCAAATAGCACCGCTCGACACATGTAAGCATAAATAGCATCAATGAATCACACTTACTCATAAAGGAGCCCAAACCTGTCGAATCAAGAAATAAGCATTCTAATCGCTTCGACCAAGTTCAACCAAGTCAATTGCACCACGCAATGATATGGTCCGAACCACACAAACCAAACTCGACTTTCCTAAACCGATGTCAATTACTCATCACACACTCGGGGTCACCTCCATAAGATCCATCAATCTCCCCCTTGATGAGTATATTGACAAACCCAGAAAAAGCACAAAGTTGAGTTTGAGTTTGAGAAAGAGAGTCAAACATGGTCCAAAAGAAAGAGCAAATGAGACTCATGACCATGTCGACGAGAGGAGCAAAAGAAAGAAAGAGCAAGTTTTCCTCAAAGCTCCACGAACTCCTCAAAATGGCTTTTTCTCCGCTATTCTCCCCCTTTTGGCAATAAACACATCAAGGATGCAAAGGAGAGAATCAAGATGAAATGGCTGAAATTTATTCAATCTTAGCATTTAGAGCCATGAAGATTATCCAAAATGACCATGAAGTATTACACCAAGCCATAATTCATAAGTATGCTATCAAGATCATGACAAGACATGTATAATCAAGCTAAGCCAAATAAGTCACAATCTGAAATTTAGTCGAATGTCTTAGCATGTCAAGTCAACCATGATTCTAGTCTAGCTAAAGGTATCCAAGGATGATGTAGGCCATGTCAATAAGCTAAGTAGAACCAAGAAGTTAGTATTGAGTCAATTTAGAGTGCCATAAGCTCAAGAATGAGACATTTGTTTAAGTACTTGTAAGTCTTGTAATTTTAGCAAATTGAGCACAATTGACATGTTTTTCTTTAGAAATTTCATGATTGTTTCCAACCAGATTTTTGTTTAATCATGTGCTAGACCTCAAGCCTTATGCGACCACTCCAAGCAAGAAGCTTAAGGAAATGATCTTGGTCAACCAAAACTCCCCCTAAGTTCATGCCTAGTGTAATGGCAAGCAGTCTCATGAGAAAGAATTGGTGAGATCAGTTTTTTCGCACAAAAAGGATCTTTTTGCTTTTGAACATGTTGTACTGACTCATGCTTCATCAAGAAACTAACATAGCTCAATATAAAGCTCAATAAAGATTCAAGATTCAACTCAACCTATTTGACATGACATGAATCATAAAAGGATAACTAGAGTGAGACTAGTCACAAGAGCTAGCATGACATGGATTAGTTCAAGTTAAGCATTTTAATTAACCTATTATGGCAAAGACTAAACTACACATATAAAGTCATGATAAATCTAGCAATTAAGCACAGATCATGGCAAGGTGTAATGCATTGTAAACATGTCACTAACGGATAATAATTAAGGCTCCATATAGGTATATTACAATGCTAAATGTTGAAATGCAAGAAAATCCAGCTCCCCCTCAACATGAGATGCACTTTTAGTGCAAGTTGAGTTATGTCAATATTAAGATCTAGAAGTTCCCAAATGAACTCCCCCTGAACCAAAGCAATAAAATCGAGAAGCTGGCAAGAAAATCAGAAAAGGTAGTCCTTAAAGTATAGATGAGATATAGAGGATACTATGGCTCAGACTGACTCTCATCTACCCCATATGACTCTAGGACTATCAACTGATCATCTATCAGACTAAGGAGCAAACACGTACCCTGTCTACCCGAGAGTGGCCCGACCCTTGCTAGAACCTATAAGAAGTGAGCGAGCTCAACCTAGTAAGAAGAGAACCAGCTAATAAGCAGCATCCTAGAATCACAAGATAAGAGTAAGAAGTCTAAACAACTGGACAAGAGAAGCACTCTAATCTATGCTAGGAGAACTAACCCATATGCACCTATATGCAATGCAACAGAAAGGAGTAAGAGCATAATAACATGATATATCAATGAAGTACAAAACTCCCTCTCACAACAGTCTATAAGGACAAACCACCCCAAGCTCTCCCCATAGAACTGAAAACCTAGAGCTATCCAAAGGCTTGGTAAAGATATCAGCCAACTGGTGATCACTCTCCACAAACTGGAGAACTATGTCACCCTTCTCTACATGGTCTCAAATGAAGTGATATCTGATATCAATATACTTGGTCCGAGAATGCTGCACTGGGTTCTTAGCAATGTTAATCGCAGAAGTGTTATCACAAAAGAGTGGAACACTGTCGATAACTAACCCAAAGTCCCACAGGGTCGAGACCATCCAAAGCACTGCTACAAAGAATCGGCCGCAGCCGACGCGGCCCTCTCAGGTGGATCAGCAACACCGATCGCTTCCTAGAAGACCAAGAAACAAGAGAAGTGCCAATAAATTGGCGGGTGCCCGAAGTGCTTTTCCTATCTATCCTACAGCTAGCAAAGTCTGCATCTGAGTAGGCTCTCAAGGAAAGACAGGACGAGGAAGAGTACCAGATACCATAATCAATGGTAGCTCGAAGGTATCGAAGGATGCGCTTCACCGCCTGGCGGTGAGATACGCGAGGAGAAGCCTGAAACCGAGCACAGAGACACACAGCGAAGTGTATATCCAGTCTCGAGGCAGTGAGGTACAAGAGGGAGCCAATCATGCTGCGATACTCCTTCTGATCAACTGGCTCGCCGTCCTCATCTGGGTCAAGAGAAGTTGTGGATGCCATGGGGGTTGACACAGGCTTACCATCACTCATGTCAAAGCGTCTCAGGAGGTCACGAGTGTATTTGCCCTGATGCAAGAAGGTACCCTCCCGAGTCTGCTTGATCTGGAAGCTAAGGAAGAAGGTCAACTTGCCCATCATACTCATCTCAAACTCGGTGCTCATGACATCCGAGAACTGTGAAATAAGAGTATGAGAAGAGCCGCCAAAGATGATGTCATCCACACAGATCTGGACAAGCAAAAGGTCAGCGCCATGCCGGCAAATGAACAAGGTCTTATCCACCTTACCCATCTCAAAACCATGACTCAACATGATGTGACCACGCCACCAACACATACGACCATAGCGGTCAATATCAAGATTGAACTAAAGGTGAATTCGTTTCTTCAACTTCAACATATTTTAAATGAGAATACGATGCTACCTAATGATGAAAATATATATATTTGTAGCACCACATCACTTTGGAACCAATTGAAGCAAGGGTTCAAGTTGGACAGGTTTGAATCCAATTCGGCCTCCAGATCAATTCGGATTCAGCCTGACAGGCCAATTTCAAACGGCCATAACTTTTGATCCAGAAGGCTTCTCAGGGCCCGTGAGTACTCGTTGGAAAGCTCTTTGAGTCTAATTTCAGATGGATCTGGTCTCACCTCCAAACTCCATCCGAGCAGATCAGAAACTGCAAAACAAGTCACATCACTTTTCCAGTCCAAGTCAAAGTGGGCCGAGGGCCTTGTAACTTGGGCTATTTGGGCTGATACTATTCATGTGAACAGTACCACGGCCATGTGAACAGTAACCACAAATAGTACCATATCCCCTGACATTAGATAAGTGCGCCTTTCGCCTCCCCTATTTAAGGAGGCCGCACCCCTTTTGTTTTCCTTGGGTTTTCTTAAGAGATTATTCTGCTTAGCAGTTTCGCCGCATGTTCGGTTGAGGAACCCCAACTTGTGAACTTAATATTTATTCGCAATACAAATTGCATCTTTTACTCTCTTGCTCGTGTTCTCGATTCGGTTGCAGGAGATAGCCTTCTTGGCGAGGTCAATCGTGTTCGGCACGGTTGATAACCAACGGGGCAGTGGTGTAGTGATTGCGAGGGGTTTGATCTATTTTGGTCGGAGCCTTTGGACCATCAACGTCGAGATCTCCATAATCGACTTATCTGTACCTCTCGGAAGATCGGGCCATCGTCACATCAGTTGGTATCGGAGCAACGGTTGCCCGTGAGGTAATTCTTGTATCCCTAGTTAGTAGATTGGTTTTTTATTTCCTATAGTCCAGAAAAACAATTGCCCCACAAAAAGAATTAATTCCGCTGTCCAAACCCCGTTGTGCCTTTCAATCTGTTAGTTTTGGTTTGCTAAATTGAATTTGTGTCCATATTAACATTGTCTAGTTGCTGGTCATATCTTTGTTCCATTAAAAATCCAAACAAAAGAAAAATTCCCCGCCCCAAACCCTAATTTCCAAATTCGGCTGATTTTTCCTTTCTCTGTAGCCGCCACCAAAAATGCTATATCTTTTGATTCCGAGAATATTTTTGAGTGAGACCACCGCCATTAGATTCAAAAATTCCTTATCCATCTATCTGTAAAATTTCACATCATTCCAGCAAGGCAGTTAAGAGATATATGCGGTGAAAGTTGACCCAATTATCTGTTTTGAATCTGCAACTGTCAGCAGTTGTGATTTTTGTGCGAATTTCTGTGTTGGGTTTTGGAAGTTGGCCCCAAAAGAAAATATGTATAAAAATCTGCAGAAAAAATAGAAAAAAAATCAGTAAAAAAGAGGCATCTGACAAAAAGTTACGGCCAAAATACCGACATGCTGTTCAGTAGACAGAAATCTTCAATTTTCAGTTTTGGGTCAATCCTTGTGTTCTTCAATTCTAGATTGCATTAGATTGAATTATCTTGTATTTACCACTCCTACACATTGCCATACACTTGTTTTTTAGCCTTCTTCCATTCTTGGCTGATCAGCAACATAGGCTAAGTGTTAGATACGGACTATAATTCAATTCTGTGCAATTCTGAAATTTACTGATTGTTCTCCATTGCTACCATATTGTGCCTTCCAAGCTACACCTACTCTTGATCAGAACAGGTTCCCTCTTGCAATCGTACCCACACTCGACACGGTGTCACGAACCAGCCACCGGTTGTACCACCTGCTGCATTGGTAAGAACACTTGTAAGAGTGTGGTAAGACGCTTGAGAATGTGTGATTCCACCTTCCACCACCTAGTAGTGGATAGGGATAATACCTTTGTGTTGTCTTTTGTTTTCTACTAACCATGACAGGTGGGTCGTCTGATGATCAAGTGTGTGTTTTAAAGGGAGAGCTCATGACACTCTGGGATGGACAACACATCAATAGGAAGCTTCAAGCTTCAACGGACACATGGCAACGCTCCATCAGTTGCATCAATGAGAGTATTACAACACTCACTGCACACCTTGAAAGAATGGTGAATCGGCCACCAAACAATGAACGCGAGTATGATCACGATGCGGGCCAAGATCATGACGAGGGAGATGATAATGAGAGACAAAACCGCGACGCCAGTGCTTCATTTGCTGCCCAAGATGCACGTCCACGACACCGCCTACATCAAAACCGTCACGGTATGGGAGGTAATAATTTTCAGCACCACAATGATCGTTCTAATCATGACCCTTTTGCTAAAGTCAAATTTACTATTCCATCTTTTTCTAGTCTTTATGATGCTGAAATATATCTTGATTGGGAGATGACGGTAGAGCAGAAGTTTAATTCTCACTTGGTTCCTGAACAACATAGAGTTAGACAAGCTACTAGTGAGTTTAAGGACTTTGCTATTATCTGGTGGAATGAACTGGGTACCATGCGTTTACAACCTGATACATGGGAGCGGTTAAAAGGAGCTATGCGTGCAAGATTTGTTCCTTCTGCTTTTAAACATGAAATGCATAAGAAATTGCAGTGCTTAGACCAAGGTAATAAACCTGTCGAGGAATATTATCAAGAACTACAAATAGTCATGTTGCATTGTGGGGTTGTTGAGGAAACGGAGGATAAGATTTGTCGTTTTTACGGGGGGGTTACGGCGTGAAATTCAGGACATTGTTGATTATAAAGATTTTACTACTGTCAACCAGTTATTCCAGCTTGCTTGTTTGGCAGAAAAAGAATTGCAGGGTAGGCAACAAAGGACAAGGAGCAACTTTGGAGGTACGTCTACATCGAGATCAACGCCTGGGCAAGCCAAGATAGCCCCACCTCCTATTTATCGAGCTGCTGCCCCCTCTGTGAGTAGGGCACGTTCAGCAGCACCGCCGCCACCATCACGCACACCCGAGATGAGCAAATCTACTAGTGTGCAAGCACCAGCACAGAGCTCTTCATCGGTTGCTTCCATGGGCCGTACGACGGGCATTGTATGCCACTGTTGTAAAGGGATGGGCCACGTCATGAGAGATTGCACAAGTCAGCAGGCGTACATTGCGACAGAAGATGGTGGTTTTGTAAGTGCTAGTGATGTTGAGGATGAATATGCTCTTACAACTAACCTTGCAGGCAATGGTGATGATCATGAGAACAAACCTGTGTTTGTGCCCTTTTCTGTGACTAACAACTTGCAGGTAGTTGAGAACCATGCCGAAGAGGAGCATGAGCTGATTGAATCACTAATCCCATTGGTTGAGAATGAAGATAAGGAGATGGATGCACTTACATCATCTGATGAGAGCCAAAAAGGTAAAGAACATGGTGCTATCATCGCTCACGGTATTGATTTGGTGCTACAACAAGACATAGAGCAATCTTGTGAGTATATACCTACTGTAGTGCAATCTTCTGATGTTCCTTGTGTTGACTTAAATGAACCATGTGCTGATCTAAATTCTCATAATTTTACACATGTCGAATTAATAACACATAAAGAAGTTTTGACTAGAATTTCTCCTGCTAATTCATTGTGTTGCATCATGTTGGATTTACCTATGAAATTGTCACATGCTATGGAGAAAGTTTCTGAACTTGCATGTTCGAAATTCTTATTTAGTACCTACACCCCTGGATATAAGTTTAATTTGATTGGAGATTATGGTGTGGAAAATCAATTTCTTGTATATCGAATATGCATAACTTGTGATCACATGGATGAATTGAAACTTGCTGTCTGGGACAACAATTCTTGTATGATGAATCATGTTCAATGTGAGAGGGAAGTGAAATTTAGTACTCATCCAATACCTATGTGTTCATCGCTTTTTGCACTATCTAGTATGGATAATATGAATAAAGATGATGAATTATGGCAGAACATACAAGCCTCTTCACCCTTGTTAGATGAATTTGCTATGGTTCGATTGAGATATGATTATATGGATGAACTTTGCTTGATTCCAAAAGTTGTAGTTTTGCCCATATGTGCCACCACTACATGTTTACAACGTCAAAGATTTGAATTGCATAAATGCTTCACTTACATTTGCAAAACAAGTTGCAATAATTACTGTATGAGAAATTTTGAATTGCTCATTAACATATACGATTACTCTTGGGTTTTTCTTAAGAGATTATTCTGCTTAGCAGTTTCGCCGCATATTCGGTTGAGAAACACCAACTTGTGAGCTTAATCTTTATTCGCAATTTCAGATTGCATCTTGTACTCTCTTGCTTGTATTCTCGATTCGCTTGCAGGAGAAAGCCTTCTTGGCGAGGTCAATCGTGTTCGGCACGGTTGATAACCAACGGAGCAGTGGTGTAGTGATTGCGAGGGGTTCGATCTGTTTTGGTCGGAGCCTTTGGATCATCAGCGTCGAGATCTCCACAATCGACTTATCAGTACCTCTCGGAAGATCGGGCCATCGTCAATAATACAACGAGCTTTTATGATCATTGCTGTTTTATAACATTAATTGTGCAACAACGAAGAACGGTTAAAACGGATGACATATACATATACCATGCATACACCTTGGCTTCTTTGTTACCATTTTTTTCAGCTTATCAAAAGCCGATGACAGCTTTGTTTGCAAGAATGGGAGGATGATAAGAACATGTACCCTATGGATACAACCATATTTGCTATACTTGTTGTTCCAATTATAAGAGCTCCTGCACATCACTTAAATTATGAGGTGAGCTCGTTTCAAAGAGATTTTACTTTATTTGATAAAGAACTTATGATATTACATAATGAGAGTTTGTTGCGTTTGTTATCATGTACCAAGATTTATGATCAAGATCATGCAATACGTGATGCTACACCTATGTTAAAACCGAGGACGATTTTCTATCAAGAAGGGGAGGATGATGTGACCACGCCACCAACACATACGACCATAGCAGTCAATATCAAGATTGAACTAAAGGTGAATTCGTTTCTTCAACTTCAACACATTTTAAATGAGATAGCCTTGTCATTAGATAAGTGCGGCTTTCGCCTCCCCTATTTAAGGAGGCCGCACCCCTTTAGTCTTCCTTGGGTTTTTCTTAAGAGATTATTCTGCTTAGCAGTTTCGCCGCATGTTCGGTTGAGGATCCCCAACTTGTTAACTTAATATTTATTCGCAATACAGATTGCATCTTTTACTCTCTTGCTCGTGTTCTCGATTCGCTTGCAGGAGATAGCCTTCTTGGCGAGGTCAATCGTGTTCGGCACGGTTGATAACCAACGGAGCAGTGATGTAGTGATTGCGAGGGGTTCGATCTGTTTTGGTCGGAGCCTTTGGATCATCAACGTCGAGATCTCCATAATCGACTTATCTGTACCTCTCGGAAGATCGGGCCATCGTCACATCAGTTGTATCGGAGCAACGGTTGCCCGTGAGGTAATTCTTGTATCCCTAGTTAGTAGATTGGTTTTTTATTTCCTATAGTCCAGAAAAAAAATTGCCCCACAAAAAAAATTAATTCCGTTGTCCAAACCCCGTTGTGCCTTTCAATCTGTTAGTTTTGATTTGCTAAATTGAATTTGTGTCCATATTAGCATTGTCTAGTTGCTGGTCCTATGCAAGAAGGTATGGTCACGGGGCTCTGAAGCAACCAAACATCGGAGAGGATCACCAGAAGACTCAGAAAAATCAGCATGAAAGATCCTCCCATAACGAGAAATCCCGCAAACCAGACAACCCGAAGAATTAAGAATTTTGCAAGCGTTTTTCTTAAAGCTCAGCTCGAAACCGTCATCGGTAAGCTAAGAGACTAAAAGCAAATTATACTGCAGCTTACTAACCAAAGCAACATCTTTTAAAATAAAAGACTCATTAACGCGCACTGTACCTTTGGCGATGACGCGCCCAGACGAAGCGTCTCCGAAGGTGATCGTCTCATCACCTGGAGCGCAGGCTAGGGAAGAGAACCAACGTGAGTCTCCGGTCATATAACGAGAACAACCGGAGTCTACGAGCCAAACCTTTCCCTTCCCAGCCCGGGGAACCTGAGTCAAACAGAGAGTAAAGGCTCGGTACTGGGATAAATCAAGAGTGATTTTGGCACCCAATACCGAGTAACACGCCGAGCGCAGTAGTCAAACACGATCGACCTCTAACTACCCTACGCTCTCGTCGCTCAAAGAAGCGTAAGGTCCGTGAGCGGACACGAGCTATTGCTTTGTCCGATCGCTACGGAGAGCGAGTCGAACACCGCAACACGCCGATCACACCGCGGGTAGCCATCTCGACGGGGGAAACGAGATCTACCCTCAGAACGGCGGAAGTCACGACCAAAGGGAGCATGAGGACGAAAACCAGAAAACTCGAAAAAACCAAGTCCTCGATGCTGCCCAAACCCATCAACAAAAGCAAGCCTAGACCTCGTGTTGGTCTTAGGTGCACTCAAGGTCTGGGGCTGACCCTGAATACGCCTAAAAGACTCAACACGGTCTCTCCACACGATCTTGGCGTGCCTGAAGCTTCGATTGATCAAGTGCCCATCCTTCTGACAGAAGGTGCAATGATACTTTACCTTCTGAGAGGTAAAAGTAGCATGATGAGGCTTCGCCTTCTTAGAGGCCGAAGTAGCAGGTGGACTCACCTTGCTGTCAGAAATCCCTTGGACAAAGCCCGCTGACTTGAATTGGACTCTCTCAGGACTGGGCTCAACCTCGATCACACCTGGTGCTATGGGTCTGAGCATGGTAGGTGGATGCTTCCTCATGTCCTCATAAAAATCGTATCCTAGACCTTGATTAAATTTGCAAATCTTGGACTGGTCTAGAATAAGATTCAGCTTCTTCTTGCCTCCTACAAATCTCTCGAGAGTGTTCATAAGATACTGACACTCCCGAAAGAGAGAAGTGCAAGAAGAGTAGGGGAAGAAGGAATAGCAGAAGGTAAGAGAGTGGAAGAAGAACCAATAGCAGAGGAACGAATAGCTTGTGCACGCATAGCCGACTCAGAAGGGACAGTCCTACTGCTAGACAATTGGTTCACGTCGCTAGGCGTCTCTACCTTACCCTTGGGCTTCTCCCCCACACCAGCACACACATCACAACAAGATTGTGGCTTCTCTAGTAAGTCCTTAGTTAGCTTCACACATTTTTCTTCCAAAGCTATCAAGTCAGATTTTAGTTTATCACAATTTTTGCATGGTGAGCTAACAGGGTCCATAGAAGCATACTGAGCCAACTTGTTGTTATGATCAACCATCTCTTGGAATTGCTTAGAAACAGACTCAAGATCAAGTGTTAACTTTGGACAGTTGGTGCAAGACACAATCGGCTCAAGTAATGAAGCTTGTAGTTCAGCAATTTTTATGATCTACCCTTTTTAGATTCATCTTCAGATTATTGCAATTTTCACAAGTCTCGGGCAGATCGAGAAGCATGGTGTACAAACCTCTAAAAGCATTGTCCTTATCCTCACATGAAGTGCAAGATATAGTCTCAACAGTAGTAGATGAAGGAGGAACTACCCTACTCATCTCAAGTTCAGCAAGAAGACTAATGTTCTCCACCTTAATTATGTCGAGCTCAGAGGACACACTATCATGCAAGGTCCTTAGCTTCTCCATGTCATCCAGCAAAGCAGTACATACATCACACTTGTCACGGGAGGGAGCAGATCTAAGTGAAGTAAGCTCCTGTGACAAGCTCTCTACTTTCTTCTCCAACTCGCTAACTCTAGCTCTAGATCTAGCATAGAATTTCCCTAGCTTAAGAAAAGCATCATTAAGTTGGTCGTATAAAGGGTATACCTCGTCGGAGTCAGAGTACAGCTCGTTGTCGCTGATCTCGCCCTCAAGGGCCATGAAGCACATGTCGGAGAAGTCATCGCCGCACTTGGAATCTTGCTCGTCTGTCCCATCGTCGTCGCTCCACCCCTCCACCTCGCTGAGGTCGAGGTCGTCGAAGGCGGTGAGGACGCGGTGGAAGAGCTTCTTGGCTGTGCCAAGGTCGTGGAACTTCTTCTTGCCTTGGGTGTGAGCAGGAGGCTTCTTGTTGCGGTTCTTGTCGATGTAGTCGTTCTTGCTCACACCGCCGTAGTCGCCTTTGCCCTTCCCCAGCTTGGGGCAGTTCGCTCGAATGTGGTTGGAGCCACCACACTCGAAGCAGATCACGGGTCCTCTCTTTCCGTCCCTCCTCCTCTTGTAAGCATGGGAAAATTTCCGGGCTAGGAGGGCTAATTGGTCATCTGCGAGCTGCTCTAACTGATCATTAGTCACGTCACAGAGAGCATCAAGCGAGAATCCACAAAGCGAATCAAAAGAAAGACTAGGAGCTGAAGTGGGATCGGTGACTAACGCCATCGACTGCGACTTCGACTTACGAGAGACAATGTCAGTCTCGTGAGTCTTGAGGCGTGAGTACAATGCGTCAAGAGTCAAAGTCGAGAGGTCGGTGGTGTCCTTGATGGTAGTCACTTTCATCTCCCAAACCCGCAAGTCAAGAGCAGACATCATTTGACGAGCATTGTCCGAGTCGGGGTATGTGAGACCGACCGCTCGGAGATTGCTCAAAATCTTGTGAAAATGAGCGAAGCACTCATCCAAAGACTCGCCAGCGAACATTTCAAACTTGTTGTAATCTCACTTGAACTGGTCCTGTCGAATCGTCTTAATCTGGGTGGTGCCCTCATGGTATGCATCGAGGGTCTCCCAGATGTCGAAGGCCGATAACAGATGAGAGATGTGACCGAACTCGCTTCTGCTCAAGCCCTGGATTATGATGTTCCTTGCCTTAGTGTTTGCCTCAACATCATGCATATTTCCAGCGTTGATGTTCTCATCGACGGGAACAACAAATCGGACCTTGACCTTCCTCCAGATGGCATATCCTTGGGCCTGGATGTAGGTCTCCATCCGGCTTTTCCAGAACGGATAATCGATGCCATCAAAGATCGGAGGCTTGCTCGAGTACTTGTCTGTCGCCATGCCTTTAGAGACCGATTAAGATCTATTGAAAAGAGCTAACCGGCTCTGATACTAATTGTTGGACCGAAATGGCGATAGAGGGGGGGTGAATGTCGACTCTTAAAAATGCCCCCAAAAAGTACCCACCTCAAAATTACTCTTCTCGGATAGCTATGAAGAGCTATGAAGAAGTTGATAAATTCTCTCTGGAGACCCAACTAAACAGATAAGCAACAGAGCAGACAAGCAAGACAGCAAACAAAAAGGAAAAGACCTGCAATCAAGAAATAGCTGGGCGGTCAGACCTCTGTTTGAAGGCCGATCAGACCAGTCCCATAGGGCCGGTCAGACCGGTCCTATAAGGCCGGTCAGACCACCTCTGCGGCACCGGTCAGACCGCCAACTAAGGGCCGGTCAGACCGCCCCTCGAAATTTCAGAACAGACAACAGAGAGCAAAATCAGCAGGCAAACCCAAAACTCTTCACAGCAATAAAATTGAGAGTTTCCCTCTGATGTCCTCAGCCCAGAAATGTATGACTATGACCTGAATAGCCAGAGGAGCCTAGGGAACCTAGAAATTCAACACAAATCAAAGGAAATTGAGAATTGGGGCAAAAATTGAAAACTACAGAGAGCAACGACAAAAACTCAAATTCCCATTTAACCTCTGATCCTTTGGCAATGAAACTTTGGGAATAGCTACTAAATAGCCTCAGGACATAACATGCCAAGTTTCATGCCATCTCATGAGGGGAAACACGATTCTCACCAAAACCCTAGAAATGAAAAGGAAGAACAGAGGAGCCCAAACTGTAAAAACTAGGATTAAACAAGGTTTGCTCGTAGGATTGACTAGCCAAATGGCTTTGGGGCATCTCCTACATCACAGCAACCCATTTTGGCCATTCTTAGCAAGAAACAACTCAAAACACAAAAATCTCAGAAATCAAGCCAAGAAAGCATCGAAGGCAAAAACCAACAGAGAGCCAGGAACTCAATCAAACTCAAACAAAGCTATCTCAGATTGATATTGAGAAAGAGAGATACATGATTACATAGGAGAAACAGCTCACACCCTCTCTACTTCCCCATACATGCTTGGATTGAGAGCACAAACTACATGCTTCCCTCAAGAACAACCAAGAACTCACGTACACAGGAACACACAGGAGGACAGAACCAACAGAGCTCTGCCTCTCCTACAACTCTCACCAACTAAAGCCCCAAAGCAAAACAACCTCTCCAAAGGCTCTTTTGACTAAGGCAAACCCTAACTCTCTCCCAAAGCCATGCATACAACCAGAAATTCACTCCTATTTATAGCCTTTGGCTAACGGGTCTCCAACCCGTTACGCCCGCTAAATCCCGAACGGAACCGCCTCCACCTATGCAGCTTTGCGCTATTACCAAAACGCCCCTCCTGCACCTTCCGGGAAGCTTCCGCGTTCCTTGTCATCCAAGCCACGCAACCACCTCGAGTCTCCACCGTCTTCGACACCTCCGACCGTTCTGACCTCGACACTGCCTGTGTCTAGTCCGGTCACCTCATGTCTCGCCACGACTCCGCCTCGACGTCCTGTAGCCATCACAGACAAGAAACACATCAAATAGCACCGCTCGACACATGTAAGCATAAATAGCATCAATGAATCACACTTACTCATAAAGGAGCCCAAACCTGTCGAATCAAGAAATAAGCATTCTAATCGCTTCGACCAAGTTCGACCAAGTCCAACCAAGTCAATTGAATCATGCAACGACATGGTCCAAACCACACAATCCAAACTCGACTTTCCTAAACCAATGTCAATTACTCATCACACACTCGGGGTCACCTCCACAAGATCCATCACATTGCATTAAACATGGTTGGCAGAAATCTTATGCCACATCACCTGGGATTCTGGGCATGTATAGTTCAGGAATTTGTACTTGTATCTTATACAAGAGGACATATATAAACCATAATAGACTATCAATTTGCCATTTGGTAAACTACATCATAGCATCTTATCTGCATATACATGTAAAGTGTAACATTTCAAAAACCTAGTTTCGCTAAGTACACATATGTTACACATACCCCTTTTTATATGCAGCAGCTCCTAGATCGGATCAAAGTTTGTGAGATAGGTATAAGCATGTACGATATTAAGAGAAAAGAAGATGAATGTCATAGAGAGAACCAAAATAACAACATTGAAGCAACCACGATGAGAAAAAAAGATTTGACAAAGCTGACCTGTAATACCAGTAAATCACAAAAGAGATAAAAAGCGGGGAATGAAAACAATCCAAGGGAGAATGAAATAATTTTTGTTGTCAGACCCTTTGGTTCTAAAATTGCCAAAGCAGTAACGCTCATAGAGGTTCCCCAGACTATTCGGGGTCGGTCGGCACCATCTTGCATTTTGGGCTTTCTTCATTTGGTTGGAGGTTCCATCCTTACCTTTCTACCATTTTACCTTACCTACCGCAGTAGAAGAGCCATTAAACAGTGCAAGCCCACCCGTTGGACCAAAAAGACCTAAAAGCCCATAGTGACTTGAGAGTCATATAGAGAAAAGGGGAAGGGCAATTTTGGTAATGCACAAAGCCAGGGGCTGTCCAACCATGCCATTATAAGCTAGCACAGTACAGGCAAACCTCACCTTAGCCCCATTTCATTTCCCAACTGAGAGCCACACATGCGTAAAGACATGGCCATATGAGTCAACATGCAACCATACACGCGTACAGACATGGCCATATTAATCAACATGTAGTCTTGTGCATAAGACACGTCCCATGCCATGGGTCATGATGAAAGCTCCCATGCAAAATGTCAACAACCCAACCCGGGGAAAACAAGCCAATCTATTTCCATTTCATTGTCAAGACCGAGAGCCAGCACTACCCATAAGCCAAAGCCACCCAACCAGTGCGGGCATTCCTTCCCCCATCTCCTTCTTCTCTACCAAGATAGAGAATGAGTAGAGCTCATCCACAAAGCCAACCGAGAGTGAGCCCCAAAGCCAAACGCGACCAAACAAACCAGAGCAACATAGAGAGGAGGTGAGGGAGAGAAAAGCGGAGGGGAGGACCTTGGGGAAGACTGACGGTGTGAGGACGGTATCCACGGCGACCGCAAGCTGCCTAGGACCGTCGAAACCACACCGAACTGGATTGGGACAAGGAGGAGGCGAGAAGGGCCAACGGAAACGCATGGAGAGCACAATCGCCACCACGACCATCATCATCACCTTCTCATCCCAACCCAACCCGAGCCGAGTAAGGTTTATTTTTCCCAGCCATGCATAACAAAGAGTAGAGCAAAACAAAACTAGAAGCTAAATCAAAATGCATTACGTAAAGAGAGGAGTAGATGGTGAATCGTCCTGGTAGTAAGAGGGGTGACCGGCCGGCTACAAGCCATGGCCAGTGAGCTCGGACCCATAGGAAAGTGGAGCTAGAACCTAGTAGAGGCGTCGAGCGGCGAGAGGAGCCAGGTGGCGATGCCAGAGGGCCCAGACCTGGGGCAATTGGTGCTAGGCACCGGTGACCGGTGACGGTGTCCGGTGGAGCTAGCCAATGGCCGGGAGGCCGAAGGAGGCCGAGACCGAGGGGAAGCCTAGGGAGGCAGCACTTGGGGCTTGGCCATGGCCGGAGGCCGAGCCACGACGTCGATTGTCGGGCCCAGGGGTGGCACTTGGGGAAGGGTGGCGACGTTGATAGATTTGTCGATGGAGGGGCCACCGGCGGCAAGCCAAGGGTGGCACGGCCTGAGTACCTAAAAATGGTGGCAACAATTTCGGTCAGATTAGGATGAGAGGAGAGGAGAGTAGTGGTGAGGATAGGGGAGATTAGGGGAGGAGGAGGTGGCCGGCATCCAACGACCGCGGTGAGCTCGAGGGCGGTGTGTCTGAGCTCGACCATGAGTAACCGAGCCGCCTGGAGAAGCACCAAAATGAGAAAGAAATAGAGAGAGAGAAATGAGAGGAGGAAGGAGATGAGGCCAGTTCGGCCGATCCAAATGAAGAGAGAGAGTTAGAGAGAGAAGGGAGTTAATGGTTGGCCAAGTAACAAAAGAAAGGAAAAAAGAGAAAAGGAAAGAAAATTAGGGGGGAAAAGAGGAGAAAAAGAAAAAAAAGGGGGATTCTATACATGCACGTTGGATCCTTAACCTTGAACGATTCATTCGCCAGTGTTGAGCCTTACGCGTAGAGTCGATGCTGTTCATTCAAGTGCTTGTACCAAAATTCTTCAAGTGCTTGTACCAAAATTCTATTTTGGGTTGGGATATTAACTGCCTGTTCAGGTGGAGGTCCGGGATCGACGCTATCTGCACGTCGCTCCGCTCTGCTTGGTTAACAGGCAAATACATGGTAGAGTGGTAGACGGTAATTGTTGTGAAATATGTAATGTTTATAGTGATTACTGCTGCATGATTGGTGATAATAATACCTTATAAATTGTTGGAGCATAGCATTCATGATATGACATATGCATTAAACTAGGAAGGTGAGAAAGTCAATAGCTATGAGTAAAACTATTGACTAATCCAGCGTGCTATTGAGAAAGTTCTACTTCGGTAGGCACCTCTAGGGATGGAGGTAAAGGGTGACTTAGATGGGTGTGCCCTTTGCTTTACTGTTAAAAGCTACAAGGGAGAAAGAGATTGATGATAGCATTGCATTGCACTATGTGTGGATTGAGGTGGTATATCAAGAATTTTGGAGAATGTTTGTGTTATAATATGTCTGTGTTAATGTTGAAACAGGTGGGAACGACATGGTAAGATTATTGTTTGTGCTTTTGGTAGTGTTTATCGGTCTACTATGTGCTTGCTGAGTCTCCGGACTCACCCTTGCTTTCTTGTTTTTTAGGTGGTCAGTGAAGGCGTCATGTACGGACATGAGTAGCACATGAATAATTTCACGTACCAGCAGTACTTCATGTATCACCTTTTGTTAGTTTGTTTTAGATTTTACTGGTATGCTAGAGTAATTGCAAAAAAGTTATCATGTATCTAGTCACTGCATTATAAATAAAACTGTGTTTGCTTAAAATTACTGGCAGTTGTTGAGAATGAAAATATTAGAAATATGCAATGCTTGGTTTGTTGACTAGCTTGGTGCTTCTCTATGGTAACTCATAGTTTATATAGTCTTTCCTAACCTTTTTTTAATTTAGAGTAGAAATTCTAATTTAAATAGGAGCAGAAGTTATAATCCTAGTAGAATTTATTTAGGATTTTTAGAAATTCTAATTTAAATAGGAGCAGAAGTTCTAATCCTAGTAGAATTTATTTAGGATTTTTATAGTATATCTGTTTAAATCCTAAGAGACTAAATATAAGTCATTATAACTCAACAACACACAGTGTAGGTAGAACTGTAGAAGTAGAACCTGGGGCACAACGTACTCTCCAGCTAGCGTTTCGAGAGCAATCATCTTCCATGCGACAATGGCAATGCCTAACAAGTCAAAGATCGAGAGGCGTGGAAACAATCCATATATATCCTCCATTCCATGCTCCATGATTGCCGAGTACCAACTGCTAACAGGATAGTTCAATTGGGAAAGGAATTATACGGGGAGAGCATCACGTGAGGCCCCTTAACGACGAATGGAGGGCCTCATGTGAGGTCCTCCCCATTCGATTTTCTTTGGTTCAATTGATGATTTATGGATCCAGCAACACTGGCCTGCCGACAGGCCAGCCCATGCATGCAAACCGGCCGGTTCACCATCAGCTCCACACGTACGTACCGCAAGCGAGCGGCCGATCGTCGACGATCTGTCTGATCTTTCTTTCTGAATGATTGGTCATGTCAACTAATATTGCCAGTTGTTTGATCTTTCTTTCTGAATGATTGGTCATGTCAACTAATATTGCCAGTTGTGCATGTCAGTTCTGATCGATGTCGTGGAACATTGCGATGTCAACTTCAGATTCCTCCATGCTCAATCATCTCAGGCTCATCAGTCATCAGACAAGTTAATTGCGTGACTCGTAATAGGGATATGAGCCCATCATCCAGGTGGTGTCCAGAGAGGAGCCGACCTTTCTTGTGTACAGCATCATAGCAAGATCGATCAAGCAAAGTGATTTGCTACATATATTGGATCTGTTACATCACAGCTTTCTGATAGAAGGTGGATATATAGCAAAGTATTCTTTTGTTCTCCCCAAAGTCCACAGACAGAAACCAAAATGAAATTCCCAAAAGACACAGTACGTAGTAATCCTGAATAAGTGAAGTTGATATGCATGCAACCTGAATAAGTGAAGCCTTAACTGAGGGGAGATATCAAATGCAATCACATATAGCATGCATATATCTCCTATTGACTAATCATGCAGTATCACAAACGCTCAATAGTCGGCAACAAGCGAGTATCACTAGGATAAGAAAACAAGGCAACAAAGCAAGTCATTTTCTCAACTATATACACTAGCTAAAGCCTAGAAATAGCGCTAGGATAACAGAATTCTGTGAGTCCACGCTATTGTCAGTTTCCTCGATTTCTTCAGGAAAAATGCAGGAGGGATAATGGGAGATGCCGAGATGCGCATCCTCATTCTCATTGAGTGAAGAACCAACGTGCAATTAAGGACAGTTGACACCTGCATGCATCGATCTCTCTCCAGATCAGATTCATTATTGGGTGTTTTGCTTGAAATTTCCCAGAATTGGTTCTCAAAACTGAGTCCCAGCGCTTCCCGGTCCATCAAAAGGCCTCAGGTGGTTAAAATACCTAGTATATTCATTCGAAGGATGAAAACCATGGAAATGTGTGTGTGTGTTGGGGTGGGGGGATGAAAAGGTAAAAGGCGCCATGGATGATTAGAGGCATATTGCTAACTTGTCAGTTTGGTCATTCTTTTCGGTTTATCACTTACGACTTTTTCTAAATAAATAAATAAAATAGTTTTTGTCACTGTTTTGAAACGATTTATCAGGATAGACTTTTCAAAATGATTTATCAATATTTTATTTATTTATACAAATATTTGTGCTGGAACTATAAGCTATAGCTGAAAAGAATTTGACAAGCCCGGCCCATCGGAAGCTACTGGATGGACTAAAAGTCTGAGACGAGTTAATGAGCCTAGACAACCTTATCAGCCCATCCCACCTCATCTCAGACCATACTGCCATTTTTTTTAAAAAAAAATGGGTACCCGCCGCCTAGATCAAGTTGGCTATGACCGGGCTGTTTGGTTCATGTTACATGCAAACCTTACCGACATGTGCCAAATGTTGGCTCTTCCAAATTTTTGATAATGAAGTTCTTAGTCCAAATTTTGGCCAAACATTAACAACAAAATGAACTAAAGTTTTGGTTGTTGATGTATACGTATTGAAGCATACGTGCATGGCACTGTTGAAGTTTACGTGCATGGCAATGTATGTATTCCGGGCATGCACAGGTTCTGCCGCTAATCTAGCAGTCTAGCTGTATATTGCCGTGTATAGCTGATTCAGTTAGCCAGATATGATTTGTTTCCGGTTTGATTCAAACCGTATAATCTCCATTTACTTTATATGCCACAGCGCATATAATAGAAACTATCGCCTGAGTATTCTCACGTTTTCATGGTATCAGATTGGTTTTGATCTAGGACCTCTTCTTGTTCCTCCCGTGCGGCCATCCTGCGCTCGTACGTCCACCTCCCACCATGGGCGACAACGCTGCTCCTCAAGCTTCCGCTCTCTGCGTTATCAATGTCAAAAACCACATCCCGTTCAATCTCAAGCTCAACCCACTCAACTACACCAGATGGAGGGAACTGTTTCTTGTTCTCGTCAGCAAGTTCGGTGCCGAACGGCACATCGACGGCACTGCCCGCCCTGTCAACGACGCCACCTGGGAGCCTACGGATTACGCCGTCGTCTCCCTCCTCTACGCCTCCATCTCGGAGGAGATCTTGGGCATCGTCCTCAGCCCCCGTGCCTCGGCACACACCGTCTGGCAAAGCGTCGAGGGCCTTTTTTTCGCGAGAACAAGACGGCGCGCGCTTTGTCCCTCGAGGCAGACTTCTGTAACCTGGCTCAAGGCGACAGGACGATCCTCGCCAATTCGCAGCGCCTCAAGTCGTATGCCGACGCCCTGGCTGACATCGACCAGAAGGTCTCCGACGAAACTCTCGTGCATGTCGTGGATCACCGGCAATCTTTCACCGCCAGCGAACTCTCGAATGCGCACTCAAGAACACGATGAACACAGGTGTTTGGTGCTGCAAAACGGGGCAGCGCCATAATGCACGGCAGGAAACGCTAATCCTTAAAGACGCACACAACTGCAGTTACTAACTGAAAAGAAAGAAAACGACAACACTTAAAATGAGAAACTTCAACAGCCGTGCTCCACTACAAATGGAAACAATAAAATGAGAATTAGTGGACGCTGGAGTAAATGAAGAAACGGAGAAGATGAATCAAGAAACGGTGAGTCGCTTGGAGTAATTTCAACAGTGCTGACGCTCCTACGGGGACTCAACGATAACTTCCGCAGCATGGCCACCATCATCAAGACGAAGTCCCCCTTCCTCACGTTCCTCCAGGCTTGGTCTCTTCTGCGCCTCGAGGAGGCTGACATGAAGCTCTCCAAGCGGGCCTCCTCCACTGATGTCGTCACCAAGCCTACTGGCTCTTCCGCGCGCCTATGCCACATCCTCAGGGTCGAGTTCCTCCCCCTCCTGGCGCTCCAAGAGCAAGGGAAAAGGCAAAGGTTGTTGGATCTCAACACAAGGAACACACTCAAACAGACGCAATCACACAGGAACTCAAGAACGACGTAAAGAGTTGTGCCGCCGTGAAACAGCCTTGCGGCTTTTCAGTTTTATCTTCGCGTCATGTTTTTCTCAAACACACAGCATATAGTTATGGACACACACGCAGTCTATTCCTGAACTACATATTTCTCTCCACTACTCAAAGACTCTCATTACATGGACTTAAATACACATAACACACACTCAGCAGCGTGCACTCCCACGCGCGTCCAGGTGCATGTAAAACTAACTACTCAACAAACTAACTGATTACAGACTCAACTCACGCCACTAGCCTGAACTCACGGCTCATGAGCCCAACTAACTCACAACTAATTCTTGTGTCATGCCTCCGATTGGGTTTGCGCATACAGAAGCTGCATGCACACGCGCACACTTGGTCCACTACTCCTTCCATGCAACTAAATGCAAATACTAAGTCAAGATTAATTCCCAACTATCCCCCCCTAATCTTGACATGACTTACAGCCTCATCTGAGAACCGATCTTCTGACGCATCTTCAAGAAGTTTTGCCTTCTTCTTGCTGACCATACCGTCGGTGACACAATTTGCCAGCGTCTTTCACTTCATCGCCGGTGACACACCTCCCCAGCGACTTCAACCTCTATCAAGCTCTAATTGTCTTTTGCCAGTACCATCGGCGACGGAGACTCGGACCGGAGCTTACATTAGTGAGTTCTTGGACACACCTACAAGAACTCACACTTTCTCGTGGACACAACTAACACGAGAATACACACATGTACAACAGCTAGACGGGAGTACACGGAGAGAACTCACTTCTATTCTCTTGTACCACTAAACTCTTGGACACTCACACAACTAATTCATAGTGGAGGAAAATAGAAGAGCGTCATGAGCACACACACAGTTTTTGGCACTCGACAGACCCAGAGCTTTTCCATGTGCTCTCATTCTTTATCCTCCACAATACCTCACGGGAGCCCGTCGCTCCGTCATGCCATGCCTCGCAGGCCGCTGACATCGCACCGCGTTGCGCCCTGCAGGCGTAGCGTCGCAGCCAGCAAGAGCCGTCGTCGCCGGACCGAGCCGTGCCGCACGACTTCTCCTCGCACCTCGCTCTGATACCAATTATTGGATCTCAACACTAGGAACACACTCAAACAGACGCAATCACACAGGAACTCAAGAACACATACGCAAAGAGTTGTGCCACCGTGAAACAGCCTTGCGGCTTTTCAGTTTTCTCTTCGCGTCATGTTTTTCTCAAACACACAGCATATACTTGTGGACGCACACGCAGTCTATTCCTGAACTACATATTTCTCTCGACTACTCAAAGGCTCTCATTACATGGACTTAAATACACATAACACACACTCAGCAGCATGCACTCCCATGCGAGTCTAGGTGCATGCAAAACTAACTACTCAACAAACTAACTGATTACATACTCAACTCACACTACTATCTTGAACTCACGGCTCATGAGCCCAACTAACTCACGACTAATTCTTGCGCCATATCTCTGACTGGGTCTGCGCATATAGAAGCTGCATGCACACGTGCACACTTGGTCCACAACTCCTTCCATGCAACTAAGTGCAAATACTAAGTCAAAATTAATTCCCAACAAAGGTTACCACAACCGTGGAGGCAGCGGATCCTCCAACTTCTCCGGCAATGGCGGTCGCCAGCAGCCTTGGTCCAATCCATGGACTGGAACCTTCCAGATGTGGCGGTCCAACGCATCATCAGCTCTTGGCATCCTCGATCAGCATCCAGGAGTCCCTCAGGCACTCCTCGCCACCGCGTCGCCTGGCGCCCAGTACGCACCAGGGTTAAAAATTTCATCCGAAATTTTGCTGAAATTACGAAATTTTGTCTCTTTCATTACCCCCGAAAGAGCAATAGTTCGGTCAAATTTTGGCGAATTTATCCCCCATTTAAATTTGTCCAAATTTCATCCAAAATTTGATTAAATTTCATCAAAAATTTGAAATTTTCGTTTGAATTTTTGAATGAAATGGACAAAATTTTGTTCTTTCATTCCTCCTGGTGACCTCCGAATATTTTTTGAGACCAAAATATTTAACCCTGGTACGCACCCGCCGGTGTGATATTCGCCCCGGTCTATGAGCGTCGTTCGTGCCTACTGGTGCGTACTAATCTTCATCAGGCCTAACTCCCTAGCCTCCTGGGACTAGGGGTCTCATGTTCGGGCCATGAATGACATGACGCTTTAGGCTCCGAACAACTTCACCTAGTACATGGACCCCAGCGCGTCCTCCCACCTTACCACTGATCCTGTAATCTCTCTTCCCACCCTAGCCATTCTTCTTCTTCCTCGCATGTTGTTGTCGGCGATGGCTCTGTTCTTCCCATTACAGCCATCGAGAACACTTGTTTTCCTACCTCCACATGTTCTCTTTCTCTGTCCAATGTTTTAGTTTCTCCATGCATTATCACCAACCTTGTTTCTATATGCAATTTTACCACTGATAATCTCATCTCTGTCGAGTTTGACCCCATTGGCCTCTCTATGAAGGGTCTCCAAACTAGGACCATGATTCCTAGGTGCAATAGCACCAAGGACCTCTACCCCATTTTGCCGGTGGCACCGCCGTTCCAGCATGCTTTAGCTGCTCCGTCTTACTCCTAGGCGACTTGGCATCGACATCTTGGCCATTCCAGTCATCAAGAACTCTCTTGCCTTGCAACCTCCGATGCTATCATTTTTTATAACAATAAATGTGACACTTCGCTATGTCATGCATGTTTGCCTTCCGTTTTATTCTTCTTTGTCTAGAGCTACCAAAGCTTTTGATTTGATCCACTGTGATTTATGGACATCACTGATGCCAATTATTTCTGGTTTCAAGTATTACCTAGTCTGTTTGGATGATTATACACATTTTTTGTGGACCTTCCCTCTTAAGCTCAAATCTGATACTTTTTCTACACTCAAACATTTCCACGCCTATGTTTCTACATAGTTCAGTTCCTCTCTTCACAGTATCCAAGTGACAATGGTCGGGAATTCGATAACATTGCCTCTCATTCTTTCTTGCACATGGCATCCAGCTCCACCTTTCTTGCCCACACACCTCCCAACAAAATGGCAAAGCTAAATGTTTTATTCGAATGACCAATGACATCATGCACACACTGCTATTCCAAGCTAGCCTTCATCCGCCATATTGGGCTGAAGCCCTACACACTACTACCTATCCTCTAAACCGCCAACCAACTCAAACCCTAGAATCCATTACTCCATACCAAGCTTTCTTCGGTACAGCTCCCACCTACAGTCATCTTCAGGTTTTTGGGTGCCGGTGCTACCCTAACCTCTCGGCTACTGCCACAAACAAACTAGCACCTCGTTCCTTTGAATGCATCTTTCTAGGGTATCCATCAAACTACATGAGCTATCGATGCTTGGACTTAGCTGTTGTAAATAATCTTGTCTAGAAGTCGTACACAAGTTTTGGAAGTAATCGAATCCAAAACGAGTAAGAAATCAGAAGTCTAAAACCGAGTCCTAGATGAAGTCGTAACCGAGTCGAACTCGTATTAGAATCAGAGTCGGAGTAGATGTTGAGAACCCGTGTTGAAGTAGGACAGCCGGGTATAAAAAGAGGCTTAGAGCCATGTATTCATTGTACCAAGCAATTGAGAAAAGACCAAAAAGAGGGAGAAACACAGAGCATTGTTTTGTCGTATGTTTGCATAAGACGTGGTCGAAAGGACTCACGATCACCGCAAGCGTGATCAGGAGGAGTTACGACCACGGCAAAGGAACAGTGATTTTACGACTACGGCTAAGGAGTCGAAGGTGGTCGTAACGAGCTACGACTACACCGGGAAGACCAGAACGTGGTCGGGCGACTCGACCACGCTGAAGGAAGTGAACGTGGTCGACGGGTGTTCGACCACGGTGAATGCGATGATCGCCAAGATCACTCGTGATCGTAGAAGGCTTCGATCACGGTATCTTGAGCGGTGAAGGAAGGCAGCGGCGCGATATCGCGGAGCGATCGTAAATTGCTACGATAAACATACGATCACGTTGAAAAAGCGATCGGAGGAGATTGAAGCGTTCGAATTGGTCGTAAGTACTGCGAACCGATCGTATTTGATTCTCACCGGTCGTAACGACTCTAATCGGTCGTAAAGGTCCCGGGAGGTCGTAAGACCTTTACAACAGATTGGTATCGAGCGGTGGTTAAACATGGCCGACACGGCAAAGCGAGCGTGTCGCCGCTGCGATGCCGATCCTCGCTTCGGACAACTATCCGTGCGGGCGATGAAGATGAAGGTCAACATGATCGCGCAAGGCGTGCAGGGTGCGGTCGAACCAAAGGAGAAGGACAAGGTCCTCGATGATCGCCTCGACAAGATGGCGATGGCAGCGATCTATCAAGCCGTGCCCGACTCAATGATGCGGCACTAGTCGGCAAGGAGACGCGAAGGAAGTCCGGACTACTCTGCGAACCATGCATGAAGGAGTAGATCGAGTGAAGGAGGTTCGACTTCAAACATTAAGAAGTGAGTTTGAAGCCATGAAGATGGGAAGAGTCGGGCCGTGGAAGAGTTCTCAGTCGATTCAACGGTCGTGAACGAGATCAAATCTCTCGGCGATGACTTGAAAGATGAGGTGGCGGTGAAGAAGTATTTGAGAGTGCTACGGAGAAGTTTCTTCCGGTTGTGACCACGCTTATGTATTCGCAAGACCTCTCAAGATGAAGATAGAGGAGGTAACCGAGCGCTCAAAGCACACGAGCAGCTCCTAAAGAGTTATCAAGAAGACAACGGTCGCAAGTCTTGCTCGTAAAGAAGATGCGAAACCGAGGAGACTCGTCATCGAGGCGGTCGTGGTCGTGGTCGTGGCACATCGACCGCCGCGCGCGTCTCATGGACGCAGGTCGAGGCTACGATCGAGAGGTCGTGGGCGAAGTGGTCGAGGAGGTGGTCGTGGGCGGCGACCATCATACCGACAAGACCGATATCCAGCTACGTGCGAGAAGTATGGGCACTACGCCGCTCAATGTCGAAGCCACATCCATTGCCATAACCGCAAGAAGTATGGTCACTATGCTGCGAATTGTCGGGCAAGAAAAAGGTAGAGGAAGCAAACTTGGCACAAACTACGAGCATAAAGAGCCAACACTCATTGTTGTCACTCTGACCGTAGACGAACCGACAATGGTTCTCTTGAATGAGGAAAGAGTCTTTCCAAGTCTGTTGGAGCAGGAGAGCGGACTAAGAGCGGACGGCGGTGGTATCTCGACAACGGAGCCAAGAACCACATGACGGGTGCGTGCTCGATGTTTTACGAATTAAATAAGAGTGTGCTCGGAAAAGTACAGTTCGAGACGGCTCTACTATTCAGATAAAAGGAGAGGCACAACTCGATGCAATGCAAAGATGGAAGTAGAAGAAAGCTCTCGGATGTATATTACATACCGAGTCTTGAGCAATATCATAAGCCTTGGACAATTGACCAAAGAAGGTTGTCGGATCGAGCTCAAAGGCAACCATCCAAGGTGTTCGACCACGATGAGCATCTACTCATGAAGGTGCAACGGACCGTGAACCGTTTGTACAAAATCAAGATCGAAACATGCAAGCGAAGTGTTTGAAGACCACAATTGAAGATCTGCTGGTTGTGGCATGAGAGATTTGGTCATATAAATTTCCAAAGTCTCGAGCAATGGCGAGAAAGAGATGGTGGTCGGATTACCAAAAATCGACCACCCGAGCAAGTCTGCGAAGGTCATGCAGTGGCGAAACAAACTCGCAGCGCTTTCCCACAGCAAGCGAAGTTTAGAGCTTCACAACCACTCGAGCTGGTTCACGCCGACTTGTGCGGACCGATCACACCCGCACCGACGCTGAAACCAGTACTTCATGCTGGTCGTGGGCGACTACTCGAGCCATATGGGTGTACATGCGAAAGAGCAAGGATGAGGCAAAGTCGAATTTTCAGAAGTTTATTAATCTTGCCGAAAACGAAGTCGACAAGAGGGTAAAAGCAGTCAGGTCTGATCGAGGAGGAGAATTTCTCGAAAAAGAGTTTGACTCAATTTGTGAAGAGAAGGGCATTGCAAGATTCTTCACGGCTCCATACTCGCCTCAACAAAATGGAGTTGTAGAAAGAAGAAACCGAACCGTGGTCGAAACCGCACAAAGTCTTCTGAAGAGTCGATACCTGCCCGGGAGGTTTTGGGCAGAAGCCGTGAGACATGCGGTCTATTTGCTAAATCGTGCGACCACACGGTCGTTGGATGGAGTTACTCCATACGAGTTGTGGTCGGGGAGAAAACCGAACGTCGATCACTTGAAAGTCTTCGGCTGTTTGGCACATGTGAGATCATCGACTTATCCGAGGAAGTGGGACGATCGGAGCAAAGGATGATCTACCTCGGCTCGAATCGGTACCAAGGCATATAGGTGCTATGATCCAATCGAAAACAAGCTACATGTGAGCGAGATGTGGTCTTTCAAGAAGACAAACATTGGGAGTGGGAAGAACACCGAACATTGAGAAAGATAAGTCGGAGTGGATAACTTTTGAAGTCAAAGAAGTTGATACCGACAATACGACAATAGAGGAAGGAGCTATGACCACACCTCAAAACTCGAACATGATTGGTGCAAATGATCGGAAGCCTCACCGATCTCGAAGATGAAGAAGACGGCAGGTGTCGAAATGAGGAGCATCGATGAGATCTATGCTCAACCGAGTCGAGACAATCGGATGAGTCATTCATCGTACACGATCGCCAAGAACCCGAAAGCTATGAAGAAGCAAAGGGAGATGAATATTGAGAGCTGCAATACAGAAGAACTAAAATCAATTGAAGACAACAACACTTGGGAACTCACCGATTTGCCAAAGGGTCATCGAGCAATCGGTTTAAAGTGGGTCTTCAAGGTAAAGAAGGATTCCAAGGGAGAAATCGTAAAACACAAAGCACGACTTGTGGCGAAAGGGTATGTTCAAAAACAAGGCGTCGACTACGAAGAAGTTTTGCCCGATGAGCTCAGTATGGAAACTATACGACTACTTCTTGCATTGGCAGCAAACGGTGGATGGGAGATTCACCACATGGATGTGAAAACGGCGTTCTTGAACGGAGACATTGAGGAGGAAGTTTATGTTTCTCAACCGCCAGGTTTTCAATCCAAGAAGCAAGCCGAGAAAGTCTTGAAGCTGAACAAAGCTCTCTACGGACTTAAGCAAGCACCACGAGCATGGAATTTGAAGCTTGACAAAAGTCTAACGGCACTCGGGTTCAGAAGAAGCAACTCTGAACATGCGGTATACTCAAGGGGAGATATGAAGAACAGACTGATCGTGGGCGTTTACGTGGACGACTTGGTCATTACTGGATCGAGTTTGAAGGAGATTATGAGGTTTAAAGAAGAGATGAAGAGGCTGTTCAAAATGACCGATTTGGGACTTCTGTGCTACTACCTCGGCATTGAAGTAAATCAAACCGACAACGGCATAACACTTTGTCGATCGGGATATGCTCGAAAGATTCGGAGAAGTCGGTATGGAAGAGTGCAATCCATGTCAAACCCCAATGGAGAATCATCCGAGTTGAGCAAGACAGCCCAGATCACCGGTTGATACCACGACTTATAGGAGCATTGTCGGAAGTCTACGGTATCGGTGCACACCGACCGGACATCTCGCTTGCGGTCGGATACGTAAGTCGTTTCATGGAGAAACCGACTCGGAGCATATGAATGCCGTGAAGCACATCCCGAGATACATCAAAGGTACCTTGAATCTCGGATTCAGACAGAAAGGAGGTGGAAAGTCGTTGCGGTGGACGGCTCTGATGATAGCGACATGGCGGGAGATGTCGACGATCGAAAGAGCACGACAGCACAATGTTTGTGCTCGGGAGAGTCCGATCAGCCGCAAACCCGAAGCAAAAGGTGGTTGCATTATCTTCGTGTGAAGCCGAGTACATCGCAGCGAGCGCCGCATCGTGTCAGGGAGTTTGGCTCGCTCGACTATTAAGCGAATTGTCAGATGAAGAAATTCAGAAGGTAACGCTCAGGGTTGATAACAAATCGGCTATTTCACTGAGCAAGAATCCAGTTCTACATGATAGAAGCAAACACATAGACACAAGATATCATTATATCAGAGATTGTGTCGAAGAGGGAAAGATCGCTATCAACTATATCAGAACCGAAGAACAGAAAGCAGACATATTGACAAAGTCGCTGGGGCGGATAAAATTCTCGGAGATGAGGAGAAAGATTGGCATGATTGAAGTCGAGAAACAAGATTAGGGAGAGAATGTTGTAAATAATCTTGTCTAGAACTCGTACACAAGTTTTGGAAGTAATCGAATCCAAAACGAGTAAGAAATCAGAAGTCTAAAACCGAGTCCTATATGAAGTCGTAACCGAGTCGAACTCGTATTAGAATCAGAGTCGGAGTAGATGTTGAGAACCCGTGTTGAAGTAGGACAGCCGGGTATAAAAAGAGGCTTAGAGCCATGTATTCATTGTACCAAGCAATTGAGAAAAGACCAAAAAGAGGGAGAAACACAGAGCATTGTTTTGTCGTATGTTTGCATAAGACGTGGTCGAAAGGACTCACGATCACCGCAAGCGTGATCGGGAGGAGTTACGACCACGGCAAAGGAACGATGATTTTACGACTACGGCTAAGGAGTCGAAGGTGGTCGTAACGAGCTACGACTACACCGGAAGACCGAACGTGGTCGGGCGACTCGACCACGCTTGAAGGAAGTGAACGTGGTCGTGCGGGTGTTCGACCACGGTGAGCGATGATCGCCAAGATCACCGCGTGATCGTAGAAGGCTTCGATCACGGTATCTTGAGCGGCTGAAGGAAGGCGGCGCGATATCGCGGAGCGATCGTAAATTGCTACGATGAAACATACGATCACGTTGAAAAAGCGATCGGAGGAGATTGAAGCGTTCGGAATTGGTCGTAAGTACTCTGAACCGATCGTATTTGATTCTCACCGGTCGTAAACGACTCTAATCGGTCATAAAAGGTCCTGGGAGGTCGTAAGACCTTTACAACATTAGCTTCCAACAGAATAATCGTCTCTCATCATGTCATCTTCACTGAATCCATTTTTCCCTATGCCAGCAAAAACACCACTACCCCTCCACACACACCTTCCTTGAGGATCCCTCTCCTCTGATTTTCGCCCACAACCACATCTATCCTTGCCGCAACTGCACCAAACTCTACTGCAACAGCTCATACTACTGCCACGTCAAGTGTCACGCCTGTTGTAAATTTCAATTCGCCTTCAGGGAAATCCAACGCCATTTTCCTCGGATTGGGCTCCACTTCTGCCGATCCCTCGCCTGTTCCTGCTGCAGGTATTTCGAAGCCTTTATAGTGCCTCCTACGAGTCTATCGAGTGCCTTGCCTCCCGCTCCTCCTGCAGCACCTGTCGTGAACTCTTATTTCGTGCCAATCCCACCAGTAACAAATAGCCATACCATGACCACTAGAGGCAAGGATGGTTTTCGCATTCCCAAACAAATTCTTGGCCTGAATGTCACCACAACTTCCAATATTTCTCCACTGCCAAAATCTTACCGGGGGGCTCTCACCAATCCAAACTGGTCGACAGCTATGATAGAGGAGTTCTTTGCCCTCACGGCAAACCACACATGAGATCTAGTCCCTCCCCCTTCTCGTGCCAATAGCGTTTCCAACAAGTGGATCTATCGCTACAAATACAACCACTACTACAGAAAAGGTCATCACAGACGGTTCAAAAACGTCATCACAGACGGTTTTGTGAGCCGTCTGTATTTATGGATCAGTGATAATCGAAGGTCATCACAGACGGTTTTCGAACCGTCTGTGATTATAGGCTATCACAGACGGTTTCAAAAACCGTCTGTGATAGCTGATAATCACAGACTCTAAAAACACCGTCTGTGATAGCTGATAATCACAGACTCTAAAAACCGTCTGTGATACTGATTATCACAGACGGTTTTTACTCAAAAACCGTATGTGATAATCAGTATCACAGACGGTTTTTGAGTAAAAACCGTCTGTGATTATCAGCTATCACAGACGGTTTTTGAGTAAAAACCGTCTGTGATATTCCCTTCAACCCCTACATATATTTCTGTTATTGGCTAGCCTCAGGAAATGCTAGCCATGCCCTCTGAAACAAGCAGATAATCACAGACAAAAACATACAATTCACACATCTCATTTGCTTTCAGATACATTTCACAGACATAAAACATCCAATTGACATCGCACTTCATTTCACAAACATAAAGCATGCATCCATTTCGCAAATCGATTAATTGAATTGAAATGAAATATCAATTAACAAATGCACAGTTACAAAAGATCTACACTGCATTTACACTTAGTGATAAGACCAATAAGAAATCATGGTGCGCAGTGGAACCGTCCTCCTGGCTTTATGACTTGAGTCAGCCAAAAGTACGCCAACTCTCCTTGAATCCCTCCAAAATCAGACTGTTTCAATGCAGTTGACGGGATGGACACAGCCTGTCGATAGGAATATCAATGTGCATATATATGTAACGTGATAAGTATGAAGTAATTATGGGAAGAGTGACAAACCTTGCGATTGGTGAGCCTCGAGGAATCGAGGAGTAGTTCCATATGTTGGCAAACGTAGTATCCACATGTGTTGCCCTTTCTTTGCTGGTGGCACCGCAAAAATGGAATGTGTTAGCTCAGGAGGCATTAGTACCAACTGTTGCATAGGATTAATTAATGTGAAATAGCGAATACCTTAAAATCTCGAACATGTGTCAGCAGGCCTTTGGCCCCACGCTTCGAGTCATCTCCCTTTTCAATGTACATCGCGAACGCCCTACGTAATTCGAAAAAGTTAACCTTAGTCATTCGGAAGGAAAGAAAGAGTACAATGTAGATATGCATGGGGAATATGTGCTTACCTATCGATTATTTGGCTGACAACTGTGAAGTCCATTTTATTCTTACTTAGGGAATCAAGGTAATATACCTTATTCCATTTTGGTACAATTACTATTAAAATCCAATGAAAGTTCTGATTGAAGGGCATAAGTACATAGTCCTTATTGCAGCAACCCAGTAGTCCTGATGCAATGTACCTCTCGACGAGGGGTGTCTCCTGGTCGATGGTATCCTTGGCGACCAATTGTGGGTCCAAGAAACCAGCTGATGAGTTGGATAATCTAGCTTTAATCAGCATGTGTCTATATATACACACACACGAAAGCAAAAAATTAGATATGGCATTTATCGGTATGACATTAACGGAGACTGTGATTGTACACACTTACAGCGTCCAGCATCGAATGATTGAGACGTCAAGAGCGTTGAGCGTGAACAGATCGAATAAATCCTCAAAGACGACCACGAACATACACTCTTGAAGATTGTGGTGTCAATCTTCCTCGGTGAATTTGATAGTGATACTTCAAGTCCGTTCTCCCTCTAGCTTATTGGACTGCTGCATATACCACGTGTGCAATTGCATGCAACTATGTAGTAGCTTTTGGAGGTCTTTTTGCTCGAGCAACGGCTCGCCAAGCACGAATTTGCGGGCCAAAGGGTGGTACGGAATATCATCATTGGTCTTCTTTGCTTTGCCCTTACTGGCCTTGCTGCCTCGGCTATAGGTCGACTTTGAAGGTAGCAGCGGTGCAAGTTGCTCTGGCAAGAATAGGGCCCATGGAGATAGCACCGGTGTAGTATCCGGTGGTGGAACCGACTGGTCTTGTAATGGAGATGGCACCAGTGCAAGTTGCTCTGGTCCTGCCACCGGTGAAGAAGCCTCCAGGGAGATGTCGCTTTTGGGCCACTGGATGAATGTTCCAATGACCTGTCCTAGAGTCACGATCGTGAAGCATCTGATCCAGATTATCATCGTGCAACCTATCCGAATCCGACCCACAATCGACATCAGCCGGCGGCATGTCATTCACTTCACCGGCGATGTCATCCGGGGGCATATCATTCACTTCACCGGCGATGTCATACGGCGGCATATGATCATTCACTTCGCCATGACTGGTCCAACACGTATAATCCTTTTTGAAACCCCTCCGAATCAAGTGCGCTTCAATTTACCCTCGGTTCTTAAACATCTTCAAATTCTTGCAGTCAGTGCATGGACAGCACATATATTCCACCCCCTTATTCAACATATCCTCCTTGGCAGCTCTTATAAAAGCAGAAACGTCATTAATGTACTCTTCACTCACACGGCTCGCGGCATACATCCAGCTTCGGTCCTACGTTACGTACATATATAACAACTTAGTATTAAAATCTAGACTACATATATACCGGCCACATTTATTATATTGAGACTTAATTTGCTAGCTCAATTCATATTACAAACACAACAGCTATTATATAACCAACAATTTTGCAAATTAACTATCTTCAATAACCACTCATGGATTACTTAGACCTAAATTGTAATGCAATTAAAGAAAAAATAAATTGCATTACTAACTATATCTACAGCAACTAGGAAAGTCTGAATCTTAATTCAAAACTCAATCTCTGCCTCTTCCCACCAAATTAACTGGCCTGAAATCGCCTAGCTTCCTCCCGAGTGAAAAGTGCGCAGCGATGGCTAGATCGGATCAAAATGAAGACAGATGCGATCCGAGCAAAATAATAAATTCCTTAGTCATTATCACGAGCGGTTTTAACTAAAACCGTCGTGAATTATCACGATGGTTTTGATAAAAACCGTTTGTGATAATTCACTATCGCTGACGGTTTTTAATGAAAACCGTCGTGATAAGCTTCACACCGCAACGCCGCGTGTTTCGATGCGAACGCCGTGTTTCGATCGTCTAATTAACGTCTCTCAATCGTTATACGGCGTCTATATTATTAATGCTTGGGTATACGAACCGCCTCGTGCTAAAGGTTAAATATGCGCGCTAATCCAGTCTCTTCTACGCACGCATAATACAATATACAATACAACATGGCTTCTACTCTCGTTCTTGTGATCATCTCCTTCCTCTCATCTGCTCATCACGAATTGTTCGCCGAACCTTACACAAAGCGCCAGCAATTTGCATCCGAGTAGCTTCTCCGCCCGCCCGCTCTCCTTCCCGATTTTCTTGCATCCGTCAGCTTGACCTGATCCTCCGCCGTCGACGGAGGCGTCTCGCTGCCGCTCAAGAAAGGGAAACAGCCCTCACCCTGGTTCTTCTCCACAATGTGCGCAATGCGGAAGAAGCTCTACACGCATTGCAGAGACTGATGGATAGCCTTGCCGATCAAGCGAAACGCAGCAGGTCGAGGAATCTTTTCATGCTATCCTCTACGACATTATGGATGCTGCTGATCATTTGCCCAGGCTGCAGGAGGAAGTGCTGAGGACAAGGGCAATCTTAGCGGCGTTCGAGAATTTAGCGGCTGATCCTCCAAGTCCCCAAGTCGAAGAAGAAGCGTACGAAGCCCAAAAGATTACAATCTGGGAAACTCTTTACCTGTGCGAATTTTGTAATAAATTTGCCTCTAATTGAAATTAATAAATTTGCCTTTAATTTGTGATCTCTTGTCTCAGTAGTTCTGTAGTTAAGTTATTATAAGCAATGTGTACTTATATATTAACCTCTGATCTAGAATATGACAGACAAAGGGACATCACAGGACCGTTCTTGTTAAAACCGTCAGGAACATTCCTGCACGGTTCTTAACAACAACCGTGCGTGATAGTCCACAACACGCACGGTTTTTAATAAAAACCGTCTATGATAATCGAGAGTATCACGCACGGTTTTAATAAAAACCGTCAGGATATTCGATATAATGACGGTTCAGCGTTAAGAACCGCTCGTGATACTCCTTTACCGCCACAAATACCACAGACGGCCTTCAAATTAAAACCGTCTGTAATAGTGTACATTACAGACGGTTTCACAAAACCATCTGTGATTTGGCGTCTACTATTAGCCTTTCTGTAGTAGTGAACCCTGATGGCTCTCTTGTTTGTTACAAAGCTGATAATGAACTAAATGGTGCCAAGTTCAGTCGAAGTTACCAACATTTGGTAACTCAAATTTTAGCGTACATGGGCTTAGGGGCCAGGACCAAAGATGTTTATAAAAGGGATAATTTGTTTCATGCCACTGCAATGTAACTAACGTCATCCCAATACTTCAAAAAATACCATTGTAATCATCTCAGTTTTGAAAAATGCCACTACAATCATTCAACACGTATAACTGCGGACATGAGTGCAGTGGCATTTGTCGAAGCCACATGATTGCAATCGTATTTTTCAAAAGTGAGACGATTGCAGTGGTGTAAAGTCAATTATCCCTTTACAAAAATACAACCTGGCTTCAGACTTTTCCCAATGAAAAAAATAAGAATTTGAAATCAAAAAATGCTTGCTTCTAGAAATGCTAGGTGTGTAAACTATAGTTCAAAGTACAGTATTGTATGCTTACATCACGAAATATTACTCTGCAAGAAAATGAACCTACCTTCTATTCAAAGCGCATGAATTTCACGCTAAACAGTTAATTTATAGTAGAAATTGGAAAAAAATTATAGGACTAGCTAAAAACACAACTTTGGTGGTGTTTGGCTGCAAGAATGTCAACGTTAACATAATTGGAATAGAATTATAGGGGATTTGGTGATATAACGAGTGATTACCTATTGTGTTTGGTTTCTCGAGGTAATGGTATTAGATACCACTCGCCGGCACAATGGTTGTCACCGCGAACACCAACTCCAGTTTGAGACAACGCCTGCTCCATGCAGTGCACTGTCCAGCCCCGACGCAGTGCACCATTCCCCACCGCCCTCTACTTCTTCAGTGTGCCAGTAAGCCTTGTTTTTGTTGGAAATTTAAGCAATATTATAATTGCAGATTTTACTAGAAGGCAAATATCGTAAATAACTAATAATGCATAAATCAGTACTAACAATAGGCTTCTCATTGTACTTCAAAAAAATATATAGAAACAAAATTTAAAGAAGTCGATTGGTCACACGAAGGACTTACAGTTGGGTGTGAGGAAGAATAGGAAGCAACGCAGAATGTAGATGTTACAGTGAAGCGAGTGGTCGCGAAATATACGTTGCTCAGAAACCTTATTGCTGCCCTCGTGTAGATCTTCACTGTAGCAATGGCTCGGAGATACCGCTCCCCTTCTTCCCGGTGCACGCCGTGAAGAAGAGTCACGAGATTTAGACAGAGCAACACTGTTGGACCGAAATGGCGACAGGGGGGGTGAATGTCGCTTTTTAAAACTTGCGCCCCCTAAAATACTCACGAAAAGATTTCTCTCCAATAGCTACAAAGCTATGAGAAAAGGAAATCAACTTCTCTGGACCCTTAAGCTTGCAGGGGAAAAGACAAGACACACAAATCAAAGATATGCCAAAAAATTGGAGGAATATGCTCAAACAAGCAATGGCCGTCGGACCATCAGACTCGAGCCGGTCGATCGCCACACTGGGCGGTCGGACGCCCAGCCGGTCAAACCGGTCTACAGCCGCCGGTCAGACGCTTTGGCACGAGTGGTCAGACCGCAAGGGTGCAGCCGGTCAGACTGCTTACACCTGAATTTGTGCTGCAGGGACCCGAGGCAAAGGCTGAAAACCCTGACTCTTCAGATTTTTGCCAAAATCAAGAAAATGGGAGAAATATTTCTTTCTTTTTAGCCCAAAACATCAAAAACTTAATCTAAACAACATAGAGGCTCCAATCAACAAGAGAAAACATCAACAACTCATGAAATTCAGAAATTTGACAAGAACTTGAAAAATACAGGGAGCAGTCCAAGAACTCAAATTGCCATCCAACCTTTGATCCTATGGCCAAGACAATTTAAAGATATATTAGCAATTTAATGATTACATGAAGGATCAACTCTACCTCTCCCTCTCCATCTCAAGAACACAAGCTCAAGAACACAAGAACAGACACAGGGAGGAAAGAGCTATGGGAGACAACACACAGACCACACTCTGCCTATTCCACCCACTCTCAACAACTAAAGCTCAAAGGGAAAACAACTCCCAAAGCTTCTTTTGACTAAAGCAAACCCTAACTCTCTCCCAAAGCCATAGGAATACATGCAGCCACCAACACCTATTTATAGCCCTTGGCTAACGGGTCTCCAACCCCTTACGCCCGCTGAGCCCGAACGGAACCGTCTCCCGCTTGTGCAGCCTCGCGAAATTACCAATTCGCCCCTCCTGCACCTTCCGGGAAGCTTCCGCGCTCCTTGTCATCCACGACTTGCAACCACATCGAATCTCTGCTGTCTTCGACACATCCGATCGTTCTGAACTCGACACCGCCCGTGCCTAGTCTGGTCACCTCGTGTCTCACCACGACTCCGCCTCGACGTTCTGCAGCCAATACAGAAAAGAAACACATCAAATAGCACCGCTCGACACATGAAAGCATAAGTAGAATAAAAATATCATACTTACCCATGATGAAATCCAAATCTGTCGAACCATCGGAATATACATCCTAAGCCCATACGACCAAGTTTGACAAAGTCCGGCCGCAGTCGATTGCACCATGCAACGACATGGTCCGAACCACCCAAACCAAACTCGACTTTCCTAAAACGATGTCAATTACTCATCATACACACGGGATGACCTCCACATGGTCTCTCAAACACAGTTTTGTAGGAGGAAGAAGTGGAGGCAGTAATTCTTGGCTTTATACTGGATGTCTCAGATATATATATATATATATATATATATATATATATATATATATATATATATATATATATATATATATATATATATATATATATACTGTGAATTGACATGATTACGCAGCCATTTACCCATCGGTATCTGCCTTTCATCAAAACCAATAAAGCCTCAAATTCAAACATTTGAATCTCATTCAAATAGAGAGAGAGAGAGAGAGAGTGCTGCACAGTTCAGCAAAAATAAGGTGGACTTCATTTACCATCCCCATCCATGTGCTACATGATTCAAAAAATGGTAAGGACTCCACCTTATAAATTAGTTTCCTCCATTTTGCCTTAGCAATATGGTATTAAACCATGTATGCTTTGAAATTATGGAAAATGAGCCTCACTCACATGGGCCTATTTCTAATAATCCCCGCTAATGCCAAAAAATAGCAAAAATGTGTCAAAGATTGTGTTAAAGTACTGTTAATATACTAGTCTTTTAGTGTAAGCCCCATACGGGTTAAACTTACACCTAAAATAACAAGATTGAACTTCTCACAGCTAATGAAAGGACTATGCCTTGAATTCACAGCTTTTTATGATCAGACTTCACTTAAAATCTTAACTGATACTATGCTGCCAATGAACTATGCCTAAACGAAGCGTTATATAGTCATGCTCCTTGATATGCTTGTGAGCTTTCTAGAGAATGCCTATTCTCGTGAACTACGACCATACAGTTAGGCTCAAGTAGGTGTATTCTTTCTAGGTATCCTGCAAACCGATACATTTTCCTTATTTAGATAACAAAATACATTAAGACTTTATGCCAACCTCCATACAGTCGAGAGTACTTTTATTTATTAGGACATGGAAACAATGAATATGTACTCTATTGTTACAATATCAACTTATGTTTCCTATTACTATTACTTAAGTCACAAAATCTCCGATCAAGAAAGTATGGTTTACCATTGTGATGTAACTCAAGTGGATCTCGTTTCCATGTCCATGATGCAATAGAAATCACTTTCCATGCTAACCCCTTTGTAAAAGGGTTTGCTACATTTTTCTCAATGTGAATATAGTTCACAGCAATTACTCTAGAGTTTTTTAGTTTTTTGATAGATTTAAGCATACGCTTCACATGTCTTAAGGACTTTATATTATCCTTTGTACTTATGGCTTTGGTCAATACTATTTGATTATCACAATACATCTGGATTGTTGGTATTACTTTCTCAAATAATGGCAAATCCAACAGAAGCACTCTTAGTCATTCAACCTTAACAGTGGTTGTATCAAGTGCTATAAGTTCTGCTTCTATGGTTGACCTCGTCAATATAGTCTGTTTGCAAGACCTCCATGGAACTGCAGCACCAGCTAAAGTAAACACATAGCCACCTGCAGCTTTGATCTCATCCGTATCAGAAATCTAGTTGGAATCACTATATCCTTCTAATACAGATGGGTATCCAATATAATGAATTCTAAAAGATGTTGTGCCTCTCAAGTAGCGTAACACTATTTCAAATGCCTCCCAGTGATCATCTCCTGGGTTAAAAGTAAACCGACTTAACTTGCTCGTAGCAAATAAAATGTCAAGTCTTGTGGCACCAACTAAATATATGAGTTATCCAATAATTTGTGCATATCTTAGTAGATCTTTTCCAAGCCCTTGATTCTTTCAAAGCTTAATGTTCACATCATAGGGCATTAGAGAAATTTTACAACTCTCATAGCAAAATAGTTTAAGATTTTCTTAGTATAATGAGATTGGTTCAAAGTAATTCCATCCTCGTTCTTGATCAATTTAATATTCAGAATGTCATCTGCCTCTCCTAAGTCTTTAATATCAAAGCATCAGGATAAGAAAGATTTTACCTTGTCCATCACGCTAGTGTTTGTTCCAAATATAAGTATGCCATCTTCATTCAAACATAAGATCACTCCTTGACCCCCACCATAATGATAATACAAACATTTATCAGTTTCATTCAGAACAAAGCCAGTGAATGTCAAATTTTTGTCAAATTTCTTGTGCTATTGTTTAGGTGCTTGCTTTAGGCCATACAAGGATTTCAATAATCTGTATACCTTATTTCCCTATCTAGAAATCATAAAACCGTCTGGTTGATCCATATATATTTTTTCCTTTAACTCTCTGTTATGGAAAGCTATCATCACGTTCATTTGATGGATATGTAGACCATAGAAAGATACTAACACAAGGAGTCTGGCAACAAGAGAATATGTATCAAAAAAATCTTCTCCCTCATTCTGGGTATAACTCTTGGCCACATCTCCTGCTTTATACTTCTCAATAATACCATCAGGCGTTAGTTTCTTTTTAAAGACCCACTTACATCGTATAGGTTTGCACTCGATAGAATGATCAGTGATCTCCTAAGTCCCATTAGCCATGATAGAGTCCATCTCGCTACAGACTGTCTCTTTCCAATACTTAGCATCAAAAGATGCATAAGCCTCTGAAAAAGTCTTTGTCATGTCATTCGTGAGGTATACAATAAAATCATCACCAAAGGTTTTCTCAGCCCTTTGTCTTTTGCTCCTATGAGGAGTCTTTGCGACTAGATTATTATTCTCCTCAGGGATATCACATATTGGTTCAGGAATGATGGGAAGTTTAGAAGTTTTATTATTTTCACTTTCAATATTTTTAATTTGAACATTCTCAATTCGTGAAGTACTACCTACAGTTCTCATAGGAAAAATATCTTTAAAGAATGAAGTATCTCTAGACTCCATTATTGTGTTAGCAATAATCTTAGCAGTTTCTGATTTAACTACTAAAAATCTATAGGCCGTGTGATTATAAGCATACCCTAGAAAAAATACATTTGACTATTTTAGGTCCAACCTTTGTCTTTTTCTGCAATGGTATATAGACTTTTGCCAAACACCCCATAAGTTCGTAGAAATTTGACATTAGGTTTTCTCCCATTCCATCCCTCATATGGTGTAATCTCACTCTCTTTAGTGATTACTCTGTTTAGTACAAAAGTTGCTGTTAATATAGCTTTCCCCCACCATACTTTAGGCATACCGACATTCTCTAATATGGTATTAACCAAGTATGTTAGTGTCCAATTTTTTCTCAGCTACACCATTTGATTGTGGTGAATATGGTGGTGTAAATTTATGGACTATTCTATGCTCAGAACAGAATTGGGAGAATTAATGAGAGATGTATTCGTCTCCACATTCAGGCCTTAATCTTTTTATTTTTTTTCTCTAATTGGTTCTCATCATCGGCCTTATAAGTTTTAAAATAGTTTAAAGCTTTATCCTTATTTTTTAAGCAAATACACATAGCAATATCTTGTTGCATCATTAATAAAAGTTAGAAAATATGTTTTGTCTCCTTTTGTTAATAATCTATTCATTTCACACAAATCTGAATGAACAAGATCTAATGGTGCCAAGTACTTTTCATTCTCTAATCTCTTAAAGGGGTTTTAAGGCTGCTCTGTTTGCACACATGATTAGCACTTTGATCCTTTGACAATATCACATTTTGAAATTAAATCTAATATGGATATTCTAGCGATACTATCAAAACCAATATGACAGAAATGATAATACCAAATATTTGCCTCACATTTGTTTAAACCAGTTGCAACATCTAGATTATAACAAGATTCTAAAGTACTTAGGTGGAACAAGCCTCCGCTCTCACAGCCTTTACTAACAATATTTCTAAACTTAGACATTAAAATTTTATTTGACTCAAAGATTAACTTATAATCATCTCTATATAGGAGAGAACCACTAATAAGGTTCTTGTTTACTGTAGAAGAATGCTACATGTTTTTTAAGTGGACAATCTTTTCTGAAGTAAGCTTCAGATCCACCAGACCAATGCCAAGAACAGAAGTATGCAACCCATTTCCCATTAGGACGAAGGAAGCACTACTACAGAAATAATATTAGTAGACACCAAATCACAGACGGTTTAACAAAACCGCTTGTGACGTACACTATCACAGGCTGTTTTAATTTGGAGACTATCTGTGTAGTTGGTGTTGGAAAACACGAGTATCATAGACGGTTCTTACCGATGAACCGTCTGTGATACTGGAATATCACAGGCGGTTTTTATTAAAAACCGTCTATGATAATCATTTATTGCGCCGCTCAGAACCGCATCTGTCTTCATTTCGATCCAGATCTAGCCGGTACTGCACCTAGAGGAGGCAAGGCTTTCAGGCCAGTTAATTTGGTGGGAGGAGGTAGGAGAGCTTTGAAGATTCATACGTTCCTGGTTGCCCTAGATATGGTTAGTAATGAAATTTATTTTTCTTTGCATTACAATTTAGATCTAAGTTTTGGTGAGTGTTATTGAAGATGGTTTGCATCTACTTGACTATACATGATCAGTTCCTGTTATGTGGGAGGCCAAATTTGTCAAAATTGTTGGTTATAAGTGGTTCGTCGATCACTGGGGAAATAGATGTCGTGTTTATAATATGACTTAAGCTAGCAAAGCCTCAATGCATGTGGTATATATGTAGTAATAATTAATTAATTTAATTTTTAATACTAAGTTGTTATATATATGCATAACATAGGACCGAAGCTGGATGTATGTCGCGAACCGTATGAGTGAAGAGTACATTCATAGCGTGTCTGCTTTTACAAGAGCTGCCGAGGAGGATCTGTTGAATAAGGGGGTGGAATATATGTACTGTCCATGCATTGACTGCAAGAATTTAAAGATGTTTAAGAATCGAGACCAGATTGAACGCACTTGATTCAGAGGGGTTTCAAAAAGGGTTATACGTGTTGGACCAGTCATGGCGAAGTCAATGATATGCCGCCGGATGACATCGCCGGTGAAGTGAATGATATATCACCGAATGATGTCGATTGTTGTTCAGATTCGGATTGGTTGCACGATGACAATCTGGATCAGATGCTTCGCGATGTAGAAGAGAACTATGATGAAAGAGAGTATGTTAAATTCCGGGGCTTGAAGGAGGACTCGGAGAAACCTTTGTTCACATGCTGCAGGTCAAAGTACACAAGGTTGTCGGTCGTGCTTGAACTGTTGAAATTGAAGGCAAGCAACGGTTGGTCCGACAAGAGTTTCACGGCGCTGCTAGGTCTTTTAGCAGATATGCTTCCAGAGGGAAATGAGTTGCCTAAAACCACGTATAAAGCTAAGAAGATTTTTTTTGTCCATTGGGAATGGAAATAGAAAGAATACATGCATATCCGAACGACTGTATCCTCTATCGTAAAGAGTATGCAAACATGCATGTATGTCCGGTGTGCAATGCATCCCGATACAAATGTAATAATCAATCAAATGACGGCGAGGGAACAAAGGTGAAGAAAGGACCTCCTACTAAGGTGGCATGGTATTTTCCTATAATTCCCCATTTGAAATGGTTTTTTGCAAATCCAAAGAAGGCAAAACTGCTGCGTTGGCACTTGGAGGAGCGCAAGATTGATGGAATGCTAAGACACCTTGCTGATTCCGCCTAGTGGAGAAACACCGATAGGAGTTTTGTAGACTTCAGTGCGGAACCAAGAAATATAATGGTTGGAGTGAGTACAGATGGAATGAATCCTTTCAGTAGCATGAGCAGTCGACATAGCACTTGGCCCGTGACTCTCTGCATCTATAAACTTCCTCCTTGGTTGTGTATGAAGCGAAAGTATAACCTGGGAATGATATTGATGTGTACCTAGCACCGTTGGTAGAATATCTAAAAGTACTGTGAAACGAAGGGGTATAAGTATGGGATGCATACAAACGAGAGAACTTCACTTTGTGCTCCTTATTGTTCTGCACCATAAATGGTTATCCTGCCCTTGCTAACCTATCGAGCCAGAGTACAAAAGGTGCCAAAGCTTGTACTCACTGTTTAGATGGTACCAAGAGTGTGTGGCTGAAACACTCACACAAAACCGTGCACATGCGTCATCACCGGTTCCTTCGGAGGGCTCACCCATACCGCAAGATGAAGAAAAAATTTGACGAAGAGAAGGAGGATGATTCAGCTCCAAGGCATTTAAGCGGAAAAGAGGTTTATAATATGGTTAAGCATTTAGATGTTGTCCTCGGAAAGGGAGTAAATTGAGGGCTCATGAGAAGAACATCTGGAAGAAGAGATCAATATTTTGGGACTTACTCTATTGGGAGTACCTAGATATTCGACACTGCATCGACGTCATGCACGTAGAAATGAATGTATGTGACAGCTTGATTGGTCTCTTACTGAACATTCGTGATAAAACAAAGGACGACGTCAATGCACGGCTTGAATTGGCTGATATGGACATCAAGCCTGAGTTAGCACCGATAAAAACAGATAATAGATGAATGTACCTTCCCTTGCGTGTTACACTCTGTCCAAGGCTGAGAAAACAGAATTGTGCCAGTGCCTGCATGGTGTCAAAGTTCCGTCTGGTTACTCTGGCAACATGAAGAAACTTGTTTCGATGCAAGATTTGAAGTTAAATGGCATGAAGTCTCATGATTGTCATGTACTGATGACACAGATGCTCCCTATTGTAATTAAAAATATTTTACCGATCAAAGTCCGAGAGACAATCATGAGGCTATGTTATTTCTTTAACACAATTGATGAGAAAGTCATCGATCCCGAAGGACTAGATGCTCTGTAGGATGAGGTGGTGATGACTTTATGTCATCTTGAGATGTATTTCCCTCCTTCGTTTTTTGATATCATGGTCCATCTCATTGTTCACGTTGTGTGGGAGATAAAATGTGCGGACCCGTATTCCTACCTAGCATGTACCCATTTGAGAGGTTCATGAGAATTCTCATTTCCTATGTACGGAATCGATCTCAGACGGAGGGCAGCATCGTCGAAGGTTGTGCAAGCAAAGAGGTCATTGAGTTTTGTGTCAATTATATGGCTAAGATTCAACCGATAGATATGCCTTAATCTCGTCATGAGGGAAGGCTCAAGGGTATCAGACCTATCGGAAGGAGAGCAATCACTCCAGATATGGACGCGTATGCTCAAACCCATTTCACGGTCTTGCAACACATGACTGAAGTGGCGCCTTATGTTGACTAGCACAAGGATGTGCTTCGGCAACAGAATCCGATGCGACCGGATGTTTGGATCATAAGGCAACACAATAGTCAGTTCAACCAATGGTTGAAGGAGCAAATCGCTAGGAGTTCGCCAAGTGAGATGCTGATATGGTTGGCAAAAGGGCTAACATTTACAATTGTGACATGGCAAGGATATGACATAATGGATACACATTCTATACATAAGCTCAGGATGTAAAGGCACTAACCAGAACAGCGGTGTCCGTATAGATGCGCTCAGTACCGATGGGTTGAGAAACTCGTACTATGGGTTCATAGAAGAGATTTGGGAGCTCAACTACGTAGTTTTCAAGATCCCCTTATTTCGGTGTCATTGGGTGCATCTTCCACAGGTGAAGGTTGACAAGTATGGTGTCACTACCGTGGGCATCCAACGTGTCGGATACAAAGACGAACCATTCGTACTCGCTAACCAAGTTGTTCAAGTTTTCTATGTAACTGATCTGGCAAATAAGAAGCGCCATGTAGTTCTTCATGGAAAAGGAGAATTGTCGGAGTAGAGAATGTAGTAGACGACGACGAATACAATCAATTTGACGAGTTACCTCCTTTTGAAAATGGCATAAGGGTCGACGACGAACAACATGATGAAACTAGTTACATATGCATTGATCATCATGAATGGCTAATTTTTAAAGGAAATAAGTAGTTACATATGCATTGATCATTATGAAGGGCTAATTTTTAAAGGAAATAAGCAAGTGGAATGAGAATGTGAGATATATATATGTGGGCATTTGCATTTATGTATATAACAATGCATGTATGTGATGTATATGTGAATTTGTATTATGTATATAACAATGCATGTGTGTGATGTATTTGTGAGTTTGAATTTATGTATATAACAATGCATATATGTGATGTATTTGTGAATTTGCATTTATGTATATAACAATGCATGTGTGTGATGTATTTATGAATTTGCATTTATGTATATGTGAAAATATGTGATATATAGGTGAATTTTGAGAATGAGTCATACATATGTATCTCTATGTTCATTGGGCTGTTGTAAAGAAATACACTCTGTGAGGTCTTATTACATTGCCTGCTGGTTGGTGTAGGTAATAACTCCAGTGCGTGGGAAGGAAAAGGCTTATTACATACAATTCTATTTTAGAACTGTCTGTGATATCGTTATCACAGATGGTTCTAGTTGAGAACCGTCTGTGATATAATTGTCACAGACGGTTCTAGTTTTAGAACCGTCTGTAATAAGCCTTCCTATATATACCCTCAAGCTAGGGTTTTGCGTGTACACTGCAGTTATAGCTATACCAACCAGAGCACAGAGACATAACGTTGCCACTCTTCCAATTGAGCCCGTCACCGCCTCCGTCCCCTGAGCCCGTTGCTGGCCGCCTTCCCTGAGCCCGTCGTCGGCCGCCATCCCTAGCCCATCGCCGGCTGGTGAGGTTGTCTTCGACAGCGAGGTCCCCGGCGGTGGCGGTGGTGACTTCTCCAGCGGCAATTGGATAGAGGATGGGTAAACTGATGGGAAACAGTGAGCAATTGATTTGTATCTGTGCAAGTAAGACGCCCTCTAAATTTCTGGAGGGTTGATTGATTCCTTTTCGTGAAATTTGTCTCATCCAAAAATTAATACATCTCTTTTTTTCATGAGAAAGCGATTGGTTGATAGTGGTGTCCTCGAGACATCCCATTCGTGTCCCTATGGCTGCATTGGAGGTAGATACTCCAGATCCCCTAAACATGATGTTGCCCTCAATTTTTTTAGCAGAATTTCTCATGGTAATTTCGTGCTCAAGACATAATGGCCTCAACTTTTCAAAAAGACATGGTTTTTCCTGGATATAGTATATGCCTTCAATTGATTAGTTCCAAGGCCAGAACCATCCCTCGGTGGAAATGAGATTCTCTGAAGTCGCATACCGCGACTTCAGAGTGCAGTCGGGAGCGCAGACTTCACATTTTACTGTAGCTACAGTAAATTTTACTGTAGCAAAACCGATCTAGGCCGTTCTTTTCCGATCGGACGGCTCAGATTTGACTACACTCTGAAGTCGCCGTACGCGACTTCAGAGAATCCGGTTCCCCCTCGGTGAGCGGATGAAGTTACGGGTTTACAGCCCCACCTACCACAGTTCAATTCTAGTGTTCACCTAATTTTATGGGGTCACAAATTTATCTTGTTACACACATGTGAATACGCTAGGAATTTTTCTTTTAGTAAGATTTTTGTAAGGTCTTATATTTATCCTCTTGCCTCCGTGTGTCTAGAAGAGCGAGAGAGCTTTCGCGTGTGCGCGCGCCTCTTGTAATAGGAAAAGTCACCATGTGAAATGCAAATCTCTTTCCGCCTGCTGTCTTGCTCCATTTCTTTACTAAAGGTTTTTGACATAGCTCGTTTTTAACTTTCTGTCGCTTCATGTCCAATCTATATGTGTTAGTACTTCACGCATATGCTATCATTACTTTTCATTATGCTATGTACTGCCTCAGTTACGCCCTCCGACTGCCAAATGCATCTTAACTAATTCATATCATGAGCATGCTAACTCCAAACTGACACAAAAATTAAGCTATCTCGCAATTTGCATGTCGAGGCCACGTTTGGTCGCTAATTAAACTGGCTAAGCAGGTCGGCTGCACTGGTAAGATGCAACCGGAACTGAAAGCCAGGTTACATACCAAAATGCCAGAGCAGCACTCACTGATACCCCACTTGCTCCAGAAAGTAGCAACAATCAACAGTTCAACACCCAAAAGAGTGGAACTTGGGGCAAAATTCCAATCGATACAGAATTCATATTTCATTATTTAGAGAACGCGAGCGTTCATCATGCTATCGCAGACGGGAGAACAGCAACAAAATTCTCCTCCTGCTTGAATGAAGTCATATTCTCATAGAAAACTAACTAGGCACTAGGTTTCTTGCTCTTAAATGAAGTTGTATATGCTTTAATTGTAGTGAAATGTCCCTGTAACTAGCAGAATAGTTCTAATTTTACGATTGCACTACCAAACTATGCTAATGGCAAAGTTCTTTACAAAAGAAAACAGTATGTGCACTATTTTGTTAATGGTACCATTCCTCGATCTTCTGTTGGTTGCCGCATTAGTTGAAAGAAAACATTGGTTAATTCATGTTCTTTAGAAAAGAAAACAGTATATTGATCTTGATGTTGTAGCTATATATAGGTATGTAGCTATCGGTAATGTTATATGTAACATTTAAATCTTACTTTCATGAATATATAGTTGTTTCATAAATATATATACTTATGCATATATGTTAAATCTTACTGTTATGAATATATAGTTGTTTCATGAATACATATACTTATGAATATATGTACTTTCATGTGATTCCATGTCATTTTCACATTGATATATATATATATATATATATATATATATATATATATATATATATATATATATATATATATATATATATATTACATTGCGCTTTTCATATATGAGAAGGCCAACATGTCACCCACGCATTCTTCAACATCATTGCCGGATGCGTCCGCTCCAAAATCAAAACGCAAAGGAAGAGGACTATCGAAAAAGCCTGAGGGCCGATTTACCATCACAGAGGTCGATGGATCTGGGACCCCTCTCCTTCGTCACCGAGCAGCATGCGCATTTCGAAAAATGATTAGAATAGTTGCACGAGAACGAATTGAGATCACATTCGATTCGTGGAAGACTGTGACTGAGACTCGGAAACATGAGCTGCTGATAGAAATTTTTGCATCATTCGAAATCTCAGAAGAACACAACTCCGTACAACGACATACCTTGCTAGCGGCGTGCAAAGCATGGAAGAACTTCAAGAGCGTGCTTGTCAAGCAGTACGTGGAGAAGGATCTAACGCCCTTTCATAAGTATCCATTCCTGAAACCACAATGGGAAAAGTTTAAGGCGATAAAGACGACCAAAGATTTTAGAAGTGCAAGTGTGGCGCACAAGGCTCTCCAGGCAAAAAATACACACCCCCACAGACTTGGCACAGCTGGGTATGTGGGTAAAATCTCGCAGTGGAGGACGGATGATGAACAGGCAATCCTGCGGGACACCGCCCCGCCATTTGCCACGATCCCAGATGAGTGCGCTCGAAATTGGATTAGAGCGAGGTCATCTACCACGTCATCGGGGGACATCGCCTTTCAAAACCCTGTAGACCAGGAAGTGTCCCACCACCTGGTAAGATATCGATCGAACTACGTAGCTTGTAATTACTCCACAACTTCGTAGAAAGTGAAATGACATGTTGGGCTCTTGCAGGAAGCGCTAAGTGTAGAATGTTCCTAGGGATCATTTCAGGCAACTAGGGAGAAATATATACTCTCCGCGGCCCTGGGAAATAAGGAGCACCCAGGTCGTATGAGAGGTCTTGGGCTTTATGTTCCATGGAAACATGGTTTCTCAGATGACTCCGAATTGTATCAGAGTAGGAAGAGAACCAAAGCCGAGCGTGAGGCACGGCTACGAGAGGAGATCAAGGCATCTCTTAGAGAGGAGCTGGCTGATTATGTCAGAGATAAGATGCGAAGATATATAGAAAATCAGCAGGCCGCCGCCGTCGCTCTTGTGCTAGCCAGCCTCCCAATCGTCGGAGTAGTTGCACGCCCAATCCTACGACAGAAAGCGAAGCTAGATTTCCTGTGGACGACATCCTGGTAATAATTATTATCTCTGGAATGTTTGATCTATTGATAGGATTATTGGAGTAGCTAATTTTGTACCGTTATATAGGAGCCTACGAAGTGCAAGCTCCAAGTGAGATATGCCTCCGTCTGCGCTGCTTGGGGCTAGGCATATCTGTCTTCTCACGGGGCCATGGTGCACTGTACACCTTTAGCACCAGGCTTTAGAAAAGTTCATGTGGATGGTGTGCATGCCAAGCACAACCCCGAGACATGAGCTCGTGACTCTAGGGCAAGCCATTGAAACATTCATCTAGTGGCCCAAGAGCGACATCTGCCTGGAGGCTTCTTCACCGATGGTAGGTCCACAAGGGCAGTCTGAACCAGAGCTGCATGCACTGGTGCCATCTCCACAAGGCCTATCTCCACCACCGCTACCTGCACCGGTGCCATGTCCACAGGTGCTATTCTCGGTGAAGCAACTTGCACCGGTGCTACCTTTACAGTCGACTACCATGAAATCGACCTACAGCCGAGGCAGCAGAAGCAAATCAAAGAAGACCGATGATGATATCCCGTACCTGCCATTGGCCCCAAAATTCGTGCTAGGCGAGCCGATGATCGTCCTGGAAAAGCGCCTCATAATCCTAGGACTTAGTTACCAGAGATTACACGCTTGGTATATGGAACAGGCCAATAAGCCACAGGGAGAACGGCACTCAGGTATCATTGTCAAATTCAGGCCGGATCATTTACAGCACGAAGTTCATGATTGTTTCTTCACGGTGACCTTTGAGGATTTATTTGATCTTTTCATGCTCAACGCTCTTAACGCCTCATTCGTTTGATGCTGGACACTGTAAGTGTGTACAATCACAGTCTCCGTTCATGTAATACCAATATATGTCATATATAATTTATTGCTTTTCTATGTATATATATAGACACATGGTGACTGAAACTAGATCATCCAAATCACCAATTGGTTTTCTGGACCCACACTTAGTCGCCATGGATACCATCAACGAGGATGCATCCTTCGTCGAGAGGTATATTACAACAACACTACTGGCTTACCACGATAAAGAATTTGTACTTATGCCCTACAATCAGGGGTTCCATTGGATTTTAATTATAATTATACTAAAATGGAACAAGGCAATATACCTTGATTCCGTAAGTAAGAACAAAACCGACTACACAGTTATCGGCCAATTACTCGATAGGTAAGTACATTTTCTCCATACATAACTATATTGTACTCTTTCTTTCCTTCCGAATGACTAAGCTAACTTTTTCGAATCATGAAGGTCGTTCACCATGTACGTTGCAGAGACACGTGGCTCGACGGAAGGGGCCAAGCCCTTGCAACATGTTTGAAAATTTCAGGTATTCGCGAATACACATTAATTAATCCTATACAACACTTGGTAGTAATGCCTCTTGAATTAACACATTCTATTTTTTGCAGTGCCACCAGCAGCAGCCGGGCAACACGTGTGGGTTCTACGTTTGCCACCATATGAAACTATTACTTGATTCCTCGAAGATCACCAATCCTAAGGTTTGTCAATCTTCCCACAATTATTTCATACTTATCAGGTTATATATGTACGCACATTGATATTCCTATCGACATGCTGCACCCATCTCTACAATTGCATTGCAACAGCCCGACCTTGCACGAATTCGAGGAGAGTGCGCGTACTTTTTGGTGGCTGGAGTCATAAAATCAGATGGAGAGTTCCACAACGTACAATGATTTTTTGTTTGGGATAAGATTGACATTGATTGTAATTGTGTATTTGTTAATGGATATTTTATTTCATTTTAATTAATTTATTTGTGAAATAGATGTTTTATGTTTGTGAAATGAATTGAGATGTGTATTGGATGTATACATGTACATATTGATCTGCTTGTTTTAGAGGGCATGGCTAGCATTTCTTGATGCTAGCCAATAAACAGAAATAGATTTAGGGGTAGAAGAGAATAGCACATATGGTTTTTAACTAAGAACCGTCTGTGCTAATTGATAATCATAGACGATTTTTAGTTAAAAATCGTGTGTGATATTTATATATCGCAGCCGGTTTTTAGTTAAAAACCATATGTGATTATTAACTATCACAGACGGTTTGTAATTAAAAACCATCTGTGATATTTACATCACAGAAGGTTCGAAAGCCGTCTGTGATGACCTCGTATCATTACTGACCCATAAATTCAGACAGCTCACAAAATCATCTGTAATGATGTTTTTGAATCGTCTGTAATACGGTTTTCTATAGTAGTGAAGCCCTTACTACTTGGTAAGAAGAAAATAAGAAAATATTAGAACATACGTGAACATTAGCACCAGTATCAACCCAATAATTAGTGGATTGACATACTAAAAAGACAACAGGTGAAAATACCATATCCTCTTGAAGTTGAGGCCTCACGTATGATCATGTTAGCAACCTTCTTCTTTGGTTGTTCACCATCCCTACTCTTGTGGAAGCGACAGTTCTTCGCCATATGATTGTCTTTTCTACACACAAAGTAGGTGATGTCTCTCATATCTTTTTTTAGTTTTCTTCTTCTTAAAGCTAGTTGTGTTATTTGGCTTGTTGAATTTATACTTCTTTCCAACTGTCTTTTTCTCTACGATATTGGTATTGTTCTTACCAAAAGTCATGGACGCATCTTTTGCTCTGGCCTTTTCTTCCACATCAAGGACAACAATGAGATGCTCAATAAAAATCACTTCCCTTTTGTGCTTCAAGCCAGTTACAAAATCCTGCCAACTAGCAGGAAGTTTGGTAACAATGCCTGTAGCCATAAACTTAGGAGGCAACACACAGCCTAGGTGTGTAATCTCACAAACAAATAGTTGGAGATCATGAGCTTGTCCAACTATGGACCTAGCCTCATCCATGCTAATGTCAAAGAATTGCTCACACATGTAGAGCTAGTGGCCTGTCTCTACCTCTGTATATTTGTGCTCTAATGTATCTCACAACTCTGTGGCGGACTTGCAGTCCATATACACATAGTAGAGTTGATATGCTAGAATGGTCAGAATGCAGCTAAGTGAAGTCTTGTTCGTATTTTTGAACAGCATGAACTGCTTAATTGTAAATGAATACTACTAGAGAATAACCCACCACAACCCCAAAGACGTGAGCCAAAACTTGACTCTTGTTTGCCATCTACGAAAGGTCTAACCAGAAAACCTCTTAGATTTCATAACATCAGAAGCACCAATCATTGTTGTATTGCAATAATGTCACATCCCAAAATTTGCTTTCTGGAAAAATTTAAATTCAAATTAATTATTTTAAGCTAATTGGATTTTATTTGGCTTTTCTGAATTTTCTGGAATTTAAAACCTATTTTTAAAATTTAAAAAGTAATTCAAAGTATGAAAATAAAATACCAACAGTAGTTGGAAATAATTTTATTTAGTCCAAAATATGTCCAGGAGCTTCTGTGAATTTTTCTGGAATTTTTGGAAGTATTTTCATATTTTTCTGAGGCCTAAATAATTTTCTAACCTTTTCTGAAAATCTAAATCGAATTTGGAAAATAAAAATCTCTCCTCTCTCTCCAGTCGACGCGTGGACGGCCCAGGACCGCCCACGTCACTGCACGGCCTGATCCAGGCCGTTCCCTCCTCTCCCTCGCCGCCAAGCGGGCCAGGCCTGTCAGCAACCCACCTTCCCCTCCTCCTCGCCCGACGCGTGGACGGCTCGGATGAGCCGCGTCTTCGCGCCCGACCTCAATCCACCGCCCCCTTCCACTTAATCGCGCCGCCGCCCGATCCTTTCCCGAGCCGCGTGGCAACCATCCGCGACGCCCGCCACTCCTTCTCTCTCGCTGCGCGGACCCGCCTGTCACCGCACGCGCCCGCTCCCGCCGCCATCCCGCCCCGCATGTCGATCCGCTGCCTCCCAGACGCTTTCCTTCTTTCTCCCTCTTCCTTCTTTGCGCCGGCCGACCAATCCGAGCCGCCCCCTCCTTCCTTCCCCGGCTCACCCGGCTTTGAAACCCCGACCGCCCGCGACCGAATCTCCGATCCCCTCCTCCTTTCCTTCCGCGCCTCCTTCCATATCTCCCACTCCTTCCTTTTTCCACCGACACACCGGCGAGGAATTGCCGCACCATGCCCCTCCTCCACCCCTATAAATACCCCCATCGGCCTCCCTCTCGCCGCACCACCTCCCGAGCGCTCCACCTCTCTCCCTAAGCCCCGAGCGCCGCCGCACCGAGAGTTCCCGCGCGCCACGGTAGTACTCCGCGAGCAATCGCCGCTGCCTCGTGATCCCCGAGCCCGCCGCCGCCACCTCGAGCTTCCTCGCGCCGGCGAACCTCCCGACACTCGGCCCTCCTCCCGCCGCCGAACGCCGCGGCCGGAGAACCGACCGCGCGCTGCCGTCTTCCTCGCCGCCGGCCGCTCTCGTTCGTCCCGAAGCCGCCAACCCTCCAACCGATCCTCTCGCCCGGTTTGCATTTCACGCTTCACCCGAGCACCTCCGGCCTCCTCGCCGCGCGCCGCCCTCCGACCACCTCGCCGGTCACCCGGTACCCTCAAGAGGGTTACCTACCCATATTGGGTAGGCAACGCCTCGCCCGATCGTTACCAGCGCTAACTCTTCCTCCTCGGTTCCTCGGCTGCTCGAGCCCCGGCCCGCACGCCGAGGTTGAGCCATTCTTTAAGATCTCGCCGACAAGTGGGCCCCACCCGTCACGGCAATGCCTCGCGGCCATCGACGATCGGGCCCCACCCTCAGGCCGGGTCTCGACAAGTGGGCCGGAGTCCAGTGGGTCCCACGTGTCAGAGGTTGAGTCAGTGGGCTCACTGTCCAGTGGGTCCCACATGTCGCTGACCGCTAGTGGTTACTGCTCATGGGCCCCACCGTCGCCTCTCGAATAAAAATAAAAATTAAAATCTAATATTCTAGTGGGCCCCACCTGTCAGAAATTTGGGAATTTCTAGATTTATTCAATCTGAGATTTTCAAATGAGCATAACTTTCTCATTTTAACTCCAAATTCAGCCATTCAAATTTCTAAATTCCTCTAAAATCATGATCTATTCAACTATGGCCTCTATTTGAATTTTTGAGTTTGTTTGAATTTTTTTATTTGTATTTATTTGCTTTGTTTGCTTCGTCTTTTCTCGCGTAGATTCCAACGTTGTCGACGATCCTTCTTCACAGCAACAGGAAGACCCAGAAACCCTGCAAGAAGACAAGTCTCCTTTGATCATCTTGAACCTATGCTTTTGAAATGTTTTAAATATTTTAAATTATGTGCATTGCTATTTACATACAATCACTAGTTCAAATCTTTAGGAATTAGTTATTCCAACTTTGTTATGCCCTCATTTGACATTGATTGCCATGTACCTTTGTCACCCTAGAACTTCCTTTGTCTCAATAATGAGATTAATATTAATCTTTGTGAATATTAGAATGGTAGGATAATGCTTAGTCATGCTATCTAATAACTTTGGAAAATCTTGAAAATGGGAAATTATGATTTATTATGGAACCCCCGTGTTTATGAAAATTAGTGGTAATTGGAGTTGCCACTGTTCTTTTAAAATAAAATAAAATGTGAAAGTTGGTTTAGATTAGGGTGGATGGTTGGTTTGGGTTGGTGCAGCAAGCACGAGATCTTGTTAAGTGTATGTTCCACCCTAGTCAATTAAGGACCGACGCTTGTGTTTGTCCAGACTAAGCACTACCGTACAATCACAAGTCTATATGGGTACGACCTAGTGACTAACTTATGATAGTCTAGTTTAGGTGCCACCAAAGGGAAGTGGGTGCCGTGGATGGACCGGTTATTCACAAGTGAGGGACAGGATTTACTGACTCATATGGCGCAAGAGGGGCTTCTGGTTCGGCAGTTAGCCTACTGCGGTGAAACCTCGTGGTGGTATCTAGCTAGATTAGAGTAATGTAAAGGCTTTGTGTTATTTTATCTGGGTCTCATGCCAAAGGAAGCGTGTTGACTTTTAGGATAAATTATCTCTTGTGGGTAAAGTTGTACAACCTCTGCAGAGTGTAAAACTATTCAAATAGCCGTGCCAACGGTCAAGGGCGGGCAAGGAATGCATTCACATGGTAGATTTCTGGTTTTGGTTTTAAAATCAAAGTTTTTGTATTCCGAGAGTGGAGGGAACTCTCGAAAGGGAATCCTTGCGGTTGGAGCCAGAGAGGGTGGATGTAACCCGCAATATTAACTTGTTCAGTTGGAAATGATTAAGCTAGTGTTGGTGGATAGAACCTTCACTAGAGAATAATTGTTAGTTCTGTTAAAATCATTTACTTTATTAAACTGATGCCTTCGAAAATAATTAGTAGTAACTGAAATTATAAAATATTGCTTTGTGCAAAAGAACCATATAGCCTTCCTTTGTCAAGCCTTGCATCTATGCATTTTTCCCAAGACTTGCGGAGTACTTTATGTACTCACATGCTACACTCAAAAATAAATCTCGAGGAAGTTGAAGCTCAAGAAGGTGACTACGACTCATCGCTTCGCTTGTGGTCGTGATGGATTCTTCCCGAGGACTAGGTCGCGCTTCCCACCAATTGCCCGTGGCGAATTGATGGGTCGCCCTCGAGTTATCTTTGCTTCCGCTTTATTTCTCGTATGCGAGGTCTCAAACCTCATTTGTAATAATGAGACCGTTGTCGATATTTTATTTATTGTAATAAATCGTTGATGGTGATGTTTTCCATTCTGTTTGACTGTGTGCACTAGCTTTGATCTGGGACTAGTGCTGTAATACACAGAGGGTCCGGATTTGGAAATCCGGGGGCCCGACAAATAAAGTTCGCAATAAGGTTTCTGGAATGTTGGAAATTTGAGCAATATTTTAATTCCAGATTTTACTAGGAGATAAATATCGCAAATAATTAATGATGCATAAATCAATGCTAATAACAGACTTCTCATTGTACTTCAAAAGATATATAGAAACAGAATTTAAACAAGTCGTTCAGTCACACAAATGACTTCGAGTTGGGTGTGAGGAAGAACAGGAAGCACTGTAAAACGTAGATGTTGCAGCGAAGTGAGTGGTTGTGCAGATGTGTTTTGCCTAGAAACCTTATTGCAGCCCCCGTATAGGTCTTCACAATAGAAATGGCTCAGAGATACTGCTCCCCTTATTCACAGTACACGCTATGGAGAAGAGTCGACGAGGTTCAGACGGTGCAGCACAACATTACAGGTTTGTAGGAGGATGAAATGGGGGCAATAATTCTTGGCTTTACAATCTGGATGTCTTCAAGCATGTATATAGACAGACTGTGAACTGACATGATTAAGAAACCGTCCATTTACCCACTGGTAACTGCCTGCCATCAAATTCCAATAAAGCCTCAAATTCAAACATTTGAATCTCAATCAAACACACACACACATAGAGAGAGAGTGATGCACGGTTCAGCAAAAAATAAGGTGGACTTGGTTTACCAAGTGGTGCACCATGTTATGGTGCGGTCGAGCGTCGTAAGTCATAAGTGAAGCGATTTTCAGGCAAAAATACAGGAATACGCGAGCGCATGCGCACATGTGTGATTAGCCAAAGCCCTCCTAATGCCATCCCCATCCATGTTCACATGATTCAAGGAGTGCCAAGAACTCTAACTTATAAATTGGTCTACTCCGCTTTGTCTTAGCCAGGGGCGGATTTGGGCCTCGGGTTAGGTGGGCTATAGCCCGAGGCCCAGAAAAAATAGTAATAGAACTATACTTAATAGGCTCAAGAAAAAATCAAGATATAATGGCCCAGCCCGAGGCTACAGTGGCCAAAGCCCACGGCCTACAGCCCCTGGCTCCCTCCGCCTGACCGCCCGATGCCCTTCGTCCGACGCCCGGGTTCCCGACTCCTTTACCGCCTCCCTCCAGATCCACGCCTCCGCCGCCAGAAGCCCGCGTCTCCAGCGCCTCCGCCGCCAGAAGCCCGCGTCTCCATCGCCTCCAAGCTCCGGCGGCCTTCCTCTAGAGCCTTCCTTTGGCAGTTCGGCACCTCCTGCTCCGACTACCTCACTCCACTCCTCCAGCACCGCCTCACTCCAGGCTCCAGCGCCGGCGCCGGCGCCTCCCTCCAGCGTCGGCTCCCTCTAGTGCCGACTCCTGGCCTGTACTTGTGTCGCCTCTCTCCCACGCTGACTCCTTCCAGGTCGGCTCCTCCAATCGTCCCAAAGACCGCCTCCTCCGTGGATTTCGATTTGGGGATTCAATGTATAGGTTCGGATTCTAAAGTTCCCAATTTCCTTAACATGTTAATTTTGCCTTAGCTCTTGGGAATTCTAAGATAGGAATTTGATTTGAGGATTCTATATTTAGGTGGGGATTCTAGGTTTACAATTTCCTTCATAATCATGCTTCGCTTTTAGAATTCTCAAAAGGAAATTTGATTTGGGCATGCTCATTAGCGGCACCGGCAAGTAATAACTTAAGCTTAGAGTCAATTGTATGTTCTCTAGACTAATGATTCCCTTCAAGTGGACTTTTGCTTTGATATGAAACGCATGAAGTTGAATTGATATGAAATCGCATCAACTCTAGAGTCAAACTCAATCATTCAAGATATGAAATAGAATGATACTTAAATTGCTCCAAGTTGATTGTACAGGCAAGTGCACTCTTCAGAAAGATTGTAGCACATGCATTCTGCCATTCCCTCCGTATTGCCCCATTTGAAAGATGCATTTTATACTTCTTTCATGTGAAGTTCTTGATGGGGTAAATTGGTGAGTATTGCTATTTCGAAACAAATTCAGGTAAGTATAATCCGTAGTTGTCTACAATTTCTAGTGTTTTGTCTCACATTATGATGATACCAGGCTAGCAGCTATGAAGGCTGTGTGATATCTGGCCGATTTTTTTGTGGCAGGCTACAGCTGATGTGTTACAACTTACAAGTACCTATGGGCTATGGGACAATTTGATCACTGAGAAATTCCCTGCAGAGAATTTCTTCAGCTATTTTGACCTGGACCCCAACTACTTATTATCAGACGATGTTGAGCGGTATATTAGCTCATTGGGATTCAATGCAAAGGTACTATGTGTTTATATCTCATCTTTAAGCTTTGATTTTCATTACTGTTCAAGCATTTTACTATAAATTGGCGTTAGTTAAGAGTCTAGAGTTTAGCCCGGGGCGTAGCCAAATTCTGGATCCGCCACTGGTCTTAGCAATATGGTAATAAACCATACATGCTTTAGAATTATAGAAAATGGAACTCACTCATATGGGCCTATTTCTAACAGCTTTCAGCGGCCCAAGTGCCAACGAGGATTAGTTTGAGATCGATACTTCTGCTTGAGCTTCTAGTCATCGCAGCAGTGGCGATGTCTTCCACTGATGAGCTCCTTGACATCAAATCAATGTTCTCATCCTCAAGAAACTCCTATTGGTGGTTATTTAAGCTTGCGAGGGCTCATCGTAAGAGGAAGATGGTGCCCTGAGGAGGTAAGGGGAGGCGATTGCGTTGGAGGAGCCGAGCCACGTCATGCATGGAGAAGGGGACCACGTTACAGGCAAGGAAGAGATCGCGTGGTGAAGAGCATCGCTTCAAAGGAGAGGAAATCACGAGAAGAGAATACAGCATCCCAATACGCTCTATTTGGAGTGTAATCAGACTTCTACTTTGTTGGAATTCGATAACATAATTTTTTATTACAGCCCACCAAAACCAAATGGAAAAGAATAGGATTAACTTACATCATAATTGGATTACTTTGTGAATCCAAACCATCATAGGAGCGGGAAGCAAAGCTAAGGTACCATCGGTGTGTACAGTCATATTTCCTCTTCGAGGACAGTGAAGGTATGACAAGTGGTGGGCTAGCTGTTAGACCTGAATTTAGCTAATCTAGAATCCTCTGTAAAACCAATGTACTATTCCCTGAATCAGTAGATAGTGTTCACTAAAGGTGAAAACGGATCGGATGTAGATCGGATAGTGCTTAAATCATATTCGTATCCACATTTTTTCTTGGATTTTGAATATGAATCGGACAAACATTAGATACAAATAAAGACTGGACAAATGTCGGATATGAATTTGCATTGGATTATACTCAAAATTGGATCGAATTCGACTATTTTTTGGATTCCAATAATTATTCAAGGCCTCTCCTATTTAAAACATGTTATCAAATTGTTTTAACATTTTAAATTGATAAATAGTTGCCTCTAACATGTAACTGCACATTAAATGTTGATAGAAACAAATGAATCATTCATCTCACATATTTGTATAATACAGCTTCTGAGGACAGCTTCATTTCCTATAGTATAATGAAGTTTAGCAAATTTTCACAAGTTTTATGGTAATATTTATGCTCCTTTTTCTCTAGTTTATCACATAATCATTGATCATTGGTGTCATTTTGTCACTAATCCTAACTAATTGTAGATATATTGCAAATAAATTGGTTATAAACATATCAAATTAGGCTAAAAAGAGCATGCAAAAAGCTTTATTAGGGGATGTGACAAAACAAAAAAAATAAAATACCGAATTAGAGTCCACCACGATGATGGACTCGTTGAGATGATTGAAATGCACATATAATATACTCAGTCTGGAGGTCAAATGCAAAAGATACGTATTAGCTAGCTGCTGCTATTATATCTGCCGAATCCAGATATTATCCAGATATCCTACTGCAAATCCAAATCTTATTCAGATATTTGGATCTGAATCCATGCCAACCTATACCAGATTTGCATCCACATATGGGTTTTTTTGCCACTTCACCATCCACTTTTGGATTCATTTTGAATTCAAATCTAAATATTAGGTATCCAGATTCGGTAGCCAAATATCCGAGCAACATATAGATTCATTTTTGCCCCTGTGCTCACAGTATACATCACCGAATCATTTTACACATGATGTAAGCCATACCATACAATAATCTTACATTCATCAGAGTTTAAATAGACCACATCGGATCAAGTTTACAATAAGGGCCGTTCGGGCTAAATGGATTCATTACATAAATATGGAAGTGGAAGTGAAAGCCACTAGGTTAAGTTGTGTGCAACCGATATTAACTAAAATTGGATAATATTGGTGCACACAAAAACCAACTTAGTCAGCAAGACTAGGGTGAGACCTAGACTACTAAAGACTATTCTAATCTCCTCAATCTTCTTTACCATCAGCTCCTAGGGCATCATAGTACACGTAGCATCCTTGGTCCATAGGTTTTGAGGGATTTTGTGAGCGAGGGTGAGTACAAGCAACAGTGCTCCATGAGCCAACACATAGAATGAAATATTTATACTCGCAAAGTTTAACAAAGGTAGCCCTAGGTTCTTTTATTTGTTAAAGCCAATATTTGAAAGATAAAATTATTAAAACTTCATATGACTTAACATTTTAACCAAAACATATTTTATTAAAGAGAGTAAAAGTGTGCAATAATCATAATGGTATAGATTCCATCTAGTTGTTATATGGTTCCATTCACCATATGCTAGTTTTGATTACTAAGGTTACATCCACCAATTATCAACACTGGATTACATCCACGTAGGGAAAACCAAATTCAAGTTTTCATCCCATCTACAAAGATTTTTTAAATAAAAACTAACTCAAGTGAGTTCCCATGCTTGCCCTTGCCATGGGCACGATTATTCAAATAGTTTATACTCTACACAGACTATACAATTTACCTACAAGAAATAATAAACTTGTTATGTTTCACACATTTCCTTGGACATGTGAATCAAGAAGATCACTATAAGACCTTTACAATGCAGCATCCAATGTAGATTACACCCACTAAAGTTTTATTTGAGTGAGGTTATGTCCACCACACCCAGACTCTCCTCTTGTGCCACACAGTGGCTTACACCAGCGACACGGCCCGTGTCCACAATGGCTTAAAACTAATGACACGACTTGTGGGTCACTCCAATGGTGCAACCCGCACTAGTGGATGCAAATTAGTTAGCCAGGTCATACCCATTATGGACTTGTGATTGTACTCTTTTATATCAGGAGGTCATTATAAGATTCGGTCCTTAAGGTTATCTGAGTGGTGCATACCACATGCCACGATTATCTCATGCTACATCCGCACCAACCATCACACCATCCTCCCAGATGTGGCAACAAGTTTTAGAGTTTTGAGAAGTACAAAACTATCTCAAATATACTAGTCATTTCCCTCCAATGACTGTCCAAAACAAGTTTCGTAATTAAAAGTTGATGATTAGGGCAAGTTAATGCCCTAGTACTTAAGCAAGACTACCATGACACTTAAGTACAACCTATAGCTAGTATATTTACCATTAAGTATCTATCGTGATAAAAAAATATGTGATTCAAGTGTCCAAATGATGGTATACTAATATTACAATCTCAAGCAAGTATATATCTAACCTTAAGTTTAACATACATTTGCATAATAAATAGTAGCATGTACTTTGATAATTTAAATAATACATATTTTCATAAAATATAGATGCAATATGATCTAATTATTGACTCGCCTGGCTCTCAACTGGGCTGGTCTTGAACTTCTTGAGTTGTCTTGTATTGGGGCTCCTCCGTGTCCTTGTACTCTACTCTAACGATCACATCAAAAAGCAAATAAACACACAAGCAAAACATATAAATACAAAAGAAATCGAAATGATCTCAAAATTAAACAGCTCCACTACCATTGGATAGATATTAAATTTAGACAAATTTAGAAATAAATTTTGTTAAATTTGGAGTTCAAATGAGTGAGAACGGACTCTCCAAAATTTGAATTTGGATTAAATCCAAAACCAACAAAGGAGATAGAGTCTCTCTCACTGACAGGTGGAGTCCATGGGTTTTTATTAAAATTTCAAATTATTTTTCTATTGAAAAAGCACATTGAGACTGATAGCTGGATCCCACGGGATTTTAAATTAATTTTAATTTATTTTTAAAAGAAAAAGGTTGGGGGCTGACAGGTGGGACCGGTGCACTGTGCAAACAGTAACGTGGACTGACTTGTCAGTGGCTTTAACTTGCTTAACTAGTAAAAAGAGGTTTAACAGCCAATGGGGCCCACATGTCATAAAGACAAGTGCTTAACTTAAAGTGCTAAGTCCACATGTCAGCGGGGATTAGTGAACCACTAAGCAAGGTCATTAAGGAACTAATTGCATATTTTTAAACTTAACAACGTGTGTTAGGTGTCATCTCCCTGCCGAAAAGGAGTTGCGATCGGTGCCGATGAGAGGGAGGACGGTGGTTGGAGGCAAGTCCCAAAATGGGTTCTGTGGCTCGACGTGAACCTCTAGGAGAGGTAGCGCAAGCAGATTTGGATGCTACGATGGCCGATGGTGAGCTCATGTGGCAATAGAATGGGATCATGACACTACGGTGGCACAGGGCACTAGAAGCTAATTCGGGTCTATGAGAGCATCTACGAGTGGAGAGGAGCTTACCCAAAGCGACGACAGTGCTCAAGATGAGGAGGATGGGCTGTCAATGAAAGACCAAAGCGGTGATGAGGTGGGCGATGTAGAGGGCTCACTGGAGAGGAAGAAGAGGCTCAGCATGGCTCGGGTTATCCTCTGGAGGTCCAAGCGGTGCTCCAGGTGCGATCCATCGAACTGACATGCAATGAGCTACGAACGGCATTGGCAGCAATGATTTGGTCAGAGGGAAGGGAGGGGGAAGTGCATGCAAAGTAGAGGTAAGGAAAGGCAATTGAGGTCAAGGTGAAGCTCATCAGGGGCTTTATAGCATCTGAGTAGGTGGGTGGTCATTGTGTGCCTTGATGGCAAGCACGGAGGCCGAGGGTGGCATTGCCGATGCACAGCACGGCATAGGAGTGAGGGATAGAGTCAGTGTGAGAAGTGGGCACACATGAGGGAGGGTTATGGTAGGGAGTGGCAGTTCAATGGTCTAACATGAAGATTATGGCATGCGGGCATGATGTAGCATGAGTACGGTGAATGCGGGCAAGACATGACACCAAGGAGAGAAGGAAGAGGAAGGGGATCCGGGTAGGGTAGGGGTGGCATTGGCATAGCATGAGGCTAGCACAGGGTAGGCGGTAGCACACTGCAGTGGAGCAGTGGTGCATAGGGGAGGCAGCACTAGGCGTGGACACAACGGAGATGGGTCGGGGGCACTAATAGCGTGGTTGAGAGTAGCGTTGGGCACAGCTAGGCGTGGCGTGGGCCATTCCAGGCTGGGCTGAGGGTCAATTTGGGCCAGGCCAAAGCTAGGTGGGCCATGATAGGGGTAGGGATGGGCTAGGCCAAGCCCAAGAGGTTGTTTTTGGAAGTTTTGAAATTTTCAAATTTGGGTGATGTTTGAGTTGATAATTTGAATTCAAATTCAAATTTTGAACTTCATTCAAGCAAAACATAGGGTTCCAAAATGGGATATTACAGATCCTACCCCCCTTAAATAGAATCTCGACCCTGAGATTTGAGCTACTTAGAGAATAGGAACGGGTAGTCTAACTTTAGCTGATCTTCAAGCTCCCAGGTGGCTTCCCTCTTTGAGTGATTAATCGACTGGACTTTGCAAAGATGGATGATCTAGTGCCTTGTTTGCTTCTCCATGATGTTGAGGATCTTGATTAGATATTCTGGGTACATTAGGTCTTTATGAAGCTTGATGGTCTCCACTGGGGTTTGATCTTTAGATACTCTAAGACACTTCTTGAGTTGTGAGATGTGGAACATATTGTGACTGTCTACTAGGCTTGTAGGTAACTCCAACTGATAGGCTACTTCTCCACCCTTGGTGGTAATTGGGAATGGGCCTATATATCTCAGTGTGAGCTTGCCTTTCACCTTGAACCTTTGAATTCCTTGAAGAGGTGATACTTTGAGGTAAACATGGTCTCCAACTTCAAAGGTTAATTCCCTGTGATGATTGTCGGTGTAACTCTTCTATCTGGACTGGGCAGCTTGCAATTGGTCTCTGATCAAATGAACTTTCTCTTCTACCTGCTTCAGGGTATCTACCCCAAAGATATAACCTTTTCTTTTCTCTGACCAATGCAGAGGGGTTTTGTATTTATGCCATAAAGCACTTCAAATTGGGACATCTTCAGACTAGACTAATAACTGTTGTTATAGAAGAATTCTGCATAGGGTAAGCATTTCTCCCAATCTGCTGTAAACTCCAAAGCACAAGCCCAAAGTATGTCTTCAAGAATTCGGTTTACCATTTCTATTTGTCCATCAATCTAGGGTGGTATGCTGTACTGAGGGCTAGGTGGGTTCCAAGTGCGTCATGAAGACTAGCCCAGAAATGTGAGGTGAACTGGGACACTCGAAATAAGACTATCCGCTTGGGTACTCCATGTAACCACATGATGTGATCCCTATATAACTTGGCCAATCTATCTCCTTTGTAGCTGGTCTTTACAGGGATAAAATGAGCGACTTTTGTTAATCTCTCAACTATGACTCATATAGAATCATGTCTAGACTTGATGTGGGATAGACCAGTAATGAAATCTATTCCAACTTCTTCCCATTTCCACTTAGGGATCTGTAGGGGTTGAAGTAGTCCTGCAGGTCTCTGGTGCTCGGCTTTGATCTGTTGGCACACATCACAATAAGCTACAACTCAGTGAATTCTCTCTTCATGTGAGGCCACTAATACAGGGTCTTCATATCTTGATACATCTTGCTACTTCCTAGTTGCAGGGGATATACTGAGCTATGGGCTTCCTTGAGTATCAAGTCCTTGAGTTCCTTCTGGTGGGGAACAAAGAGACATTTCTCATACCGTAGGATTCCTTACTGATCTTCAATCATCTTAGGGGCTTTTCCTTTAGCCATGAGGTGCTTAAACATTTGGACACTAGGATGTCCTTCTTGAGTGGCCTTGATCTAGTCTTCTAAGGTTAGGTGCACTTCTATAGTGGCTTTGGTGCCTTGCTGTACTATTTCTAGATTGAGTGCTTCCAACTCCTTGTAGAGCTCAGGTTGAAATTCTTGAACCATGATATTGCTAGACTTGCGACTTAATACATCGACCACTACATTAGCCTTTCTAGGGTGATAATGGACATCAAGATTGTAGCCATTGATTAGCTCTAACCATCTTCTTTGCTGGAGGTTGAGATGCATCTAGGTAAAAATGTACTTGAGGCTCTTATATTCAGTGTAGATATCACAATGGTTTCTGATCAAGTAATACCACCAAATTTTCAGATCATGTAATACTGATGCTAATTTTATGTCATGACTTGGATAATTGTATTTATTGGGATGGAGTTATATTGTCACATAAGTCATGACTTTTCGTCCTTGCATGAGTACGCAACCAAGACCTTGGCGTGATGCATTATGGTAAACTTCAAAGTCCTTACGTATGTCTGGCAAGACTAACATAGAAGGAGGAGTGATTAATTTCTTCTTCAACTCTTGATAATTCTTTTCACAAGTTTTTGTCCATTCATACTTGTTCTCCTTCTAGAGTAGGTGGGTCATCGGTGTAGAAAGTTTTAAGAACCCTTCTATGAATCATTTGTAGTATCCAGCCAATCCGAGAAAGTACACACTTCAGCCACTACGATAGGTTGCTTCTATTCCAAAATAGCTTCTACTTTGAATGAATCGACTACTACTCCTTCAATGGATACAATGTGTCTGAGGAAACTGATTTCATGGAGCCAAAACTCACACTTACTGTACTTGGCATATATTTGGTGCTCTTTAAGCTTCTCTAGAACCAACTGCAAGTGTTTGGCATGTTCTTCTGTGGTCTTGGAGTAAATTAAGATGTCATCAATAAACATGACCATAAACTTATCCAAGTATTCCATGAATACTTTGTTCATCATGTTCATGAAGTAGACTAGCACATTGGTCAAGCTGAGCAACATGACTATAATCTCATATAGGCCATACCGGGTGGTAAAAGTCATTTTGGAGATATCCTTATCCCTGATCTTAAGTTGATGGCATCCTGACCTTAGGTCTATCTTGGAGAACACTGTGGCTCTTGAAAGCTGATTGAACAAATCATCAATGTGGGGTAAGAGATACTTATTCTTGATGGTTACATTATTGAGGGCTCTATAGTCCACACATTATGGCAGCGCCATCTTTCTTTTTTATGAAAAGTACCAGTGAACCCTAGGGGGATGAGCTAGGTCTAATAAATCCTTTTTCTTGCAAGTCCTCAATCTATGTCTTTAGCTCTTCAAGCTCATCAACATCCATCCTATAAGGTATTTTGGTAATTTGGTTGGTCCCTGGTTTTAGGTTGATGATAAACTCTATATCTCTGTCTGGTGGCATGCCAAGCAATTCTTCTAGAAATACTTCAGAGTAGTTTTGAACTATTGACATTCCTTCTAGAGGCCTGTCCTCAAGGTAATGGATTGCACAACCCAAGAGATATGGGTGGTCTACATTAACTTTTATTGTTAATTTAAGGCACTTAGTAAGTACTACATTTCTATTGGTACAATATATCATTCCTTGGTATCTGGCCAACCAATCCATCCCTAGGATGATGTCTAGTGTTTGGAATTATAGCACCATGAGTTCTGCTAAGAACCCAAAATCTTCTATAGCAATCTCTACTCCGGGACTTACTAACCTAGTAGTTAGGGGTCCCCCAGGTAAGTTAAGTGCCATGAGTTTCTTCAATTTAAAGATTAGCAACTTAAGCTTTTCAACAAACTTTCTTGATATGAATGAATGAGAAGCCTCATAATCAAAGAGAACATATACAGGTACTGACTTAATAGAAAACGTACCCATCAGCACTCTAGTAGCTTCCTGTGCTTCTTCTGCCATAACATGATTCACATGGCCTTGGTTTGGCATCGATGTAGCCTAGATGCTTGTGGGGTCTGATAGCCCTTGCTAGGTATTGATGCTTGTCTTCGAGCTAGAGTAGTTTCCATGTTGAACTTCACTAGGGAGACTCGACGGTTTGGGCAATGATTAGCGAAGTATCTTTTCTCTCCATAGCTGAAGCAATTGAGACGGGATGCCTGGTTGGTTGTAGGGGTTGTCCTATGGGATGAGGGGTGTGAAGTGCATTGCCACTGGGACGTGGAACTAGGGTGGGTGCTTTTGGTGGTGAGGCTACAACTTGCCTAAAAGAATGGTTTGCATAGTATGTTGGCCTCTAAGGGTAACTTCCTTGTGGCCTTTGGGCTGCCATCGTGTGCTTGTGGCTTGCCTCCATTATCTTACTCTCATTTTTTTTAAAATTAGAGCTTTGTTGACCAAGTGGTGGAAACTAGAAAAGTCTTGAATGATTACCTCCACCCTCATCTCTTCGTGCATGCCTTCTAGGAAACAGTCAATCTTCTCTTCTCATCAGCTACATTTCCTAGAACGTAGCGAGCCAACTGGTTGAACCGGGTAAGGTACTCATTGATGGACATGTTGTCCTGCTTTAGTGCTCTAAACTCATTGTTCTTCGTGCGCATAATGACTACAAGTACAAAATTGGTCCTAAAAGTAGCTTGAACTAAGTCCAAGGGATGGCATGACTTACTGGTTTAGCATTCTCCTCTACCTGTTCTTCAACATTTTCTTTTACTGCTTGCTCTTATTGTCCTTCTTGTCCTTCCACTTATACTTGCTACTCTTCAGCTTCTGGTGCTTCTTCTTCTTTAGACTCCTCGTTAGCTGCATTACATGAATAATAAGGGGGGTTAAGTTTTACATGACCACTAGTACATAGCATATAGGCCATGCTAAGGTATGATACCAAGATACAAACCGCAACATCTACTAGACTGGTACAAAAGCAAACAAGGAAAAGAAAAGTGCTTGCAACCCAAAAGACTATCCTAGCAAGCACTGCTAGCTATCTTGAACTAAATTGACCTACTCTTCTACGAGGGTATGGCCACAACAAGCGGTGCAGTTGCCCAGAGAATGAGAACAAGAGTGGCTACAGCTGTAGGTAGGTGATCAAGAACATGAGCAGGAACAGGAGTCTCCAAGGTCGGTGATAGGCGGTGGACTGGGACATCGCATGCTCTTGTGCACTGTGATCCTCAGGCAGGGTCCCAAAGGTCGAGTTGGTGCTGGGTTGTTGGGGATGATGGTGGGTGCAGGCTGTGCTAAGGAGCTAGGGACGATAGGGGATCCAGGAGGTACGGGGGCATAGATAGCTGCTACCACTGTGCGCTTAAGCTTAGCGAGTGTTGCTATCCTCTTGCCCTCTACAACAACAAGGGTCCTCTCATACCTGTTGAGTTAGGAATGAAGAGTGTCAGAATGGGTGTAGCTGGCTGTAAGGAGCATGTGGAGCTAATCGATCTCCTCCAAGGCGTCGGTGTAGGTGGCCCTCATGGCTTTGGTAAGCTGAAGCTGGTGCGTCAACTGTGAGTCATTGTTCATGGCGATGTAGGTCTCATGGAAGCACTCACCCTCCCAGGTAGATGGGTAGAAGCGGAACAGAGAAGTACAGAGAGTCACCTCGTGAGTCTCGCACAAGTGAGCCAAGGCCAGGTGGGTTGCGTCCTAGAGAGCATCTATAGAGGTGCTCCTGGGATGTTGGGTCCTGAAGGTGTGAGGCTCAAACTTGCCTCTCCTCTCAAAGAGAAACACCTCCATCATCCAAAACTAGCAGTCTAGAATCTGAGACTTCCAGCGTAGAAGATGGGTTGGTGAAGGATCTCCATAAACTCACTATCATCCTCACCGTGGAAGAAAAAGTCCCACAAGCCCTGGTCAGACAATCTAACCATCTACAATTTTGAACAAGAAAGAGCATCGGTAACAGAATAAAAACATAAGGAAGGTAAAGGTAAGTAAAGAACTAAGAGTGGTGAGTAAGAGTAATAAATATGTTATATTTTTGTCAAAGCTTTTCTTAACTTTGAAAATAAGTCTCAAGTCCTTAGGCACGACTAGTCTAACTAAGGTTTATATAGTCATATGCTCTAATACCAGCTCTATCAGATCTGCATTTAGCCAATCCAGAATGCTCTAGAAAATCACTGCACTATCCCCTAGATCAGCAGATAGTGCTCATAGAATATATCACTGAATCATTTCATTCATGATGCAAACCATACCATACAATAATATTACATTCATCGAAGTTTAAATAGACTGCATCGGGCCAAGTTTACAATAAGGGCCGATCAGGCCAAATAGATTCATTACATAAATGTGGAAGTGGAAACAAAAGCAAAAGGGATGGCATATCTTGCCACGGGCAATCAACTTGGGTAAATTGTGCGACTGGTATTAACCAAAAACTTGGATGATATTGGTGCACGCAAACATTAACTTAATCAAAAAGATTAGGGTGAGACCTAGACTACTAAAGACTATCCTAATCTCCTCAATCTTCTTCATCATTAGCTCCTGGGGCATCGTAGTACACGTAGCGCCCTTGGCCACAGGTTCTGAGGGATTTTGTGAGCGAGGGTGAGCACAAGCAATAGTGCTCCACAAGCCAACATACAGAATGCAATATTTATATATGCAATGTTTAACAGAGGTATGTTCAAGTTCTTTTATTTGCTAAAGCTAATATTTGAAAGATAAAATTATTAGAAACTCCTATGACTTAGCATTTTAACCAAAACACATGTTATTAAAGAGAGTGAAAGTGTGTAATATTTATAACAGTGTAGGTTCCATCCACCATATACTAGTTTTGATTACTAGGGTTACACCCACCAAATTATCAATACTGGGTTACATCCACCTAGGAAAAACCAAATTCAGAGTTACATCTACTTAATGAGTTTTCATCCCACCCATAAAGGTTTTTGAAATAGAAACTATACATTTTACCCATCTAACTCGAGTAAATTCCCATGCCCACCCTTAACCATGGCCACGGCTATTCGAACATTTTATACTCAGTAGAGACTATACATTTTACTCACAAGAGATAATTAATTTGTTATGTTTCACATATTTTCTTGGACATGTGGATCAAGAAGATCACCACAAAGCTTTTACAATACATCACCCAGTGTAGACTATACCTGCTAAGGTTTTATCTGAGTGAGGTTACATCTACCACACTCAGACCCCCTCTTGCGCCTGACGATGACTTACACTAGCGACATAACCCGTGTCTATGATGGCTTAAAACCAACGACATAACTCGTGGGTCACTCTGATGGTACAACCTGCACTGGTGGATGCAAATTAGTCAGCCAGGTTATACCCATTATAGACTTATAATTGTACTATTTTATATTAGGATGTCATTATAGGATTTAGTCCTTAAGGTTATCTAGGTGGTGCATACCACATGCCATAATTTTTTTATGCTACATCGGCATCAACCATTGTACCATCCTCCTAGATATGGTAACAACAAGTTTGAGGATTTTGAGAAGCACAAAACTAATTTATATCAAATATACCAGTCATTTCCCTCCAATGAATGTCTAAAATAAGTTTCATGATTAAAAGATGATGATTAGGGCAATTTAATACCCTAGCACTGATGAAAGACTAGCATGATGCTTAAGTATGACCTATAGCTAGTATAGTTACAATTAAGTATCTAGGGTGACAAAGATTATGTGATTTAAGTGTCCAAATGATGGTATATTGATATTACAATGTCAAGTAGACATATATCCAACCTTAAGTTTAACATACATGTGCATAACAAATAATAACATGCAATTTGATAATTTAAATAAATATAAATTTGCAAAAATGTAGGTGCAATATGATCAAAGTATTGACTCGTCTGGCTCACAAGCGGGTTGGTCTTAAAATTTTTGAGTTGTCTCGTACTGTGGCCCTTCCGTGTCATCGTACTCTACTTGAACAATCACATCGGAAAATAAATAAACACGTGAGTAGAATAAATAAATACAAAAAATTCAAATGAACTCCAAATTGAACAACTCCACTACCATTGGATAGATCTTGAATTAGACAAATGTTGAATTAAACTTCATTAAATTTGATGTTAAAATGAGTGAGAATAGGCTCTCCATAGTTTGAATTTTAATTAAATCTAAAAATTAACAGAGGAGAGATAGTCTCTCTCACTAATAAGTGGGGTCCACTAGCTTTTATTAAAATTTTGAATTATTTTTATTGAAAAGCTCATCGAGACTGACAGCTGGATCCCACGGTATTTTAAAATAATTTTTATTTATTTTTAAAATAAAAAGGCTGAGGGGCCGATAGGTGGGACTAGTGCACAATGCAAAGAGTAAATCAGGCCCTCTTATTAGTGGCTTTAACTTACTTTACTGGTCAAAAGAGGTTTAATAGCTGACAGGGCCCACATGTCATAGAGACAAGCACTTAAAGAGTCGGGCTCACATGTCAGCAGGGATTAGTGAATGACTAAACAAGGTCATTAAGGAACTAATTACATGTGTTTAAACTTAATGACATGTGTTACAATGTTGTCTCCCAGCCGAAGAGGTGCAACGCTCGTTGCTGGTGAGTGGGAGGATGGCGGTCGAAGGTGAGGCCTGAAGTGGGTTCTACGGCTTAGCATGAACATCCAGGTGAGGCAGCGTGGGCAGATTTGGAGGCTCGAGGACGAGGAGGATGGGTTATCGACAGAGGACCGAAGCCACAGCAAGGTGGGTGACACAGAGGGCTCGCCAGAGAGAAAGTAGAGGCTCGGTGTTGCTCAGGTCATCCTCGGGAGGTCCACACGGTGCCAAATCGCCAGCAAAGGTACCAAAATACTTGATTGTGCAAAAATAGCACACCCACAAGTGCACGGGTTGGCGATGAGTATCGTGTTCTCCACAGGGACTAGACTGAGGCTACTGGTGCTCAGCTAAAGCTAGGTCAAATGAAACTGAGGATAGAATAGAAAACTAAACCTAAAACGACTACCAAATGGATGAATGACCTAAATAATGAAAATGACCGAACGTACCCCTGGTCATACGAACGGAACAACGAACGAACAAAACAAATGCACAAATGAAAGATGATATGAACGACCGTAGGAATGGACGCCGTATGACTGATTGTACTACATGAATGACAATGACAACTACGCGAACGAACACACGACTACTGACCGATGACCTAAGTAAGTACGAACCGTGAGAAAGAAGAAGGGAGTCGAGAAGCACTAGGAGAGTCTAGAAGCATGGAGGGAGTCGAGAGAGAAAGAGGGGAAGACGGTCGATGGCTAACTAGACGATGGTGGCAGGACAACACCAACACAAAATTACGATGATTGCACGCATGACCTAACTATTGACAAACTGTAGAAAGGAGAAAAGAGGGAGTCTAGAAGCAAGGAGGGGATCGAGATAGCAAAGGGAGAGGGATGGTCGCCCGCTAGCTAACTCACACAACACAAACACGATACTCAAACAACACTTACTTATGGACATAACTAATAGACAAGTACTCACAACATACAGATGCAAGTCACATATTATAAATATAAAGGATCACATCAACAAATAATCGCAGTTGCTAAAAACTAAAATAGATGATAATTAACCAAACTAACACAGATTGCTTACATCTACTGAACAAAGACGGCTACTAAAAGGAACACTAACACACATGTGAGCATCACAAAAATAGTAACAACACTGAAGAAATGAACTCACAGATACAGTAGTCTAATCTCATACATCACATATCATAGCTAAAAATCCACAATTCATCATCTCACATAGCATAGTAATAGACCAACAGTGAAACACAATTCACATCCACAATAATTAACAGTGATTAAGTTGTGCATAAACAAACAACAATTATGTGACAGTAATAAGAAAATTGTAAGAAGAGAGGAGGAAATGGGGATGAACCAAGGAAGACGGGGAAGAAGGGGAAGCAGTGGAGAGGTCGTCGTCGGTGGAGAGGTGATGCATCAGTGGATGGAGCAGATGAGGACAACAGCGTCTCTTGCTGGTGGAGGAGTTCGGCGGTGTGGTGGTAGTTACAGAAGAAGAGTCAAGATGGGAGGCGACTAGTGTTGTGGTGGCGGAGACAGGCGGCGACAAACGATGCAGAGGGGAGCCGGTGGTGGAGAAAAAAGGAGATCCAAGTAAGAAAAGCACCGGGATTGAAGAAGATCTGGTGGAAGGAGGTGAGGAGGAGTAGGAGTAGGTGCGGCGGCCGGTTGAGGTGATGACGGCGTAGGTGCTAGAGGGAGGAGAAGCAAAAGGGGGCAAGGGGAGAGATGGCCACCGGTGGTGGGTGGCCATAGAGGAGCTGGCATCACTAATGTGGGAGAAGTGGGAGGCGATCTGATGGGAGGCACGATGAGGTGAGCAGGGAGTGGTGTAGGTGGTGGTCAGTGGCTATAGAGGTGAGAAGGATGACACACAATGGATGGCCGTGGGGGTTGATGGTGGCAGCAACTGGTGAAGGGAGGAAGGAGGAAAAGGAAGAAGAGGTGGCCGCTGGTGAGATGGCCTGGCTTGCCTGCGCTGGAGATGGAGGAGATGGGGGAGGAGAGAGCAAATGGAGGTCAAGGGAGAAGGAATGTCAGGCTCCCATTTTCCATGGACGGCGGCTGGCTTAAGAAGGATTTGGGGATTTTTTTTTGGCACTTTACAATTTAGTCCTCCCAGTATCTAGGGTTTACAATCAAGTCCTTCCTTCTTATGATTTCTTTTGTTTTGGCCCTTGGAAACTCTGATTTCTTCATGATTTGATCCTACACATCTGTGGTCATGTGTATATTTATACAGAGTAGTCCCGGAACTCCAGATTTGTTGTTTATGTGCCTTGAACGTGTTGGCCTATGGAAAATTATAAAAAAAATATAAAATGGTCCAATTCGAGCAATTAATTTTAGAAAAGCATGTAAATGATGATAAATGGTTTAAAAATGCAAAAAACAAATACAAGGGTAAAATGACAGGTAAATATATATGACGGATGTCAATGCTCAGGCAAAGTGGAGGCGGGGAATGGCAATTGAGGTCAAGGCGAAGCTGCCTAAGCCTTTGTAGCCTTGGAGTGGGTGGGTGGCCATTGGGTGCCTAGATGGTGAGTGCGGAGACTGAGGGTGGCATCGCCAGCACATGACACATCACAATCAAAACACCAGTACTTCCGTTCCCCTCGCAACAGTAAAAAACACTAGCCGTTACAATCAAAATTGGAAGTTCCACTGTTCATTTTCCGATACTTCCGATCATCGAAAGTACCACTCCACACATGCGGAACTACCGCTCTCGCGGGGAGGAAAGGTGAGAGACCATGTGGAGGTGACCCCATTTGTGTGATGAGTAATTGACAATTGTTCTGGAAAGTTTGAGTTTGATTTGGTTGGTTCGCGCCAAGTCGGTGCTTGGCGCAGCCTAGCTCAATTAGACCTGGTCGAGCGCGGTCGGGCGTGCTTGGGACGCTTGTTCTTCTTTTCGACCGGTCGTTGAGCTTTTTTGTGCTTGAGCATTTTCTCTAATGAAAATGTATGATTATATTGTTTCGAGCGGTGCTATGTGATGTTTTCTTGTCTGTGATGGCTGCAGGATCTTGAGGTGGAGTCATAGCGAGGCATGAAATGGCCGGACTAGGCACAGGCGGTGCTGAGGTCAAAGCGGTTGGGAGATGCTGAAGACGGCGAGGACTCGAGGTGGTTGCGAGGCTTGGACAGCAAGAAAGGAGGAAGCTTCCAGGAAGATGCAGGAGTGGCATTTTGGTAAATACGCAAGGCTGCAAAAGAAGAAGCGGATTCAGTTTTGTTGGATCAGAAATGGCAACAGAGGGGGGTGAATGGTGCCTTAAAAAATTGCCCCCAAAGTATTCACGAAAATCTCAACTCTCCGATAGCTACAAAAGCTACGAAAAGGAAAGATCAAGCTCAACAGAAAATTAAATCAGACCGAAAGGACCTTCTCTAAAGAAATGAAGCTAAACCAAAAACTGAGGCCAAACTACCAAAAAGATCAAAGCAACGAATATGCACTTAACTACCATTCGGCCAAAAACTAGAACTGAGCAGCGTATAGGTAGGTGCATAGAAGCAGGTGACAAGAACTGCGCACAACTGAACACACGAAACTGAATAGGAAGTGGCTAGCTAAGAAAAGCTACATGATGAAAACTACACATGAAATTGAAGGCAATAGGCTGAAATCGCAGGGTCTATTTTTAGGTTTCAATTTTTCACTTCTTGATTTCTGCAGACCAAACACTTGACAACCAAACTGAGACAAAAAGGACAAAAACAGCTACTGCCAAAAGCTCATTTTGCTGCAAAGGTGATGAGGACATCACTTCTCCGGATACACACAACACTCCTCCACTTGACATTCAAGGACCAATCACTAGAGCTCGCGCCCGACAATTGAATTTACAGGTGAGCTCGTTCCTAAGTACTTCTTTTTGTTCATTTGAGAATCGATTGCTACCTAATGATTTAATTATGATTAGGAACCATGGAGAGGACCTGGGAGTACTTGGAGAAGGACTACGAAATGCACAAGTCCAGCAAGGGCGGTCGAATCATGTTGGAGACCCAACTCAAGCCGACTTCGAATCCAATTCGGAGTTCAGGACCATGCCGCACTAAAATGGACGCCCAGATCGCATCCGGACTCCGTTTTGGACGTACTACATATGTATGGAAAGCTAAGAAGACAACCTTTCTAATGGCTCTGGTCCCATGTCAAAATTCCTTCTGATTCGACGGGAATCATTGAAACAAGTGGGCATTCAGAATCTATCGGGGTGCTGCGTCACCGTATTTTGGGCCGTTCGGCTTTGTATCGTGTTGGAGCCCATTAGGGCGTGTCCAGGGGTTTTGCACGCCCCTCACTCCTTTATATCCAGCTGCCACCCCCACCATTAGGGTTGGGTTTTGCTTAGATTAATTCTGTCTTTGAACAGTTTCGCCGTTCATCGGTTTGTGAGACCCCAACTTTTGAGTGCTACATCAATACATTCGCAATTCAGTTGTGTTCTTCCTTATTCTTGCTTGTGTTCTCGATTCGCAAGCAAGGATTAGCCTTCTTGGCGAGGTCAACCGGGCCGCGCACGGTTGATAACCTAAGGAGACGTGGTGCTGCGATTGCGGGGTTCGGAACGTGTCGTTCGGAAGCCGGATCGATTTGTGTCACGCCTCCACCAAATCGAACATATCCAGAACCTGTTGGAAGATCGGGACCCCGTTCCTATCAAAAGGAATTCAACTAGAAATGACAAACTGAAAGCAAAAGAAGAAAGGCAGAAGACAAGCCAAAACAACCAAAAAGGAAGGCTGCAAAAGGGAGCAAACTGCAGCTGGGAGTAGCAGCCGAGAGACAAATAAAATGGGAGCTGAAAATAAGAATTTCAGGGCAGCTGTGAGCAATTGATTGACTCAGCAATCTTAGCTGCAAACAAGGTAAATGCAGCAAAAGATTGTAGTCCGAACCGCACCTATAAGCAAGGACTGCATGCAACTGAAATCAAGTAAATAGAAGCTGCTGAAATCTGCATTGGACTGATCGGAACCTCTCTCAATTTCAGCACAACCTCTCCCTCTCCTTTTATAGCCTCCCACTAATTGGTTTGCACATGCTTTACCCATTAGGTCACCGCCTACTCGATGCTTTATCCAAACCCGCTTCCTTTAGTGCAGCTTTGCGTTTTTACCGAAACGCCCCTCGCGCACCTTCCAGGAAGTTTCCTCCTTTCTTGCCTTGCAAGCCTCGCAGCCACCTTGAGCCCTCGCCGTCTTCGACACCTCCCGACCATTCTGACCTCAGCGCCACCTGCGCCTAGTTCGGTCCACCGTGTCTCGCCACGACTCCGCCTCGATGTCCTGCAGCCAACACAGACAAGAAACACATCAAATAGCACCGCTCGACACATGTAATCAAAATTAGCATGATGAAGTCCAAACCTGTCGAATCAAAGGAATACCCATCCTAAACACGATTGACTAGGTTTGACCAGGTCCGACCGAAACCAAACCGCATCACGCGACAACTTGGCTCGAACCACTCACATCAAACTCAAGCTATCCAACCCACTTGTCAATTACTCATCACAAACATGGGATCACGACCACATGGTCTCTCAGGTTTTGAGTTAATGGATAAAGCGCAAGAGTTGTTTGAGTTAGTGGGTAAAGCGAGTTGTAAACCCGATAATCAAAAACTATAAATAGAAGGCTGTGAGGGTTTTTGCTGGTGTCTCTCTTTCTATTTTTCTTTTTGTTGAGGAGTAGGTGAGGACAGCAGAGGTTGTTTTGGCTTTTTCCCATGTTACCTGCGTGTGTTCTTGATTTTCTTGGGTGTGCTCTCGATGTAATGGAGTGGCTGTAGACTATCTCATTTGTAATCATTTATCTCTCTGTTTCAATACGAGAATTCCTGTGTGTGAGATGATATTGATTCCTGTTTTCATTCTCAGTGTTTGAGTTTTAATTTCCTCTCCTTCTCTGCTCTCAGTTCTTCTCTGTTTTTCTCGTTTGAATAAAGTTCTTGATCGTTCAGCTGCTGAATCCTTGTGCTTTGAACTGGGAATCGATTCAAGGCCCCTTAGCCAGCTTATTCCCGAGAGCAGAGATTTTAATAGCCTTAATTCTTTGGAAGATTTTCTTCACTTCAATTCCCCTGTTTTCACCTTTCTAGGGTTTGGAGGCATAGGAATCATTTATTCATATGTGTGCCAACTAAAAGTTGTTTGAGCTGTAGGCTCTATTGATCTGAGAATCTAAAGGAATTTGGAATTTGTCTTCCCTGCTATGTTCTTCTTGACAATTTCAGTATTCAGTGCTTCCAATGGTTTTTTGTCTGCAAGGTCGATTTGTTGTTTAGGATGATGTCCTGTTCAATTGACCTAAGAAGAGCAGCATTCGGTCGATCATTCTCTCAGATTCTCATTCTATTTTCAGTATTTATTGTGCCGACTCTTTTTAGCTCTTTCTGATTGCTCTTCCTCTTGATTCTTCCTTTCTTTTTGTTTGCTGGCTTGCATTCTCTGTTCAGTTTTGGTAGGCTGCCTTTGTGCTGCTTCTAGTCCCCTGCTTAGCTCTTGTTTTGGCTTTGTGATATTTTGGTGCAGTCTGCTTTTCAGTCAGCCTTTCGGGCATCATTTGAAAACCTAAACAAAACAGACCCTGTATCCCGATCAGACCGCTAGGGTTAGGCGGTCAGACCGCTCTATCCTTGGCGGTCAGACCGACGTGCCACTGGCGGTCAGACCGGCGTGCCACTGGTGGTCAGACTGGAGCTACTATGGCGGTCAGACCGGAGTTACCATGGCGGTCAGACCGCTTCCACCATAGCGGTCAGACCGACCTCGAGTTTTGATCATTGGTCTGTTTTGCTTTCTTTTCTTGATTTGTTTTCTGCGTTCGTTATCTAGTGAGCTTTCATACTCTTTCTTCATAGCTTCTATAGCTATCGAAGAAGAAGTGTGTGTGAATACTTGGGGCAATTTGAAGGCACCATTCACTCCCCCCTCTGTTGCCATTTTCGGTCCTACAAAAAGACCACCACACAGGTATCTTTAGAAAAAACATACCACAGGAAAATCCAGAACTTCCGAAGTCCGATAATACCGCGCAACACACGCCAGTACTTTCGCCTTCTGGTAGTACGACTCACACATAGCCCTATACTAGCAACCTGGTATTCCAACCAAACACCAAGACCAGTAAAAGACTAGAAACACATTCTTATCTCTACTAGTCATAACTTTACCTTGAACATCCTCTTGGAGCTCGATGATACACATCCTCACTTCAAGTCTGGGTCATCGTCTTGACATGAATCAACATATGACGCATCCACTTCTTAAACTCCATCAACATATGATGGTTCTTCACTTGAATTGATGATCAACACATGATCATCTCCTTTTGGATATGTATCAACTCATGATACATCTTCTTCTTGATGGCCTTCAACACATGAAGCCATCTTGCATCTAGACTTGATGATCTTCAACACATGAAGTCATCCCAAGTAATCCTTATTTGTATAACATAATCTATTCATTCAACTCATGAAAAATGTTAGTTCACAAACCAATTGCCATCAATTAAAATTAACACATAATAGAGGGACTAGATTCTAAATATTCCCTTTTTGATAATTCATGACAATCTCAACACATAATAAGATAAAGATTGTATTTGTAAGTATGCAACATGTACATAACACTTGTATATTCTAAGATAAGCTTCAAGCAAATTTTACTTATCCGGTTGTCATTAATCATCCAACCATTAACACATAATGGAGAAGTTAGATGACAACCCGATTGCAAATGAATATATATAAACTACATAAGCCACATATACTCAAAGGATGTGTTTCAAAGTAAAGATTCTAAATATGTGTATTAAAGGAAACATGGATCAATACTTATGAAATCTCAAAACATAGAATGAACTCACTCTAAATGTGTGCATACAAGTATGTGTAATGAAAACATACACGCATATTCATTTTAGATTATTTATGGAGTTCAATCTATATTTTGGATCTAAAGAATGCACTTATATCTAAGCATGCGATTTCAAATTCATACCTCTTTGATCTCACCTTTTCATCCAAATGAGACTAAGCAATATTATACTTAAACAAACATATTAGTCTCATATATAGATTTATTATTTAATCATATATTTGGATATGAGAAATGCAACAAAATTATAAAAAAGATATCGAATGCATATCTCAATGATTTCACCTTTTCATCCATATGAGACTAAGTAATATTATAATCAATAAATAAGGTTAGTCTCGCAAATGCATTTGTCATTATCACCAAAAACTCATAATAGTATCTGTCATTATCACCAAAACCAACTTAAATGTTTCTTGATCTTTGAGCGGGTAGGCAGTAGCACATTGCAGAGGAGTAGTGGTGCAGAGGGGATGCGACGCTAGGCGTTGTTGCAACGGAGGCGAGTCGGGGTGCGAACGACTCGACTAAGAGCGGCATTGGGCGCGTATAGCGCGGCTAGGGGCAACATGAGCCATTCTAGGCCGTGCCAAAGCCAGGTAGGTCAGGAGAGGGGTAGGAATGGGCTGGGCCAAGCCCAAGAGGGTTTTGGAAGTTTTAAAATTTTGAAATTTGGGTGAATTTTGAGTTGAATAATTTAAATTAGAATTCAAATTTTGAATTTCATTCAAGCAAAACACAGCGTTTCAAAATGGGATGTTACACCGGCCAATCTATGGGATGTTTATATTGGCTGCGACTATTTTTTTTGCTACAATCAATGATTTTTGGCTGAAAATGAATAGTAGTGGTTGAAAAAAGTGAATTTGAGAATGAGTGTTTTGGCTGAAAATGGATAGTGTGTCTAAAAAAAGTGAGTTTTAGAATAAGAGAACAAGCAGTGAGGAAAGTGAATGAGTGATGCATGAGGGAGTGAGAGAAATAGGATTTGTGATGCGTTGTAATCCTTATCTTGTTTTCAAAGTTAGATAGAAACAAAAAAATAAAATATACTTTAAAAATTATATGCTCATGTTAGCTTCTACAACGAATATGGATAGACCACGTATGCATCGTGTTGCCAGCGCCAAATTCGAATCTTTATCCATCCGTGCAAATCTTCCTTTCCGACGTGGCGGCCACTATTTTCCGCACGGACCGAAAGCGTCACGCGACCACCCTATCCGGACGACGTGAAGGCGAATCAGACGAGAAACGACGGAGCCGCGTGCGGTTCCGCAGCTCACGGCAGAGCAAACCCGCACCCAGGCCCCTTATTACCTCCGAAACCGCGTGCGCTCAACGGCGCACTCTCCCCTCTGCAGTCTGCAGGCAAGGCAGCTTGCAGAAAAAAGGGCAACGATACGGAACCCAAGGCCCACAAGTTACACAAAAGCCCCTCGCCCGCGGCCTATTTGTATTCCCCTCTCCTCGCGCCTCCTCCCCTGCTCTTCCTCTGCTCTCAGCGGCGGCGGCGGCTCTCCCGAGGAAAACCTTGAAACCCTCACCACCTCCGCCGACTCGGGAGGAGGAAGAAACCGCATGGAGGGCGTCAGCGGCGCGGGGGTGGAGGACGAGAGGAAGCCGCTGTCGGAGGTGGTGGGCGACTGCGTGCAGCGCTGGTTCCAGGACGCGCTCAAGGAGGCGCGACGCGGCGACACCGCCATGCAGGTGCTCATCGCACAGATGTACCATTCCGGCTACGGCATCACCAAGAACGAGCACAAGGTATTACATAGGGCCGCGCCGCCACAACCCGCCCCCGCCCTCGTGGCGCCGATTCTTTCTTGCTTTGTTCGTAGTGTGATTGGGTGGGGGTGATCTGCGGGTTATGCGTGAGCGCATAGATCTCTAGATCATGTAACTTTTGGAATTATACTCGGTTTGCTCTTTTGCTGGATTGAATCGAGCGAGATTCAAGAGCACGCGGGCACGGTGAAACAGGATGCAATTCCTTTCCCTGTGCAACAATGTTACTGCATTAGTGTGTTGTTGCACAATTTCTTAGATTTGTACATGTTTAATCTGCTTGGACATGAAAGGTCGGAGTTTGATTAGGTGCTTTTAGAGAAAAGGACACCCCTGTTTCTCAATTCTCATGGAACACAGCCGAGTATTACGGAGCCTTGTTAAGTTGTTAGTTTGTGCGAGGTGCAATCTTGATTGTCTAAGGTAGTGCTTTGGATCCAGTTGTATGTTGCTTCTTCGATGGTAAGATGTTCGGATGCGGATCCACAAGCCTTTGTAGTTGCAATCTGATAGTTAACTGGTGTTTTTCTAGGTGTTGTATGCAATCTGGTGAAAAAAGCAATTCTTTCTTTTTGTACGATTTTGACGCAAGGATTTTAGCATTGTCAGTTAACTTAGTTTTAACCGAAAGTCATTTGGCTTTTCTTGGTCTTGTGTGGAATTTGTGCGGAGTTGAGTGTCTCTCAGTTGGTGCTAAGTCGTAAAGTTAGATATGGGCATTGTTATTCACTTGTTTGTGGCTACATCTTGTGTGCGATTTTATGGAGCTTAAGATTAATGGGAGGAAGGGTTTCTTGTGTTCTCAGCTGTTGTTAGTTTTATTTTCTCGCTCACAAGAACCAGCACATAATGCTTTGTTTCGCTTGGGATTTGGAGTGTATGCTTTTCTTAGTGCTGATCTTTTTCCCTTTTTCATGGAGTTAGTGAAGCTGTGAATTTCTGATGTTTAATTTGCTAACCAAAAGGTTATCTTGCCTGCTTTTTCTTCTTTTAGAAATTGTTCATCCACAGGTCTTTACTTTTGTATAACAAGATACAGAGGACGTGACATATTCCTCAACATGTTTTTTTCTTTTTGTTGAGTTCTTTGCTATTTGAGTTGATTGCTCTGTTATGGAGGGTTTGCGTGGTTAAAGCATATAGGGAGTGGTGGGGGTGATGTGCACCAACTCATTGGTGACCACAGGTGTTTTAAGATTGGTGAAAAATTCTTTTGCTGGAGTACATAGCAAGCTAAAGAAGTTCTTGGATGCTGAGGAGGTGAACCTGGCATTCTGTCCACCTTAGCACTTTTGGTATGAAGTCAAAATAGTGCATATAGTGTGCACATTCGTTAGGTGGTATGCCAATTATACATCTCATCATTGCTCTCCAACTGTTGAAAATACCAACTCTAGCTGCCAATTGATTAATTCATCACTATTCATTCCTTAGAGGATTTCATCTCAGTTTTATCTATCTTATTTATTTGTGAATAATTATTTGTATCTGGTTAGAAATTTAACTATTTGAGGATGTTCCTTTGGAGGGTTGTGTAGTTTGGTGCACTGGGGATTACTGTGGAGGGTATTAAGGTTTGGGAACTCTGAGTTTGTTACAGTCTAGGGTTAACATCACCTTTTTTGTGTTCTCTTATTTGATGAGCTCATGAGCTATAGTAAGACGGGATGTGTCAAATGAGAACTGCCCTTAAAATGCAAGAATGAGAATTGAATCTGAGCCATACAATTGCGTGAGGGAGAATTTTTGTCTGTCTAATGTCTAATCCTTCGGATGCAATTGCTGCTAACTTCTCTAGGGATCCAATTAGTGACAGCGTCCGTCCCTTGGGAAGCATAGCAGCAACTGCATCCCAAGGTGCAGATTAGAAAAATGAGGTTGATTCCATCATCCATGGGGTGGCTACAGTTCAAAGTTCGCATTCTTCTATTTTAAGGTAAGAGTTCTCACCTGATGCACACCCTAATAGTATTAAGTATAGAAAAACTCTAGTGTCTTGCAAAAGTAGGGAAAAATCAAGTGTGATTATAAAGTTTCAAAAAACACAGTTTATCTTCTACTTCCACCCCTGGGGATTGTCTGCTTTACTGTATGCATGCCTCATTTGACTAGGCAACATCCACATATCTCATGAATATGAATGGCTCATACAAACGTACCACAACCTAACAGGCTATGGTATAGTTTATTTGCTTGCATATCCAGCAATATTTCTTCTGAGATGTCCAATTGTGGAGGAAATGTAGTCGAACAAATTGACAGAGTTTTGTGTGTCCTGGTGTGTAGACTGGATAGTGAGGCTTGTTTATTTGTGTGTTTTCTGAATTAAAATCTATTCATTTTTGCAAAATTAAACCAAATCGCTTCAGCACTTTTGGGACACCACTGGTGGAAAGTGCTTAGCTGCCGATGCTTTTGGCTTCCTTTTTGAAGGTCCTGAGGCAACCATGTTTCTCCACTTGAACAGCCAAAATCTTTGGGGGTATCTGTAGCCTTTAAATATATATATGTCTGTTTGTAATTCATTCTCTTGCATTTTCAAACAATGCATCACTGTTTGTGCTTTTGGCGGAACTTTGAGCATGTATTTAGAGATGGAGATTGGACTGTGCTCTCTCTCTCTCTCTCTCTCTCTCTCTCTGTGCTGTATGAAGTTTTGATTTGGTTTCCAGTAACTGCAATTATGCCCTTCTATAAGTAAAAGTTGGAGCTGTGTGTGATCATTTATAATTTTATCTCTTTTTTCTCTTTCTACATATGGTGTACTTCTCAAAATTCATTCACTGACATGTGCTGTGAACTGCACCATCTTTTACCGAAATCTATGTTCTGATCTTTCTTTGTCCACTTGCTTCTTTTTTCTGTCATTTAAAGGGAAGAGCATGGATTGAGAAGGCATCAAGATACAGGTCTTCAGCCCGGAAGGTTGGCACAAAACGTCCAGGTATTTTTCAATAAAGTTTGTATTATTGTTTTTTTAATATCATATAAAAAGCTGCTTGTGCTAGGTTGTGATTGTTTAATATTTTATCTGCTTTTTCAGGATATAATGCTAGTGATTCTGATTCCGATGAAGCAAATGAAGATACCAAGCAATAACAATCAATTATGAGTTGAATTAGTTAGAGGAATGAGAGGGTAAGAAAGTTTGATTACTTCTGTATCTCTGTAGTTCAAAATTGCTGAAGTTGTCCCAGAATATGTTTTCTTGGAGTTGGACTTGGCAGTTTCATTACTAGAGGCCACATAGTTTTTTTATTGGTGGTTGAATTGCCACTGAGCGTAGTGAGTAGAGTTCCAGAAGTTGATTGCCATAGTAAGAACTCTTGAATTGGACCATTCCAAACTTGATCTACTGCTTGTAGCCTGTATGATCTCACAAAAGACTTAGCAAATTCTGGACAGCTTTTGGTATCAGCCTCGTCAGTTTGATTTGTTACCTTTCTGTCTTTCGGTGTATACAGGCATTCTACACCTATGATATTTACTATCTTACAAACTGTTGATATAACGCAGCTGAGGTTCCCACGTGTTTGATTATTGGATGTCTAATTTCAGGTAACGATAAAACTGGTTGTTAAACCAGTGTCAATCCTAGCAACTTGCGTGAGCTTGGTACTGCTTTCGATTGGAGTCTGCTGTGTCAGCTATCAAGTAAATTTTGTAAACTCCTTTGGATACTTCAAACAAACAATGTACTCAGCATCTGCTTGAAAAACAGAAAAAAAAATATTCAATTTAGCGATGTTTCCATCATACAGGTTCATTCTTTCTTTCATTTCCTAACAAAACCAAACTTCGCTAGTTCGAGTATCCATTTTATGTGTTCTTGCTTCGAATGTGGTAGGTTCCACAAACCCACTACGGGTAAATGGTCCTGTATTGCCTTAGATGCCATTCATAGGCGTTGTATTTGTGGTAATGCATAAACTAGCCAAAAACTGTCTGTGTATTGTCGGTTTACAGCTAAATCCATATGTCTGCCGAGTTACATCTTTCCTACCTTTTTTACACCAGATGCTTAACATCCATGATTTATGCAAAATTCAGCTGGAATTGCTGCAAATCATTCAAAACAACTCTGTAATGACCATAAGACCAGTTCTGCTTACCGGATATGGCATTACTGACTTATTTCTGTCAGAACTCAGAAGTAGTATTGCAGTTTCAAGTGGGGCAATGAAACCAGTAATTGGTGGTCTGTTTGTGACTACGCCGATTTTTGTGGAACTGTACAGTACATTCAAATACTCTCATCCTCTTGATAATGTCAAAGATTCTTTAGCATACTCTTCCATGAGTGATCAAAGTGAGATGGGGTTTATTTATATAGATTCCTACTCCAGTTGACCTCTTTCAATGAAATATCTAAATTTAAATCGATCAAAATTCGATCAAAATTCCTAACAGGTAATGCTAACCTAACCAGGACTTGTGTGGTGTTGTCAGCTAAGTTCTGAGTTGTATCATGGTTCTAAAACTATGTTTACTCAGCTAAGTACTATGTCTCCTCACCAAATACGAGTAGGTAAAAACGAGTAGCTAATCGGGTTAACCGGTATAACCAAGTGAGTCTCAGTGTAATCGGCTACCAGGCCATGTAATCGCTAAGTGGCCAGCCCAGTATAGTGAAACCCACACGCAATTCAGCCCACAGCCCAGCAAAGTCCCACACATGTTGTGAAGTTGAGTTGTCTTCTCTCTGTGTTGGAACTTGGTTTTAGAACCATGGATGTGATGCAGTGGAGACTGCCTTTGCCCTTCTGTGTCTAGTGAGACATTTAATAAAAGATGAAGCAAATTAATGAAATGTTCTAGTAGTTATTGTGCTGGATTTATCCTTTTTTAGTTCTCTTTTATTAGATCTATCTAGACAGTGTTTTTTCTGTTTAGTAGAACATATTTTAAGTACAACATTTCAGTCTCCACTAAACCATTTTCACCGATATCATTTGAGAACATGTTAATGCTATTTTGCACAAGTTTGGCAGCAAGACTACTTTGCAGTTTGCACTAGAATGCATCTGTTAATCACTTAATCTCAATTTCATTGGTTTTATATTAATATATTATACATATATAAATCCGTTATTAAAATAGAAAAACCGGTCAAAGGCCAATTACCATATAATCACTACAAGGTAAGGTGACTGAACCAGTACCAATTACCGAGTATTAGAACCTTGAGTTGTATAGAGCAATATGTGCTCCCAAGATGGTAACACCATTCTGATATGATCAACAAACATCTCTCACCTTCAAAAAAAAACCCCCCTAAAGATCTCTCTTTTTCCCGTAAAAAAACGTCCTCAGACAGGTCTAACTTTGAGAGAGCAGTTACATGTTTGCCAATTGGCATGAGAACTAACCTGAAGAGAGTGAATAGTTTCCTACTTGAGCGGTAGTGGAACAGGGGTGCTCCATTGCGCTTAAAGCTTTTTTTGCGCTATTTTGACACTGTAACTGCTGTAAACGATGTAATTAAATTTAAAAATTAAAAAAGAAAAAAGTTACATCATCACGAATAATACAAACAAATAAAAAAAGAAAAACCCAAAAAACCAAAAAATAAATCAAAAGGATAGAAAAAAGACGGAACTAAGAAGCTATATAAGCTTAAACCCAAAGGAGCAGATATTACATATATACATCATCAGCATTTTAGATAAGTTTCTACTATATAATCACATTTTAATTTATTTTAGAAATTAATCTTATTAAATTAGAGTGGCTGTCGGAGGTTATGCAACATTCATGAAGATAACGTTGAATCTTTAAGCGCTATGATTTTGACTAAAAAAAATCGATAAGAACAGGGTAATGGTCTCATGGATAATCTGTCGAGTTTCACTTGCTTTGCTGCATTCATGTATCAATTATTAACATTATTTGAAGAGTTCCAGATTAAACAGATCACACAGCACATCCTGCATAAGTGGCCACATGAAGTTACTTATCGTCAAGGGTAAATGTGATGTAGCCTACGGATAGCCTAATTTATCAATGCACTATCACTGTTACCCTCATGACCTTGCTTGTCTGATTGATCAACTGCATTAATTTATGAGAGTCAGCAAGATTACATTGACAATTCCTGATTGTACACGTGCATTATTGGCACTCATCTTTCTGTTGATGTACTGATAGACTATTGGGAGTGAACAAGGGAATTAAGTCTAGAAACTTGGCAAGCAAGGGTTGCTAAGTTGGACTTCTAGAACTGCCACGCAAACTCACAAAGTACTCAGAAAAAGGCTGGAATCAGAGAGTATCCCAGTTTCTTTTGGTGAATTTTTTTTATAAATAATTTATATTTTATTCGAAATAATAGAAATATACCTATGAGAATTTTTTTTACAGAAATAGACTCTAGTCGCTGAGCCGTCGGGCGACTGGAACCTATTGCCCAACAGCCGCATGGCACGCAAACAATTCTCTGGCTGTTGAGCGAAATAATTGCAGTTGCCGAACCGCCAGGCGACTGCTTCCAGCCACCCATCGGTTAGGCGACTGCAACTCCAGTCACCGAAGGGTTAGACGACTGGAAGCGCATATAAAAGGACCACACGGCCGAGCGGGCCTGCTTGGGCGTGCGGTGAACAGAGGCGGAGAGGAGAGGAAAGAAAAGGAGAGGAGAGAGAAAAGGAGAGGGAGGAGGAGAGGAGAGGGAGAGGAAGAAGAAGAGGTTTCGTGACTTTTATGAGGTAAATATTTTTATATGTTATAGTTCAAATTTTGTATATGAAGTAGATAGTTTATTTGGTGTTAGTATCTGTAGAAAACTGTAAATATAGAAAAGAATAGTACAACTTTGATATAGAAAATTTAGTCAATGTACTTATAGAAAATTAGCAGCCGTAGTAACCTGTAGTTGTAGAAAATTTAGTGAACATAGTTGTAGAAAATTAGCATCCTTAGCAAATTAGCATGCGTACAAAATTGTAGTTGTAGAAAATTTAGTCATGTTATTTACAAATTAAACTTCTGTAGAAATTTGTAGTTATTCAAAATTCAGTTAATATTTTTGAAAGAATTTAATAATTTGCTTTGTAGAAAATAATAATATGTAACATTTATGAATAATTACAAATGAATGTAATCTCGTTAGTACATTGAAAAATCACGTGTTCCGATATAACTGGTATATTGGCATTTAAATCGATATGTCATGTAAATTGTTGAAACCCATTATGATTTATTTACAGTAGGAGAGAGCTCGAGCAGCGAGACAAGAGCGGCGTTGGTGCGCAGTCTACCGACAGGGAGTTAATGCTACGAGGGTAGTGTAGTTGGTTACGATAGGCGAACAGTCATTGAATTGTAAATTACAGTACATCAATACTTCTGTAATGTGCGATGCGATTTGACTAGTTGCAAAATTGAAAATATATGCAGTCAGACATCAGTTATGTCGATACCCACTACATTTAAAGTGCATTACGGTGTTAGCACCGTTCGCGAAGGTCCAAACGGTGTCAACTTGAGCGGTTTAGCACAAGCCACTCTGATACACCTGGACAGCGAGAATGCTCGAATTTCAGATGTGATGCACTGGCTCACCCGCAGTTTTTTCTTGAACCTTGAGGTATGCAGCGTCGTCATGCAAGGGCTTTGGAGCTGGTCTCCCACGGACATCAGATGGGAGTTGAGAATATTGATGTGCACTGTTGTGTGGAAGGGGTTTATGCAAGGGTATTGGCGTCGTGCATACGAGTGTGTGATGCTTGTGCAACCATGCCCAATAGAAGTTGTGCAAGGTCGTGCGGACGACCATCATTCGGGAGGTGTGAGTAGGTCAGGCACCCCGCATGATGGTGAAGAGAAGGAAGTTGCTCGTGATGAGGCTGATGCGGTACATGGAGGAGAGGAAGAACGGTCACAGCATGGTGAGGCTACAGGACAAGCTGATGAAGGGGAGCATATGGAGTACATAGTGCATCAAATGGAGAGCGATGATCAAATGGCTTGAGCTGAAAAGGAAGCTGTACAAGAGAACAACAAGGATAGTTTGGATGAAGACGAAGCTCCCATCCCGTAGGAATGGAACCAGTTTGATGTTGAGGGTGTTGCCACACATGATGAGCACAAATCACCGTGGGAGTATCATGGCACAGAGGTTCAACTGTATTCAATGTTTGCTGACAATGCATCATTGCAGGATTTCATCAAGATGTGGGCCCTGTCCATACAGTAGACCTTTCGAGTCGTGAAATCTAACCAGGAGCAGTACACCGTGAAGTGCAAGCAGGCTAGTTATCCTTTAAGGGTGCACACACATAGACCAAAGTATGAGACTCACTGGATTGTGTCAAAGGTGGAGGCGCACTCCTACATTCTTAGTAGTGTTTTGCCGAGGCATCATAGCCTAACGTCCGCCTTTATAGCCAATCTGATTTATGGAAAGATAGTGGAGCAAAAATGACATGGAGGCCACACACATCATGGTGGCTATCGAGAAGAAATTCAAGTATAAGATTAGCTACGCGAAGGCGTGGTGTGCGAAGTAGAAGGTGTTGGAAAAGCAGTTCGGATCTTTTGAGGTGGCGTACAACAACCTTCCTCATATACTTCAAGTATTGCAGGACAGGAACCCGGTCACGTATATTGCTGTGAAGGATAAGCTATCTACAAAGCCACCTGGTTTTGCAGTGTTGCAGAGGGCCTTCTTAGATTTTGGTGCATGCATCGAGGCATTTAGGCATATGCTTCCCATGATCTCAATTAATGGGAGCTTTTTATCAGCAAATACAAGGGCCAGATTCTTACGGCCATTGGCGTTGATTGCAACAATCAAATTATGCCCCTGTCCATCGCATTCATGGAAAGTGAGAATTACGACAGCTGGTTGTGGTTCCTTAAACATGTGATGGTTGGAGTTATTTGCGCTTGTCTTGGTGTGTGCATAATCCATGATCACCATGCCGGGATAGTGAAGGCTATAAAAAAAACTTCAAGAAGACCCCAAGGAGCCCTTCCTCTGGCTGGATATGAGGAACAGATGGTGCATTCGTCACCTAGGGGCGAACTTCTTCAAGTAGTTTCTGAAGCAACCATTGATGAAGCTGTTCAAGAGGCTAGCTATGCAAAACCAACAGAGAAAATTTGATACTTTGTGGGTGTTGTTAGACAAGACAACAGGAAGCACGTTGACGAGAGGAATGAGGGGCCGACCATGCCTGGGTCAGCACAACCCAAATGCCTCATAGCACTGGATAAGCCTAATATAGCTGGTCAAAGGAGGAGGAGCTCATGGAACATCAAGTGTTTCTCGCAGTGGATCGAGGGAGAACCATTGGAGAAGTGGTCCCTGCTGCACGACACGGACGGCGCGCGGTACGGCATAATGATGACTAACCTTACTGAGGTATACAACTAGGTTCTCATGGACCGGCCTTGCATGCGGGCGGGGACAACGGTGAGAAGCGATCGCGATGCTTTCCATTCGACTGCTCCCTGCTGATAGCTTTGGTGGACCACTGGCGGTCAGAGACGCACACTTTCTACTTCCCATTTGGGGAGATGGCTCCTACTCTATAGGACGTCTCCCTGATGCTCGATCTTCCTATCGCAGAAGGTGATGTCTTCCTATCGAAGGACCTAACTAGCTGGCGCGCGGACCTACTAGACGGGTTCCAGGGAGTCCTTCCTCCTAGCACCGCGGAGGAGTACTACGTCTTCCCACCGAGTCAGACACACGGGCCATCGTTGAGGTGGCTCTCACAATTCCAGGTACATGCCTCATGCCCTTTCTGTTCGATCCTTTGTGCTCTCATTTTTGCTATACTGTACTAATAAATTTTTTGTTATATTTAGGAGGAGCAAGTCCGTGGCACTTGGAGGCGTACTTGCCATGGCTATTGGTTGGGTGCTCCACGTACCTCACAATGTCCCATTCATGGGGAGGATCAATCCATTGAATGAAGTCGCATTTGGCCATCTGCTAGAAAGGAAGGTTAACATCGAAACTCTGTTAGCAGCACTATAAAACAGGCGATTGCCTAATTGTACCCTAGAGTGTGGGCATCGGAAGAAACATCACCCGCCATCCAAATGGCCTTCCACCACTTGCACGACAACGTCCTCCATGTGTTTGCATTTCAGCTATACTAGCTTAGCACGCCTGTTTGGCACCAAGCAGAAGTTAATGCCAAAGTTCTCCCTCCTTTCGAGCAGAAGGTCCCCCCTCGGTGACCCATGTTCGAATGGCCCCTCGGTGTCTGTCATGGTATCTTACACTAGGATGAAGAAGATAGCTGTTCCTACTATCAATAGCTTAGGCATGCATTTTATAGCCCGTTGGGTATCGCGGCGTGCTTTATGACAAATTGCGCGTTGTGTGCAACCTTCGTGCAGGGACTACACCAGACAGGGTAGCTTTGTGAAAGTGACAAGACCACACAATGGCAGCTTTGGGCAGCGATATGACCACACGGGATAGCTTTGCACAGCGACAAGACCACAGGGGCCAGCTTTGCGCAGTGAGAAGATCAGACGGTCCAGCTTTGCACAGTGACCACCAAATGAGACAGTTTTGTGCAGCGATAAGACCATACGGACCAGCTTTGCGTAGCATCATAGCCACACGGGGCAGCTTTGCGCCACGACAAGACTACACGGGTTAGCTTTGCGCAGTGAGAAGATCAGACAGTTCAGCTTTGCGCATTGACTACACCAGACGAGACAATTTTGCTAGCAACAAGACCACACGGGCTAGCTTTATGTAGTGACATGACAACATAGGGCAGCTTTGTACCGTGACATGACCACACGTGCAACTTTGCACAGTGAGAAGACCAGACGGTCTAGCTTTGCACAGCGACTACACCAGACGGGACGGCTTTGCACAGTGATAAGACCACACGGGCCAGCTTTGCGCAGTGACAAGACCAAAGGGTGCAGCTTTGCGTAGTGCGAAGACCTGACAAGAACACACTAGGTAGCTTTGCACAATGTCAAGACCACAATGACCAGCTTTGAGCAGTGACTACACCAGGCGGGGTAGCTTTATGCAGCGAGAAGACCACACGGGGCAGCTTCATGCAGCGAGAAGGCCACACGGGGTCGAATAAAAGGAGGTGGAAGAGATTTCTGATAAAACGCTACACAAGCAAACCCAACACTACACCGGAGCTTGCTTCACCACACCGGGATGGACAAGAGGCAGAAGAAGTAATGGGACAAGATGATGAAGCAATGAGAGGAGACCCGTGACCTAGCAAGGTCTGCTGCGAACTGTGACAAAAAAGCAAGGTCTGCTACGACTCAGGCCGAACAAGCCAAGCGTGCTACGAGATCAGCTCCCTGCAATGACGTTACCCATAGCAATAACCCTATCCCGAATGTTTCTACCAAGCGTTCGCCACAACACCCACCCGAGGGGGAGACGCTGCCCCTATGTTGGTACTGAGACCCGTGCAAGTTCTTCAAGTACACCGCCTCAGCCTGGGTATGTGTTACTAGGGTTGCGTAAACTACTCCAGTGACTATCTCGACCGCCATCTGGACACCACCAGCTATCGACAGCCAGTAAAGACCAGTTACACTGTGTTTCCCCTACTTTTTCTCCTTTAAAGTAAGCACTAACAACATCTCTTGTGTACCCATAGTCCCTGGAACCCCTATGCGGTTACCGTAAATGGATCAATCTTGAGATCCACTCCAAGGACCAGCGGGCTCTCGACTTCGAGGAGTGGAATGTCAAAAGGTCATACGAGATCCGGGAGGAGGAGCGCCGTAAGGACGAGCAAACTTAGTGTATACACCGGGAGATGAAAGCTCATCTCGAGGTGTGCACACGCAGTGAGCGTGAGGCTCGTGAGAGGGAGCGCAAGAAAAAAGGGCAATGGCGGCCAAGATAAAGAGGCCGCCGAGGAGTTCAACGTTGAGCTCGCAAGGAAAGGAAAAATGGCCCCCAGTCCACGCAGTAGGTTGGGCCATCCCACACTAACTACTTCCCGGAAGGTCGAATTTAGTTCCATTTCAAAAAGGCGTATATGTATCATAGGAGTAGTTCGGTTTGTTACACTGTACATGATGCTCTTTGTTATGCATGTAATCAAACCCTATATGCTGTGTTACTCCCAACTGTACTAAGAAGTCTATTTTAAATTGGATAAGCATATTTCTTGTCTTTTCGCATTCAATTATTCCCGTAGCAAGTCATCCAACAACATTAACAAACCAGTTCTCTTCCGTGTATGAATTCCCGGTTACATCACAATATCACTTACCTTCCTACTTACCAATCATTGTTATTTCAATCATTCTTAAAAAAATTTCACATAATTTCTTGCACTATAATAACATACAACGTTCGCAAATTCTTCTTGCGAATCCAACAAATTATCTACTATTCACAATCTACGAAAATCACAAATGGATTAACCCACACTGCCTCTAGGAATGACTTGTTTGCAGTTGTTGCACAGCCGAGCGACTGTAATTGTAGTCGCCCAGCCGCTGGGCAACAGGCTGCAGTCGCTGAACCGTTGAGCGACTAGAACCTGTCGCCCAATGGCCCACGAACAACTTATGTGTCGCGCGGCCGTTGGGCGATAGGTTCGAGTCGTCTAACGGTTCGGCGACTGGAACCTATTTCTATAAAAAAAAATGTTCGCGCAGGTATATTTCTGTTAAAAAAAATTCTTTTTTTGGTAGCATAAGTTGATGTTTCACTTTCTTTGTACTATTAGTATTTGTTGCTGTCATTATCCTATGGTATATAACAGTTAGATAAATCTTTCAGAAATAGGAGATGCGGTTGAGTGTTTGACTCATAAAAGATCAATCAAGCATACATGGTTAATTAGAAGTCTGTCAACCTCATAGTGGAGCATACATGGTTAATTAGAAGTCTGTCAACATCATAGTGAGAGCAAGAATTAACAAACCATAGACCATGAAACAAGCGAGGCCTAGATGATATACTTTTTTTTTTAAGAGTGGCACGGTTTTTCTCGAGAGGTGTAATTGGTTATGGCAATCATCCTTAAGCTAAGGCCAGTCTCAATGCAAGATTTCACCTCCCAGTTTCCAAGATATAAAACAAAATATGAAACAAGTCTTTTCTCTCAGTGTATAGTTTCATTGCGCGGTTTCATAGGTTATTTTAGCCTTCTCGTGGTCCCCTCTTCCTTCTCTTCTCCAATCGAAGCACGCCGCACGGATGAAACCCAACAAGGCTCTCAGTGGGGATTTCACACGATTACCAACGTTTTGGAAACAACGCTCAAAGGTTTCATGGGGATGAAACGTTTTCCTTCTCTCTCCTCCTAGTTTCATGCAAAAAGCTTCTTTTGGCTGATGTGGCACCGTATTTAATGTGCATGAAACCCTCCATGAAACTCCATTGAGACTGGCCTAACCCAGGTATTAGAAGCAAATACGAAAAAATCACAAATAAACCCACCAAGCATGTAGTTAGTGGGACTCAAAACCGTGGCCGTTAGCCACAAAACATGGGTGCCACATGCAGCGGTCGGTGACAGAGTGTATATATCCATTTCTCTTTTACACAAAATCTCCTTTTACTAATTCCCTCATTAATTAATTAATGATCCTTTTGTTAGCTTGACCGGAGAGCCCTCATAGAAATTCAAAGAGCCAAACGTTTGCAATGACGTCCAATGGAGTCATCTGTCGTGTTGGAAATTGTTGCTTCAGATCAACACTTTTAAGAGTTCTTAGAGAATTGCTACCTACTATAGCTAACCAATTATTTAGCCTGCCATACCTGTGCTCATTGATTTGCAGGTAGAATCTATCGAACTTAGTCAACTGGATCACTAACTTTTACTCATGTAGTCAAGTCTTGCAAGTTACCAAAAAAGCGACTTTGCGAAGATACTGTTGGATTGATCTCGGCTAACCAACCCTGAGATTTTAGGGAGGCGTGCCTCCACCCTGCGCCTTGATCGGAGGCGGTTACCAACTAACTGGTTTTGGTCCTGGTCACCTGCGCTATATAAAACATTAAGGCTTTTCGGCAGGGGAGAGACACAAGTTGTTTTGATCCCCAAAAGAAACCCACACAGACCCGATCTATTACGGGCGCTCAGGTGAACGAAGGCCAGAACGACTTCGTCCTCGACATCAGCATCAGCTATACCGTCGCCGGCCGACTGCCTCTGCACCGTCGGCCACTCTCCTCTACTGCATCACCGAGCATCGACCACAATGGCATCATCCACTTCGGGTACACAGTCACGCTTCCGCTCTAAGGATCTGTTCTAGGTGTTCATGCTTTGATCTAGGGTTATGCCTAATGTTTCATGATTAAACTTAGTATTAGTTTTAATATTTGGTATCAGAGCAGCCTAGATCTATCATGAACCCTAATTGAGCACCACCCGAATTTTGGATTTGGGTTTAGAGGCTCGGATTTAATTTTTTTTAATGGTTCGGCTAGCATTTTAGAAGGAGGTGATTCAAGCAATTTGCTTTTGCAAACTCTAAATCCCCAAATATCAAGCCCACCAGAACCATTAAAATCCCCAAATCAAGAACAAAAAAAATAAATAAATTTGGATCGGGACTTATGTGTTTGCCGCCGCTCGCCATGAGCTTGCCGACGGCCGCCGCCCGCTGTCGTCGCCGGTGCGCCATCGCTCCGCTCTGCGGGCCGCTGCCCCTGCCGTCGTCGCGCACTGCCACGCCCGCCGCCGGGACCGCTGCCCCGCTGCCTCGGGCCGCCACCGCGCAGTTTAGGGCCGCCTCCCCGCCGCCATGGGTTGCCGCTCGGGGCCGCGCCTCCCTGCCGCCCGCCGTCACTCTGCACTAGCACGCCACCATCGCCCGCCCGTGTTTTTCGGGAGCAAACGGGAAAATGGCTTTAAGGTTAGGGTTTTTACCCATTTTGTATCAACTGTCGCGCATGGTGGCCGTCGGATGGGATCCGGCGGTCTATTTTAGTCGGGCCGGAAGCAAGATGGGCCGGCTGTGGCTCTCAGCCGCTCGATCACCAACGGACGGTGTGCGCGCGTTGTGGGCTGCGCAAATTTTTTGTTTGGGCCGTTTTTCGGTCGGCTGCCGCGCGCATGAGGTGGCCCGTGCACGGGAATTTTTGTGGGCCGTGCACTGCGAGTTTGGCCCGTACGGGCTCTCTTTTAGGCTACGCGCGTGGGCATTTTTAGGCCTCGTGCGGTTGTTTTCGGCCGGCATTTCTTTTGGGTCGTGATATTTTCGGCTATGTGCATTTTTCTGTGGGCCCATACGAGAATTTCCGGCCATATAATTTTTGGGTTGCATATATTTTGGGCCATTTCTTTAGGGGCCAGCTGAGAATGTATTTTCTTAGTTTTCTTTTCAGTACATTTTTGTTATGCTTTATGTTTTTTGTTTTATGCACTGTTTTTAATTATTTTCAGTGGCCCAAATTTCATGTACCTTTACCATATTATTATGTATAATCTCTGATTAAAATTGAACCAACGGGATATTTTAATTTTGAGATTTTATGATTAATTTTGGCATTATGTATACATATGGTTATGTTCTGACCAACGTTGTTTATAATCATATGTCGCCATATTATTATGTTTTGTCTCTAATTAAAATTGAACCAACGAGATATTTTAATTGGAGATTTTTTTATGTTTTTGGCATTATGTATGCATATGATTACATTCTGACCAACGTTGTTTGTAATCATGTGTCGCCATATAAAATTATTAAGTTTTTTTTTCATTTTTCGCCCAATAGTGATATGAATTAGAACTGTAGTTTGCATGTTATTAATCAAACCAACGTAGGGTTAATTACATGCAATATATATTTATGATATTTTTAATTTTTGCCCTGTATTTTGAAATTTAGCACTTAATGCATCAAACGTTGCCGCCATAATTGATAACATTCAGCAGCTCACGGGGAGCAATTTTCCCACGTGGAAAGAACGAATTCATGTTGTCCCTTGTGTTTTGGACCTTGATTATGCCTTAAGAGTAGCCGTTCCCATTCCTAAAAGAAAATTTACAAGGCTAATGCTGAAAAATGGGAGCGGTCTAACCGCTTATCACTAATAATTATGAAGACCTCTATTTCAGTCGGGATTAGGGGAGCAATCCCCGATTTCGAAAATGCTAAGGAGTACTTGGCTTCAATCGAGTAGAAATTTAAAGACTCCACTAAAGTTTATGCCAGTACTTTGATTCAGAGGCTCTTAACCACTAAGTATGATGGGTCCAGCAGCATAAGAAAGCATATCATGATGATAACCGATATGGCAGAAAAAACTCAAGGGCATGGACATCGCAATATCTGATGGTTTCCTTGTCCATTTTATTAGGACCTCTCTTCTTTCTGAGTACACGGCTTTTAAGACTAATTACATTACTAAAACAATAGAGCATGAGCGATTTGATCGCCATGTGTGTCCAAGAGGAAGAGAGAATAAGAACAGAAAAGAAGGATGTTGCTCTTCATGTTGATGGCTCTCACAAAAGGAAGTTCCAAGGGGACTTCAAATCTAAGAAAAAGCTGCAATTCTCCCCTAATTCATACAAGTCGGGGCCTAAAGTGCACAATGCACCTAAGCCTCATGTTGCTCCCGCCGGAGCATCTAAAGGGGGGAATGTCTTTTCTGCAAGCAGCCAGGGCATTTCCAGAAAGATTTGTGTGTGATGCTAAGCGTAAAAATAATGATGAGACTTCTTCGAAACTGTGGCACTGTCGTTTAGGCCACATTTCGAGGGGGAGAATGGAGTGTCTCATTAAAGAAGAAATTCTCCACTCATTAGTTTTCTCTAACTCAGACCACTGCATTGATTGCATTAAAGGAAAATATGTTAAGCAAATAAAGAAGGGAGCCACTGCAGCACAGGACTTTTAGAATTAATTTATACTGATATTTGTGGTCCTTTTCCTGTGACATCAGTGGATGGTTTTGATACATTCATCACATTCACTGATGATTTCTCCCGTTATGGTTATATCTTTCCCATTAAAGATCGATATGAATCACTTGACAAATTTAAGGCTGAAGTTGAAAATCAGCACAACCTAAGAATTAAAGTGGTAAGATCGGATCGTGGGGGAGAGTATTATGGAAGACATGCCTTTTATGGGCAAATTTTTGGCCCTTTTGCTAAGTTCCTTCAGGAAAATGACATCGTTGCCTAGTATTCTATGCCGGACGAACCTCAACAGAATGGTGTAACTGAAAAATGCAACCATACACTTATGGATATTGTATGGAGCATGTTTAGCCATTCTAGTTTACCAATTGGCTTGTGGATGAAAGCGCTAAAGACAACCGCACATATTCTTAATCGGGTTCCCAGTAAATCAGTACCTAAAACACCTTATGAATTATAGACTGGGAGGAAACCGAGTATGAAATATTTACGAGTGTGGGGTTGTCATGCTGAAGCTAAGTTATTTAATCCACACATTGAGAAATTAGGTCCTAAGACAGTAAGTTGCCATTTTATTGGGTAATAATGAGGTCCTGGAGCCTAGAAAAATAGATCTTGAGGAGAAGCGGATTTATGTTCCTACACCACTCATCCCAGAGATTTTTATTCCTGTGCCTCAGGCGGTTGCACCTCCAGTAGAAAATACTGTTGTTGCACCCACTGTTGAGGCCTCTGAAATTCCTGATGTTATACCTAATGAAGAGCCTCAGCAGTCTCCTGAAATAACTAATGAACCTCTTAGAAGATCACAGCGGGAGAGAAGGTCTGCCATCCCAAATGATTATGTTGTCTATATGAATGAGGGTGTTAATGATATAGGGTAGGTAGATGATTCCACCTCTTATAAGGAGGCCATAATGAGTGAACATTCTTCTAAATGGCTTGAAGCCATGGAGGATGAATTAAAGTCTATGAGCACTAATGATGTATGGGACTTAGTAGAGATTCCCGACGGAGTCAAAACAGTAGGATGTAAATGGGTCTACAAAACCAAGCATAACTCTAAGGGAAATATCGAAAGGTTCAAAGCAAGGCTCGTAGCAAAAGGCTTCTCCCAAAGAGAGGGAATTGACTATAATGACACATTTTCTCCTGTCTCAACTAAGGATTCATTCAGAATTGTTATGGCACGTGTAGCTCGTTATGATTTAGAGCTGCATCAGATGGATGTTAAGACATCATTTCTTAATGGTGACTTGCAAGAGAATGCTTACATGGCTCAACCGGAAGGTTTTGTCGTGGAAGGCAAGGAGCATATGGGATATCGACTTAAGAAATCCATTTATGGCTTGAAATAAGTGTCGAGGCAATGGTACCTCAAATTCGATAAGATTATAAGAAGTTTTGGCTTAAAAAAAATGAAGTTGATAACTGCATATATGTTAAGTTCAAGGGGAGTAAATTCACCATCTTAGTATTTTATGTGGATGATATCTTATTGGCCAGCAGCGATAAGGACATGCTGTTTGAGACCAAGAGATTTCTTTCATCTAATTTTGATATGAAGGATATCGGTGATGCCTCTTATGTTCTTGGCATTGAAATTCACCGAGATAGGTCCAAAGGAATATTAGGTTTATCTCAGAAGACATACATTGACAGAGTACTGAAGAGGTATAATATGCATAAGTGCTCGGCTCGCCTGCCCCTATTGTTAAGGGCGATAAGTTTGGGACATTTCAATGTCCAAGGAACCAATATGAAGCTGATCAGATGAAGTCGGTTCCTTATGCTTCAGCTGTCGGAAGCATTATGTATGCTCAAGTATGTACACACTCTGATTTAGCTTTTGTAACCGGGATGCTTGACAGATATCAGTCAAATCTAGGACCGGACCACTGGAAAGTCGTTAAAAAAGCTTTGCGTTATATGCAAACAACTAAGCATTTCATGCTCACATATAAGTTTCTTGATAACCTTGAAGTTATTGGTTATTCAGATTCAGATTTTGCGGGATGTGTTGATACTAAGAAATCCACGTCAGGTTATATCTTCACACTCGCTGTAGGAGCTATCTCGTGGAAAAGCTCCAAACAAACCCTTGCGGCATCTTCAATGATGCAAGCTGAGTTTGTGGCATGTTATGAGGCTACCGGGCAGGCTGTATGGCTTAAGAACTTTATCCCAGGACTTAGAGTGGTAGACAGCATCTCTAAACCACTCACCTTATACTGCGATAACGAACCCGCAGTCTTTTATGCAAATAACAACAAGTCAAGTGGTGCTGCCAAACACATTGACATTAAGTATCATGTTGTGAAAGATAGAATCCAGGATCAAACCATAAGTATCAAGCATATTAGTACTAAGTTAATGCTTGCGGATCCGCTTACTAAAGGCTTACCACCCAATATTTTTCGTGATCATGTTGCCGGCATGGGTTTATTGGAAAGCCTCTGATTCTGGATAAAAAAGGACCTTAATGCAAACCAACTCCCATTAAGTATGATGAATATCCATTTTGAGATAGGAGAGTACACTATAAGTACTGAGGTTGTACGGCACTTAATTGGCCATGCAACACATTGCCTTGGTATACTGTTCTATTGAGAATGGGCTTATGATGTTAGCCTTACGATCAAATGGGAGAATGTTGGGTTGATCTCGGCTAACCAACCCCGAGATTTTAGGGAGGCGTGCCTTCACCCTGCGCCTTGATCGGAGGCGGTTACCAACTAACTGGTTTTGGTCCCGGTTACCAGCGCTATATAAAACATTAAGGGTTTTTCGGCAGGGGAGAGACACAAGTTGTTTTGATCCCCAAAAGAAACCCACACAGACCCGATCTATTACGGGCGCTCAGGTGAACCAAGGCCAGAACGACTTCGTCCTCGACATCGGCATCAACTATATCATCGCCGGCCGACTGCCTCTGCACCGTCGGCCACTCTCCTCTACTGCATCACCGAGCACCGAACACAATGGCATCATCCACTTCGGGTACGCAATCACGCTTCCACTCTAAGGATCCGTTCTAGGTGTTCATGCTTTGATCTAGGGTTATGCCTAATGTTTCATGATTAAACTTAGTATTAGTTTTAATAGATACTTTATGCAGAATTACATCTTTAATTATTTATGTACACAAAGTTTATTATATATATAAAGACTATAAATAGTTCCATACTTTATTATTCATTAATCTTAAGCCAGGCATAATATGCAAGTTTTCCTTTTACTAGTATCTTAGACATAATATGCCATTGGGTACAGATCATTTGTTTTTAATGAGCATCCCATTAGTTTTTGGGGGAAACACGAACACCATTACTTGTCAGTTGTCATTCCCTGTTTAATTAGTTGAATAATCATGTACTACCATTTGGAGGGATCAAATAACAAATACCGGAGCTTTGAATTCAAAGACTGGAAAAGGGAATCTCACATAAACTGCATTTGATTGCCTCGTGAGATTTCACTTTCGTGTCAATTGTAAGGATGTCCTGAATCTCTGAGACATGGGCTACGTAAAGAATTGTAGTCGTGATGTGATCATGCGTGCGTGCGTGAGAGCTTGATTTGTTGGCATTGTTGCCAAATGCATGTACTTCAACTATGTTTGACAAGTGTTGAATTCAAGCCCAGCACACACCAACACAAACAGACAGAAAAGTCCGTGTTTGGCCTTTTCATGTCGATTATTTGCATGGATTCTACTGACTGAACTGATGTCTCAATTGAGCGTGAGTAGAAGAATTGACGAAGCAAACAGACTGAAATGCCAGATAAATTAAGTGATGTAGCCAGTAGGTTACCAACTAGAACCTGCTGCTGTTCTCGTTCATCATGAACACTCAATCCGTACCACAAAAAACTAATTAACTACTCAAACGCACTAGGCTTTGCCCTCCCAAGCACATTACAAAAGTGGTGCTCTGCTCTATTATTATTGTATATGAAACTTAAGTCTGGGGTTCGAAAGCGCCATCTGAATAAGATAGTTGAATGCATAAATCTAAACGAAGATGGACCTCTACTCTAATTAAATATCTACTAGTAGATATATTCACGTGTACATGAGTAAAGAGCCTGCGTATGTGAGCCTGCAAGAAAATTTGGGGGCACCAGTTTAACGATGGCTTATGACTTATTTTACTATAACTGACTTTTTTTAGCTGATAGTGATTTATTTAACGTAATTAAATTTAAAAATAAAAAAAACATGTTAGCCATCACAGACAACACAAAGGAATAAAAAAAAGAAAAGATAAAAAATCTAAAAAACAAAAATTAAAAAAAACGAAATTAAGAAATAGTGAATTAAAAGTAAGAAGTCAGCAGTTGAAGTTGAATAAGCGGATTATTATGTAACAGTCGTAGGGATCGATTTATGTCAGTAACCAACGAGAAGATAGCACAAGTTTTTTGGAAGGGAGTTCCACGCGTTGTTTTCTTTGCTACAATGCCCTACAATGTATGTTACAGTGTTTTACAGTATTTGCTACAGCAGTCACGTGTCAGATGACACAGATCAATCCCTTGCAAAATTTCTCGTGAGCCCGCCTAGGCCGGAGCGGAGCAGCTGTCCTGTCGCAGGAGTGGAGGCTTATCCATCCGGCCACGGCAGCTCATGGCACAGGTCACTTGTCTGACAATAATAAAACGGGTCTCAAAAATATCTCGTTAACTCCCCCTCGAGAAAAGAAAATCTCGGTGCCAGCGCGGAGCCGTCGCCTGCGAATGGCGAGCGCGACGAGACGACGATGCCGCCTTGGATCGGAGGCAAGCGAGTACGGCCGCGGATGGCCGCGGATCCTGTAACACCCTCATTTCCGGGAGTATTATGAAATCCTCGCAGCTGTCCAGGACTGTTCAACTGCGAGTACATCCATTGAGTGCATAACATTGCCAACACAAGCTTAAGGGCAAAAGCGAACTTTATTACATTATAAGGCTAAAAGCCAAGTATCACAGCAAGGCCACGACCTTTAGTTACATTACAAAAAAACATGCCACAGACACGCCTGAGCGGAGAACGACCCTAATTCCACGCTTCATTGATCTCGTACAGTACCACCTCATCGTCTTCTCTCGCATCCTCAAAATTTGTTGTTTCTGTTTATGTTTTTAGCAAGCATGAGTACTACCACTTGTACTCAACAAGTCACACGGAGCTTAATAATAATTTCATGCACGGTATATCAAGAAAAAGGGGATAAAGTCTATTATTTTATGTGGATGCAGTTTTAGTTGGAACCATTTGAAAACCTTTAAAATGTACTTCATTAAAGTAAAAGGGGGGTTTCAAGCTTGATTATCACTACTCAACATTACCAAACCATTCCAAATCTACTTATGCCTTGATACTGGATTCACCCACTAAACACAGCTTCGTTTACCGGAAGCACGGCGTATTCGAATACCATTTGTCATGACTTTGCAAAGCTGCCCTGCTTTACCCACAAGATCCCTTAACTCCGGCCAGAGAGTTAAGACAAAGTCAACGCTTGTGGTTGGGCGGATACTATGTCCGTTACTCAGCATAAGGGTCTAGTCCTTACATTTTTAACTGAGGCATCATCCACACACAAACCCAAATTCAGTACACCATGTACTGCCACCAATCCACAACCAGCCTCCACCCTAGAATAAGATCTTCGGATCCACCTCTGCGATCCTCATTTATCCTATTTTCAACTTTTCAAAACTCTAGACCAATACCAAACCTTAACAGTAGAAAGATTCAATGTGATCCTAAACTACCATGATAATATTAATCTTACATTCTATGTAACTAGGTTTGTCAAGGTGAATATGGCCATCAAGTTAAACTGGGCTTTTCGGGTGGTAGGACATAGCTAATATCATGTCATTCTAAGCATTTGATGTACATAAAATAACAGTTCACAAATAACATAATGAAAGTACTGGTAAATAAATAAATAGCGGACATGTAGGTTCAACATGATCAAAAATATGTGCGACTTGCCTTGCGGATGTTCGATTTCGATTATTTCGTATTCTTCAGTGGGCCGGGTCTGGACTTGAGCTTTTCCCTCCTGCTCTTGCGAAATCTCGACTTCGTAAACTAACGCAAAACAAATAAGATAAAGTTAATTCCATGCCCGAAGGATTGAGCTAGGAATAAAGAAAATAAAAGAATAAAATAAAATCCGAAGAACTCCATTAAATTGAGGGTATTGGTTTGTAGGAGGGCTATATGGGGAAATGGGCCTTGGATTTGGGTTGGCGGGCTCGAAATGAATCCGGGGAGTATAAATATGCATTTTTGGGTTTGGGTCCAACACTATTCCTCGGGCTCGGTTGCACTGTTCATCGGACTCGAGTCCGACGCGGCGAATTGACTCGGCGCAACCGCAACGCTTTCGGTCGGTCCGCAACGGCGCGGTCGCGCAACGGCGCGGACGGGCGATCGGGTTGAACCGCGTCGCGGACGGCTCGGTCGAGCGCGACGGGCGCGGAAGGACGCGCGCGGCGCGCGCTGGCGCGGCCGGGCGCCGGGCGGTTGGCTCGGCCAGCCAACTTGGCGGCGGTCGGGTGAACAGTGCCCAAGGGCACTGTTCTTCTTCTTCCCGCGTTCCCACACGCGCAGAGGAGCAGGGGAAACGGGCGGCGAGTGCTGGCGGCGGTGGGGAGTTTTGCGACAGCAACCAAGGGTACCGGCGGGTTCGTGGGGATGAGGGGAGTCCGTTTTGGGTGATTGGAGAGCCGGCGGAGGCGGCGTTCGCCGGCGGCGAGGTCCTCTCTCCCACGGCCATTTTTGAAAGCGGGGGCGACTGGGAAGTTCTTGGGGCAATTGGGCTGGTCCTAGAGCTGCTCTGGGGCTTGAGTGAGGTCGGGGAAGGGTCGGCCGAAGCTCGGACGGCCTGAGTTGGGCCAGCCACGGCGGCCGTTTTTGGAGATGGGGCGGCTCCCGGTGCCGGGGAAGGTGGATGTTCGGGAGGCTAGGGCAAGACTTTGGGGAGGTTCTAGGGGACTTGGGGATGCTACTAGAGCAGGGAATTTGAGAATGGGTGGTCGGAGTTGGGACATTGGATTAGGGCACCAAATTGGGGATTTTTCGGATTACCGGCGTTGGGAGGAAAGGGGGACGCTCGGGAGTGGTTAGTGAGCTTCAGGGACGCCAGTGGAGTATAGTGGGAGGGTTGGGATGGCTTAAATAGCCATGGAAGGCCGGTTCACCGAAGGGGGCGGGGAGATATTTGGCGGCGGCGGTGAGCTGGAGCTCGGGAAGGCTCGGCCGGCTTGGGCGTCACTCCACGGCTGACGGGGGGTGCAGAGCGGCGGTCAAATGTGTCAGAGGTTGCAAGCGTCGGCCGAGAGAAGAAGGGGCGCGAAGGGGCAAAAGCGGGCACGCACGGACGGCGGCGGCTTTGCCACGGCTTGCGGCCGGTCGGGGCGCATTTAATGGCGAGGTACGGCGTCTGACAGAGGGGGCAGCAGCTGGCAGTGGCGTGCAGGCGCGAGAAGGCGCGGGAGGTCGGCAGCGGCGAAAAAATCAGCGGCGGCGACGTTTTCGGGCGATGAACAGTAACCGCGCGGAAAAATCCCGTTCACGCCGTGATGCTGCCGTGAAGACAAGGGTTAAGGGGCTGGGATGCTTTGAGATTAGTGTAGGATAGATTAGGGAGGCTAATGGAGCTCAAATCCAAAGCAATTCAAATCCAATTTGGTTTTTGAAAATTTTTGGTTGTTTCAGATCCGTTGCGTGCCACCGCCGTTGCATGCGTCGCGATCTCCCGGCCGAAATGCCATCGGGAGCTTCCGCGCGGCTGCTGCAGTGTCAGTCGCTTCGCGCCGCACTGCCGTGGGTCGACGTGATGTCATGTGTGACGTTGCCCATTTACCCGTTCGGTTGAGCTGAAAAGCTATGGTTTATGACTAAAATTACACTGTAGCGGCTGAAATTTTACTGTAATTGAAGGTGACTTATTTGGCGTAATTAATTTTAAAAAAAAATTAAAAATAGAAAAAATATGCTATCTCATCACGGACAACACAAACGAATACGGAAAAAAAGAACCGACAAAAAAAGCCAAAAGTCCCGCAACAGCAACAGAAGCCTGGGTGGCGGGGTCGGGAGTGGGAGCTCGAATCGGGGCGCCGGGGCAAGCGGCACAAAGGAGTAGCGGAGTCAAGGAGGCGGGAAACGGAGAGCGTGGCTGGCCGCGGTCTCTACGGGGTGCAGGCTGGGAACAGCGAGCTCAGTCGGGGCTCACCCGGAAGAGGAAGTGAGAGATGGAGGGGATGAGTGAAGTAGTACTGTAGTAGTGAATGGAGCCAGCTTCGGAAAGATATTTGGATGTGAAACCATTTTCAATCTCACTTTATTGAGCTCGTGGGCTGTTTTTGAGCTAGCATCCAACACATCAGTCGTCTGGTTGGTATCAATTCCCTTCAAACAAAGTGTCTTTTTATGGTGGAATCTATAAGTTAATTATGTAGATATTGTACCGACTTTATCTATATCGCTAAAATCGCACACGAGTATCTCTCTCTGTACTCTATCTCGAACAACCAGAATTCAAAAATTCCAGCTAAAAGCCATAAGCCACAGTCAAAATAACTCACCCATAACGACCTATCCACGTACAATAGTTAATCAAGTAACAAAAGACTCATTTTATTTGCTACACTATTTTGCATTGGATGTGGCTTAAAAAAAATACAAGAGTAAAGTAAACTAATTTCCATAGAATACCCATAAAATCCTAGGAATTTTCTACGTTTCAAATGGGCTCTAGTAAACATGATCAAATGGGTCGCCCAACATGGTACGGTACAGGCCCGGATAAGGCACGACCTGTTTAGGCCCCACATGGCTGGCCTGAATAAGTTACCATACCATATCATGCTGGCCCACATGCCTACTCTCCGACCTAGACACAGCACGAAGAGGGGTCAGGCTATGCCAACTGGCTCAGGCACGCTTAGCCAAATGGGTCACTAATTGTAAGATCGAGGAGGCCGACTAGAGGGGTGAATTGGCGGTTTGTAAATTTTTTCTAATTTAAGCTAACAATTAAGACTTACTCTATTTGCCTAAAACAAGTAAGCAATGAAATAACTAAATTCAAGTTGATTTGGCCCGAATAGCAACTAGAACAAATAAACTTCCCTAAGAGCAACAATAATTCTAGTCTAAGTCAAGGTTTGCTATTCTAGGTATACAAGCAATCAAATTGATTCTAAGGAAATAAATTGCTTGAAAGTAAATGAAGTACAAGAGAGCAAACCACAAATGACACAATCACTTTTAACGTGGCGTTCGGAGACTTGCAGGTCTCCCCTAGCTCACGTTGAGGTAAGCCCGAACAAATCGGACCGGCTCCACAAATTAAGCCGAAACACCTCGATCACTAGAGGTAGCTCTTTCCCTCTTCGGGTAGGCGAGCTCCAACCTTCACAATCTTGCCGGACCTTCTCACAACCTTCTTGAGAAGATCACTGAACACTTCCGCCAAGCCGTCTAGGTGTCGGCAAAGACCAAGAGTAATGAATCACAGCATTGCTTGACCACTCTCAAGTGCCGAGGATCAATCTATGGATGAATGCATTTGAATTCACTCAACTACCTCAATTGAATGCACAAGAGATGAAATAAGGTGTGAGAGGTTGCTCTATGCTCAAGGATGCTTAATAATGGTTCAACAACACGTCCTAGTGCTGGTGGGGTCGAATTTATACCCCCACCAAACAAAACTAGCCATTGCAAGACTCAATTCTGAAAAATCAGGGAAATCGGAAGTTTCGCAGTACGAAGTCCGAAACTTTCGTTGTTCTGCAGAGGCTTCAGAACGGCTATGTTAGAGTGTCAGAAGTATCCGTTGACATTAAATGCGGTACTTCCGCCATTGAAAATGTAGTACTTCTGATTTTCCGGAAGTTCCGATTTAGGCCCGGAACTTCTGATGTCTACAGTGTTAAGTTTCGAAAAGGTTGCTCTCTGGAAAAAAACGTTCCGCTCATATTTGCCGGAACTTCCGATTTTCAGAACTTCCGACCTAGCAGAAGTTCCGCCGTTGAACTGGCGGTACTTCCAATTTCCGAGAGACTAAGTTTACTCGTGGTCACTCTCTGGAAAAAACGTTCCACTCTACAAGTTGGTACTTCCGGCCGATCGGAAGTTCCGCGATTTTAACTTCGGTACTTCCGACCGATTGGAAGTTCCGTTTTATAAACGCTGGTACTTTTGATATTTCTGACAATGCATAGTTTTAACATTCAATTTTATTTTGAAATGCATGCATGATCCTAAATTGATCCATAAGGCACAGAAACATGTAATCAAGCACTTAACCATGATCCCTTTTAATAGTATAGCATTTATCCTATAATCTAGTCTTCCAACCTTTCTCCGAAGATCGGTAAAAATAAAAGAACCCTAAATTATTTACCTTGTTGTCTTGGAGTTCTTTGAATCTCATGAAATCTTTTTGTGTATCTCTTACTTTGCCTACGGGACTAATCCTTCCAAACACTTAACGCACATGTTAGTCCCATGTTCACATACTGTCATTAATTACCAAAACCAATCTTTTTAGGGGCCTAGATGCTTTCACTAATGGCCCATTGATTTTACTACCAGTCGCTGAGTCGTAAATATTTTTACTGTCAGTCATATGTAATTTTACTACTAATCACAAGTAATTTTAATGCCAAGTCACCCGTCTATGCTCAGAAGAGTACAGTAACCTTAACACAAATAATTTTACTACCAACTGCATGCAATTTTACTCACTATCATAAGAGAGTTACTATGCATGCCGTGCTAGACTGGCCCGCCGTGCTGAGGTGTTGGCATAAGCATGGCACGCTCAGTCGGGCTGGGCCGGCACTGCCTGTTTACTGTTTGTGTCGTGCCGTGCCTAGGGTGGGCCAACAGTATCATGCCTTGGCTTGGCATAGTTGGTCTGGTCCGTTTGTCTAGGTTTGGGCCCTAGCTATTGTTTGATATCAGAAAAAGAAAAAGTAAAATTCGGGTTTGTCCCATCCCCACCAGCATAAGGGCACATGCATGCACAACCCCGTCCCCATCCATCCATTTAAGAAGAGTAAATCTCACGAAACAACACTTATTCTTACAGAACTATCAGAAAATTACACTCGTTAGAACTTGTTTTTAAAAACTATACTTATTCTTACCAATCGTTTCAAAGAGACACACTTCCATCACCTGCAACCGTTTTTATAAGGTAGGCCCACATATAATCGAGACTTCAACACCTAACCCGTTATGCCCACATGGAGGGTGCTGGTATGTGGCTAACCTACATGGCATGTGGCCAACTTTACTATAACTCAACTTCCTTCTCCTGCAACAGGGTGTTTTTCTCTTGCTCCATCAAATTCTTTAGAGCAAATAACACCCTCCATGTTGGTTGGCTATGCAGTAGTGCCCAACGTGTCAGCATAATGGGGTTATATTCTAGAGTCTCAATGATACGTGGACCCATTGATACAGTCCAACTAGTAAACTAGCTCATGCATGGTGACTCGATTTTCACGGTATGAATAGCAGTGTTGTTCCTCTTTTGCTCCTTACGGCTAGGGTTTCTACCTTTCTTCTCCCTTTGCAGCTTTGGGGCAGCAGCAAGCTCTTCTTCTTGTGGGTAGGGTTTCATGGGCTATCATCTTCCTTGTGGCTAGCACTAGGGATTAGGGCTTTGATTAGTGAGGGCCAACCGAACAACAGAACCCACATTCCTATCAAGACCCAAATATGCAAATCTGGACTTTGTATATTCTGCACCAGTTCAGGATCACGCTAGTGCACACAGTGAAAATATAAATGGAATATCGACCATAATAATGATTAACTATGAAAGATGCAAATATTATTAATTATCAGAGTAGCGATTTTGTGGCCAAACTTACAAATATTAGCCCGAAGGGCCTAACAAAAACTAGCAGTGGAAAATAAAGATAAACATAGTAGCCATTCGATATGTCCACAGGCAATCGACTGGGAATTGAAGTCCTATTCCGAGAAGTCGTCGAAGAATCCTCCTTCAAATACCTTTGGCTGATATGTTTCTTTCTCATCAATTGAATGACAAAGTATATAGCTGTGAGTACATAGAGTAACCAAAAAGTCGTTTGTAACAAGAAGCAATATATAATGATGCAAGGCTTATCAAATGATGGATGAATAGTTATTTTGCAGAAAATAATTTGAAGTAAATATAATAAATTGATTGAAAGTGCACTTTGAAAATGATTATTAAATAAACAATCCAAAGGAATTGAGTAAACCACAAGTGAACTAACCATTCACTTTCCATCCAAATCCAACTAAGGTTTTATGAAATTCTACGCCTTATGTGAAATCACCGAGCATTGTCCATAACTAGAGACATGGCTATTTGAATAGGTTTCACTCTGTAGAGGTTGCACAACTTTACCCACAAGACATTACCATCTCATGTTACCATGTGATTAGAACACTTACTTAGGTGTGCGGTGAAGAGATCATAACAAGGCCTTTACAATGCTTGATCTCAAACTGATTTCATCTACTAAGATTTTGTTGCTGAGTAGGCTAACTACCTAGATGAAAAAGCCCCCTCTTGCGCCATGTGAAAAATTACTCAAAAATGAATTAACCATTCACATCATCTCCATAACAAAATCAGAATTAAAACATCACAAATTAATTAGCCTGGTCCATCCCATATTAGACTTGTGGTTGTTCGATAAATCTTATATCAATGGCATACAAAGTTAAGCCTTTAATTATTACTCAATCGAGGCATCCTCATCCCAAAGTGCTAACCATACTTCCCTCTTTATTGCATGATCACTTGCCTAAGTGAAAACTATTTTGCTTAACCAACACCAATGACACTATGCATCTCATGGTACATAAATTTTATAATTGTAGCTAACCACCGCGATTCAATATCGCATTAAGTCAAAATTAATTAATTAATCAACATGTAATAATAAGCCGAACGTAACAATAAGTATGGCTAAACATACTAGATATATGTAACATCCCATTTTGGGAAGTGTATCTTTTTTTAAAGAAAATTTTCAAACTGAGTTTGAATTCAAATGGTTCAATCAAATTTCATCAAAATTTTCAAATTTCAAAGAGAATTTCTAAAGTTTGAACCTTCCTTGGGCTTGGCCCGGCCTATCACTTATTTTTCCTCTCTTGGGCCCAGCCTAGAAGTTTGAACCTTCCTTGGGCTTGGCCCGGCCTATCACTTATTTTTCCTCTCTTGGGCCCAGCCTAGAAGCCCCTCGGCCCAGCCAGGAACGACCCATGCCGAGCGTGCCCAGACCTTGTCCAATGCGCATTTGCACCATGCCGTGCATGCCCATGTGCTGCGCCACCGCGACCTTCACCCAACGCTGCACCAATCCTATGCCTCGCCCATTTTGGGATTCTCGGCTTTGCGCCATGCCTGCACTGCACCCTCTTTGCTGTGGTGCCACCTTCCCTACATCCTAGCCGACCACCCCCTCTTCCTTCTTTCCCGTTGAGCCATCTCGACCGGAACAATCCACCACCTCACATGCATGCAATGCTGCCAGCCCCCTTGAGTCATTTGCGGCTCATTTAGGCACTGAGCCACTCCCATGCGCGCTCGCCTAGCTTTTCTGCTGGCACCATCACCCAGCCGCAACACACCATCATGGCACCTGATGTTATCCACCTTCCTCCCCTGCTATAAAGACCGCACACAACTTCTTCTGACCCACACTCACCTCTCCTCACACCAATCGAGCCTGAGAGCCCCTAATCCCTCTTCATTCTCCTCTCCAATCAAAGCATGGCCGCCAAGCCATCTCAAGCTCCGTTGCACCTCGGTTTAACTGCCCTCTCCTGGTGCTTCGCGTGGACTTCCCGAGGATGACCCGATGACCCTCGTGCACTCCCTTCTTCTTCGACAAGCCATCTGCAGTGACATCCCTCTGCCATTTTGATCTCCCGCTGCTAGGCTGTCTCACCCATTCTTGAGCCACACCGACACTTTTGGTGAGCTCTCCTTCCCCTCCAGTAGCTCCCCTAGCTTTGAATTGGCCTCTAGTAGCCTGTAGCACCCCAAGGCCGAGCTCCCTATTCTACACCCTACGAACTCACTGCCAGCAGCCCTAGCCATTGAATTGGCTCACGCCAACTTGCCCGAATGTGTGTGCCATGCCGTAGGATCCATTTTCGACCATGCTACCGTCCACTGAGGTCCCCACCGACTGTGAGAAGCTTTGCTTTTCTTCAGCAAGGACAAAGTATTGTAGCAACATGATTAAGATTAAGCACGAGATTAGTTTACCATTAATGACCTTCTTTATCCATTGTTAATTGATCATTGACCGGTGGACCCATTCCAGTTTAATTAGGCTCCTGTTCGTATGACATGTGGGCCCTATGCTGATTTAAAATTCTATTAATACTGGTTATAAGAATTATGGCCACTAATAAGTGGGCCCAGGTTACTATGTACACAGTAAAATGGTCCAACCTGTCAACCATAGAGCCTTTTCCTTTAGAATTTTAAATCAAAAAGAAATTAAAAGCTAGTGGACCCCACATGTCAGTCTTGGCAGCCTTTGCCAGTTAAAGAAAAATTCTAAAAAGAAATTTAATTTATGGGCCCCTTATGTAAGTGAGAGTAACCTCTCTCCCCTTTCTTTTTCTTGAATTAATTTTTGTTTTAAACTTGAAATGACTCGTTCTCACTCATTTTAGCTATTTAATGAAATTTGTTTCTAAATTTTTTTCTATATTGAAGAACTATCTAATGGCACTAGTTTTGTTCAATTGGAGTTCTTGTGAATATTTATTTGGATTTATTTGTTTTGCTCTCTTGTGTGTACATTTTTGGATGCGACTATCTGAGTAGAGAACAAGGACACGGAATTTCCCCAATTCGATCAAAGTCAAGAGTTCCAAAACCAACCCATCTATGAGCCAGATGAGTCAATACTTTGACCATATTCAACCTACATTTTATGCAAATTATGCTTATTTAAATTATCAAATTGCATGCTATTATTTGTTATGCAAATGTATGCTAAGTTTAAGGTAGATGCATGCTTACTTGACCTTATAATATCATTATACCATCCTTGACACTTGAATCACCTAATCCTTGTCACCCTAGACAATTAATGGTAACTTTACTGGCTATAGTTATATTTAAGCACTATGCTAGCCTTGCTTAAGTACCAGGGTATTAACTTTCCCTAGTCCTCATCTTTTAATTATGAAACTTGTTTTGGATGGTCATTGGAGGGAACTGATTGGTGTATAAGAGATAACTTAGTTTTGTACCTCTCAAAACCCTAAAATTTGCTGTTACTATATCTGGACAGATAGTATGATGGTAGGTGCGGATGTAGCATGAGAAACGATAGTATGTGGTATGTACCACCCAGATAACTTTAAAAACTTAATCTTGTGATGACCTCCCAATGTAAAATAGTGCAACAACAATCTATAAGCCATGTCACTGGTTTTAAGCCGTCATGGACAGGGGTCATGTCATTGGTGTAAACTGCCGTTCGGTGCAAGAGGGGGTCTAGGTGTGGTGGATGTAACCACTCTTAGGTGAAACCTTAGCGGGTGTAACTTATATTGGGGGATGCATTGCAAAGGCCTTGTGATGATCCTCTTGATTCACATGTCCAAGGAAATATGTGAAGCATAACAAGTTCATTATCTCTTGTGGGTGAAGTGTACAGTCTCTGCAGAATATAAACTATTTGAACAGTCATACCACAGTCAAGGGTGGGCATGGGAACTTACTCGAGTTAGTTTCTATGTCAAAAACCTTTGTGGGTGGAATGAAAACTCGGCAGGTGGATGTAACTCTGATTTTGGCTTTTCCTGGGTGGATGTAACCCAGTGTGGATAATTGTGTGGATATAACCCTAGTAATCAAAAACTCATATGGTGGATGGAACCATGTAACAAGTGGATAGAACCTGCACTGTTATTGATATTGCACACTTTCACTTCCTTTAATAAAATATAGTTTGGTTAAAATGCTAAGTCTTAGAACTTTCTAATTATTAGTAATTTACAAATATTGCCTTTAGCAAATAAAAGAACCTGAGCCATCCTTGTTAACTTGGCATGTATAAATATTGCATTCTATGTATTAGCTCATGGATCACTGTTGCTTGTGCTCACCCTTGCTCATAAAATCCCTCAAAGCCTGTGGACTAAGGGCACTACGAGTACTACGATGTTCCAGGAACTGAACGTAAAGAATATGGAGAAGAGTATATTAGTCTACAATAGTTTAGGTCTCACTCCAGTTTTGCTAACCAAGGTAAAGTTCACGTGACCCAAAATTATCCAGGTCTCTGGTCAATATCAATATCACACAAACCTTCCCCAGTTGTTTGCCTATGGTGAGATATGCCCTCCCCTTTTCCTTTCGCTACGCTTCTGCATTTTATATAATGTAACATTTGGCGTAATTGGATCTATTGTAAACTTGACCCAATGCGGTCTATTTGAACTCTATTGCTGTAATATTATTGTATGCCATGGTTTATGCCCTATATGAAATGATTTAATGATGTATCTATGAGTATTATCTATTGATCCAAGGAATAGTGCAGTGGTATTCACAGAGGATTCTAGATTGTCTAAATTCAGGTCTGACAACGTACAACCCAAGTGGATACTAATATTGCATCAGTAGATAATTAACCATCATAGGGTGGCAAAGAAATCATGGCATTTAAATTATCAAAGGAGGGAATTAATTAGAATTGGTTGATAACTACCAAGTACAAAGGTTTGTAATAAATTAGCAATACATGATAGCTTAAAATAAAATAATTAATACTTAGATTCGAAACAATATGTTCAATATGATCAAATGTCACGACTTGTCTTGGCTTTGCTTAGTTACCACTTGTTGGTCTTCAAATGCTGCTTCTACTCATTCAAAGATGTTATCTAACAAGAGAGAAAGCGAATAAAATATAAATAAATTCAAATCAAATCCAAATAAAATTCAAAAAATAACAAAATTGGAACCAAAAGATGGAGCCTAATTTTAAATGAATTTAGGAAGAAAAAAATCATGTCAATCAGAGTTTGGACGGAGAAGAACAAACTCTTAGAAGTTTTTCTAGGAAAATAAATTCTTGGAAATTGAGAGAGGAAGCAGAATATTCTTTGGAATATTTCCTTCAGAATTTAGTTAATAAAAGGCTAGAAACTGACTAGTGGACCCTATGGATTTTTGTGATTTTCCAAAATAAACAAACTTATGGAAAACGGTCCTCGGTTTATAGACCATGTATGTGGGTTGGCTCGGGTCTATGGTGGACTTAGTTCACATGGCTCGGGTGAGGGAATGAGGTGGCAACCATGTGGCTTGGGATGCTAAGATGGCAAAATGTTGCTAGCCACGTATGCGGCTGATGTGGGTAGATTAGACGGTCAACGACGGCACCACCAACGATGAAAACCAGTGGTGATCAGCGGAGCAGTGAGGTCACCGGAAGCTTCACCATGACATGATGAATCAATCTACGAGCTCGAATTGGCCTACGGGGGCATGGCGTGCTAGTCAGCGGTGACGAGGATGACAACGCAAGTACGAGTGGTGGCGAACTCCGATTAGGACGGCTTGGTTTGGGTCAACGGGATGCACAAAGGGATCCTAGGGGCAATGCGATGGAATCTCACCTAGCGCAAGAACCAAGGGTTGACAGAGAACACTGGTGGCAAGGCTTGGGCGGTAGAGAGAATCAACTTCATGGGATTGGCTCGCTCTGGTGGTCTTTGGGCCTCGGCATGGTGTGAAGGAAGTGATGCGTGAGTCCATGTAGCTGAAGCATCAGTCGGTTTCAGCGGAGGGGTTATGAGGCTCAAGGAATTTCTCACTAGAGACAACAAGCATGGCGGCAGTGTAACACTCCAACTTGGCGATGACAGCGCACGATTGAGGTTAAGGCGGCTTGGGGTGCAAAGATTGAAGGCCTAGGGTCCATTTTATAGTTAGTCAGGGTGTGGAGTCCATAGTGAAGATGCAAGGCATAAGAGACCATGGCAAACACAATGGAGGAGCAGTGTCCAACTCAGACAAAAGGGAAGACAGCCTGACAGGTGGGCCCCACCCATTAGCGATGGTGCAAAGACACAAAGCATGGAGGCGACGTGACGGTGACACATGGCGCGGGCGAAGCGGGCTACTGGGATGTGTCGCACATGGGAGATGGGCTGAGGAGAGAGAAAAGAGATTGGACTAAAAGAAATGATTCGATCTAAAAGCCAAAATCTAAATTTCCAAGGAATTCCAGATTTAAGAAATGAATTAATTTAATTGAGCTCAAATAAATAGCAAATAAACTCCAAAAAATCCAAGAATATACAGGATAATTTCTTGCAACGCAAGGAACCTAAATAAAACATTTTTAGTTCATTGAAATTTATTTTATTCACATTAAATCTTTTAATTTCTAAAAATTCAATTAAGCTTTAAATAATTCAAGAAAAATCCAAATGGTTATATATTTTTTTAAAAGCTTGAAAAGACTCTGAAAACCAGGATGTTACAGATCCTCTCTTCTCCTTGCTTGCAGTGGTGGATGGATTAGGGTTTTGGCCCAAGTGGAGCAGGCAAACAACCCCTCTCTTCACCCTTGCGCCTGATGTACATGATTGGTGGGTTGAATTTGCACCAATTAGCAATGATGCTAAGTAGAGCAACCAACTAGAGACTTCTCCAAATCATGATTACTATTCACAAATTGAAGAGATGATCAGTAAAAGATTTGATCGGTGACTTGAGATTAGGAACATAGCTTCACAATCCACGGGATGACAGCAAAGCCCAATCGAGAAACTCTCAATCAGCATGCACAATATTGCACTATGAAACCATCGTGAATTTTCTGTATTTTCCTCTCAAACAATCTGATCTGAGGTCTTAGTACAATAGGGAGTGCCCTTGGCCTTATATTGGCACCCCAAGAGGCACAGCCAAACAAAACTCACGCACGCAAAATCTGGCCTAAACTGACTCCAACTCACACACACCATACAAATCATGTATCCTGGCTTAAGGCCAACTCAAACTACAACTCAAAAGCAATCTACTTGGACTCCCAAGGGAACAAAAAAGGAATACAAACCAACTTGGACTCTCAAACGGAAATGATTCAGCCAAAACAAGCAGTTTCAATTTTTGTTTTGGACCCGAACCATCCCTACCTGAAAACTATGCTCATGGCTTGATTCAGCTCCTCCAATTCCTAGCTCCTTTTCACAGCTTGCCTCATGTTCTTGGCTCTCTTCCAGGCTCACTTGGTCACAGCTCCTTTCCTGGCTCATGGGCTTCCCTTCGGTTTGGCCTAGCTCCACCCGACACTCTCCTTGTGTATAGCTTGGAGTTCCTGGCTACATATGGCTTGGTCTCGGCTTCCACATGCTCATTTTTTCTTCATGTGCAAGAAATAGCTCTCATAGCTTGGCTTAGATTCTTGGCTTGGCTTGCACCTGGCTGTTTCTCCTCCCTCATGAAATAACCAGCTAAACCTTTATTTCTCATGTGTCTCTTCTCATGCGGTTGTACTCCCACGTGTAAGATCGAGGAGGCCGACTAGAGGGGGGGTGAATAGGCGGTTTAAAATTTTTCTTCTAATTCAAGCTAACAATTTTGACTTAATATATTACCTAAAGCAAGTAAACAATGTAGAGACTAAAATCAAGTTAGTGTGGCTCAAATAGATGCTAGAACAAATAAACTATCCTAGGAGCAAGAATAATTTCTAGTCTAGGTCAAGGTTTGCTACTCTAAGAATACAAGCACTCAAATGATTCTAATGAAATAAATTGCTTGAAAGTAAATAAGACACAAGAGAGCAAACCACAAATAACACGATCACTTTTTACCGTAGTGTTTGGAGAGTTGCCGGTCTCCCCTAGTCCACGTTGAGGTAGGCCCGAACGAATCGGACCGGCCTCACAAATTAAGCCGAATCACCTCGTTCATTAGCGGTAGCTCTTTCCCTCTCCGGGTAGGCGAGCTCCAACCTTCACAATCTTGTCGGGCCTTTTCACAACCTTCTTGAGAAGATCACCGAACACTCCCGCCAAGCCGTCTAGGTGTCGGCAAACACCAAGAGTAATGAATCACAGCGTGCTTGACCTCACTCAAGTGACAGGGATCAATCTACGGATGAAAATGCACTTGAAATCACTCAACTACCTCAATTGAATGCACAAGAGATGAAATGAGGTGTGAGAAGTTACTCTAGCTCAAGGATGCTCAATAATGGTTCAACAACATATCCTTATGCTGATAGGGTCAAATTTATACCCCCACCAACCTCAAATAGCCGTTGCAATAAATAAACCCGAAAATTCAGGGAAATCGGAAGTTCCGCAGGTATAAACCCGGAACTTCCGGATTTCTGCAGATGCAACAGAACGGCTATGTCAGAGAGTCAAAAGTATCCGTTGACATTAAATGCGGTACTTCCGCCGTTGAAAATGCGGTACTTTTAGATTTCCGGAAGTTCCGATATAGCCCCGGAACTTCCGATCTCCACGAGTTGAAGTTTTGAAAAAAGTTGCTCTCTGGACAAAAATGTTCCGCTCACATTTGCGGAACTTCCGATTTTTCGGAACTTCCGACCTAGCGGAAGTTCCACCGTTCAACTAGCGGTACTTCTGATTTTCGAAAGGCTAAGTTTAATCTCGGTCGCTCTCTGGAAAAAAAGTTCTGCTCTGGAAACCGGAGCTTCCTGCCGATCGGAAGTTCCGCGAATTTAACTCGGTACTTCCGGCCGATCGGAAGTTCCGCTTTTTGAACGCCGGTACTTCCGAAATTTCTGACAATGCACAGTTTTAATTCAATTTTATTTTTATGTGCATGCATGATCCTAATTTGATCCATAAGGCACATAAGCAAATGATCAAGCATTTTACCATGATCCCTCTTGATAGTACGGCATCTAACCTATAATCCGGTGTTCCAACCTTTCTCCTAAGACCGGTAAAAAATAAAAGAGCCCTAAACTATTTACCTTGTCGTCTTGGAACTCTTTGAATCTTGTGAAATCTTTTTGTGTACCTCTTACTTTGCCTTTGAGACTAATCCTCCTAAATACTTAACACACATATTAGTCCCATGATCACATAATGTCATTAATTATCAAAACCAATATTTTTAGGGGCCTAGATGCTTTCACCACGCCCCCAAGCTCCTTGGCCAAAGGCTTGTACCCCCTCATGCACCCCATGCTTGTTTTCTCCTTTTCTTCTCTCAAATCAGCACCACATGCCAATTCAAATTGTAATGTTGAAGTCCATTCCAAAGCAGTAATGGCGCACGTGGCCACATCATTCCCTCTCCGTTCAAGTAAAATTGTCCTTGGTTTTAGGATATTCTTCATAATCTCCTTGCCCTTCACAATAATTTCAAAAGTGATTTCTTTATCTCATTTGGGAAGTAATAAATGGAACACACCTTTATGCATAAATGTGAATTGATTAGCTCTCCCTTAATATGTTACGTTGTAGTCGAACTGCCATGGATGTGGATGTAGATCCAACTAGCAAGCTAGATGAACCACATTGTTTTGGCCTTGATCTTTTGCGATACGCCTTGTTGGTCACCTCCTTATTGTTCTAGGGCTTTTTGACGCCCAAGAATAGTAGCCTCCTCTGTGATAAACCTTCTTCCATGCACACGACAACACATGAACAAAAGATAGTAGAACAAAAGTTCTAGAGAGCAAAATCTAACACCACAATTGGATTCAACACACCAAGAGAAATTCCTCGATTGAAATCTCAAGAACACACCATCAATGGCCACCAAAACCTTAGTGATTTTCTGATATATTTCTCAACTCTGTATCATAATAAATTAACTGGACTCCCCCTTAAAGGTTTGGTCCCTAGCCTTATATAGGTGCCAAGGTACGGCCACGACTCAATACATGCATAGCAAGGGTTAAGTCTAACTTGGACTCATGGCAAATACACATACGCAACTCGGATACTCTAGTAGAAACTGACTCCACCTCTCCTGAAAATCGGACTCCCTAAATAAACCAATTCAGTTTTTGAGAGGAACTCTCAAAGACCAAACAAACTCTAATGTCCTAGGCCAACTAATTCGCCCCATCTACACACACGCAACATATATCTTGGACTCAATAATTTAAGTAACAACCCTACAGATAGAAACAAAAACAAACTATGGCAAGCTCGGATTCAAATTGATCCACACCTAACCAATGTAGAATCCGGGCTCCTGGCTTGATCTTACGTCTTGGTTTCTTTACGGTGCACGACTCCCTCTTCTTGTACATGGCTCCCACATGGACTCAGCTCCCTTTTTCCTGGATTGATTCCTGGCTTCCCACGACACAACACATGGTCTTCGGATTGCACACACCTGGATGGTTTATACCTGGCTTAGACTCCACTCAGATTTATGCAAGGAATCTCACTCGGCTTCCTTTCCTCTTTTCTTTCTTTCTTGCCAAGAAATAATGCTTCCTTTCCTTTGTTCAACCATATGCCAACCGAATAATTCTTCCCTTATTCCTGGCAGAATCCTTCCTCCCTTGGTTGCTCCCCTCTTTCTTCCCAGCAAGAAAGAGCTTGGTACGATTCCTGGCTTGGCATCAAGATTTAGCATGGCTCCATGTGGACTCCAGCCTCCATGCGGCTCCTCTCTTCACGCACGCACATTCTTCATGCGGTCCATGCAACCAACCATGCCCATGCGATTTCGTTCCACACGGCCTTGGTCCCATAAGCCCAAACCATCTTGGATCACACACCCATGTGGTTCCATGCATCCCACACGCCCTATGCACCTGTTCATGTGACCTTCTTGGATCATGGGCCCTAGCTTCATGCGGCCAAGTTTCCTGCGCCTTGATCTATCTTTCTTGGCCGGCAGGTTCCCCTTGCTTTCTTCATGTGGCTACAGCTGATGCAATAGGGTTTGCACCCCTTGGCCAGCGTCACCTCCCTCCCTCTCGGCCATGTTTGTCTTCTCTTTTCCACTGCATAAATCAGCATTCTATTGTGTTGTAACCTCAATTTGCAATGCTGAAACACAATTCGAAGTAACAATACTACTTGGTGCCATATGATACGTCCTAATAGTAGGTGACACATGTGCATGGTCACAATGTCACAGTCCACCTTATCTTTATAGCCATCAATAGAAAGCAGTACAGTCACCTTAAGTGTAACTTTCAGCTTACCAATATATTGTGAAGCCATTGCATAGAGTATGAATTAGGATGACACCATGTGGTCAATAAGAATGCAATAACCACATCCTTACTAATCACATTGTTGTTGCTTCCTCCATTGATCATCAACTTCCACCGTTTGCTCTTGATCATGCATTCGGTTTGAAATACTCCATGTCGCTGCTCTTTGTCCATAATTGGTGTGTTATCACAACTCACCTTTTGAGCCCATCAAGCTTGGACTATCCAAATTAGGATCATAAACAATTCATCATGGGGAATAATTAGATTGTTCTTTTTCATGTTTAGCTTCATCGCTATCACTTTTTGATGCATATCCTTCTTGTGTGAGCAACACCTTACTTGAATTTAGGCAATCCTTCATTACATGCCCTGCCCTTGCACTTGAAACATTCAATATCATGCATTCTAGCTCTAGAGAAGGTACTAGAATTAGCTTTGGATGCCTTTTTGCTTGTTGTACTCACCGTCTTTGATGCTTCTTTAAATGGTTCTTAGACCAGTTTAGTGGATGCAATCGGTTTAGAACTTGAACCACTTTCACCTTCTTGCTAAGATGGATGCCTCCAACTTGTTACAATGGTGTGGCCAACCTTAGGATGGCTGTCCCTCACCCATTGTTCATCACGCTTCGCTTGGTGAAGTAGTCTTGTATGGTGTTGTATTGCATCAAATCAGTACAATTCCGCATGTCAGCATTAAGTCCTTTAAAGAAAGAAGTCATGGTAGCTTCAGCAGATTCACAAACACCAGTACAGATCATGAGCACTTGCATCTCTTAATAGTACTCACCCACAAACTTGGAGCCTTCATACAACCGTTGTAGCTTTGCACACAGTGTTTTTGAATAGTTCACTGGTACAAACCTAGCTCTCATAACTTACTTCATCTCCTCCCAAGTATGTGGACGATCTCCTGCACAGTTCAATTAATCCCACCAAATAATAGCATATTCAGTGAACTCAATCGAAGTAACACAAACCTTTTTTTCTTTGATGTAGTTATTGTTGTTGATAATTTGATTGACATGTATCTCCTACTCCAAATAAGCTTCAAGTTCAACTCTACCCTTGAACTCCAGTATGGTGATTTTGATTCAACCAATATCTTCGTCCTCACATTTAGCACCACCTCCATGATGCCCGCAACATCCAGTAGCTCAGCGATCAAAGACATCACACCTTAGAGGTCGTGGATAGCCTTCACGGCCATCAAACATGTCGTCATCTTCAGCACCATAGTAATGATCACCGTCTTGTGAATAAGCATGTCGCACCGAGTTTGGTGCTTGTTGTTGTACGCCAACCCCTCCCGACGGTAGTAGCCACCCCTCCAAACGATGAAGCGTCACATCCAGATTGTTGAAACCATCCATAAAGCAAGAGTTTAATGTGTCTTGCACCTCCATGATTCTTGCATTCACGCCATCGATGCTTCGGTCAAAATAAGCACGTATCATGTTCTCCCGATGTTAAATGAAGCTAGTGGTAGCATTGAATTGGGCATGTACAATGGGTGGCAAAGCATCATCATCCGTCGGCTCCCCCAAATCCTTGTTGTGGTCGTCGTTCGATCCATGTTTGCTTGGACCTAACATCCTGAAATTGGCAAAGAAAATACTTGCATGTCGTGATCAACCATGCTCTGATACCATGATGATACGGACCAACTAGTAAACTAGCTGATATGTAGGGGTAGCCCGATCTTCACGATATGAATAGCGGTGTTATTCCTCCTTTGCTTCTTGAGCTAGGGTTTCTACCCTTCTTCTCCCTTGTGGCTTTAGGGCGCCAACAAGCTCTTCTTGCGGGTAGGGTTTTAGGGGCTATCTTTTTCCTTGTGGCCAGAACTAGGGATTAGGGCTTCGATTAGTGAGGACCAACTGAACAATAGTACCCACATTCCCTCTTCTCCTTGCTTGTGGTGAAGGATGGATTAAGGTTTTGGCCCAAGTAGAGTAGCTGAACAACCCCTCTCTTCCCCCTTACGCCTGATGTAGATGATAGGTAGGGTCGAATTTGCACCAATTAGCAGTGATGCTAAGTAGAAGAAATCAACCAGAGACTTATCCAAATCATGATTACTATTCATGAATTGAAGAGATAAACTATAAAGATTTGATCGGTGACTTGAGATCAGCAACGCAGCTTCTCAATCCATGGGATTGTAGCAAAACCTAACCAGGAAACTTTCAATGAGCATGCACAATATTTCTCCATGAAACCATTGTGACTTTTCTATATTTTCCTCTCAAGAAGTCTTATCTAAGGTCTAAATACAATGGGGTATGCCCCTAGCCTTATATTGGAACCCAAGGGGCACAACCAAACACCAACTCATGTACACACAATCTAGCCTAAACTAACTTCAACTCATGCAAACCACAGAAATCACATATCTTGGCTTAAGGCTGACTCAAACTATGACTCAAAAGTAATCTACTCGGACTCCCTAGATAACACGACACAAAAAAGGAATACAAACCAACTTGGACTCTCAAACAGAAATGACTGGGGGAAAGCAAGCCGTTTCAATTGCTAATTCATACCCAAACCATCCCTACATGAAGACCATGCTGTTGGCTTGATTTTACTCCTCAAATTCCTGGCATCTTTTCATGTCTTGGCTCATGTTCTTGGCTGTCTTCCCTAGCTCACTGTAGAGACTCGAATATGCAAATCCGGACTCTCCTGTGTATTCTACACTAGTCTAGGATTATGCTAGTGCACATAGTGGAAACATAGATGAAATATTAACCATGTCATGATTTACTAAGAAAAGACTGTAGGATCATATGGCACAATCAGAGGGGTGAATGATTACCTCTGCTTCTTCAAATCTCTACGTAGTCAATGGCAAATTCAACTACTAAAATAAACACTTGTTGCATAGATTTGCTTGTAGTCGTATGCTTCGCCCAAATAGCAATCACTAGAAATCATGAATCAGATTGATTCAAGATCTTCCTTATTGCTAAATTTTTGTGGAGTTACAAAGTGCCCTCACAAGCACCCCTAAAACCCTACCATCAAAAAGCCTCGCAAAGCCCATGGCTAAAATCCTTAGCCTACCTCTGCTTTTACATGCTAGAGCCCTGAACCGTGTTCGACTCAAACACGAACACAGAATCTTATCTCTATCTCAAATTAAGGAACCCAAAACCCTTCCGTACATGAGTTTTCATTCAAACTCTTAATCTTTTCTGTTATGAACTTCATCCACAACTCCTAACACAATATGTGACGAAGCCTCCAAGATCGCACCTCCCATATCTTCATCATGCCTCATCAACTTCTATGTCGAAGCCTCTAGGACCGCACCGCCTGTTGCTTCTCTATGCATCACCACCTTTGATCTCCATGTACTCTAGCATTAGCCCGACCATCTCACGTGACATCCCCACCGTCTGGACCTCAGATTACCCTTTCTAGTCCCGGTCCTCCTCGTCATCGACCATGATCATCTCCACGCTCACCTGCACATGCAAAGTTCAAAGAAATGATTTTCGGCACAAGTTCTTCCCAACTTAACTGTCATTAGCACATATACGTAAACCACACCTTTCACCATCCATCATCAATAACCAGGTCATCCATGACCACAATTTCTATCACTATCCAAAACTCCGCCTTAGACAACATATTACGACCGCTAGCTCAACAAGTACTCGGGAATTCCCATCACTTCGCTTAAAATACTCGGGAATACCAACCATTACTATCGACTATCGAGAACCATCGAGTACCAATCGAGACGACTACCAAGTACCGAGTCCTTCTGACTACGAGTATCGTTCCTCTTAACACTATTTACTGATCACCGCCAGCCAGTTCTACTGCTGGCCTAACACAAGTACTCAAAGATAGCAAGAGTTAAAGTACTCGTATATGACCGGTTCACTATTTGATGTCAAAATCTATGATTATCTGCCGTGGTCATTTTACTGTGGTCAAGCAGGACATAGTCGAAGTTGGACAAGGTCGAAGTCTGCTGTTCAATCTTTCGATGGCACTCGAATGTCATCCGATCCTCCAATACCACTCGGGCGCTATCCGATACTCAGTTGCTACTCGATAGCTGTCCGATGCCACTTACCCGATTGGACTAGTCCGAGCCTCCATGAAGTAGAGCATCGTCCGATACTTTTTCACTGCTCAACAGCCGTTCGTTAACCGATTGGACTGGTTCGAACACTCTTGAAGCAGAGCATTGATCGATATTCCGTTGCTGGTCGATAGCTATCTGATGTCACTTAGCAATCGAACTGGTCTGAACATCCTTGAAGTAGACTAAAACCCCTCGAACACGATTGAAACCACTCGAAGCAGACCAAAATCGCTCAAAGTCACTCAGAACAAATTGAAGCAACTCGGATTCAAAATCTTTGACTACAATCGACCGAAATTTTCACAAATGCAAATTCCAAACCAATCCAATATCAATTATTCATCATCATTTCATTCACGATCATCCACATGGTCTAACAAAGACTCAAATATTATTAATTATCAAAGTTGTGACCTTATGGCCAAGCTTACATATAATAGTCTGAATAGCTTAAGAAACTTGTAGTGGAAAATAGAAATAAGCGTTATAAGCACTCGACATACCCACAGGCAATCGACTGGGGAGCGAAGTCCTAATCAGTAAAGTCATCGAAGTATCCTCCTTCACACACCTTTAGTTGGTATGGTTCTTCTTTTTCAACTAAGCAAGTATGGATATAGCCATGAGTACGTAGAGTACTTAACAAGTCGTTTGTAACAAAGAATGCAATATAATGTATAAGGCTTACCAATGGATAGCTGAGTAGTTATTTTGTAGAAAACAATAATTTGAAGTAAATACAATAAATAGATTGAAAAAACATAGTTTAAAAATGATTAATAAGTAAATAATTAAAGGAATTGGGAGTAACCACAAGTGAACTAACCATTCACTCCAATGAACCACCCGTGAACTAATCGTTCACGTAACGAACCACTACTGAACTAACCGTTCACTTTCCAACTTAATCTAACCAAGTTTTTATGAAAACTCTACCCCTCGTGTGAAATCACTAAGTATTGTCTATGACCTAGGACACGACTATTCGAATAGTTTTACACTTTGCAGAGGTTGTACAACTTTACGCGCAAGACATGATAATCTCATATTGCCACGCGATTAACACACTTCCTTTGGTGTGTGGCAGAGAAATCATGATAATGCTTTGATAATGTTCAATGCCAATTCAGTTTCGCCCACTCCTTTAATGTGGATCCATGGCTACAACCAAACCATGTTCATCCCAATGACGTAACCGAAATTGAAATATCACAAATTATTCAGCCAGATCCATCCCATACTAGACATGTGGTTATACGATGAGGCTCAAATCAATGGCACACAAAATTAAGTTCTTAGACATTACCCAGGCGAAACAACTACATCTTTGAAGTGCTAACCGCACTTCCTCTCTTTACTGCACGATCATTCGCCCAAGTGAAAACTATTTTGTATAAACACCACCAATGACACTGCCCATGCCAAGGTGTACAAATTTTATAACTGTGGTTGACCACCATGATTTAATATCTCATTAAGTCAAAATTAATTAATTGATCACATGTGATGATAACCCAACGCACTACAAGTACGGCTAAGCATACTAAACGCACAACCCATGTGACAACTAATATTGTATCACTAGCTAAATACCTATCCTATGGTGATAATGGAATCATTACATTCAAATTATCAAGGAGAAATTAATCAAATAGGACAATAACTACCAAGAACAGGGGTTTGTAACAAAATAGCAATGCATGATAATTTAAAATAAAATAATAAATAGATAGATTTGAAAATTAGGTTCAATATAATCAAAGAACATAACTTGCCTTGGTCTTGCTCAGTTACCAATTCTTGATCCTCTGTTTCTGCTTCTACTCCTTTGAAGTCGTTATATAAGGGAGAGAAAGCAAACGAGACACAAATAAAATAAAAAAATTCAAATAAACTCTAAAAACTTCAAAACTAGAACTAAAAAGTAGAGCTAAATTTTAGATGAATTTAGAAAAAAAAATCAGGTCAATCGGAGCTAGGACGGAGAAGAATGGGCTCTTGGAAAAATCTAATCTAAAGAAAAATATTGAAAATTAGGAAATCCTACTGTGCTGTGGACTCGGTGCACGGAATGACTAGTCTATGGTGAACTCGGCTCATGGAATAGTGTACTGGCGTTGGCTTGAATGACATGGCAGCTAGGGCTGATGTGGAGATTGATGTGGCTTGGTGAGGTTGACAGCTGACATGGTTCGACTCAAGGTTCACGGAATAGTGGATCTGACACATGGGACCCACACGTCAATGGCTCATTACACGGTGGGTTCGGTTCACGGAGAAGGCAAACCATCGATTGGGCACTCGAACTGCGACAACGGACACACGAACCGAGGTGACGTGTGGTGCGACGAGCGGCTCTCAGCCGGAATGAGGCAAGGCAGTGCGGCTTATCGGCGAGAACTCATCGGTGGTATGGGCGAGCGGAAGTGGAGATAGTCAACGGTAGGGATGAAGGCGATGACTACCAGAGCGAAGGATGACAGCGGCTCAGCGGAGCAAGGCAGTGCGTTGCACGGACAATGAGGGCACAATGACATCGGTTGTGAGGTGTGAAAAGCAAGAGGGGCAGTTCTCTTAAATAGGCATGGACACCGAGGTGACCATGGCGTGCACGGCACAGACGTCGAGGCTGGGTTGAAAGCGGATGACCGCGGTGGAGTCCGAGGCAGACATGGTGGCGTACTCCCGTGATGGTGAAGAACAGTGCACGCCCTGGCCGATGCATGACACGTGGCAAAGCTCGAGATCGGACGGCTGGTGCTTAATGGGCCGAAGAGAGAAATCGCTTTCGGCCTGTTTACCCATTTAGGATTTTTTTCCAATTTCAAAAATTTTAAAGAAAATAATTGAGCTCTAGAAAATAGCAAATAAATCCAGAAAAATCACAGAAAATTCCTTAAAGCACAAGGAGCACAAATAAAGTACTTCCAGCAAATGTTAAAGTTTAATTTAGTCATATTAAATCCTTTTATTTAATAAAAATTTATTTTAGGCTTTACATAATTTTAGAAAAATCCAAATGGTATCTTTATTTTAAAAGATTCAAAAAGGCTCTGAAAATTAGGATGTTACACTCACTTGGTCATGGCTCCTTTCCTGGCTCATGGGCTACCTTTGGTTCACCCTAGCTCCATATGACACTCTCCTAGCGCACAGCTTGGAGTTCCTAGCTGCACACTGCTTGGCTGAAGAAATAGCTCTCTTGGCTTGTCTTGCACCTGGCTCTTTCTTTTCTCTCAAGAAATAACCAGTTGAATCTTTATTTCTCATGTGTTTCTTCTCATGCGGTCATCTCCCACGGCCCCAAGCTCCTTGGCTGAAGGCTTGCACCCCCCTCATGCGCTCCATGCTTTCTAGACTCCTCCCTTAGCTGGCTTCTCCTCCATCCCTCTTGGCCATGCTTGTTTTCTCCTTTTCTTCTCTCAAATTAGCTCCATATGGCAATGCCAATTCATATTATATTGTTGAAGCACATTGCAAAGGAGCAATGGCACATGTGGCCACATCACCCACCCTGTCAAAATGGTTGTAGATGATGGAATTGTGTTTTTGAAATGATTGTTAAGAATAAGTGTGGTTTTATAAAACTAGTTCTAAAAAGTATAGTTTTTTGATAGTTTTGTAAGAACAAATGTAATTTTATGAAATTTACTTGTTCAAGAAATGTAATGACCTAGACATTGATTTGGCATTTCCAAAAGTATTTAACGGATTTGCAGAGATTTCTTTTTCTTTCGTTGAATCGCGAAGGCGGGTGTGGGCTACAGATTTGTCTAAAAATAAAAAAAAAGAAAGAGGAGAGTCACTGGGCTATCTAGAGAGGGAGGTCGGACCTTCCACCTCCCACCTAGGACCTAAGTCGACCCCCTTAGGCCTAACCTCCCCCCTTAGGCCTAACCCCCTTTTCCCCAAACCCTAGACCACCCTCTCCCCTTGTGGCCGCTATGCTCTCTTCCCCTTGTGCCCTGCTGGTCCCCCTACTGGAAAGAAGAAGAGGAAGAGAGAAAGAAGAGGAAAGGAAGGAAGAAGAGGAACGGAAGGAAGAAGAGGAAGAGAAGGAGGAAGAGGAAGGAAGAGAAGAAGAGGAGTAGGGTGATTTATGTTGGTGTTCAGAGATTCTTACTGTGATCTCCAAGGATAACTAACAATTTTCTACTGCTTTTGTTCTTAGCGTTTTCCCGATTGGGCTAGCTTTCAGTTAATCATTCGATCTACCTCTGCTGTGTTTTATGAATTAGGGGACCTTTCATGCGAAATCTAGAGATTTAACCTCCTAGAGATTTGTAGAGGACTTCATTATATTTTTGTATACTTGTCATTCACATCATTCCGATGAACATTTTAGGAGTTATGAGTGTTGCTGTGTGGTCTGATCATTCAGGTTAAGCAGTCGGTGGGAATTAAGATATTAAAAATGGAAGACGATTTTCCCTACAGAATCCATGAATATTAAAGTTGTAGAAGACTCAAAGACCTAATTTATACATTTTATTCATAATTTTTGACAAGTGGATTGGGCGCAATAAAGGTTGGAAGTCTACTGTGTAGCAGAGTTGGTTTTAGGATTCAGTTTCTGTTTGTGGGCGGATGCAGTTTCTGTTCGTGGGCTCTAATGATTTTTATGAATTTTCTCATAATAATAGAAGTTGTAGATAATTTTGTAATTTAGCTTCTGGTAAAATTGTATAATTGTTAGAGCAGTGTACTGACGTGGTGGTCTATAGAAGATCGCTAGTCAGAACTTAGAGGTAGATTCTGTCCTCTGTTTTCCATTGCGGATTACACTCTTTTAACGGTGGAATAAAATTATGGTGTCTTCACGAAAGTTGTATCTTTTGTTCTGTGGATTGCAAAAATGCTATTTGTTTCTATGGTCTATTTATTGGATAAAAAGATAAAAGAAAGATAGGCAGCGTTGCTACAGTGAGCTGAACGTCGGAATGGTAGTTTGAGAGAGAGTTGTTGAGTTTTAGGCGTAGTGGTGCTTTACCTTTTAGTTATAAATGTTATAGTGAGGTTTTGTGCTGAGTTGTGACTTGTGAACAGGTGGCCTCGTTCCTGACTGTGTTTGAGCCCTTTGCCTCCTCGGTAGAGGCAAGTAAACGTAGCAGTTGTTGCTACAATTTAACTTATTAGTTTAACTGCCTTCACCATAATTGCTAATGTTTGGAATTAATCCACCTTTAAATAAAGATGCCCTACTGCGCTATATGACTTATTTTACATATTGTTGTCCATGTGGTTATTTTCCTAATGAATCAATCGTGGCCATATCACGCATGTCATAGCATGTCATTTGCATTGAAGCTATGTCGCTGTACCTAGCCGCGACCGTACTGGTACAGTATCGTACATTGCCGTAGTATGATGCACACTCTTATGTTGCTAGGTAAGAGTTCAGTCGATCATTTGCATACATATGCATTTCATGAGAATAAACCTTATTGTGAGGTTTTAAGAGGTATTAGTTTTGTGAGAGTCACTTGTGGCATGAGGTAATATCTGGTGGTTGCCGTTCGTGTAAATAGAGGAACGGGCTCGTGAGAGTCGCTTGTGGTATGGGGTATTTTTTGTGGTTGCTGTTGGTAGTAATTGTGGTTTTGGATATTGAACGAGGTTACAATGTTGATGTTGAGAATTAATTGTTAATGTTATTACTTTGATACAGGGTAACTCTAGCCAGCTGACTTGCCAAGTGCCGTCTGCCGCAGTCTAGTTTGACCCAAACCGAGCAAGACCCTAACCCCACCCGCACGACGCCTATCCACGCTGCTTCGTTGCTCTCGCCATCCTCAGTGTGCCACTTGACCCCCTCCTCCCCCTTGCTGTGACACACACCTCTGTCCCCAGCCGCCGTGCCGAGCTAGTCGTCTCACCAGCGGCATCCTTGTCGTGTCAAACACCCCCTTCCCTCGCCATCGTCAGAATATCTGCCATCCCCTCCTGACCCTCCTTGCAGTTGCAGGAATGCCATCGCATATAGGTTCGACTCCCATGCTCTGTTTGTTCAACCTTGTTCGAGTGGCCTCGTTGGTTCGTTTTGATCCAAGGAAGCATATATGTAGGCAAGTCAATTCTCTATAATTCACGCGTGGAAAAACTGGAAATGTTGGGAAATTCGCTCATGAAAAAGGCGTAAGTCCAAGCAAGCCTGGGTTTTCTAGAGGTATATAGCTAATTGCAGCATTTGGAGTGGCATTTTCATATTGGTATGTTTTAAAGTGGCAGCCAGCCAAAAATGCCAATTAGTTTTGGTAGTTGATAAATGTATGGATTTTTACTTCTTTTTATCAGATTAGTTTTGATAGTTGATAAAGGATATGGATTTCTGAACTCTTGTCACCTTGGCTATAGCACACTGGCACGGTCGTTGTTTTGGAATGTGGTGTTGCTAAGATAAATTATTGTACTCTTCGAGCTTATTCCACTTCAGGTGTGAGGAGCATGTGGGAGGTACCGCTGAGCCTGCATTCGCACAAACGCTGCAAGAACCAAATGATTCGTCCTTGGAGGAGTTGCTCGATACTACATCATTGGGGGAATCGATCACTGCCAGTTCGTCTTCCTCTCAACAGGAAGTACCACATGACGTCTCGCCAGCATCAAGGCGCTGCCTTTCATCATCTTCTGGGTCAACCATTTGGGTCCGGGATCCTCCTGATTGGTATTTGAACTTTAGCATCAGGATGGATCGGTGGGGATCTTTCCACACACTCCCTGATCTGGGTGGGCCATTTCAGAGCTTACAGGAAGCTGAAGATGCTATCAATCGGCATCTTCATGACCTGCGGCATCCAACGATGTAAAGTTCTGAACTTTGTTTTAGATTTTTATCTGTTCATTTCTTCTGTGTACACACTTCCTGTTAGACTTATGCTTATTCAAATTGCTACCATATATACTCCATGAATTACACGTTGTTGGTACTTATCCTATATTCTCATGCTTATTCAAATTGCTATTGTATATATACTCTATAAACTGTACTGTGCTTGGTACTGTGTTATGTACTAATAGACTATTTATGTATTTTCATTGATTTTGGATATACAGTTTAAGAGGTTTCCATATTCTAATAAATATTCGTGATCATATTCATTTCGATTCATATTCACTCCATATTAGATATTATTCATATTTGTACTTCTATCTAAGGTATATGTATTCGTATCCGTATCTAAAAAAAATAAAAACTAAACATGATAGAGCCATTGTCTCTTCTTTTCAAATTTTAAAAGTTGCTTTTCAGATTTTCTACAGTAACTAGATTTTAAATGGAGTGTCTTTTAAGACGAGCTTTACAAGTTGATTGTAGTATACACTACAATAACTTCATTTATATCGGCTAAAATCACATACAAGTTTATATTATTCTGTACTTTTTCTTACAAACAGCCCAAATATCAGGTGGGTTCTTTTGGACTGATGGTTTATGGCTTCAATATTTGAATTCTGGTTGCTTACGAGAGGTAGTACGTAGAGAAAAATAGTCGTATGTGATTTTGGTCGGTACAGATGAACTCAGTATATTTTTTATTATAATTTTCATATAGTTTCATCCTTAAAAAACACATTATTTAAAAACTAATTACTATAGACAGTACAAATATAAATCAATTTTAAACAAAAAACCTAACAACTATAAAATACAACCAAAAACCATAAACTAAAGAAAAAAAATAAAAAGAACTAGCCTCGCATCCGTCGTATCCGAGACGTTTAAAACCCTATGGCCAAGCTCAACACGCCACACTATCACCTGGTGGGCCCCACACGCCTTCCCGGAACCCGCACCACACGTCGCCTGCCCCACCCGAGCCACCCCGGCTGACCCGTCAAACCTCACCAGCTTTGACCCAAACCGGCCCCTCCAGGCCTCGCGTCAACCCCCCCTAGCACCCCAGAGTCCCCACGTTCACATTTGCACTCCACCCCCACTGACTCCCCTACCCCACACGTCAGTGACTAACAATTTAGTATTCACCTATACGGATGCCTCCACTAGGCGCTTCGCCGCCTCGTTGGCGCCAGCCACTTATACTGATGCCGCCACTAGGCGCTTCACCGCCTCGTTGGCGCCAGCCACTGCGGCCGCTACTTAAGGCGCCACCGAGCAACTACTCCTGTAGTCTCCACACATCCCTTGCGTGCTCTCTCTCTCTCCTCTGCAATTCCATCTCCCTCTGCGTCGATCGCCATGGCGTCCTCGACTGGGAGCTTCGACCACGGGGGGTTCACGTTCACGCCGCCGTCGTTCATCACGTCCTTCACCGAGCTGCTCAACGGCGGAAGCGGCGACATTCTCGCCGGGGCTGGTGGCGCGTCGCCGAGGGGGTTCCCCCAGGGGCCCAGGGGCGCCGGGGTGCCCAAGTTCAAATCCGCGCAGCCGCCCAAACTGCCCATCTCGCCGCTGCCGGTGTCGCCGTCATCATACTTTGCCAACGTCAGCCCCGCCGAGCTGCTCGACTCCCCCGTCCTCCTCACCTCCTCTAATGTGCGTATCATCCATCTCTTCTCCATCCTATTTGTTGCTGTTGTATAATTCTGGTTGCTTGGTTTCTGATATGAGCTGTTTGATGTGTGTGCTTCTACCAGATCTTGGCGTCTCCGACCACCGGCGCAATCCCGGCGCAGAGGTACGACTGGAAGGCGAGCGCCGATCTGATCGCCTCTCAGCAAGAGGAGAGCCAAGGCGGCGGCGGCGGCTTCTCCGACTTCTCCTTCCACACGATCGACTACAACGCCACGGCCACGCAAACGACTTCTTTCCCTTCCTTCAAGGTTGGTTTATCTGTTCATCATCACAGATTGGTCCATTTAGCTCAAGCTAGCTGTTACAGTAGCAGCAGTAGTAGTAGGCTAGTAGCTAACCACAAGAGTGGTTCATGCTTGTGTTGTGCAGGAGCAGCAGGTAGTGGAAGTGAGCAAGAGCGTCTCCGTGAGCAACAAGAGCGGCGGCAACAATGGCGGCGGCGGCAACAAACTGGAGGACGGGTACAACTGGAGGAAGTACGGGCAGAAGCAGGTGAAGGGGAGCGAGAACCCGCGCAGCTATTACAAGTGCACCTACCAGAGCTGCTCCATGAAGAAGAAGGTCGAGCGCTCCCTCGCCGACGGCCGCATCACGCAGATCGTCTACAAGGGCGCGCACAACCACCCCAAGCCGCTCTCCACGCGCCGCAACTCCTCCTCCAGCGCCACCGCCGGATGCGGGGCGGCAGCCGCTGAGGATCAACTCAACGGCCTCTCGGCGGCCGGCGCCGGCCCGGAGTACTCCGCCGCGACGCCCGAAAACTCCTCCGACACGTTCGGCGACGACGACGCAGACAACGGGTCGCAGCGGAGCGACGGCCAAGAGCCCGAAGCCAAGCGCTGGTGAGTGTTAGTAGCAATTGAAGAACAATATGTTGCACGGTTTAATTGGCGTGTGCTTGTGTGAATAGTGTGATCGACTTGTGTTTTCTCGTGCTCTTGGACTGATGGATGGTTGATTGATTTCAGGAAGGAGGATGCTGACAACGAGGGCAGCTCCGGCTGCGCCGGCGCCGGCGGCAAGCCTGTGCGCGAGCCGAGGCTGGTGGTGCAGACGCTGAGCGACATCGACATACTCGACGATGGCTTCCGGTGGAGGAAGTACGGCCAGAAGGTGGTGAAGGGCAATCCCAACCCAAGGTAAGAAAACAACTAGCTTCGATTGTTCTATCGATCAAGAACTCAGATCAATTCGATTCTTTCTGAATACATCATACATGTGAATCTGTTCGATCTTGTGTTCTTACCATCTCAGTTCAATCGTGATGTTGCAGGAGCTACTACAAGTGCACGACGGTGGGTTGCCCGGTGCGGAAGCACGTGGAGCGGGCGTCGCACGACCCGCGCGCGGTGATCACCACCTACGAGGGCAAGCACGACCACGACGTGCCCGTGGGCCGCGGCGGCGGCGGCCGCCCGCTGCCGGCGACGTCCTCCGACGCCACGGCGGCAATCCGGCCGTCGACCGTCGGCGCCGGCCAGGCCCCCTACAACCTGGAGATGCTCTCCAACCCCGCCGGCGGGTACGGCGGATACGCGGCGGTCGGCGGCGCGTTCCAGCGCACCAAGGACGAGCCCCGGGACGATCTGTTCGTCGAGTCGCTCCTATGCTAGCTAGCCAAGCTAAGCTAGAGCCGAGCTCCTGCTCCACACGTGGCGTGTACGTATACAGTACGCGTACGCTTGGTATACGGGCTTTTGTTACATATACGTATATACGTAGTGAATACACGCAGTATTAGGTGTTAGCTAGGAAGGTGAGAACGATTTGTTGATTTGTTACGTGCCACTGCCACGCCCCACAAGAACACAGGCCAGTGATACTACTACGTACACGTATACGTATCTTGTGGCTTTGCTTTGTAGTGAGACACAGTGAGAGAAGGCAAGTCAATAAAACTGATGAATTTGCTGCATTTCCGTTTCTTCATTCTACCAGCGTGAATTATATACAGAAATACGAATAGTATACACGTACGATCTTTTGCTTCGATCAGAACTGTCTTACGCTTGTACTAGCAATGCGCAGATGAGTTTGTTGATTGTTTTTTTATGTGATGTGATTCTGCCCTTGTTGATTTTCTGGGGGTTGCTGATCCTTATCACATCCAACAGTGCAATTAGTTTTATGCAGGAGTACAATCAAACGGATATTGTTTATATCATATTTTAATCTATATTTTTTTTTGCTGAATTCAAAGTCCGAAACAATAAAGCCGAATTCAAAGTATTCAGAGTTTCAGATACGATACCATCGAGACAGATACATGACAGTTTCACATAGGAAATAGATAATATAGACGAATAGTATGTACATACATAAAGAAATATACACTGAACTATACTACCACACTGTAACATCCTAAAAATTCGAATTTGAAAATATAAAGTTTTTCAATTATTTTTGCAATATATTCTAATTATTGGATTTGGATTTTATGGTGTTTTCTCGAGGTTTTTGTTAAGGTTCCCAAAATTTGAAATAAAAAGAAAATATACAATTAAAAGGAAAATTCAAATTGAGATTAAGAATCTGAAAAGATGATCCAGAAATTAGGGGAGAGGAATTGAAATAATATCTGGGGGTTTATGCAGAAAATTGTGCCAAAGTTTAACCAAAATATAGCAAGAAATAATAATTAAAAAAAATGGAGTTGGGCCAGCCGAAGCCAGCCTAACCCCACTCCCATCAGTCGGCCGAGCGACCACTCCAGTGCGGCCCAGCCCAGCTTGCGCAGCGCGCCCGCGCTCTCTGCCAGGCGGGCCACGCCTCCTCTCCCCGCCTCCATCCACTGCCCGCGGGCCCGGCGCCTTCTCCCGCTCATTCCCTTGGCCGGTGGCCCCGCGCTCGCGTCTGCGCTCTCCCTCTGGTCAGCGGGCCCTCCCGCTCGCCCGGCTCTCTCTTCCCCTCTCCCTCCCGTGGACCGATGGGCCCGCCTGCCGCCTTCTTCCTCCCGCTCCTTTTCTCCCCCGCGCGGACGCGCTGGCACCACGGGCAAAGCTTTTGCTCCCCGTGGCGCGCATGCACGGCCTCGCCCCTGCCCGCGCCGTCCCTTCGCCTAGGTGGAAAGCCTGCAACCCCCGTCGCCCTTGACTTGGCGCCACCGCGCGCAGCTTTCCCCCGCTCCGTCACTTCGCCCCGCTCGGTCCGCTGCCGCTTCACGCTGGCAAAAGGGGGAGAGGAGGCAGCAGCGCTGAGACAACCACCCTGGGCGTAGCTGCGCATCGTAGCTTCACCGATAGACAGGCATTAATCGCCGCCTGCATCCCTACCTGCCTCCGCCACCAGCTCCGACGCGACCGCACGGGCTGTCGCCCGTTGCCAGCCCCGCTCGCGCGCCTATAAATGCCGCTGAGGGCTCCACTGGGTTCCCCACGCACCCCTCTTCGCTCCTCACGGTAATTGTCCAATCAAGCCCCGTAGCCACCGAGCCCGTTCTTCCCAACTCCGGCGAGCACACCGCCTGCCGTTCCCTACCTCTAGCGTCCGATTCCCTTCGCCCACACCATCCCCGGAGCACCGCGAAGCGATTCCCTGCCTCGCTCGAGCTTCCCATCGGCCGTACGCCGCCGGCACCGCGGACCTCCCGGAACCGCCGCCGCCGACGACGCCACCGCCACCGTGCCTCGGCCCTGCAAAGCTCACTCACCGCACCCCGAGCTTGAGGAACGCGTCTAGCTTCTCCACCGGACCTCCCGACTCTCCTTCGCGCCGCCACCGTCACCCCGACTCGCTACGACCCGCTGCAGACCAACCTTAAGGGACTTAATCGCCCTATAGAGGTAGGCAAAGCCTCCCCGCTCACTTGGCTATCAGCGCTAACTCTCGATCCCCGTTCCCTCGGCCGCGCGCGTTCGAGCCTCCGGCTCCGCAGCGCGCCGAGGTCGAACATTTCTTTTGTTTCCATCGGCAGTGGGCCCCACATGTCACCCACGAGCTGAACGAGCCGAGGTGACCGCCGGACCCACCGGTCGGTGGAACTCTTACACCAAACCCGCTTGACATGTGGACCCCATGAACCATTATCTGGACCCACATGTCGGTGGCGCGAGAAAATAAAAGAAAAATAAATGGGAAAACCAAATAATGCCCAGAGAATGACAATGGGCCCCACACGTCGAGATTTAATAATTTTGGATTTGACCAAACAGAGACTTTGACCAATCATAACTTCTTCGTTTTTGCTCCAATTTGAATGAAACAAATTTTTAAATTAGTATAAATTCAAGATCTATCTAATGGAATCAGAACCATAATTTTTGGAGTTCATTTGAATTTCTGGTGATATTTTGTTGATTGGTTGCTTTCCTTTTATTTGGGTATTTCGCACGATTAAATAGCATACGAGGCTCAGGAAGAGGAGGTTGAGGCAGCTAGCTTAGAAGCTTCCAAAGACCCAGACCAAGACCCCCGCGAGCAAAGCGAGTCAATACTTTGGTCATATTGAACCCAATATTGCAAAGTTATTTCCTTTTTAAATTAACAAAGTGCATGCTATTATTTCATGAGCTATGTTATGTCCAAATTTCAGCAAGCTAGTTATGCCCTGTTATTTCCATTGTTTATATTAATCTTCTTGCCATACTTGACGTGTGAACCTTGTCGCCCTAGCAAAAATTACGATATTAACCTTTTGAAAATAAGTCCGTAATTTATATGCCATGCTTAGTGTTGTTTAGGTAATCATGGGCGCAAGAGCGCCCAAGCATCACTTTTAATCCTGAGAAAAATTGGTTGGGCAGTCATGGTGGTAATGACTGATAAATGTTGGTTATGATTATTTTATGTTTCCAAAAACCCCAACATGCTTAAATATCTGGGCGGATGGTTCGGTGGTATGGTGCAGTGGTGCACGAGAGTGTGGTTTGTGGTAGAACCGCCCAGATACTACTAAGGACTGAATCTTGTCATGACCTCCCAGGTAAAACAGTACAACCACAAGTTCGTAAAGTATGACTTGGCTTAGTAGATTTACCGGACCCTGAAAGTCATCCTTCCAGGAGGTGGTGTGGGATAGTGCAAGCGGCAGTCTGTGTGACGGCTTGAATGGGACACCCGGGGAGGGTGAAGTTCTGCTGTGGCGGGCTAGCAGGGGTGGGGAGCCAGCTGCTAGACGTTCAGAAGGAGGACATCCCGCACAACGTATGGGACCCACCGCAAGTGGGAGCGACCCATAGGGTGAAATGATGGAAGGGGCGAGGCATCTTGAAAAGTTACTGTGATGGTCTGCTCAACCACACGTCTAAGGAAATGTGTGGGGCAATGAGTTGATTATCTCTTGTGGTGAAAGTGTACAAACTCTGCAGAGTCTAAAACTATTCGAATAGCCGTGCCCACGGTCAAGGGCGGGCATGAGAACTTAACTGGATATAGTTCTGTTTTAAAAACATTGGAAACTGGGAATGGAAACTTGAAGGGCGAAGGACTGCCCTGGTTTGGAATTGTCCTGGGTGTTGTCCCAGTGGTACGTTAAGCGGCTATAACGCTGAAAGAGGCTATATGGTGCAGATGCCATATAATGGTGGATGGAATCTGTGTCATTTATATGATCAACTTACTTTATAAACAAAGGTTTTGAGTTTAAAATTGCTAGGTCTCAGAATTTTCCTATAATTGTATTCAAAAGCACTCTCCGCAAAATAAAATGAGCCCAAGCCTTCCTTTGATTAGCCAGACATGTTTAAATATTGCATTCTGTGTGTTGGCTTGCTGAGCACGGGGTCGGAGTGCTCATTCTCGCTTTTGCGATAAAATTCAGAAACAGGAGTTCAAGGACACTACGCCTACGAGGAGGCCCCTGCCAGCGTCGACGGAAGCAAAGGCGATAATTAAGGCGTAGGCCTCGGTGGTTAAGCATAAATAAGTAGACTCTAGGCGTTGTGTACATTTATGTTACCAGGACCCTGGTGGCATATATTGTGCACATTACCCTACTGGTCGCTTGCCTGTGGATTTGGGTTTGCTTTGCTATAATTTCCGCTGCATTTGTGTAATGAAGGCATTTGGCCAAAGCGGCCCCTTTTGTAAACACTGATCACCCGACGCGGTGTATTTCAATTTATGTAATATAATGAATGATTAAGCGATGTATGAAATGATTCAGCAATGTTACTGTGTGCACAAACTACTGATCCAGGGAATAGTGCAGTAGACACAGTAGATTCCGGATTGAAAAATCTAGGGTCTGACACACACTTCAAGCCTTCAACTAGCAATAAATTCACTTAAATTACTTAAGTATGATAGCCAGAATAACACAAGTTCAACATAAAGCGATAAATTCATACATAAGTTCACAAACCAAAAAATTCATACATAAATTCAAAAGACAATAAATTCATACGCAAATTCGTACTGGATACTAAATTACCTTTTCGTATTAGTTACTGTCTGGATTCGGTACTAGATCGGTCGTGTTAATACGTACCGTTTGCACCCCTAGTTCTAGGCCCGTTTCTATAGCATCTGAAAGCCAAAAGCTAAAAAATACGTTAGTTTTTTAAAGTGTTTTTTCTTTTTTTGCATTATCCGTGAGATATAATGATATTTTACTTTTTATTTATTCTTTAATTAAATATTTACAAAAAATTGATAATTATTATAGTGTTATTTTAATCAAAAGTCCGAGTCTGAGTTATACAACTCCCCCCTTCTCTCACTCAGTGGCGTTAGTACTAGTTTATCAGGTTGACGTGTTGAGCGCATCTTCTTTTGTTTGCCCCCTAATCCCATTAATAATCAAGTCGTTCGTACATTTGCTGGCTAATTGCCGCCTAACCGAATCTCTTGATGGTTCAGTTGTGTCTTTGCATGAGCAAGTGGGGCCATCCTCAACATGTCATAAACATTAGAGGCATGAGTTGGAATGTGATATCAATTGTGCCGTCCGTATGATGATTAACCCAAACCAAACCAAACTTGCCGACCTAGCTCACCAGCTAGTATGACAAAATATTATCACCCTACAAATTGCTCAGTGTAGTAAAATGAAAAGGTTAGCTATGCTTAATGATCACTTGATATTCTGGCTGGCTAGTGGATTATTTCGAGTGATCTTCGGCTGTGATTTTTCGAGATTGTTCAGGGCAAACTGGCTAATTCTCTCCACTCTGAAGAAAAAAACCCTCTATTGTCGCCAATAATATACCGCGACGTCATTCACATATGGATGAACAACGACCTCAGCTGATACTGGTTGAATGCGTTGTCTTGACCAATAAACTGACTGGATAGTTGGGGTTAGTGAGATGTTCGATCTGCCACTGCTTCACCAGCAAGACTTTTCATCCGGTCAATGCGTCATTCTTTATTTATTATTGGCCTTATTTTCGATCATGTAATGTAATGGCGCAATAGAAGCCTCTTCTCCCTTTGTGACGGGTCAAAAAAGATGCAAGTACGTAGTTCGTTAAGCCCTTCTAGAAAACAGTAGTTCGTAAAGCCCTTCTAGAAAACTAGGTGAAACCTATAAGCAATCGTCTCAATTTTTTCCACGCGATGGGACAAGGGAAGCTCTGCTTTCCGGCCATTCTGCCGTGTTAGTTAAGACTTCCAGACGCCAAATCGAGTAGGAGGCCGGGTTTTCTTCATGCCACTCCCTTTTCACACCGTCACCGTATTTTCTTTTTTTTTTTCCCATTCGAATCCTTTTTGGCTTATAGTTTGTGTATTTCAAGCCTTTTATTTAAGAAAAGGTTGCACTGCGCTCCAAAAGAGAGTTGTTGCGCCAAAGCTTGGATATCCTAACATTAAATCTCAATCAAAGTATTTAGTTTTTTTTTTTGTGAAAATGAGCGACTCAGTGTGCCACTTGTAATCCTAGCAATTTAGATTTCTTAGCTCTTTTGGGACGCAAAAGTTTTTCCACGTTTCTGCATGAATCGAACTGTATCCCATAAAATGCTAGCGAGTTTCCTGTAATGTTATTTCTTCTGAGAGTGTCTAGGTATTATCCAGATATTTTCTTCTAAAATATCATCTAAATTTATGATTTTTTGGATTAGGAATCAAGGAACTCCTTGATTTTGAAGGGGAAGATTTTTTTTTAAGAAAGAGGGGTCAGAATTCAAGGGGAGTAGGGAATTCTTGACCATTGGGTCTCTAATTCAATAATTCTAAATCTGGATAATAGTTAAAAAAATATCTGAAGGGATGATATTGAATAAAACCTTTTCTTCTAACTAGACCCTTGCAGGCACAAGATAATTCAGGTCGACATGACGCTTGACGCCCCTTGCGGCCTCGCAGAAATGGATTCCGTCTCCCAACGTACAGACATGCGAACTTTCTCTCACAAAAACAGAGTATCGATATCGTGTTGCAATTCTCGTCCAAAGATTTACAAGGCAACAAGCACTTTGGCCTCTTGAAAAAAAAAGCACTTTGGTCCTTTTAGGGCCTATTTGGCACGCAGAAGGTTTATAAAAAACAGTCAATTTTTGAAACGAAACTGAATTTGCAAAAATCAAAAGTTGGATTGAATTTCCATTTGGGATTTGCTTTCTTGCTTCCTCAATCTATCTTACGCAAATCTTGGCGCAAATCTCCTACTAATTCCTGCCATTGCCGCATGAACGGGTGGATTACGCGCCGACACTGTTCACTGCCCGAAAATCCCACTGTCGCCGTTGATATTTGCCGCCGCCCTGGTCTTTCTTCGCCGCCAAGCCGTCCCAACCCCTCCCGCGGCTTCGAGCCTCTGCCAGCCTGCACCACTTGTCAGCATGCCGTACGCATTGTCTGCCCCGCCCTGACCGGCCGACTTGCGTGGCAGCGCCGCCAGCCGCTTGCCGACCTCGCCTCTGCTACTTCCCGCCCCTTCCTCTCTCAGCCGACAGCCTCTCTCTGACACCCTTGACTACCGCAGATTGACGCCCAAGCCAGCCCGGTCCACCTTGAGCTCCAAGCCATCACCGTCGAAATATCTTCCCTCCTCCTCTCCAGTGCACCACCTATCCCCGCCTATTTAAACCGCCTTAACCCCTCCATTGGACACCATCGGCCTCCCCGAAGCTCACCACCCACCCTAGAGCTCCCCTCTTCCCCCTCATTGTAAGTAATTGCGGAAATCCCCAATTCCAAGCCCTAACCCAATGTCTACCCTCCGGCCAATTATTCTCCAATTCCTCTCGCCAGTAGCTCCCTAGCCATCCCCAAAGCCTCCCCAAACCGTTGCCCTAACTCCCCGGCCACCCACCTTCCCCGGCGCCGAGAGCCTTCTCACCGCCAAAGCTCCTCCCCGTGGCCGGCCTAACTCACCCTTTCTCAACTTACACCGACCCTTCCGCCAGCTCGCCCAAGCCCTAAGCCTGCCCTAACACCGGTCCAATTGCCCTAAGAAGCTTCCCTTCACCCGCAACTTCAAAAGTGGCCGTGGAAAAGGAGAGCTCGCCGTCGGCGATTGCCGCCTCCGCCGGAACTCCCACCACCCAAAATGGAACCCCCATACCTCAGTGAACCCACCCGCACCCTTGAATGTCGTCGCAAAATCCCCTAGCGCCGCTGGCAGCCACCGCAAACCTCCCCTGTTCCCTCTGCGCGCGCGGGCCGGATGGAGAAGAAGAACAATGCTGCGTGCACTGTTCCTCCGATCGTACCGCCCCGACCCGGCTGAGCCAAGTCGCTTCGGTCGCGCCGGACGCGTCCGACCGGACCCGATCTACGCGGCAGCGCCGAACCCGTTCGCCCGAGACCGATGAATAGTACCGACCAAGCCCGATGAACAGTACCCGACCCAAAACCAAAAATGCATGTTTATACTCCCTAGAACCGTTTCAAGTCCGCCAACCCATTTCCCGGCTCATTTACCTATTTAGCCCTCCTATAAGCCCAAAACCCTTTTATTCGGATTTTTCGGATTTTCTTTCTTCTTTTATTTTCTTTGTTCCTAGCTCAACCCTTCGAGCATGGGACTAATTTATTTTATTTTGCGTTAGTTCTTGACATCAAAGGCCACCCGGAGCAGGAAGGAGAAGGTCAAGCTCAAGTTCAAGAAACTGAAGAATCCAAAGTTATCAAAATCGTAGGCCCGCAAGGCAAGTCACATATATTTTGATCATGTTGAACCTACATTTCCGCTATTTATTTATTTACCAGTATTATCATTATGTTATTTACGCACTGTTATTTTATGTACCATAAATGCTTGGAATGACATGATACTAGTTATGTCCTACCACCCGAAAAAGCCCAGTCTAATTTGATGGCCGTATTCACCTTGACAAGACATAATGATATTAAATATAATAATAAGGTGAATATGATAGTTTAGAGAATCAACAAAATCTACTGTTACTAAAAGATTTGGTATTTAAATATAGTGGTTCTAGGGTAAGCGAGGATCGCTGGATCCCGCGACTTTAACCTAGGGTGAAGGCAAAAGTTACAATCAATGGGAGTGTTGTGGTACTGGACAGATTTGTAGAAGGAAATTGCCACCGGTGAAAATACAAGGATTAGACCCTTATGCTGAGTAAAGAACATAGTGATCGCTCAACCACAAGCGTTGATACATCAAACATGGTCTAGTAACTGCTCAAATTCGATTGAACCTCTACATATGCGGTTGGAGGCAAAGTATGAAGTCTATACGGAAGGGAGTTAAGAAGGGCCGTATGGAAGTTGGCGCCATTGTTATTTTTACTATTGATTTGATTATTAGATGTCCACACAATAGTAGGCTGAGATAAGTCAGATTGTGGCCTGAGCTTGATGACGAAACCTACTAGGTAGAGGCTATATAAAGAATTGAGCAGCGAGCAACCTTATTTTCTTAACTCTTTAGCGGGAGTTAAGGAATCTTGTGGGTAAAGCAGGGCAGCTTTACAAAGTCATGACTAATTGTATTCGAATACGCCGTGCTTTTGGTAAATGAAGCTATGTTTAATGGGTGAATCCTGCAACAAGGCATAAGTAGATTTGGAAAGGATTTGGTAATGTTGGTGAACTGGTAATTGAACCTTGAAAAAACCCCTAAAGTTTATAGAAGGCTATGATTTCATGTTTAAAACATGTTTATAACCAAAATTGCATCCGCATAAAGTAATAAATGTTTCCCCTTCACTTGTCATACCTTGCATGTAGTTATTGCTAAGCTCCGTGTGACTTGTTGAGTACGATTGGTTGTACTCAATCTTGCTTTACTTTCTTCAACACAGAGATCAAGAGAGGGCAGGATATTACGATGTTACGTGTTAGGGTTACGACCGCACTCAAGCATTCCTGTGCAGTTTTCTTGAAGTTCTTCTGATTGTAAGTTATGTTTTGAGCTTGGACGCCCTTAGAATTATTGAATTAGACTGTTAAGTCTTATTTTAATTAAATTAACTCTTTTAAATGTTCGTAAGCAGGCATGATACCCCTTCTGTCCGTAACTGAACTCCTGGCCTATTACGGAAGATAATGACATTTCTGTTTCCAAAAACGGAGGTGTTACAATTTTCACAGAAATATAAGAAAATTCTCGCATAGCGAACTGAATTTGACGGGATGGGAAATCTGAACAGTCCAGCCACAGTGTACGCAAGTGCATAGAGCCATGTGGGGCCGTGAAGGGGGTCAAATGATAAGTGTAGCCACATAATAGAACGTGTTGGAACGTCCATTTTGTTGAGAAACTGATGTCGTGTAGCAAAATCAGTAATCAAGTAAACTTGACAAAAGTAGAAAAACAGAAAACCAAAACTTTATTGATACGTTTCATGCTGCAAGTATCTCATAAATTGTTTGTCTATGTGGTAGACCTAGGATAGGAGATAAATCCTACAGGCTAGTTGGCCCTGATCAACTCGGCTTCGGCTTCTGGCTTATTTTTCACTATTCATAAGTTTCGTATTTTTCTGAACTTTTGGCTTTTTGTTGAGCTTTTTTGCCGGTTCTTTTTTTCCTGTATTTGTTTGTATTATACGTAATGGGCTAACATATTTTTTATATTTTTAAATTTTTTAAATTTAATTATGCTAAATAAGCCTCTGTCAGCTACATTGCTTTTTTCAGCCAGCTACAGTGTTTTCAGCCATAAGCCATGAGCTTTTCAGCCGAACCGATCACCACCTTCCGGCGACATGCAGTGCGCTCGCTACGAATTTTTTTTATAAATAATTCATTTTTAATTTAAAATTACAGAAATATATCTGTGCAAAATTTTTTTTACAGAAATGGACTACAGTCACCTAACCGTTGGACGGCTGGATCCTATCGCCCAACTGTTGAGCAACTGGATCCCGTCGCCCTGAGCGATTGGATCCTGTCGCCCAACAGTCGTGCGACACACATGCAGTAGGAGAGAGCTCGAGCAATGAGAGAAGAGCAGTGTAAATGTGCGTAGGAGCAGATAGGGAGTTGATGCGTACTGGGCGAAGAAAAGAGAGCGGTGGCGGTGCGAATGAGGACGGGTTATGTTATGAGAGTACTGTAGTAGTTCATGATAGGCGAATGACCGTAGAAATGTAAATTACAGTATAGCAGTAGTTTTATATTGAGCGATGCGATTTAACTAGTAGCAACATTGAAAATATTTACAGGTAGACATCAGCAATGCCGATACCCACTGCATTGAAAGTGCATTACGGTGTTGGTACTGTTCGTGAAGGTTCGAATGGTGTTGACTTGAGCAGTTTTGCACAAACCACTCTGGTACACCCGGACAGCGAGAATGCTTGAATCACAGATGTGATGTACTTGCTCATCCGCAGCTTCTCCTTGAACCTTAAGGTGTACAGTGTCATCATATAAGGGTTTTGGAACCGGTCTCCCACGCACATTAGATGGGAGTTGAAAATATTGAGGCACATTGTTGTGTGGAAAGGCTTTGTTAAAGGCTGCCAGTGCCATGGATATGAGTGCGTGCTACTTGTAAAATTACGCCCAATAGAAGTTGTACAACGCCCTGCTGGCTGCTATCATGCGGGTGGTGTAAGCAGCGCGGGCGCCCAGCATGTTGGTGAAGAGGAGAACCCGGAGGCCGGTGTCAGATAGGTTGTAGAGGAAGTTGCTTATGACGAGGCCGATGCAGTAGATGGAGGAGAGGAAGAAGGGTCATGGCGTGCCGAGCCTATAGGGTAGGCTAATGAAGGGGAGCATATGGTATACATAGTGTATCAAATGGAAAGCGATGATCGGATGGCCTGGGCTGAAAAGAAAGCTGTGCAAGAGGACGACAATGACAGTTCTGATGAGGACGAAGCTCCCATCCTGCATAAATGGAACAGGTTTGACGCTGAGGTTGTTGCTGCGCATGACGAGCACGAATCCCCATGGGAGTATCATGGCACAGAGGTTCAGTTGCACTCAATGTTTGCTGACAAAGCATCGTTTTAGAATGCCATCAAGCTATGGGCCCTATCCACGCAGTGGACTTTTTGAGTCGTCAAATCTAGTTAGGAGTAGTATACCATGAAGTGTGAACAGGTAAGTTGTCCTTGGAGGGTGCACACACAAAGACCGAAGTATGAGACTTACTAAATTGTTTCGAAGATGGAGCTGCATTCCTGCATTCTCAGCTGTGTTTTGCCGAGGCATCGTAACCTAACGTCCATCTTCATAGCCAATTTAATGTACGAAAAGATAGTGGAGAAGAAGGACATGAAGGCCACAAACATCATGGTGTCTATCGAGAAGAAATTTAAACACAAAATTAGCTACGTGAAGGAGTGATGTGCGAAGTAGAAGGTTTTGGAAAAACAATTTGGGTCTTTTGAGGTGGTGCGCAACAACCTTTTTCGCATGCTTTAGGTGCTGCAGGACAGGAACCCGGGCATATACATTGCTGTGAAGGATAAGCTATCTACAAGGCCGCCAAGTTTTACGGTGTTGCAAAGGGTCTTCTTAGCCTTTGGTGCGTGCATCGAGGTATTCAGGCATATGCTGCCCATGATCTTAGTTGACAGGACCTTTTTGACCAACAAATATAAGGATCCTTACGGCCATCAGCGTTGATGGCAACAATAAAATTATGCCCCTAGGCATTGCATTCGTAAAAGTGAGAATTACGACAACTGGTTGAGGTTCCTTCGACATGTGAGGGTAGGAGTTGTTGGAGCTCATCATGGTGTGTGCGTAATTGAGAGAGAGAAGGAAAGCAGATGAGCATGGCACAACGGCTCTCTGGACGAGGCGGCGATGGCGTGCGGCATTCCAAGAGGTAGTGGCCACGACGTGAATGGATAGTAGGTCCTCGCAGATTCACTGGGAGGTTGTGATGTGGGCAAAATATCTTGGTAGCGTGTCGACAAGTGACATGGCTGGAGACGCGAGTGAAGGCGGTGACGATGAACCAGCAGAGGAGGGAGGTTTGTCGGGCATACATGAGCACTAGGGGATAGAGGGAGTCTCACCCGCGTGCTTGGCATTAGCGGGGATGCAGTGGAACAATAGGTCAACAGTGACTGGAGCTTGGGACAAAGGGTCTATTCTTTTTGATTGAGACTTATGGCATTTGGCTGTAGCTTGTGGTTTTTGGGCTGTTCGTATGAGAGATTACAGAGTAACAGAAACTCACGTGCAGTTTTTGCTGATATAAATGAAGTCGGTACAGTATGTACTACAATTAACTAGTAAACCATATTTTAAAAAGACACTCCGTTTAAAAGCTAATTACTGTAGAAAAGCCAAAAGCTGAAAAAGAGCAGGGCCAAAGATGGTGATGACGGTGGTCCTGTGATAGGGGAAACATCAAATTGAATTGATCTAAGGGATAGAAAGAAGAATCGGACGTGATGCTTGAGGTGATAGGGGTTGGCCAGAGCTTCACCGCACACGCTGTTGGAACAACAACAAGCAAAGGCAGAGCCTAAATCTGTTGAAGTATATGCACTTTTTAGGGAAATCAGAACAATCGTAGTGTATTCTACGATACTACCGCTAGTCGAAACTACCAGTATTTTAATCACGGAACTACCACATCTGTTGGTGGTCAGAAGACCTATGTGGTCAAGAACCATTGCGGTCGAATCAATGTGGTTGAAGACCTGTGTGGTAGGAGATCAATATGGTCGGGAACCAACATGGACGAGCTGACGTAGTCAAACCAACGAGGTCGAAGATCGAAGTGGTTGATACCAATGTGGTCAGAACCAATGTGGTCAAGATCTGTGTGATTGAAACCAGTGTGGTCGGAACCGACGAGGTCAAGATCTGTGTGATTGAAGACCAGCGTGGTTGAACTGACATGGTCGAGATCTATGTGATCGAAACCCGTGTGGTCAAAACTGATGTGGTCGAGATCTGTGTGATCAAAACCAGCGTGGTCGGAACCGACGTGGTCGAGACCTATGTGATCTAAACCAACATGGTCGGAGAACTGAGTAGTCGAACCATCCGATGTGGTTAGGGACAAATGTGGTTGGTGATCCGTACTTCCAACCAACTCTATTTGAGCAGTCCGATCAGCTCTGTGTGAGCGGTCCGATCAACGAGCAGTACTACTGGCTCTATGTGAGCGGTACTTCTAATTTAAAGAACGTCCGGCTTGTGTAGCCGATACGTTTTTTCAGAGAGACACCTGTGTGGAGTTTCTCATCCCCGAGAAAATTGGTAGTTCCTCATGCGTTCTGCGATACTTCCGATGATCGGTAGTACCCGAATTTGCATGTTAGAACTACTAGATTTTCCTGCAATGACTAGTTTTCTAATTGTTGCTGAGGGGAGCGGAAGTACTGATCGTTTGTTTGTGGTACTTTTGGATATCCTGATTTTCTGTCCCAACGGCTAGTTTCGAGGTGTGGGTATATATACCCCCTTGTGGCTGATTAGAGAATAACTTTTGGCACTCTATTTCACTCTCTTGAGCTAGTGTGAGGTCCTCCTCTCAATTGTGCATATGTTGCACCTTGTGAGCAAGGAAGAAGGCTCTAGGTTACATGTGTTGCATCTAAAGGTGGATTTTGTATCCATTCGAGCTTGTGCATTTGTTGCGCGTGGTGAGAGTCAAGCTAGTGACTTGACTTATTACTCTTAGAATTTACCAACTCTTAGATAGTGTTGGAGGTGTCATGCGCAATGATCTTCTCTAAGAAGGTCGTAAGAAGACCCGACAAAGTTGTGAAGATTGTAGCTCACCAACCCAAAGCGGGAAAGAGCTACCACTAGTGGATTGACGTGTTTCGGCTTAATTCGTGGAGCCGGTCCAATTCATTTGGGCTAACATCAACGTGGACTAGGGGAGACCAGCAAATCTCCGAAACCGTGGTAAAAGCAACCGTGTCAATTGTGGTTTATTTTCTTGTACTCAATTTACATTCATAAAATTAAATTGATTACTTACCTTCCTAGGATTGCAAACCTTGATATAGGCTTATCTTATTGGTGCACTTAGATGAACCCAGTTGTTTTAGGTGTTATTTGTGCTAAACCTTTTTGAGTTAAGCTTCCCCATTATTTGCTTGGTTTAGCCAAATAGAAATTGGTAATTAATTAGAGAAGAATTTTTGACCACCTATTCATCCCCTCTAGTCGACCTCCTCGATCTAACACTTGACCGTGACCAGGTGATCCTCGTGTAGTTCCTCCATGAACCAGCTTGCGTAGTCCACCGCATAGGCTATGTTCGGTCGCGTGTTCACAAAATACCGGAGGCTACCGATAATACTCTAGTACTGGGTGGCGTCTACTAGTGGGCAGGAGATCAATTTGCTCAGCTTCAAGCGAGCTTCCATCGGTGCTTGACAGCTGTTTCAATCCTCCATGCTGCTCTTCTCGAGCACCTTGAGCCATAGGCCGATTAGGACAAGGAGATGCCACTTGGCTCTTGGCTCACTTTGATGTCAAGGTAGCAGGAGAGCAATCCAAGGTTGCTCATCTAAAACATTTTCTTTACCTCAGCTTGAATGCACGAATGCCAATGACTTCAATGACGGTGATGATCAGGCCATCAATGTACACTCCGATGATCAGCTGATGTGCTATATCCCCGCGTGTGTATACAACATGCTCAGAGACGCTCTTGTGAAACCCCAGCGTTGACAGGCTGGCATCGAGCTTGGCATTCCACGCTCTAGGTGCTTGGCGAAGGCTGTAGAGTGCCTTTCGGAGCCAGAGTGCCATGCGATCGCTGTTGTCGATGATGAACCCAGGCGGCAAGGCCACATACACCTTCTCCATTAGGTCACCATTGAGAAACATAGACTTGATGTCCATGTGATGGACTTGCCACACCTCATGCGCCGCCACAGCAAGTAGCAACTGGACTAACTCCATGCGCGCCATAGGAGAAAACACTTTCTCGAAGTCGATACCGGCCCATAGTATGTAGCCCTTCGACCAGTCGTGCCCTGTACTTGGCGATGGCATCATGTTCGTCGTGCTTCACCTTGTAGACCCACTTGAGCCCAATGGGTCAGTGGCCAGTGGGGAGATCGATGAGCCCTCAAGTGTTGTTGTCCTCGATTGACTTCATCTCCTCGAGCATCGCCTTGTGGTATCACTCGAGCTGCTCTACTTCGCTAAAGGATGCTGGCTCATCAGCAGTGGTGAAGAGTAGCCCAGCAGAGTCGAGGTCATGTGGTGCGAAACCACAGGGTGAGGCCGACCCGATGACATTGTCGATGGTGCGATACCAAAGCGGTGTGTCGTTGTGGTTGGCATTGAGTTCCCCTCCCGGGTTCATTGGTGGTGAGATGAACTCCACTGTGCCTAATATCATAGTGCTGCCCATGCTTGTACCAGTGAGTGTGTGTGGCAATCCTTGATCTCCATCCGTGCCAATGGCTCCTGCCATCCCTGGTTCATACTCGACAGTATACTCCACGGTGAAAGGCTCTAGTCCGCTCACCATACCTTCCTCAGCATGAGCGCTCCAGTCCCACTACGTTGTTCCATCAAAGATGATGTCACCAGTTACATGCACACACTGGGTGACAGGATTGTACACACGGTATGCCTTGGACCTAGACTCGTACCCAACGAAGATCATCGGTGAGCTCTAGTCGTCCAGCTTCCTCAAGTGCGTCTTCGTGTTCTTGACATGTGCTACACAGCTGAAGGTGCAAAGGAAGTGCACCGCCGGCCGCTTTCCATGCAAAGCCTCATACGACATCTTCCCGTCGACACTTCGTGTTGGCGCATGGTTGAGGATGAAGACGGTGGTGGAGATGGCTTCACCCCAGAACCTCCCAGGGAGCCCCTTCGCCTTCATCATGCTGCATTCCATGGCGACAACCATCTATTCATGACGCTCAATGACCTTGTTCTACCGCGGGGAATAAGGGGTCGTGAGCTACCGCTGTACACTGTGCTCAGCGCAGTACTCAGCAAATTCCACTGACATGAATTGCCCGCCACGGTCAGTTCGGAGCACCTTGAGCTTGCGCCCTGACTCCACCTCTACCATGGCCTGAAAGTGCTTGATCGACACTAGAGCTTGGTCCTTGCTCGTAAGGAGACTAAGCCACTTGTAGTGGCTCAGGTCAAATACAAGCAGTAAGAAGTAGCTGTTGCCACTCGGCGTTGTTGGCATAATCGGCCCGCAGAGATCACCGTGGATGAGGTCGAGAACATCCCGCATGCGGTTTTTCCCCTACTCTAGGAAAGGAGCCCGCCACTGTTTACCAGAGAGGTAGTCGTCGTTGACTTGATCGACCTGATCAATCTATGGTAGCCCTCGTACCATGTCGCATTGTGCGAGCTTGTGCAAAGCCTAGAAATTTAGATGACCATACCTTGTGTGCCACTGCCATGCCTCATTCGAGCTCCTTGCTAACAGGCACACCGGTTACACGATCTTGAGTCAGAGTGGGTACATCGACTAGGTGAGTGCTTGACTTTCACTAGCAAACGTTGCTGCTTATCGCATATCCTCAAGATCCTACCATCAATCAGCACTCGGTAGCCCGTCTCATCAAGCTGACCGATGCTGATAAGGTTGGTGGTGAGCCGGGGAATATAGTACACCCCGTAAGTGTGCGATGTTCCCCAGATCTGCCCACGAAGAGGATCATCATGTGCCCCAAGATGTTGATGACGGAGCCATCACCGAACTTCAGTGTGCTAACCACCTCAGAGATTAGCTCGATGAATACCTCACGAGGGCCGGTCATGTGGTTGGTCACTCTGGTATAGAGGTACCAAAGCCCGTCGTTGCGCACCTCCTCCCGATCTAGCTGTGTGAAGACTTCCACCTCAACTAGTCGGAGAGGCCTACTTCGCAGCGATGGGTATGAGTGGTCAAAGCCATGGTCGAAGGAGCGGTCGAAGCCATAGTCGAAGGAGTAGTCGAAGTAGTGGTCGAGGGTGCGGTCGAAGCCATGGACGAAGCCATTGTGAGTAGTCATAGGGACAATGGCTTGCCACGTCAAGGACTCAGCCCTGGCCATCAGGAGTGTGCCCTCATCATCATCACCTTGCGTCAGATGAGCCTCAGCCCACTTCTACTGACTGCGGCAAACCTTGGCCAATTGACCCATTCTGATGTAGTTGTGGCACTTGTCCTTTGAGAAGTCGTGTCCGCCACTAGATCTTGGCCTTTCCCTGCTTTTGTCCACACTGCCGTTATTATCCTTTTTGTCGCGGCGGCTTGCGTCGATGGTTGCCGGACTTGGAGCCGCCAGGGGATCCTTCCCCCTGCTGCCACTCCCTCATCCACGCAGACCACTCCTCCTTCGTGAAGAGCAACTTCCTGCTAGCTCTGGTGACAAGCGCCGGGTCTAGATGATCTTTCACTGCCTTCAATCTCCCGGTCACCTCCTCCACCGAGAGCGTCGAGACATCAAGCAGAGTTTCAATTGATAGAGCAATTTGGGAGAACCTGGGGGACAACACACAGGTACTTCTCGACAACCTTGTGCGGTGGCTCTAGGTCACCAAGAGTGCTAAGCTGGTTTACCAGCCTGGTGAGGCACAACACAAAGTTGTTGACAGACTCCCCATCATAGAATGCAATGCTCTCGTACTCCTTGTGGAGCTTCTGAGCATTGGCCTTGCACACTTGATCAATGCCGCCATACATGGTCTTTAGGTTATCCCACACCTCCTTGGCGGTTTCCTTGTTGGCAAGCGTGGAGACCATTTCCAGTGGAACGGCATGTAGGATGGCCTCTAGTGCCATCCTATCCTCTTGAAATTCAGCCCCGCCGGTGTCAACGGTGTCCTAGAGCCCACACGCCTGGAGCATGACCTTCATCATCAAGGCCCAATCACTATAGTTCATCTTTGTGAGTGTCGGATACGCCGCCAATCCCTCGAATTCCTTTTCCACCCTTTGTACCACTGGAGCACCGCCGCTGTCATTGGCGCCGTCTTTGGGACGTGGCAATGAAGACTGGGAGTGCTGGGGTGATGCGGAATCACCTAGCTTCATTGTGGATCAGCGTTCCCTGGATCTGATACCAAATGTCAAGAACTTCAGCCGATCAACATGCTTGAGCTCATACTCGAACACACACAAAGTTGGGAGATAGAGCAAGAACACAAGAGTTTTTGTGCTACTGGAAATCTGGTAGTGTTTTCTGTTGTATTAGAATACTATTTAAAGGAAATCCTAGTCTAACTCTGGTGGTTAAGTCACTCATATTACGTGCCACTACTTGCACGATCTCACAGACCCAGGCCATCACGCGCACGACGCTAACAAAGCAGAGAACGTGCTCTCATGTGGACTAAGCATGTGTCGAGCACTTTTGACTGTTACAACAACTCTTCGACCACAATCACTACAGCCACTACAACTACGACCACGACCACTACGACTATGACCACGGCAGTATGACTTATGACCAGTAGCTCTACGACTACACATAACTCCACGACTGCTACAGTACTCTACGACCACTACAGTAAATCTATGACTGTAATAGTACTCTACAACTTCGACCATGAGCTACGACTTATGACTTTCGAGCACAGTGAATGTGCTGGATTATTTAACAGACTTCAGCACGTGCTGCTCTAGCACGATGTGTTCATAGCCGTGGAGGCAAAGCTGAGGGACCCAACCATCAATGATGGTTGCACCGTGGTGGTGCTTGCGCTGGTCCGCTTCAACAAGGATGTGTTCGTGAGGCTGATCCTGATGAGCTATGCCATTAGTACGTTGGTCATGTCTGTGTCTGCTTTGCAGGCACCACTTTGCATGCTGAATGGCCTTGTTGCCACCCTTCGCAGCCCACTCATGGACGAGCTCCACGCATGCGGCAAGCTTCGCAACTCATAGTGCTACTCTGCACAGCCGACCCACACATCTGTGCACTCGAGTTCGCTCTCTACATCGAGTACTATGGCTGTAAGGAGGCCGTGGACATCCTACTCATCGAGGGCCTCATCAATGTTGGAACTCAACTGTTGGAAATCTCTCAAGATTTTTCACTCGCTCTCTCTTGTATTTTCTATTTTTCTCAATAAACAAATACAAGCTCTCCGGAGATAAATGACTATTGCAAATGGTTTAGTTATTCCATTCGATTGAGATGCTTTAAATAGATACAACCGGTCGCTCATGCAGACCACTCACCCACTACCTACGATCATGTGCTTAACTCCTGAAATTCCTCCACGATCCTCACGACTCGGTCCCCATAACTACTTATTGACTCAGGCTGCAATCACTACTATGACCATCTCTTGGTCGACTGCTTCTCTGACTACGACTGCTAAACACAGTCGTACGACCACACAGAGTGTTATGACCACACGCTTGACTTCGACTGCTACAGACTCAAACACGACCACTCGACTCTAACTAGCTACAGACGAGCACTCGAACACGAGTACTCAGACACATGACTTTCAACCATAGCCATTTACAACCACACATACGAATATGAGTACTAGCACCTATGACCACGCACACAACAACGAATGTTGGATACTCGTTTACGACCATGAGCACTCAAATACTCGGGGATCCCTGTACTCGATCATGACTACGAAATAATGAAATTTTGCACTAGTACTCGACGACCATGAGTACTCAAACACACACTACTAAACTACTTACATGTCAACATTATAACCAACAATTTCCCCCTAATCTTGACACGTCCTGCTCCACAAGTCTTCAAAGAAGGGCTGGTTCATCATCACTTCATGCTTCACACAGAAGTGCTTTCTTCTCCTTCTCTTTCATAGGACACTCATACGAGTAATGCCCAAACTCTTCACAATCGAAGCAAGACACCTTGCTTTTTTATCTCTGCGCCCATCTTCTCCGCATCATCGGCCGCGACCACGCCCTCGCCCTCATGATGAGCCACCTTCTCTTGCCATGAGAACCTGCTTTTCCATGCGTGTCTCATGTCCCTTGAGGTGCTCCTCGTGCGCCTTTAGGGACCCGTTGGCCTCTTCCAAGGTCATGCTATTATTCTCACCAAATAGCTCCATGGATGAAGCAATATTGATGAACTTGTTTGGCACCGCTCGCAATAGCTTCCTCATCTTCCATCTTCTCTCCAAGCTCTTGGATCTAGCCAACAAGCAGCGTGATCTTTGCAGTGAAATCAACCACCGAATCTGTATCGTGCATGTTGAGGTTTTCAAACTCCCAGCATAGAGTTGGATCCTCGCCTCCCTAACGCGCTCAGCGACCATGTGCATGGAACGCAGCGCTATCTAGACCTCAAGGGAGGTGTCCTTCTCTGCAACCTACATCAATGTTTCATCATTGAGTCCCTGGAAGATAATCACCAAGGCCATCTGATCCTTCTTCTCATCGACCACCGTGGTCGAGCTCTTGGGATCGACCGCATCCCATACGCCATGAGCTTTCATGAGGATCTTTATCCTCATAGCCCATGCCGCGTAGTTCATTCTTGTCAGTTGCGTACACTAGAACCTCACCGTCGCCAAAGTCGTTGCTCGCAGCAGCACCACTTGACAAGCCATCACCATGCGACATCATCTTCGGCATCACTTGGGACTGTACCACGCTCTGATACCAACTATTGGAAATCTCTCGAGATTTTTCACTCGCTCTCTTGTATTTTCTATTTCTCTCAAGAAATAAATACAAGCTCTCAGGAGACAAATGACTACTGCAAATGGCTTAGTTATTCCATTCGATTACGCTTTAAATAGATACAACCGATCGTTCATGCAGACCACACACCCACTACCTATGATCATGCGCTTAACTCCTGAAATTCCTTCACGATCTGCATGACTCGGTCCTCCTAACTACTTATTGACTCAGGTTGCAATCACTACTATGACCTCACTCGGTCAACTGCTTCTCTAACTATGACCGCTAAACATAGTCGTGCGACAACACAGAGTCTTATGACCACACGCTTAACTCCGACCGCTATAGACTCGAACACGACCACTCGACTCCAACTAGCTACAGACGAGTACTCAAACACGAGTACTCGGACACATAACTTTCAACCATAGCCACTTACGACCACACATACAACTACGAGTGCTAGCACCTACAACCACACACAACTACGAGTGTTGGATACTCATTTACGACCATGAGCACTCAATTACGACCACGAGCACTCAAACACTCGAGGATCCATGTACTCGATCACAACTATGAAACAATTGAATTTTGCATGAGTACACGAACACACACTACTAAACTATTTACATGTCAAAATTATAACCAATAGTCAAGCAACTCCTATGCCTCCAGTGCTCCGAGCTTGGTGGGTCGCCATCGGAGATGGACACCTCGTATTGTGCCCCGCAAAACAAGCCAAATGATACATCTTGTTTGCCATCCTCCTGGGGTGATGGCAAGAGAACGATAGCGCCATGGCACTGTCGTTGAGCCGACCCGTTCATGAGCGCGGTGGCGAGGTTCGCGGTGCACGTGGAGGTGGGGGAGGGGTTGAGCCAACAGGAGAAGCGCGTGGTGAAGCTGGAGATCTTGCTGCGCGTGCAGGAGGTGGCTGTATCACACGTGGTGCATACACTACTACAGAAAGCCTAATACTAGACGGCAAATCACAGACGGTTTCACACGAAACCGTCTGTGATGTACACTATTACAGACGATTTTAATTTGGAGGCCGTCTGTGGTATTTGTGGCGGGAAAAAGGAGTATCACAGACGGTTCTTACCGCTGAACTGTCTATGATACTGGAATATCATAGACGGTTTTATAAGAAAAACTGTCTGTGATAATCTGGAATATCACAGACGGTTTTTATTATAAAATCGTTTGTGATATTCCAGTATCACAGACGGTTTTATAATAAAAACCGTCTGTGATACGCTACCCGCCTTACAATCCCTCAAAATTTCAAACTCCCTCCTCTCCCTCCCCTATAAATATAACCAAAACCCAGCCTCCTTGCTGGTTTCCTCTTCCTTGCTATCCTCCTCCTTGTAGTCCTCCTCCTTGCTGTCCTCCACCTTGCTGTTCTCCTCCTCATTGCTGTCCTCCTCCTTGCAGATGATGCACAAGTCTACGGGAGGCAAGACACCGCATAAGCAACTAGCTCGTGCCAACCGTGCAGACGCTCAATCAACGCCGACGATGGTGGGTGTCAAAGACATCAGGGGCGTGAAGGCAATGGATTTATAAATATCACAGACGGTTTTTAGTTAAGAACCGTCTGGGATATATAATGATAGATTTTAAAGTTGGTATATTTTGTTGATATATAACCAATTTTCTCAAAAGCAAAGCACACATGCATCCAAAAATAGAGCACTGCCTGTGATCAAATGCTGACAAAATCGGTAGGCACTTTTTTAACAAACGAGAACAAATTCACAAAGAATTATTTACAGTCGCTGAAATAGCTATAAAATTTTTTGTGTTTGTTGCATGCTTCGTAGAAAAAAGATAGGGAAATGCATAAAAATGTGACATTTTTACTGGCAGTAGCGGCCGTGAGACACAAGAGAACAAGGCCAAGGATGGAAACTTGCTTGAAAGTTGAAAATCGCCTTCAGAAGGGTGTGGTAAAAGCTCTGCTATATATATATACATGCATATATATACACACATATATATATATATATATGGGTACGTATCTAGTGCTAATGCCCATTTGGGTGCTAACATGCTAATACGGCTCAGGATCGTTAGATTTGCCCCCTACGGCATGGATCCTTGAGGGTGGAAGCACCCAATCCACTTACGCAATTTTGCCAAAAACCCCCCCGCCTCCCAATCAGTTTTCTTCCCCCACCTCAACTCCCATCTCCCCACGCCGTCTGAACTCCCCGTAATTAGTATGTCTCCGCCAGCTCCCGTCGTGATCGCGGCTGTGGTGGTCGTCTGGCGGCTGCGCCGATGACGGACCCCGCTCCACCAGCCATCAACTCCCTTCTCCCCGCGACGTCTGAACTCCCCGCGATTAATGCGTCTCTACCGGCTCCCCATTGTGATCGCTGTTGTGGTGGTCGTCCGGCAGCTAAGCCAATGATGGACCCCGCTCCACCAGTAGAAGCCGCCCTAGCGGCACCCGTGCTGTGGCCATCTCCAGCTCCAAAGGTCGTCGACATGGCAGCGACCGCTGCCGGCCAAAGACAGAGTACAGTGGGCCTATGCGGCATCCGCTGGGGAAGATGTCGTCGCCTAGAAGGTATGTCAACCACAAGGTATTTGCATCTTCATTTATGCAATTCCTATAATATTCATCAACATGGAGATCTCCTGTAATTGTTGAGAAGGGTGATAAGACTGAAGTCCCAAAAATTGATAAGAAGAAGTAAGTCATCTTGATATTAGGTTTCTTATTGTTCCCTCTGACACTTTGTTATGTTAGGAGGCATGGAATCTGTGGCCGATGAGAGAGTTGTAGGAGGCATGGAATCTGTGGCCGATGAGAGCGTGGCATTGGGATTGCCAAGAGAAAAAAATCTTGATACACAATCTATTTCTCAACTTAATTCACCTTCCCACCAATTAATTCATTGCGGTACCCCAAAAAAGAGCGGCAGTACTCCATTTGTAGTAAGTATCATGTTGTGTGCATGTGTTTTACTCCATATGTCAATCTATCATGCTTCACACTTAATCTTTGCATTGCAGGGTTCTTCTTATACACCTTGTATTGACGCAACTATCAAGCCATTTGAAGGGATGGTTTTTGATGACTTGGAAGCTATAGAGGAATTCTACAAGACATATGCACATTCAGCCGGATTTGGAGTCTGTGTTGGTCCACATATGGTTGTCAATGGTGTCATGAGATAGAAGCGATGGATGTGCTCTAGACAAGGCTTCCAATTTGAGAGATGTAAGGACAATAACACGGAGTCAAAGAAAAAGAAATATGTCAGGAAACTAAGTAGATGTGGATGCGAGGCAATTCTAGTTGTCAAACGCACTATCGACAATAAGTTTAGGGTGGAAACATTTATTGAATCTCATACACATGAGTTGGTATCACCTAGCAAACAATATCTAATAAGGTCTAATAGGAAAGTAAATGAGAAGGCCAAACGTATATTAATCACATATCATAAAGGAGGCATCGGCACAAGCGGGGCATATAGATATCTCCGCATTATGAGGGTGGATTTGAGAATGTAAGATGCACGAGGAGAGACTTGCAGAATTATCATAACGAGTTGAGAGGTTGTATTAAGTCATTGGATGCTCAGATGTTTATTGACAACATGATTAAGAAGAATGACATAAATCCTTCGTTCTACTTTGATTATGTTGTTGATGACAAGGGCAGATTGGTACATGCATTTTGGGTGGATAGTACATATCGGAAGAATTATGTCCATTTTGAAGATCTTGTGTCGTTTGATTCTACATATAACACCAACCATTATAAGATGATCTTCACACTATTCACTGGAGTAAATCACCATAAGGCATGTGTCTTATTTGGGGCTACACTATTAAGTAATAAGACTGAGATATATATGGTTGTTTTGTACATTTTTGAAAGCAATGGGAGGAGTTGCACCTAGGCTCATCATAACTAATGAAGATGCTGGAATGAAGACTGCAATTTCCACTGTCTTCCCTACTAGTATGCATAGGTTATGCATGTGGCACATTTTGCAAAAGCTTCCAATGAAGGTACCACCATATTTGAGTGAAAACCCTTTATTGTACCAATGTGTTAACTCATGTGTATGGGCCTCAGAAACTCCAGAGAAATTTGAGGAACAGATTTCTTTCATTATTTTAGAAACTTTTGCACTACACTTTTCATTGAAAACCGCTTATAGATTGCTATAATGTAGATTAATGATACCAAATACTTTAAATTCAGGTTATTCAAATTTTAAAATTGCTAATAATCTTCAAACCAGTTGGTTTGATACGTATGAATGGTCTTATTTGTCAGGTCAACTAGTTATCTCATTTCCGGAAACTACTACACAACTGATATCCCATTATCCTTTGTTGTACGTGGGTAAACTTATCATAACTCACTGCAATGGATAACGTGATATCTGAATGAGAATTGAGTGAAATGTATCTTCTATTTGTTAGTATAAGTATTTTAATTCTTGGCTGTGATTTTTTACAGATAGAGGAAATAAATTTTGCATTTGATGGAACCAGAAAATCACAATGTTCATTTTCTGCTTATCTTGCTTGTATCGGAAAGGATCAAGTTGATGGCTCTGCTCTTGTAAGGGAGGTCCTTGATTTCAGTTTTCATAATGTCAAGGAGCTGCAGCAACTGATCCGACATTCGTTGGAGTCTATCAACCATGAGTGTGTTAAATAATAGAGCAAACATTCTTCCTGTGAACAGAGATATGTGATGGCAAGGTTGCTTTAGAATGTTTCTCTGTTTTCAGGTTGTCGGGTTGCATATCACAAGAATGTCTCAAGCTTTCACACACAAACAAAGCATTCTAAGGTTGCAGATAGCATGAATGTCTCAGGCTTTCACACACACAAAGCATTATCAGGTTGCAGACTGCCGAAGCCTATCTCAGGCTTTCACAGCCGAACCAAAGCATTCTCAGGTTTCACACCAAAGTATTCTCAGGTTTCTCAGGCTTTCACTGATCAATCTTGAATAATTAAAACAATTTCACGCTCGGGGAACTGATCAATCGCAAATTCATTCAACAAATTCATTTATGCACAAGCCATTGTACAGTCCACAGGCCTGATACATTCAGAAGAGCATACACAAACAATCAGAATCTCAGTACACATCCCTTTCACATACATGCAACTTCCACCACAAAAATTGGAGTAACAAACACAATTGGAATCGACAATTCATGGAACACCACAAGAAGTTTGATTATGGGGGCGGTGGCGCTTGGGGATGAGGCTGACTCGGATAGCATCGACGCTCGGGGAGCAAACTAGGTCGGAGGGAAGCGGTGGGGCTCGGGGAGGAGGCCAGCTCAGAGGTCGTCGACTCTTGGGGAGCACACTGGGTCGGAGGGCGCGGCGCTTGGGGAAGAAGCTCAAGGAGGAGGCCGGCTCGGAGGTCATCGATGCTTGGGGAGGAGGCCGGCTCGGATGGTGTCAGCGCTTTGGGAGCAGACTAGGTCAAAGGGCGGCGACGGGACTCGGGGAGGAGGCTAGCTCAGAGGTTGTCAACGCTCGGGGAGCACACTGGGTCGGAGGGCGGCAGCGCTTGGGGAAGAAGCTCAAAGAGGAGGCTAGATTGGAGGGCGTCGACGCGCGGGGAGGAGGCTGCGTCAGAGGTAGGGGTGGAAACGAGCTGAGCCGAGCTAGCTCGAGCCAAGCTCGTTTTGGCTCATGTGAACATGAGGCTCGGCTCGACTCGGCTCGTTTCAGAAACGAGCTATGAGAGAGGCTCGGCTTAGCTCGAAATGCGACTTGAGCTGGCTTGCGAGCGCTCGCAAGCCAGAAACTTGACTAAAGTCTGGGAGCAACTGAGCAGTAGCGGTAGGAAAGAAAGGAATGCATGAAAGTCTGGGAGCAGCAGCAGCAAAGAAATGCATGAAAACATCACAATTTTACATATGATTATTGAGTGACAGGATGAGTCAAGAGCATCTACATAAGAATGTCGGACAACTGTTTTTAACTCAGGCAATCAACAATTCAACATCACAAACTTCCCAGCCTTTGTAGAAGAGCACCAACATGAAACTCTTAATAGATGAACATGAATCACAGTTATGACATGCACGGTAAAGCTAGAATGTGAGCTTCCCAAAACGCCTAGATATTATGATGTGTTATGATCAATCTACCTTAGTTTGAAAGTCTGGGAGCAGCAGTAGGCAGCAGCAAAGAAATGAATGAAAACATCACAAGTTTACATCAGTTTGGCAGTAGGAAGCATTTCAGTTTTCCTGCCAACAGCAACAGGACAGAATAGCAGCAGCAGCAAAGAAATGCATGAAAACATCACAATGTTACATATGATCATTGAACACAGCACTGGACATACAACAACACAGGATAGACAACTAACAACAACAGCAGCAGCAAGAACTTTCAAATTTTTGCCTCTCTAGAACCTCCTTTTTTCTGCTTACAATTATCTGTGTTCCTGAAAGTAGCTACACTAGAAGAACATGAAAACAACAACAAAATTATATCACATACATAAGCAGAAAATCACCTATATGCCTCATATCATAAGTAGCAATGAGTAAGAAAACAGAAAGAATAGAATAAGATTGGCTGGAAGCATTACCACACACTAGTTGCTCTCTTCGACGCTTTTAGAAATGGAATGGCTTGAACATCATCCTCTTCATCTTCTTCCTGAAAAGATGCATAATATTCAAGTAGCTATAACATACGCAAAAACAAAATAGGCAAATATTGCAGTACAGATGAACCTACCACAACTATAGAAGGTCTCATGTCATCATGTGCACCTCTTATCCAGTTAGAGGCACACACCAAATGTTGAACCATAGCCGGACGTAAAGAACTCCAATAGTCATCTAGTACTCTATCTCCAGCATTGAAAGTTGATTTTGAAGATACACTGGTAGCTGGTACAGTCAAGAAATTCTTAGCCATGTTCGTTACAACTGAAAATCTATGTGCATTTAAATTTCACCACGCAAGCAATTTGAAGTCCTTATTATCTAAATTCTCGTTCACTTCATCTAGGTAGATGAGCAACTCTGACTTTGAAGGTTCGGTAGAAGTGGAACGCAAGAATGACCAAAACTGATATGAGACTGATGATAATGAGCTGCTTATACCCATAGCTGAAGAGGAGGTTGCTTCACCTCTGTTGCCCATTCTGTTGTGCCGATGATCCATCTCAAACTATGAATACAAATCTTCCAATTCAACCTTGACATCATCAAGCTCTTGTGCAGCTTTTGAGGGCTCGTACATTTGATTGAAGCACCAACTAATGAACCTCATCTTAAACCTGGGATCAAGAATAGTACCAAGGACCATGACATTGTTCTTTTCTTCCCAATACTTGTCAAACTTATCCAACATTGCAGTAGCCATTTTCTTCAAATGCTCATCTCCAGAAGTAATTGCAGCTCTTAATGCAATCTTGACATTAACTATGTAAAGTTAAAAAAATATTTGTCGTTGGATAAGTTGATCCAGAAAATGCACTAGTCACTTTAGATAAGGACTTCAATATTGGTGCAATTTTTCATAAAATACCCAATCTTGACCCGATGGTTGCCATTGATAATTTGCATCCGTGTCGGCATAACACACTAAAGCATCCTTATAAGCAATGCATACTAACAACATTTTGTATGTGGAACTCCATCATGTAGACACATCAAGGCTCAACCTAGGGCCAATTTGCAAAGCAAGCGATGAGCAAATTTGTAAGAATTTGTGCATACGAGATGGATACTTCTTTATATACTTTACTATTTCCCTGAGCTTGTGAATCAAAGGTTCTAATGGTACTAGGCCATCATTAACAACCAAATTCACTATATGAGCACAACATCGAACATGAAAATACTTGGTAATGAACCGAGCTGATCCTCAGCAGCAACTTGGCCATTAAACTACGTACAGCAGTAGTATTCGATGAAGCATTATCAAGAGTAAGTGTGATAATTTTATCCTGTATCTTCCATTCAACAATGCAATCAAAAACAGCCTAAGCTATGACAACCCCACTATGTGGAGGATCCAACTCAATAAAGTTCAGCACACGACATTGCATAACCTAATTTTTTATCTATATAATGTGCCACCAAACACATATAGCAGATGTTTTGGTTAGAGATCCACAAATCACAAGTTAAACTAATATGTGAGACACTTCTGAGACACTTTCTAAGAACTTCCCTCTCTGATTCATAAATCATGATGCATTCATTTCTTATCGTCTTTCTACCAATGAACTGATATAATGGATTTAAGTATCTCATCAAAACAAAAAACCAAGTATGCTTGACCACCCTAAAGGAATACTCATGGACAATTATCATCTTAAAAATAATTCAACGGGTTTCATCTTGATCATATTTTGTAGGAGTAGAAACAAAAGGTAAACCAGTTTCACCTCCCATGGCAGGACCGAAGTTGAGTTTCGCTTGAGCTTTCATCTTAGCCACCTTGTTCAGACATGGCGTGCACTTCGGTATATGCCTCATAAGATGTGAACTTACACCCCCTTGTTTGTAAGACATGAGTTTGTAGCAGAACCTACACTCTGCCTTTATATCAACCTCTCCTTCTTTGTCTTCAATGGAACATTCACCACCTTAAAGATCTTCCAACAATCTGATCTCTGTTTCTGTCCACCAGTTGCCTTTAGAGATCATTTCCTCCTTTTTGCCCCCCTCTTTGATATTCCTTGAGACATTGTACCCTCTTCTATTGTCAACGCCACAACGGCTTCTTCAGCACCATTTGAACTTGAAGAGTCCATCGAAACATATTCCCGGTCCTCATCAGATGGTACACCACCGTGAACATCATCAGCCAAATCCTCCCAATCCATATCCTTGCTCGATGATTGTAATAAAACAATGTATAATTGAAAAACATAATTGAATAACAATAACATATACAACATATATCAATAAAACAATGTACAATTGAAAAACATAATTGAATAACAATAAGATATACAACATATATCAACAGAGTTCACTAGTTAAACATAAAGAAAATTAAATGGGGATCAATGTCTACTGCAAACTACAAAGTACTCTTGCTAATCCATAAAGCAACCTTCCCTACATGAACAAACTATCTCAAGAACATATACAACATCTGCACTACTACATCTAAAATTCTACATGATAAACCTAGTGAAGTTCCAACTGTGAACTTGCTCAAAGCTTCAACATAATTCTAGGTTCAACATCTGCACTACCGCATGTCTACGTCTACAGTTAAACTATACTCACCGAGGCTGCTGGTTCGGCGAGGTCAGGAAGCGGCTGGGAGCTGAGAAGGTGTCCACCGGTTGCACGCTCACCTGCTATTGCCAAGGGGGAGGCCCTAATGTTGGCTGCCTTCTTCCCTCGAGCATGAGACTATGCTTCGTTGGCAGCCCATTTGCGTCGGTTGGAGGAGGCCGCGGTGGATGGAAGGGTTGGAAGGGGTGCGACGGAGTGACGAATGGGGTGTGCAGCGCGCCGGTGGAAGGATTGGGAAGTATCTATGGGCCAGCGGGGTGGATTGGGAAGGAACGGGGTCGGGGTGGATAGGGATTGGGGAAGGACGACGGCCATGCGCATGGGAAAGAAAGGGGATCGGGGAAGGACGGCGGCCGAGCGCGTGGGGAAGGAGGACGATCGGGGAAGGCTGGTGGCCACGCGCATGGGGAAGGAAGGGAATCGGGGAAGGACGACGGCCGCACGCGTGGGGAAGGAGGGCGATCGCCGATCGGGGAAGGACAGCGGCCGCACGTGTGGGGAAGGAGGGCGATCAGGGAAGACGGCGACCGCACATCTGGGGGCTGGGGAAGAAGGGGATAGGGGAAGGATCGGGAAGGAAGGGCGACGTTGACACTGTCCGCATCCACTGACCACACTGTGTAGGGTTAGGCTGTTGAGCCTTTGTGGGCCGAGCTTTTTCAGGCTTGTGAGCTGCTCACGAGCCAGCTCAAGCTCGCCTCATTTTTCTCGCGAGCTGGATGGTCAACTCGGCTCGGCTCGAAATTTCATGAGCCCGAGTTGAGCCAGATGAGCCGAGCTGGCTCACGAGCTTCGAGCAGATTTTCCAACCCTAGTCGAAGGGCGTCGAAGCTTGGGGAGGTGGCCAGCTCGGAGAGAGGCGATGGTGCTGCGGACGGAGGGAGGCCGCCCCTTTTGCCTAACCCTAACCTTGGCGGACGGGGAAAAATGATGGGAGTTTAGACGGCGCGGGGAGATGGGAGTTGAGGCAGGGGAAGAAAAACTGATTGGGAGGTGGGGGCTTTTTGGCAAAATTGCATAAGTGGTTGGGTGCTTCCACTCTCAAGGATCTAGGTTGTAGAGGGTAGATCCTGTTAGAAAACCTGGGCCTGGGCCAGCAGCTCTGGCCCATAGTAGGCACCTCATCGTAGACTATAAATAGGGAGCCGTACCGGCATATTTTGTACACATGTAATCAGAAATTAATAAAGAAAGACCAGGAGTTCTCTCTACTTCTCTCTGTGTGTTCAATCTATTATTTCGTCTTTTGTGATTGATTCGTTTTCGTTCTAAGCAGAGGAATCGATCGGACTGGTTGCCAGCGACGGTTCCTCAACAAATCTAACGATTCTGAACGGTATTAGCATGTTAGCACCCAAATAGGCATTAGCACTAGATACGTTACACACACACACACACACATATATATATATATAGGAAAAATACTTTTTACTCCTAGGTGTAATTACACCCACCTCTAATATACCACCTAAATAAACTTGAATTACTCCTTTATCACTTTAGGTATACTCATATACTAATTATAAGATATTCTAATGTGAACCACATGAAAAAATTGCAAAGGAGTCCATAGTTTTTAATGTATTTTGTAAATACCTTTATATACGTACATAAAAAGTAGTATGTTGAAAAAATGTACATACCGCCTATATAGTCTTAAATACTCGTATACTACATGTACATACTCCTCGTTACGCGAGATACTCCCTACGTTGTGAGATACGACATAGGGTGTAATTACACCGGGAGTAGAAAAGAGGCTTCATATATATATATATATATATATATATATATATATATATATATATATATATATATATATATATATATATATATATATATATATAGTGAGAAAATGGAAGTAAAATCTCCATAGCGAACGTATAAAACTCGTAACATAAGAATAGAAAAAGTGCAGAAATTGAATGTCAAGGTCTCTACAATCCTAACATTCAGGTGGAAAAGAAAAGGAGTGGAAAATATAGACATGACTGCTATATCCATTCTTGGAATAAAAATATTGTGTGTAATGTTTGGATCCCACGAGCTAGAAATTTCACGTGAGTCGGTTGAAATTTCTGCCGGAATATGTAAAAAACGCTAACTTATGGCCAATTTTAAATGCAGGATCTCCGGACGGGTTTTACCTAGACAAAAATGCCTTCTTCTGGCCCTCTTCGGGACCTCAAGGATTTCCCCCAGATCCTTACCAGAAATAAATTGCGTCTTCTAAAATATATGCTAAAATAAAATCCTACCGCATGAAATACTTACATTTCAAATGAACCCTCGTATTCCTCGTGAAATTATTTACTCAAGTGAAGGCTACCTACCTCTCTAAAACAACCACCGCACATTTGACGAGAACATAATATTCTAACAAAACCGCCGTCAGTTTGAAGTGCCATGACTTCCATGAAATAGTAGAGGGAGTGAACTATCAGTATTTTTCTAAAGTGTTTAATTAAAAATAAAAGGTTAAAAAATACCATTACATTTTTACAGATAATACAAAGGAAAAAAACTGTATTAAGAAACCAATGCGTTTCAAATGGATTTTAGCTTTTAGCATCGCTGTTTAGAACAAGACCTTAGAGACTGTTTATATTACCAGAAGTTGGTATGAACATTCAGATTCCTAAAACGGTTTCTCTACTCTGCTCACTTTTGTCTTACTCCAGGGATAAAGGGTTACGGACGTATCACGCATCTAACTCCTCTTACTACTGTGTCACGTACGTATTTTCTTTTTACTTTTTTTACCACTCGTCACTTCTTTTTAAAATTATTTTTTAATTACTACTAATTATTTTAAGCTAAAACCTACCGGTCAGAGCGGGCCCAGTTTTGCTAGTCCTCCCGTCATAGAACCCCCCAAACCAACGACAGCGAGGGGAGAGAGAGCGGACGGACGCCGCGCCGCGCCGGTCACCTCACCGCACGCCACCATAACGCCAACCCGCGCTCCACTCCAATTTCCTTCCCACTCCATTTCAAATACTACGCCACCTTTTACTTCTTCCCCCCTCCCCCTCCTCGCTCGCATTTCCGCCAACTCCTCCATGTCTCCGACCACCACCCCGTCCCCCGCGCCGGCAGGGCCGGCTCTGGGGGTAGGCCGGAGGGGCGCCGGCCTAGGGCCCCGGGCCAGGGGGGCCCACCCCCACCCCCACGGCGCAATACGGCCCGAGCCCAAGCCTGCACTGCATGCATGCGTGACGCGTTTTGGTCCGGCCGTATTCTGTATTCATGGGCTGGAACGTTTTGTATTGTATACAAGTACAACTGCATGCATACGTTTATATTTTCCTACTCGGTTCATGTTGGCATGTTGCCTGTATTTTCGCGGAACGCCGACGCTTCGAGTCTTCGACTAACCTAATCGCGAGCCCAGAAGATCAACGTCGCGCCGTTGCGCCGATTCGCCGTCTTGCCGAAGTGCCGCCCGAACAAAGCCCCGAACGTGAAGTACTGAAGTCTCCTGCGCCTAACAGCCTGCGCCCGAACTTGATCGTCTCCTGCGCCTGCGCGCAGCGCGCTGTGCCCGTGCGCCGACATCGTGGTCGTGACTCGTGAGCCGTGAGGCCGTCGCAGCCGGCAGCCCGAGAGTCCCGATCAGGCGATTTAGTGATTCACCTTGCCATCTACATCCGTCGCCCCGCCTCCCGATTGCTTATTTGCTCGTCGCCTCTTGGATCTCAGTCGCCGTCTGGTTTCTCTGAATTCTTGATTCCATCTGCATCCGTCGCATCGCCGAGGTCAGGCAAGTAGGCAACAATTTACATCTAGTGATCTACTCATGAACTCATCTACATCTACTTCAAAAATTAGGTTAGGATTTTATGTTCTTGTTGTTTACTTTACTTTGTAAATTACAGGGTTTAGAATGTTGCCTAAGAAGTGTATGTCGGGTGCTAAAAAAAGAAACAAAAGAAAACGAGAAGAACGGTTTATTGAATCGCAAAAGGGAGCTATACATAAGTTCTTTTCAGCTTCAAGTAGTGTTGTTCCCGATGATAATCCTGAGGAGGTGGATGATACGCAAGATCAAGAACAAGAATCTGATCATAATTTAAATGCAGAAGTTGATGCCAATGAGAATAGTGCGGGGGAACAAAGTCTGCAGCCTTCATCTGAGAATCCAAATGGTAATGAACAGAACGACTCACTTATATCAATTTTTGATCCTAGAACATGGGATAATCTTGACAAGAAAGATTGAATGGCTTGGTTATGTGCTGCATTGAGAAGAATATCTTGGACGACATTGATCTCGATGTTATTATTAATGATTTTGCATCAAGAAGTGCTAGAAGTTCCTTTTTATGAAAGACATTGGATATTTGTCGCTCCTATTTGAGGTAAATTAATTCTTACTAGTTACATTTGGTTTATGAACTAGTTAGTAACTAATTAGTTTATCATGTTAGAACTATTGATTTGTGTCACTTTAGACAATATAAAGTTTAAACTGCATGTTTTATAAGTAGAAAAAAAAATTTATAGTAAAGAATCTATAGAGCTCAATTCGCCCTAGGGCCCTTGAAAACGTTGAGCCGGCCCTGCGCGCCGGCGCCGGCCGCGGCGCCGAAGCCGTTCTCTGGCGGTGGCGGGGGCGCCAAGCGCAGCCTGATGGCATCGCTCATGGACGGCACGGCGCTGCTCCGCTCGGCCTCCTTCAAGGAGGACTCGTACGTGGCCGCGGTGCTCCCGGGCTCCGACCTCCGCGCGCTCGCCGACCTCAGGGCGCTCCTCGCCACCCACCCGGACCCCATCTCCATCTGGGCGCGTGCCCCTCAACCCTTCCCCCCCTCCGTCCACCGACGGCTCCGCCGCCGCCGACGAGCGCGCCGACGTCGTGCTCCTCAAATTCCTCCGCGCGCGCGACTTCCGCGTCCGCGACGCGCACGCCATGCTGCTCCGCTGCGCCGCCTGGCGGGCCGAGTTCCGCGCCGACGCCGTGCTCGACGAGGACCTTGGCTTCAATGACCTCGAGGGCGTCGTCGCCTACATGCACGGATGGGACCGCGACGGCCACCCCGTCTGCTACAACGCCTACGGCGTCTTCAAGGACAGGGACATGTACGATCGCGTCTTCGGCGACGGCGACCGCCTCAGCCGCTTCCTCCGCTGGCGCGTCCAGGTCATGGAGCGCGGCGTCCGCGCGCTCCACCTCCGCCCTGGCGGCGTCAACGCCATCATTCAGGTCACCGACCTCAAGGACATGCCCAAGCGCGAGCTCCGCGCCGCCTCCAACCAGATCCTCTCCCTCTTCCAGGACAACTACCCGGAGATGGTCGCCCGCAAGGTAACCTTCCCAGTAGCCCTCTCTTCTCCCCCTGTGTTCTTGTCCTGTGCCGCATTTCGTCGAGCACCTGCCATTTCTTCTCACACCACCGGCACTTGCAGGTGTTCGTGGACGTGCCGTGGTACTTCTCCGTGCTGTTCGCGATGATCTCGCCATTCCTGACGGAGCGCACCAAGAGCAAGTTCGTCATCGCGCGCGAGGGCAACGTCGCCGAGATTCTCTTCAAGTAAGCACGGCTAGCTCCAATGGCCGCTAAAGATTTCGGTTTTGTTCGCTTTCGGGCCTTGCTGTGACACTGACACGGCGGTTCTTGCTTTATTTCTTTGCTTGGGCAGGTTCATCCGACCGGAGCTGGTGCCGGTGCAGTACGGCGGGCTCAGCCGCGCCGGCGAGCTCGAGAACGGCCCGCCTAAGCCGGCGTCCGAGTTCACCATCAAGGGCTGCGAGAAGGTCTTCCTAGAGATCGACGGCATTGAGGTATATACCAAGTGCTCTCCAAATTGCAATTCGTCTCTACATTGGGAGCTCAAATTTTCCTAATTTATTTGGATTTAGACCATATACAATTGCATAGTTTATGTCGACTATAAGTTGAGCTTGCAACGGGCACAAAAAAAACTCTTCTCCCTGTCTCTCTGGATTGCTAAATCGGGGCTAAACAATTGCATCGCTCGTATGGTTTGTGAGTAAGTTGTGCGCTCGAGATCAGACATGAGCACAAAGTAGGGCTTTGTTTCTTGCTTTTGCTGCGTCCTAGGTCGGTTGGCTCCAGTGCTTTGTGTCTTCTTGTTTTTTTTTTTTTTGACCTTTTCATCTCTCAAATGTGATTGAAGATAGGTATGTGCTAGTAGCATCTCCGGATGGAAAAATTTTATCGTGCAACGATGGTATAGTTTCGGCTATGTAACAAACCAACTAGATGGTAACACGCTGTATAAAAATACTGAAGCATATACTGTAGCATAGGAAAAATACTGTAGCGTATTTTTCTGCAGAATTCGCTGTGTTCTACAGTATTTGCTACAATATTTTTGTGCCACGTGCCAGTATCTAATTGGCTTGTTATATAAATCAAATTATACCACCATTACGCAAGAAGTTTAGGCCCCGTTCGATTGGACTGAAAAATAGTGGCTTATGACTGAAATTGTACTGTAGCTGACTGAAATTACACTTAGCTGAAGGTGGCTTATTTAGCATAATTAAATTTTAAAAAAATTTAAAATAGGAAAAATATGTTAGTTTATCATGGACAACACAAATGAATATAGGAAAAAAGAATCAGCAAAAAAGCTCAAAGAAAACCAAAAGTCTAAAAAAAAGATGAAATTTATTCGGATGGATGAGGTAGGATCGGTGGATGGCAGTAGCACATGTGCAGGCTAGGGGCCCCTGCCTTTGGGTTTTGAAATTTGTGGTGTGGTGTGGAACTGGTATCCATGACTTGCTAGGCACACTGCAAAAGTAGGAAGTTTCACTTTTGAGCTGCGTGTTCTTCCAATCGTTACCAGCCCGCCGCTGCAGGTGCTGCATCATGTAACGCATCGCCGTGAAACTGACACGGGCATGGGACGCTGCCCGTTCCTCGGTTTCTTGAGTTCACATGAGCATACAGAGAGGAGGGGGCTCAGACGCTGCAAAAAGCAGGAGTTATGAAACGGTGTAGCTAAAGCTAGTTGTTCATCGTTTTGGTTAAATGACTTTTTTTGGTATTTTATGTTTAATTATAGTAATAGCGTTAGTTACACGACAATGCTAAAAATAACACTTTTATCGTTCGGCCACCATGATGACACGTCACAGAACCGCACGATGGCCATACGTCTAGGGCCTGTCGCACGGTTACCATGCGGCAGTGACCGATGCTACACGACATCATGCGGCAAGTGATTAGCCGTGGTCATTAATCAGTTTAAGCTACATAATTGGCATGAAATAGTGACCTACCGCATGGTAGCTGTGCGGCAGAGATTCACGCCGTGCACTCCAAGCAGTGCCGGTCCTGGGATTTTAGGGGTCCGGGGTGAAACTAGAAATAGGGGGCCTAGTATAAATATCTAAATATAAATCTACATACACACATATATATGTATCTAATTTCACCAACAAACACTTAAAATGTGTTATGTATTAAAGAAAAATTCATATCAAAGAGTTTATAGATATTACCTTAAAACTTTCTTCTAACATTTCTAGATGCGAAGTCATTGATGATGGTATTGATATCAATCTCATCCAACAATTTCTTCTCAATACATAAAGTTGCCAAACCGTTTAACCTCTCTTGAGACATTGTTGACCTTAAATGATTCTTCAACAATTTCAACTTTGAAAAGCTTCTTTCAGCTGATGCCACAGTCACAGGCATAGTAAATAAAATCCGATAAGCAATAGAAATATTAGGATAACAATCCGCTTCTCTGACAAACTCAAAGATCTCCATAGCAGACATTGGTTTATCTGATAAAGTCAATTGCATAACACTTAACTCAGAAATTAGATCATTTAACTCAACATCAGATGAACCATCTAGAGAGAGTTTTTGCAAATTTTATACAACATTCTTTTAATTCAGTTCGATCCAATGACTTCAATGTTGTTGAACTCATTAAAAATCCAAATATACTTCCGAATGTTTGGAGTTCTTGAAATCTACTTTTCAATGAATTGATTGCCATATCAACCATAACAAAAAAATAATTAACTTCAAATTCCTTCTCGACTTGCAAACCGCTTCATCACAATCAATTTCATCAAACTGTTTCTTTCTAAGAACACGCCGCTTAACTGGAAATGATGACTTTACATTCATTTGAGCTGCAATATCTTTGGCAATGATCATACTCGAAGCAAACCCTTCATTTCTATAAGTATTAAAGTATTTAACCATGCCTTCTATTTGTTGCAAGGTAGACTCAATACACATGGATGGTGATTGCAACTTCTTGCTCACAGTATTTACAGCAAATAAAATATCGTGCCAAATAACCATACCAATTATAAACTCAAAGCTACCAAGCACTTCATATATATTCGGAAGACGGATAGACTCATAGACGGATAGTACACATAGTATATATACTATGTATATGGGGGATTGGGGGCCCCTGAATTTTAGGGGCCCGGTGTGGCCGCCCCGCTCGCCCCCCCTCAGGGCCGGGCCTGACTCCAAGTGGGGCTGGTATGTTTTTTTGTGTTTTTAGTTACTTTTCTATACATGCAAATAACGTCAGCGGGATAAAGGCCCTACCTTTGTTCTGCAAAGTAATGCCCGTACCATGCGCGACGAGGGAACAAACCATCGAAAGCGAGGTGCTGTCGTGTCTACCCCTTGCGCGCATTTCCTTCCTGTAATTATGTACATATATATAAATAATTACGGGAAGGAATTGCACGCGAGGCAGATGCGACGACACCTTGCTTTCGGTGGTTTGTTCTCTCATCGCGCATGGCACAGGTATTGCTTTGCAGAACAAAGTAGGGCCTTTGGCCCACTGGCGCTGTTTGCATGTATGAAAAAGTAACTAAAAACACAAAAAAATATATCAGCCCCACTTAGACCACATGGCGCCAATCTCAACCGCACGGTCACCGTGCAGTAGGTCATTATTTCATGCTAATCATGTAGCTGAAACTAATTAATGACCACGGCTAATCACCTGTCGCACAGTGGTCATGCGGCACTGGGTTCAGCCGCATGATGGCCGTGCGGCAGGCCCTAGACACACGGCCACCGTGTGGTCCTATGACGTGTCGCCACCTCTAGCTCCGCCACACGGTGGCTGAATGGTAAAAGTATTATTTTTGGTATTGTTGTGCAATTGACGCTATTACTGTAATTACACCTCAAAAAATAGCCAGAAGTGTCAAAAAGTCTTGGTTACTTTCCATCACACAGCTGACTTACATAGACCAGTGAGTCGGGCCATCTGGCATGGGCCCGATGCACTTCGAGCCGTGTCAACACGGCCATCTTGCCATGCTGTGTTGTCATGGCTCACTTCCAGTGAGGCCCAAGTATGGTCCAAAGCACGACGGGCTGGTGTCATACCTGTAAGCGGCAGCGATGATGGTGGGAGAGCAGTAGAGGGCGGTCCACCGCACGGCCTGTCCACCGTTGCTGAATTTTCTGTTGTATAGACTACTGAGCAAAGCAAAGAGAGAAGAGAATCTTGGTGCTTCGGTGGTGAAGAAATGAGCAGAGGATGTGGATTTTATAGCAATGGGGGAGAACATTGTATGGCACGAAGCAATGAAGCTTGTCTTCGTCTTGTCATTGGTTTCCGATCATTGCCTAATTCTCTCCCTGCCTGTTACTCCTCTGGTTTCCGCTTGTTGCCTGATTCCCTCTAGGCGTGTTGCCTGGCTCTCTCTTTTAGTTTCTTCTCTCTCATCATTTTAGTCTTCATTAGTCATATCACAATCACTCCACTTAGCTTTTCCCTCTATCTCTTTTTTTTCCCCTTTTTCTTTTCTTTCCCATTTTCTCTTCTCTTCCCTTCTTTTCTTTTTCTCTTTCCTTTTCTTTTTCCCACCGATAACACTCTCTTCTTCTCCCATTTTTTTCTTCCTCCTTTCCTTTCTCCACTCGACACTGTAGCTTCTGGCCAAGCCGCTCCTGCTCCTGCCATTAGTCAGCGTCGTGCCAGCTCTAGCCACCAATCAGCGATGCGCCTAACCCCCACCATCAGCCACCTATTCCCGCTGCCATTTAGTGCTTTGCCTGCTGCTTCCTCTGGCCATGCTGGGTTGGCCTAACCATGGCACAATGTATCGGGCCATGCCGCTCAACAAGCTAGCTTTCTAAGCCTAGCCTGGCCCTCAGTTCTTACTGTGCCAACCCGATCCACCATGTGTCAGGTTGGTTCATATCGGGATGGCCAAGAAAAGCTCGACCTGCTAGACTCACATCTACCTGCTAGCAATGCAACTTCTTGTGAACAGAAAAAAGGAAGAAGAAGAAAGAAGAGGACCGATATGCATGTGAATTTGTTGGTCAAGAATTTTTCCACGCTTGCACTGCGCCGCATGGCCTGCACCTCTGTCCTGGCCTCGTATGCAATGTAGATGATGCTAAAATTTTACGAGATAAAGGTGGTGTTCAGTTGGGCTAAATTTTTGTGACTTGTAGCTAAATTTTTACTGTAACTGGCTAAAATTACACTGTAGTTGATGATGACTTATTTGGCATAATTAAATGTAAAAAAATTAAAAGCAAAAAAGTGTTAGCCCAACATGTATAATACAAATGAATACAAAAAAGAATCAGCAAAAAACTCAAAAAAATCTAAAAACTAAAAAACAAAATTTAAAAATAAAAAAATTAGAAATTAGAAATCGAAACCCAAACGAACGGGACCGAAGGGGCGGTTGTAATAGTGCTGTCCAATGGCCGTGCTTGCCGCAGACGCACGGCGGGCGGCTCGCTCGACGCCGCTTAGGCACGCGGCCGTTAAGGCCCGTGTAATAAACGGGCCGTGTTGTGCCAGCCCGCGAGCCGTGGTGCGAGCCCAGGCACGGCCCGAGGCCGTGCCATGCCGGCCCGGGCACGGTTAAGGCTAAACTGGGCGTGCCGGCCCGGCTAGCCCGTTTAGCCGAAAAAATAAGAAAAATTGTAGAAAATTAAGAAAAAATGTAAAAAAATTGTAGAAAATTCAAAAAAATATAGAAAATTGTAGACATTGTTAAACACAAAAATAAATATTTGCAATGACATGATGAGCTTTATTAACTTATTAAATTACATGGGATGACTGCCTCATTAAAAACTTTACCAAGTAAAAACTCAATTTGAGAAAACCTTGGTAAAGAAAAAAGAGTACAGCCTATAAAGCTCATTAGTGACTACATGTGAAGAAAAATATTAAAAATCCTATTCATTGCTATCTAAATACAAGTTCTCAAAAGATTCTTCTAAATCTTTATTATCTGCAGTATGTTGGAGTCTTGATTCAGCTTGTTCCCAGTCTTTGATGGTCAGAAGTACTTCGACCATCTCGTTGGAGAGACTTGCTTGTCGCTCCTCGATTATTCTTCCAGAAAGACTGAATGCTGACTCCGACGAGATTGTAGAGATAGGAACAATCAATACATCCCGCCCTAATATGGATAGCACTGGATATGATACCTTCTGGGTTTGCCACCATGAGAGGATGTTCAATTCCTGCTCGAAACTGACGCTATCACTGTTGAGATAGCTTGATAGGTCTCTAGTGCTTTGTCGCCTTCCTCCTCCTAACTGCTGTGTACCTACACCTGCACGAGAACTAGACGAAGAACCAAAAATCTTGCCCCATTGCATAGCCCCCCTAGAGGTGCTAGGGACTACCGGGGGTCTTTTCAAACACACAGACCCAAACTTATTTTCATATTTATTATATACCTCATATAATTTATCCTTAACTAATGTAAAGTATGAACAATAGTCTAAATCGGTAGCCTCACTTAAAACTTGTATTATATACTCTTATATGCAGCTATTCGTTGGTTAGAACAATTAATAAATGAAATTGCATCCCTAAAAGAATCAATACAAGCATTTAATCTTTTTAAACCGGATTTAACAATAAGATTAATAATATGCAATAACAAAGAGTGTGCATAAGTATTAAACAAAGGAGTAAGAATTTCCATAGCTTTAGTGTTTGCAGCTGCATTATCTAAAGTTATAGAAAAAATCTAATCCGTGAGGCCAAAATCTTCTACAACTTTAATAATACTTTCTGCAATATTTTCAGCACTATGTGAAACATTAATTAATTTAAATCCTATAATTCTTTTTTTCATTATCCAGTCATTATTAACATAATGAGCAACAACACTAATATAATCCTCTCTAGCCCTACCACTCCATATGTCAGAAGTCAAAGCAATAGAGAATGTACAGGTATGAAACATTTTTTTCAATTTATCACGACAATTGTTATAATATTTAATTAAATCTCTACTTATTGTTTGCCTAGATACAGAAGTAAATCGAGGGTTATGAGCAGTCCTAATATATTTTTGAAAAGCATCAGACTCACCAAAATTCAAAGGTAAATCTTGAGAAGCAATTAATCTACAAAGAGATTCGCGAGCTACCTCTGGGTTGTACTCCCACGTACGTACCGAGTCGTCGGGGTTATATTGTAGCTGTGTCTGGCGCATTTGTATTCCTTGCCTTTTTTTGCAGCTTGCAGTATGTCGTTGTAGATAACCCGTCCCACCTGAAGATTTTGCAGTCAATTCATTACCACAAATTTTACAAACAGCATACCTCACTTCAGTTCCATCATTGTCGGTCTTGAACTTCTTGTCGAAATCATTCCAAACTGTTGATGTACTAGCTCTTGTTCACCCGTGCTTTGGGTCGTGGATGCACTTGTTGAGCCAGCAGAAGATGGGTCGATTGGACCCTGCGCCACCGGGGCCGTCGTTTCTTCGGCATCTCCAGTTTGTACATGTGGACCTTCCGCGGATGGATGTGCTTGTTGAAACGATTGCATATCCTCCGCCGAGAGGCCGAATTCAGAGAGTTGAAAATCGTAGTTATCCATTAAATCAACTGCAAATTGAAATAGTAAAAGAACGATTAACTTACTATTAAACCAACAAATAATAGCAAAAAATTAAACCAACAAATAATACCAAAAAATTAAAATAAGACAGCATTATTACCTCCTTTGCAGCTCTCACAAAAAAATTTGAAGATTTTTGAATTTTCGGAATTTTGCCCGAATTTTGACCAAATTTGCGCAAACACTTTCAGATTTTTCACAGCTAAACCGAGAGAGAAGAATGAGATTTGAGGTGTGGAAGATGGAGGCCGGGTGCCACCTATTTATAGGAAAATTTTCAGATTTTTCACCATTTTTTTGCTATTTGTTTGAATTTTTTTACCACCCAACGGTAAAAAAAAACGGCTATTTTTCAAATTAATCGAGCCGGGCGTGCCGTGCCGGGCCGGCACGGCCCGATTTCTTAATGGGTTGCGCCATGCCGGCCCACCGTGCACGCCGTTGGCGAGCACGCCCGGTCCACCATGCCGCGTCGCCGGCCGCTTCGCCGCGTCTTGGCCGCGATGTGGCCCGTCACGGCCCGGCCCATTTGGACAGCTCTAGGTTGTAATGCGTTGCGATGGCGCACACTACACACGCTGCAGCAGCAGCGGAATGTTGGACGTTTTTAGCACTGTAGTGACCGGAAATTCCAAAAATGGCGCCGGAGAGAACAAAATTCCAAATGTAGCCCCCTGCCGACCGCACCACTAAACGGGGACGCGACACGTGTTAATGGTGCGGCCGGGGAGCGCACGATACCGGAGTGGTGCGGTCCCCGACCGCACCATTTAGTCATGCGGTGGCGCCGCACACCATTTGCCGAGTGGTGCGGTCCCCAGGCGCACGACTCGGCGAGTCATGCGGCGCCCGACCGCACCACTCGGTGCTACAAAGATTAGGTTAGGTTGCCCGATCAACAGCATAAAATAAATTGTAAATTTGTTTTTATGTTTTGATTAGATAGTTAGATAAAATGTTTGTAATTATAAATATTATGCATACACATGTAATATATTTTTTAAGAGTGTACAACAAATTTATAATATAGAATAAGAGATGAAAAAAATATGAAGTTTATTTTAAAAATTCGTTATTTATTGCGGATGATACATGTATGAATTATTTTTGTGTAGATTTTTATTTTTGAAAAATTTTGGTACGTTGTTAATGGTGTTTGAAAAAATATGTATTTGATGTGGAGTGGAGTTTGCTGGTAGTGTAATTTTATTTGCATTTATGAAAATTAAGAATTTTGGTTGGTAGAGTACGATAACGATTAGTGTATTTGTGATTTTCGTACATTGCTGGCCGTGAAAAATATGTTGAACTGGCAATAACATTTTTCGATAATGTTATGTTGTTTTATTGGAAGAAATTAAATGAAAAATTTGCATGTGATGCGCCCCCACACCGCACCATTTGCATGTCTACTGTCCACACCGAGTTAGGGTTAGGGTTTTGCAAATTACAAGTTTTAATTATGGTTTTGATTATATAGTTACATAAATATTATGCATATACATGTAAATAATTTTTTTGAGAGTGTGCAGAAAATTTGTAATATAGAATATGAGATGCAAAAAAATATGGAATATATTTTAAAAATTCGTTATGTATTGCAGATGATACCGAATATGGAGCAACCTAGCTCTTTTTTTGAAAAATATTTACATTTAGACCCCTGGACGTCTTAATTCCGTTTTTGGACCCTAGGCTCGGCGCTGGGCCTATTACATTTTGTCTATTGGGTGTAGCGTGGTTGTTTCCCCTTTTTCTCGCACCCTGAAGGTGGCTCCGCTGCATCCTTCTTCCTGTCACTCTTGATCTTGAGAGCTGCCTCACGAGCTTGAAGCTCTTCCTCCTGACGCTTGATGGCTGTTTCACGCAGACTTAACTGCTCCCGCCTCCTTTGCAGCTCATCCTCCTTGCCCTTCAGACGGATTTGGTCCACCCTCATGCGGCGCTCTTGCTCAAGCCGCATCTGTCGTTCCACCTCGCGAGCCTGAGTCATCTTGACAAAAGTATTGTCCTTTGTTTTCCACCTCCATTGGCCGGTTCTGTGGCCATGCCGGCGGCACCCGATCCACCCATTCGATGAACTCGCAAGGTTATGTGTGGCGTGGTAGATGTCATGGATCAAGTTGAAAAACGGTAACGAGAAACAAAGGATTTAGTTGTCGTCGTTACCATGAAGTCGTCATCCAGGTCTGGACACTTGAAGAACCTACGGCCGTAGTTGGCTCGTTGTACTCGATCCGTGCAGACGCACAACATCGTCCTAAAGCCGCAATGGCACTTCGGGCGCTCATGCCACTCCGGCACTCCAAATGGGTCGGACCTCCAGGAAGACATTGTTGTGTAGTAGTATTGTGATGGCTTGAGGAGGAGATGTGGTATGGAAGACATAGGAGGCCTTTATGTAGGCAGGTTATCTGGTGCAGTGGGCATAGTCCATGGAGAGGACGACATGGTAATCTTTTCGCTTTTGCAGGATTCCAGTGTAGCAATAAATATCCCTATGAAGGCTTTTTAGAGCCTTAGTCTTGTAATAAATTCAGAGCTTGGACCATTCAATGTATTTGGTACAACGTAGCCTTTTTAGTCGTTTGCAGGAAACAGTACGTTCCACGTGGTTGTAGCAGTGAGTAAAGATCGGGGTGCTCTGATATCACTGAAAAAAGGGCTCGTTTTGTCATGTCACTGGGCAAAGCTGCCCCCTTTTGTCATGTCACTGGGCAAATCTGCCCCGTTTTGTCATGTCACTGGGCAAAGCTGCCCGGTATTGTGTTCTCACTGGGCAAAGCTGGACGGTTTTGTCGTGTCACTGCGAAAAGCTAGCATCTTTTGTCATCTCACTGAGCAAAGCTGCCCCGTTTTGTCATGTCACCGAGCAAAGCTGCCTCGTTTTGTCATGTCACTGAGCAAAACTGCCCTCTTTTGTCATCTCACTGAGCAAAGCTACCCCGTTTTGTCATTTCTCTGAGCAAAGCTGCCCCATTTTGTTTTGTCACTGAGCAAAGCTGCCCTCTTTTGTCATCTCACTGAGCAAAGTTTTCTTCCGTGCTATCTCCCCCCGACTAGGCAATGAGTCAGCTCAGCAGCTCTTCGCATACACCCACGGTGATTTGCCCGAAATGCAACACGGTTGTTAGACGTAAGACATCACAGACGGCCTCGAATCCTGGGAGGCACTACTACAAGTGCCCCTATTACTCGGTGAGTAAGATTGTTTCAGGTTCATTCAAATCGTGGTGGCATGCTTAAAAATCTTCTTCTCATTGAATCGCAGGAAGCCCCCGGTGGTTGCCGATTCTGGGTGTGGGAGGATGAAATGGGCACTAGGACAGACAATATTCGCCAGGAGAGAGTTGTCGTGGGGGGTTGCGACCCCGTCCGGATGCGGCATCGTTTCAATAGACTGGAGTGGAAGATAAATTTAATGTTGTGTGCTATTTTCTTTCTTGTGTTTATTGTTATCTTCAAGTTGTAGTGCTGGAGGATCTCCTCGTGTATGTTGGCAATGTTTTATGCTATGTTGTACGTTGTGTTTGTTGTTATCATGTCTTCTCGCGCTGGAGAGTTAATCTATATCAATGTAATGCATGTCGTGAGATACAGTGCCCACATGCATGCATACTTGGCATATTGCAATGAAGCCTTAATTGTACTTCAAATAATTTCATAAGCCATGCCAAACACAGGAAACCATGCATACTTGTCGGAACAACACAATTACAAAATTTCATTCATCATCTCGTCGTCGTCGCCTCGGATGGTGTATCTGATCCTCTGAGAAGGTGAACCTACTAGGGGAGCGCGGTGCATCTCGAAGATCGTAGTGCGAGGGCTGTGTCCGAGGCGGTGATGGGTACAACTCTGTGGACAGTTGCGATGGCTGGCCAAAAATAGAACTCAGCCAGTCGGGGGAGGGGTCTACGTCCTGCTTAGAAGGTACAGCTGAATTAGGCAATGGAAAATACAAAAAATGTTCATAATAAGTAGTAATGTCATAAGGCTTTTACCTGGGAAGTCTGTAACGCTGATGGGCCACCGTGAACTTGCTGCCCATGTTGCTCTGAGACTCCCTGCAATTTTTGAACAATGAGATTAGATGGCGTTCAAATACATGTGTTATGTTTACTACATACATACCGGTGCATGCGGCTGTCGGAATGACGATGACGTTGTGAAATCACGCATGTACTCCTGCGCCGTGTAACCTTGGTACGTCTGCCCGAACCACTCGTCCCGCCCCTGCATGTCCGCTGGGGTGGACTGACCGCCATGCGCAAATGTCGCCAATGTCATCGTCTGTTGTTGCTGCGAGTCAGGATCGCTGTCTGCAGAGAATGTTCACTCGTCTGCCGCCCTCCGGGATGACGACGGCTGTAGCAACGTGCTATCCTTTCGCAAGAGCTGCAAGAAAAACGTGTGTTAGGAATAACTGCCAATCGAGTGGACGAACAAGCTGTTGGCAAATGTCGTACCGGTGGTGCGAAGCGCTGTGAGGACGAGGGACCCCTGGAAAGCGACTGACGACCACCGAACATCGGCGGACGTCCGCCGGACAGCGATGGACGACCGCCGGACAACGACGGACGACCGCTGGACTGCAACGGACGTGCTGAAGGTGGTGCCGACGGCGGTGCTGAAGGCTGCTCTCTGCGGAGGCATCGTGCATGGACATCATCCCTGTGCCGACTACAGCTCATGGCCTTGATCGCAGACCTAGCCTCACTGATGATGGTACGCACCGAAGTCAGAACCCGGTTGCCGCCATCCCCATGCTGCATCATCTGAACAGCCTCGTGCTCGACACGATGCATATGCTCGCACTGTAGGTAAACAACAAATGAGTTAAAACGCACTGTACGTAAAGAAACAATGAGTACAAACGTACTGCAGGTAAACGTACTGCCTCGTCCTGACGTGCTGCTCGATGACGGTCCGGGCCGGCCTGTATGGCATCCTCGTGCGCAACCTCTGAAGGACGGGGTGGGGCAGGCCCAGTAATCTTGCTGCGGGTGCGTGGAATGTACCACTCTAGGTAGCACCGTATGTGGCGATGTCGTGTGGCCTAGTCTCGTCCACAACCTCCGTGCTCGCTGAGTCACGCCACAGGTCTGTCCACGGCCGCTGTGTGGCTATCCAGTCGTCACCCCGGTGACCTCTTCTTGTTTGCCTGCAAGTTAGTCCACATATTGTACAATTAGTATTATCAACACATTACTACCTTGCGTACAGTTACCGTGCAATGGCTTACCGGTGGGCCTTCGGTGGTAGTGCCCGTCCTGGGAGGGGTGGCACGTGCTGGTGGAGGTCAAACTGCCTCAGCACTCTCTGCGGGTTGTATGGCTCGACGAAGTGCGAGAAGACGAGGTGGCAGGTCGTCAAGCAGTACGTGTGGTCTTGGTGGCACTGAGATGACAACCTGTAGGGGGCTATGAGCTGAATGAACCCTGCATCCCATGGGGACCAGACTATGTCGTTCTCATGAAGCCGCTCGAACTGGTTATGGAAATCTGGGTACACACGCCTCGGTCTCTCCCTAGCCCACCGCAGCTGACCATGTGTCCAACGAGTCCCCATAGTCGGCCCATTTATGGGGTCATCGCCACCAGCCTGACCGTAGAACTCCGGGCCGAGGTCGTAAGGGTGCACTGCCCTCTTGATCTTAGGCCTCCCAACCGTGAAGTGCTCCCAAGACCAGTACTGTAGGAGCACATAGCACACTACCAAGACCGGATCGCTGGCCTCAGTACGCTGACAGGCATCACACAAGCCTCGGTACGTGGCACTAAGGACTGCAGATCCCCAGCTGTACGGCGGCACCTCGCCGGGCAAGGCATCCACCAAGGATTCTGCAAGGTGTATGTATGTCGGATGCACGGAGACTCCAGTGGTAGTAGGAAACAAGACCCACCCGAACAAAAAAAGGATGTATGCCATGAGGTGCGTCTGCACGACCCCCTCATGAGCGTCCACAGGGCAGATCATGAACTCTCGTAGCCACGAGTGTATCACACCAGACATGTTGTCTGGGATCGGAGACCGACCGGGCACCTGTATGCCCTTCCACCCGCCGCCGGGGGTGGCACTACTACTACACCACGGATGGGTAGACTCACGGCATGGACACGCCCCGAAGTGTAATACCATCTCGCCCCACCGAAGTGGAAGGTGTGAGTCTCGGTTTCAACGATCCACGAGTGCGAACAACAACGCCGCATCGAATCGCAACGTATACGGAACATCCAAAGATGCGAGCAATGGGCAAAAGACCGGTGTCTCGCAGCGCGGGATGTACCGCTGCCTAGAGGCCGCGTGCTCTCGGGGCCCTAAGGACGAAACACGGAGGGCCGTCAGGCATTGATGCCCACGCTGTGCATCGGTGGTGGTCATCCCAACGGGCCTCAAGCAACTCGTACGCCATCTCCTGCCGATGATTGAAAACAAGTCAGTACGCAGTGTCATGAGAATATGCAACATACATAATTTGCAGGTAATGACAATAAATCGTGAAATAATTGACAACATAACATGAACAAAGGTAATTTGCAGCGAACGATAACAAATGATAACGAAATATCGAATAAGTCACAACATAACATAATTTGCAAGAAATGACTCAAACAAATTGTACACGGAAATAATTTGGTAAGATACATTCAGCATAGGTTACAGGATGCACGATCTTGTGCTCACATCACAACAAAGGCTCGCTATAGTTACAAAACACGGAACCAGCAGTGCACAATGACAAACCATGTGCTTCATACTACGGAGTGTTACTTGATGCCGGCCTGTTTGGGCACTGCCTAAATGAATGGCCAAGCGTCTTGCATAGTCTGCACTTCGGGCGCCGAACCTGATCCCCACGCTGGCTATCGTCCATGTCATTACGAATGCGACGGCTCTGTCTTCGCCCACGACCGACGTGCTTCAGTGCATCGTTCGGCACCCACTTGATCTGCCCTGGCCAGAGGTCCCTATAATGCATGTCCACCCCGTACGAATGGAACTCCGTGCTCCAGGTTTCAAACAGGTGCTTCATGTCATAGTAATTTGAGATGTAATGCGTGGGCACCTGGTTCCATAACGCGCATGCCGTGTACACGTGGGAGCATGGCTTGTGTAGAAGTTGCGGCTTGTTGCAGGTGCAAGATGCTCTGTCATCAATCGTGCACGCCTGCTTACGATCCCCTCTAGCCTGCCCCATCATGTACTTCTGTCTGAGGCGGACCTCAAACTTCCTCCGTAAGCCATCCATGGTCTGAGCAATATGCGAACGAGCCTTCTCCATCTTCTTGTCCATGTAGGCCCGCGCCACCTTGGAGAATTCTTCGCCTTCGTCCATATGCTACTTCGCCATCATGGCTCTATTGACGAAGTATCCAATTGAACGGTTCCAGGTCTCTTCAACGATTGTAGTGATAGGTAGGGATCTCACGCCCTTTAGAACACCATTGTACACCTCGGACATGTTTGTCATCATGATTCCGTACCTTGCTCCGCCGGTGTCATGCAGTAGAGACCACATCTCCAGGTCAGGCGCATTGGACTGCACCCATTGTGTGAACTCCCCAAGTCTCGTGGAGCCTCCCTCCACGGCCCCTGCTTCAGCCTGCTCAAGACGCCTTACATGCTTGCTAGTCTCCTCATCAAGGTGCCTCCACAAGGCATCGAACTTCCTCTTCTGGTTCTGCATACAAAGCTTTTTAAACATTTTCATTAGTTCCTTGCTATGGAACCTTCTGTGGAAGTTTGCCGCAAGATGCCTCATGCACCACTGGTTCTTCATGTCATTCCACCGAACGGAGGTCGTGTCCTGCTCGCATCGTTCGCATTGCGGCATAAAGAAGCTCGCATTGCGATGCGAGATAACACACATCGGGCCGATCTTGTACAACCGCTTGCTTCATATTGACAAGGAACCACAGCCAGCTATCTGTATTCTCATTCTCTACAATTGCAAATGCCACTGGGAGTAACTGGTCATTTGCGTCTGCTACAACCGTGGTCAGGAGTGTACCCTTGTACTTGCTAGATAGGAATGTGCCGTCCATCGTTAGCACTGGACGGCACCACTTGAAGCTTTCTATTGCCTGATGGAAGGCCCAGAACACTCTGTCAAGCACAAAATAATTCGGCCCTTCCGTCTCATGAACCCGCTCGTACTTGTTAATGTACGTGCCTGGGTTTGCTGCTGCAACTGACACAACATTCTCGGACCGATCATATGCCTCCTCATACATCCCGAACATACCCGCAGACCTTCGCTTCCCCGCCACACCTTCTTGTAGATCACAAAGAAACCCCACCGTGTTCGCTACCTCCGCCATGAGAACCTTGGGAGAAATGGATACATTTGCAGCCACAAGATGCCTTATCAGCTCCGCAACATATGACGACGTCATGTTGCGGTGCCTAGGTAGTGGCGCCGCAAGCTCACAAGTGTGATCCTTCAGCTCTGTTATCCGGAAGTCCGTGGCAGCGCCTCAACCGCTGCGCAAGCGCACGGACCTTGCCGAGCGTGAGCCATCGACACACTTCACAATGTAGGTGTCAGGGTTGGACCTGTGCACCCGATATGTCCGGCTGATGTTGACGGCGTATGTGGCAATAGCTTGCTGTGCAGCACTCTTGTTACAGAAGCTCTGCCCTACAACGAGTGTGCCTTCATTGAATCCCCACTCTGCCTCCTCCGCCCGTGGCAGAACTAGGGATTCCGCTTTGACGTCGTCCAATCTGGACGGCACGTACGCACCCTCCGTGGTTACAACACCACCTACCACACCTCCCGCTGTAGGTTCCCCTTCTTCCTCCTCTCCTGAACTCTCTGTTTCCACATCGTCCTCCTCCTCACTTTCCTGCACCTGGTTCTCAAGGTACTTGTGACAGTGAACACGGGCGGCCCACCACCTCTCCGCACCTTCATTCGGCTGAAAATTTTCCACGGGCCTCTGCCGGTCTTCATCTCCCATTGACTCATTGACTCCTCCTTCACCAGCATTTTTATGACCGCCGGAGAGTAATGCACGCTCTACATCTCCGCCAGCACCATTAGAGCCACCCATGGCGGATGATTCTGTCCTCTCCACGAATTGAACATACACCATTGGCCTGGCATATATCAATGCGTCTGGGTTGCACACGACCTCCATGTAGTTCGCCCATGAAGCGTCGCCGTCACCTTTATAAGTTGCCACACCGTCTCCCTGCAGCACCTCCAACGGCGCATACACCGCCTCGATCCGTAATTTGTTCCTTGCGGTGTCCCGATCGAATGCGAACGCACACATCTTCGTAGTCTCGGCTGTGCTCATGGTGTTCAGATTGGGTGCCCGGATCACGGTCCGGTCACAATTATTCAGGTCTGCCCCGTACGGCCCGTCGCGTACGAGACCACTTCCGTAGAATATGAACAAGTCTTGGATGTCACCCATGGCGTACCTAACATAAGTCCATACTGAACCCTCTTAGTATATATAACATTCAACAAGTGTACCATCATACAGTATATACCATGTACCACATACAAGCGTAATATTTTTATCTCAATTTCGTTGTTCTACCTATCCCATACAAATAGTAATGGTACTTTTTTTACTTATACATCTAATTTTTAATTCCTATATAACTCAAATTAGAACTGCAAGGTTCTTACTTTTCCCAATTCTCTAATTTATAGATCTTACTTGCTAGTTTCTGTGATAAATAATTTACAATTTCTACAAATTTTTCTCCTAATTAGTATTATTATTATTCTACTTAATTCACCAATCCAACTACTCATTTTTTCATTTTTCAACTTATGAATTCTTATGTAAATCAAATACCTAATTTTCTCCTAATCTTTCATTTACAGAAGCAAGCTCTCACAAACATACAAAACAACATCTAATATGACATGCACCAAACATGATTGTTACTCAGTCATATAAGGATAGAACACAACAAGTACAAAGAGGGACTAGCGAGATTTCTAGGAGCATTAGAGACATGAGATATTAACCTTTTCCTCCTTCGGTTACAAGACTACAATTCACAACTCCACTCTCCACACCACTGAGTAAATTGAGGAAAATTATGCCACTTCAAATGCTTCTATCCTGTAATTAGTACATGTATTTAATGAATAAATCTGAGCACAAATTTTTACAAAACAAAAACAAAGATATGCAATATTCTTCACAATGACATCGTTTAAATGTAGTTACATTCGAGTTAACATTTTTTTAAAATTACTATTCACAAGAGCAGTACAAAAATTCTTCACATCAAATATGAAATACAATACACTACAACAACAAACATTTTAACAAAATGATACAATACACTACAACTACAAACATTTTACATTACAGTTCACAACAGTACTAGATGATTTCTTCACATAAAATATAAAATACAATACAACTACAAATATTTTATCAAAATATGACATGCATCAACTCCGTACAGAATGTTTATGCTAATTACACGCTAATTACTAGGATAACATAGTAGACCTATGGAGATAATATTTACCTTTTCTTCAAACTCACGAGACGATCTACAACTTTTAGACTTGCCAAAACTCCTGATTCCAAACAAAAAGACTCTAAATCTTGTGCTCCTTCTCGTTTCTTCCTTCGGTTCCCTCCCTCTCTTGCTCTGCAGTTTTCTTGCTCTGGCTAACCTTCTGCCGTCAAAACCACGAAACGCAGCTGCCCAAACTCTTTTATGCTACTCTCGGCAAGCTCTTCTGGTGGGGGACGGAGAATACCATATGCGAAGAGCAGACGCGTGTGCATGCAATGCAAAGCACGGGCAAGCCAGCATGCATAAAGCCAGCCAAAGCATCTCGCATGCAGCCACTGCCAAAGCATCTCGCATGCATGCAGCCACTTTTGGCAGGCTGATGTGACGGCGTAGGGGTGATGGCCTAATAGTGCGGTGGAGAGGCGCATGAAATGCCGAGTGGTGCGGTCACAGACCGCACCGTTTTGCTGTGATGCGACGGCGCCCGAGTGGTGCGGTCCGGGACCGCACCACCTCGGTGTGATGCGCTCGCCGGCCGCACCACTGACACGTGTCGCGTCGCGGTTAAATGGTGCGGTCAGGTGGGGGTTAGAGTTGGAATTTCGTCTCCGGAGGGGCTATTTCGGGAATTTCGGGTAGCCACAGTGCTAAAAGCGTCCAAATTTCGGCCCCGTTTGGCACAGCTCTAGCTCCGAGATCTATACTGGATCTGTAGTTTGTTGACTAAATTAAAGTGATTTAAATATTTTTATTTAATATATAATATAAATAAAATGAGTTATGTAAATGCACTTAATATGCCGCAACTCTAGATCCAGGATTTCTTAGAGCTACAGATGACCAGCTCTAAGAAATCTGAGTTAGAGCTCTATCAAACGGGGCCTTCGCAGCAGCTGGCAGTGCTCTTTTTTCAGCTTTACTTTTGTTTACAGTCCATGCCACTGTGCGAGTTTCCACGCACTGTCACCCCATCAGTCCTTTAGCTGCAGCGAAGTGAGTGCAAAAAGAGGATGCACTCGAACACAAAGTGCTCATGTTCGTCACTACTGCTAGTCGTAGTACACATTGGCAGGGTAAATTAGTATAGCTTTTGCTAATCTTTACGTCTAGAAGCTTTTGGCATGTTCTTTTCGCACGTGTCCGATGGCTTTGGGCCGCCGTTTTTTGAGACAGTGAAGATGTTTGACGCTAACGCATATACGATTTTAGATTTTATACTCGAGATGTCATTTGGAGACTTCGTCTTCCTTAATTGAGGTGTAAACCGGTGGCTAAAAAGGGTGGTTAATTTTGTTTTGCTATTGCTGTGAGTGTTAACTATTCTTTAACCACTGTAAAGACTGGGCACTGTATTGGATTCTGGTTTGGCCAATGCTCATGTGAGTCTTGCACATTGGTAGGGCCCTTGTTAATAATCAAACTATTGCTTGTATAGTTGTATTGCCAAGAACTCTCAAGGTAATCTTTGGTGTTATTAATCTCGGTGGTGTCCAGGGAGCAGTCGAGTATTTTTTGTGACCAGTCGAATGCCCATGCGTTGCTACAAATTTTTAAAATTTATCATACTATATGGTTTAAAACTCACGGGTGGTAAAAATTTTTAAAATATGCATACAAACATGTTCTAAAAGTTTTTAAATCCGTCAAGTAAGTCGAAAGCCGTCGATAACACCTCATGGTCATAAGTCGGAAGATATCGACCACACCTCGTGATCGTAGGTCGGGAGCCCTCGAGCACACCTCGCCGTCGTAAGTCGAAAGCCATCGACCATCGTGCGTGATCGTAGGTCGGGAGCGATCGACCATCGTTGGTGGTCATAAATTAGCAACGGTCGACGATCGATCGCGGTTCTAAATCGGGAGCCTTCGATAATGGCTCATGGTTGTACATAAGAAGCCGACGACCATCGTGCGTTGTTGTAAGTCGGAAGCCATCGAGCATACCTCGTGGTCGTAAGTCGGAACACATCAACCAACACTCGTAGTCGTAAGTCGGAAGACATCGACCACACCTCGTGGTCGTAAGTCGGAACACATCAACCAGCACTCGTAGTCGTAAGTCAGAAGACATCGACCACACCTCGTGGTCGTAAGTCGAAACACATCGACCAGTGCTCATGGTCGTAAATTAGAAGCTGTCGATCACACCTCATGGTCATAAGATAGAAGCCGTCAATCATCACGTGTGATCGTAGGTCAGGAGCGTTTGACCATCGCTGGTGGTCATACGTTGGTAGGGCTTCGGTGCACTTGTGCCCTATCGCCCGACTGCCGGCGCCAACTTGCTCGGCTCCGACTTCGACCACGGCCCTGACTTCGACCGCTGCCCCCTTTAACCACTATCTCCTTCAACCACGACCATTCGACATCAACCACTTCCCCCTTCGACCATGGCCCCCTTCGACCATGGCTTCGACTTCGACCACCTTGTGGGTCTTGCCATCGAGGGTGGGGAGCTCGATCTCAGAGTGACCTGGGGTAGGCGACGAGGATATCCAACTGGTGGGGAAACTTGTAGCGGTGGAAGTTGTGGATGAACCAATAGGTGCCCTTCGGGTTGGTGCTACGACTACGACCATGGCTTCGACTTCGACCACGGATCTTCGATTTCGACCACTGCCCCCCTCAACCACTGTCCCCTTTGACCAGGTCCTTCGACAACCATGGCCTTTCAATGTTGACCACATCCCCCTTTGACCACCTCCCCCTTTGACCACTATCCCCTTCGACCACTGTCCCCTTCGACCATAGCCCTTCGACGTCGACCACTGTCCTCTTCGACCACGGCCCTTTGACGTTGACCATGGCTTCGATTTCGACCACTGTCCCCTTCGATGACCACAGCCCTTCAGCGTCGACCATTTTCCCCTTCAACTACTGCCCCCTCCAACCACGGCATCGACTTCGACCATGGATCTTCGACTTCGGCCACAGCCCCTCAACCACGGCCTCCTTCGACCACAACTCCGACGTCAACCACGACCCCTTTGACCATGATCCCGACATCGACCACGGCTCTACGACTTCGACTGCGGACCAACTTTGTCCATGGCCTTTTGACTTCGACCACTACCCCTTCAACCACTATCCCCTTCGACCACGGCTTGGACTTCAACCACGACCCATCGACTTCAACTACGGCCCTTCGACTTTGACCGCGGACTGACTTCATCCACGGCCCTTTGACTTCGATCATTGCCTCTTCGACTACGGTTTGGACTTTGACCATGACCCTTCGACTTCGACCATGGCCTGACTTCAACCATAGCCCTTCGACTTCAACCACGGATCCACTTCGTCCATGGCCCATCGACTTCGATCACTACCCCCTTCGACCATTGTCCCCTTCGACCATGGCTTGGACTTCGACCATGGCCCTTCAACTTCGAGCATAGCCTGAATTCTACCACGACCCTTCGACTTCGGCCACCACCCCATCGATCACGGCTTTGACTTCGACCACAGATCTTTGACATCGGCCACGGCCCCCTTCAACTATGGCTTCGACTTTGACCACAGTCCTTCGACTTTGGCCATGGCCCCTTGACTACGGCGCCGACTTCGACGACCACCTTGGGAGACCAAAATCGCCAGACAGCGCAACGGGCTCTGAGCGAAGAGTAGGACGTAGAGAAGCTCACCCGGCGAGCGACCGCTGGGCGGCGGCGGGGGAGAGCCACGTGGGCGGGTGTAGTAACAGGAAGCCGCCGCCATCGCCGAGTGCCCTTCTCTCTGATACACTGGCCGCTGTCGCCGAGCGCCATTCTCTCCGATCCACTGACCATTGTCGCCGAGTGTCGTGCCGCTGGTTGGAGGGGCGATGGGAGATGGAATTGGTGGCGACGCCTTAGGGAAATTTGGGGGACTACGACCAGATGCTGCTGCGTGGGGAAGGAATTGGCGGCGGCACCGAGAAGGAGGAGGAAGCGCGACATGAGGGTTTGGGGGAGAAGGAGGCGGCGGTTGCGAGAGGTGGAGGTCGAGAGGCGGCGGCAAGCAGATGGGGAGAGGAGGCGGTGGGCAAATGCGTTGGGGAGGAGGCGACGAGGAGATGCGACGCTGTTGGGGGAAGTTGGGGGGACTGGGACCAGACGCTGCTGTACGGGGACGAAATTGGTGGCAGCGCTGAGGAGGGGGAGGCGCGACACGAGGGTTCGGGGGAGAGAAGGAGACGACAGTTGCGGGAGGTGGAGTGGTTGCGGGAGGCGGAGGATGCAGGGGAAGAGAGGAGAAGGAGTGCGGTCCACACGTCGGCTCGACCTTTTCTACGAGGAGCGGAAGAACTATCTACATGCAGATCTGGACAGTTGATCTTTAATCGGATGGCTGAGAAGAGAGGAGGAAGAACGGACCGACGACCACCAACTCCTATTTTTATAATAGTAAATATTTAAAGCACTTAGATTTTTTGAAGGGATACATACATGGGAGAAGAGGGATTTGAGTATTTCTTGTGGTTCAAAGTACTCATATTTTTTTGAGTGGGTGCATACATGAGAGAAGGGGGATTCTAGTGTTTTTTGTGGTTCGGAGCACTCATATTTTTTAGAGGGGTATACATATAGATCTGAGTGCTTCCAGTCAAAAACCACTCGACTAATATTTAGCACTTTCCATTAATCTCGTCTTTTTTTAGATTAATCAACAATAAATACCTTTGCAATTGCAGGCTGGTTCAACGATAACGTGGGACCTAGTGGTCGATGGCTGGGACCTGGAGTACGGCGCGGAGTACGTGCCCACGGCAGAGGACAGCTACACGCTGTGCGTGGAGAAGACGAGGAAGGTGCCGGCCAGCGCCGACGAGCCCGTGCACAACGCGTTCACGGCGAGGGAGGCCGGCAAGATGGTGCTCTCCATCGACAACTCCTGCTCCCGGAAGCGGAAGGTCACCGCGTACCGGTACTTCGTGCGCAAGCCGTCGGTGTAGGCTGCTACTCTACTGCATGCGGCGGCCAGCCGGCCGGGGCGTTTGCTGTGAATGGTGAAGTGCTTTGCTTGCTTGGCTTTGTTAATCTTGGAGAGGTGAGGTTAATTTAGGGGCTATTTAATTAGTGCTATAATGACTTGCATGTATTATGCCATACGTAGAATATAATGTAAGAGCTGTGAGATCGTACCTGTCATCATCGTTATAAAGCTAGTGAATTGAATTTTTTGGGCAATTTAATTACCTTTGTTAATCACAGAAACAATGCTTTGGATTCCTCTAGAGATATATACATGCTTATTATCAGATGTCTCCAAAGAGACATTTATGCTTGTTATGGGGAGAACCATTTGCAGGTAAGTCTTGAGCATGTTTTCACATGAGGGAAAATTTCACTAATACCTCCCATCTAAAAAAACTCTGATTCTCCTCTAAAAAGGCAATCTGATTCTAAAATTGTTATGATCTCTGGTATACAATTTTGATTACTACCGTAATGTCCTGGTAAAGGATGAAAGACACAAACCATGAAATTTTGTTTGTACTACAACATACAAATTTACTCATGTCGGTTTGATTAGGCTAATCTATGCCCTCTCTTATTTTTTTTTTAAAAAATGACTATAAATATATACCGCAGCAAAAGAAGTATTGAACTACATCTCTGCTACTACAGACTACAGAGTAAAGACTTGGCCAAGTGAAAGCCATCTATGACTGCTGTGGGATGTGAGGCCTCGACACTGTGTGTGTTCATATACATACTACATACATTTCTGACAGATTAGAACAAGTAATAGTGGTTTGGTACATGCTTTTGTATGTACTACAATGGCCTTGATCACTTTCTGCCGCAAAGTTAGGGTTTAGATTAACATAAAGAGGGTTCCATGGTGCTTACCCGAGGAGAGCATGTGATGGGTGATCCTAAAAACTCTCCTAGCTTGTCCTACTATGAACACAGATTATCGCAGGCAGGCAGGTGTGCTTGCATCTCTGTCGCCGGTCAGATGGTCAAGTGCACACATATCTTTTTTTTCTTCTTTTTGGGAACACTGCCAATGCTACAAATAAAGCTGCCCCCTGTTGTTAGCCTTGCTCTGGGAAGTAGAACGTGGTTAATTAAGAGGCTAAAAAAAAGGCTGTAATGTGATTACTTTATGTATTTGCTTGGGATCATGCTTATGAGTAGTTTGGAGTCTAATGGGAAAAGGTCGTGTTTAAGTCCATAAGAAAGACAACCTCGAAGGATTTTGTGTTCTCTGTGACTACATCCAACTTGGGACATTACGAACATGGGACATATGTAGAGATGAGATTGCACGTACATTTGAACCTAGAGATGAGATTGCACGTACATTTGAACCTAGAGATGAGATTGTACTTGTGCATGTGTCCTACTGGTACCATTTATTACACCAAGCATTACAAATATTAAAAAGATGGTTTGTACGCGTGAGTGTTTGATTAATCATGTGTGCTCAGAATGTAACCAAAAGGATTACCATGACAATTCACAGACATGCAGGCATGCACATGGGATCAATGATGTCACCAGCTAATTAAAGTAGAATGATTCCTACTCATTACATGCTTGCATCATTGTAACTGCAATGTCCCATTGTTGATTGGCTACATCAAAGTTGGGGAAATAGTTCTATGCTCTTTTGGGAGGGATCAAACTCTACTTAGATGCAAGTTAGAGTGGCCGTGGGGGCCATTGACAGCCCAAAATATTGCTTAATTTTCTGTGCAAAAACTCAAAAGTATTTTGATGTCTTCATCTTTTGCTTCAAAAGATGTGTCCCCACAGTCGATTACTACCTGTGAAGTACAATAGTGAAGGCATGATACCCCTCGTAAATCAGCCAGCAACCCCGTTTCGAAGTTTGTAAGAAAAAAATGAACTCTCTCTCTCTCTCTCTCTCTCTCTCTCTTTCTAAGAGAGATCATGTGCACTATATCTGCGTTCCAAATACGTGTACATTCCTCTGTTTCCAAAACATATTAGTTCATACATCGGCATGGTCTTTAATAAACACTTTTAACCATTACTTTTTTAAGTTGCACGTTACAAACATATAATGAGACGATAGTATTTTATTTTATGAAAATTTAGCTAATATCATTTACATTTGATTGTTCTAAAAGCTGTTGTCTATATTAATGGCCTTTTTTGAAAATTTCGACTTCACGCACACTAAAATGGCATTTATTTAGAAAGAGAGGGTAATCCAAGACGCAACCTATCAGAGCAGGTACAATAAGGTTTACTCAGCAGGCTATAGCAAATATAATATTAACCAAATCTTACGTGGCAGAGAGAGAAGGAAAATGCAAGTTTTACGTGTAAGAAATTACAGCTAGCTATAGCACGTAAAAATATGCATTTCACTCTCTTACACGTGGGGCCAAATAGTTATTGTAATAACTACCTTATTGTATAAACTATTTTTTTGAAGGCTATAGATGAAATGAACAAGTGTTATAGCCACTAATTGGCTATATTATTGTACTTGCTCTCAACCCTTCAGCAACAGCAACTATTTAGGCCGTTTGGAACGCGAGAATTAACTTTTTCATGCATCCTGCTTTCCATACGAAATCTCTTATTGTACTTATTACCCACTATGTTAAACCCGATAATACTAATCAATGCAAGTGCGAGATGTTGCAAACCTGTAAGAATGTAAAAAGAATGTTTTGTAGTTTACAATTCTTGGTTTCATTCCTGTGCTTCTGATTCATCCTTCTGATGCTGTGTATAATATGTGAAAATGCAAGTTTTTTGACAGCTAGATCTCCAATAACTTGAAGTCCCATAAATAACTCCATTGTATCTTCCGGATCAACAATCTAAACATTTTAAAAAAAGGCATATGAAGTCATAAGATTTCTGTAGAACCGGATAGGCAATAGGGGGTGAATGGTGCCTTTAATTTTTTTTCTAAGTGTGATTCACTTATCCCTTTACTCCGATAGTTATAAAGCTATGAAGATTAGAATATAAAATCTACTTGACACACAAGGAAGACAAAGCCGAGAACAATATGTTCGACATACTGTGTGATCAAGTTACGACTACTGGTCGAAAAACACTGGACAGCCGAACAAAACACAACCAGTCAGCAGAGAAAACAACGTGGTCGAAAGGCAGACAATGTGGTCGAAATTCGACTACCAGTCAGAAGTTCAACATGGTGGAAGCTACTGTTGTTGAAACCAACATGGTCAAAACCACAGTAGTCGAAACCAACGTGGTCGTAACCAACGTAGTCGAAATCAACGTGATCAAAACCAACATGGTCACAACCAACTTAGTCGCAACCAACGTGGTCGAAACCAATGTGGTTGAAACCAGTGTGGTTGAAACCGGCGTGGTTGAAACCAGCGTGTTCATAACCAACGTGATCAAAACCAACATGGTCGAAACCAGCGTGATCAAAACCAGCATGGTTGAAACCGGCGTGGTCGAAACCAGCGTGGTCATAACCAACGTGATCAAAACGAACATGGTCAAAACCAGCGTGATCATAACCAACGTGATCGAAACCAACATGGTCAAAACCAGCATGGTCGTAACCAACGTGGTTAAAACTGATGTTGTCGAAAGCCAATGTTGTCGAAGACCGACGTGGTCGATGACCAGCGTGCGGTCAAGAAACTAGCGTGGTCAAGGACCAATAGCTAGTCAAAAACCAACGCGGTCAATGACCGATATGACCATAACTTACGAGGTCAAATACCAATGAATGGTCGAAATAAAAGTAGTCAGAGAATAGGAACTGTGCTACTACCACTATGAGGCTTGTGGTACCACCGTTTCCAATGGAAGAACAGGGGAACAGGGTTTTTCAGCCCAACCCTAAGATCCAAAATTCACGCAACTTTTGATTGAAAGATCCAAAAACGTGAAGCCAGTGTACGCATGTTTCTTAAAGTCTCAAGAAGCTATTCCATTCCTGGATCAGAAAATCCATGACAAATTTGAGACTTTTTTGCAAATTAAAGCAGCATACACTAACCGAGATCTAAAAATGATGAGCAGATCTTACTCGTGTGTAGAGAATATCCAAGATGGCTTTGAGCACGATTCCACATGTCACAATAAGAAAAAACATCAAAGAAATCAAATCAAAACTCTTAGATCAAGAAAAGATTGAGAGAGAAAAGAACAAACTCAAAACAGAGCAATTGTATGAGTAGTGTGGTCGAAGACCATCGAGCACTCGTAACCAACTGAGGTTGTAAGCAACTCGAAAAGCAGTGGAGGTGCATGACCACATGATCTATGATCATTTAGCGATAGAGATCAGATGTGGTCGTGAACAACTAGAAGTATAAGAGGAGGCGCACAACCACTAGATCTAAAATCCTCAAATCTTTTGATTAAGAGATCAAATAACCGTGAAAATTTGTACACAAGTTACTTAAGGTATCAGGAAGCTAATCCAATCTTGGATTGAAAACTCCATGACTAAGATGAGAACTTTTGCAATTTGAGTAAGCGCACATGATTTGTGTTCTAAATCGAAGTCGTTGATCAGAATTGCTTATGAGTCAAAGATAGCCAAGATGGCATTGGTTATATTCCCACCTATCACAGCGAGTCATAGCATCAACGAGATCAAGCCAAAACCCTCCAAATCATGAAGTGAAAGAAACAAAACTGAAGAATAGAATTAAAAAGGAAGAACCAAACCAAAATAGAGCAAACTCACAAAACGTAGATTAAAGATTGATGTATTGCTCACTTGAGATGATTGATTTTATAGCTACTCCACTTAAGAGGATAGAGCTCTAAGCCTAGAGCACATACCCACTCTCTAACCCATCTTCCATGGGAGGGAGGAGGAGCTAGTCACCAAAAGGCTTAGCCAACCTTCTCATACCCCATGGTTGCTCAGTCGATCTTGCACAATTGATAATCAGACCTGCCGATCGGACCGATCAACACAAGGCCAGTCGAACCGTCCGACCACAAAGTCATAAACAACAAAACCTCCAGTACTTACAACCAGATGAACTCGTAAACCACAAAGTCGACAGATGGGAAAGGTAGACAAGATTCTGTTCACCCTCAGGCGTGGTAGTGATCTTCTCTTAGTGCAACAACTTGCTGTCTATGTTGACGTCTCGAAAAATGCAGACAAAAATAAACCTATTGCATGGGGTAAGACACAGTAAACAACCTGTCTATTCCCGCCTACCTATTGCATGCAGCCTACACACTAACATAGAAAAAGATCCCATGACCTGACCCCACCACGACTCCATGAAAGAGAGAGGGGGAGGGAGGGGTCTCTACCTTAGTTTTTGTTTTTGCTTTCATGGTTTTTGGATTTTTTTAAATTAAAATAAATCGAATGGTTTTTTCAAATGGGTTCTTGAAATTGCTTTCCAAAATAGCCTTTTGAATCTAAAAATGGTGTGCCGTCTATGTTGATGTCTCAGAAACGCAGACAAAAGTTACTAGCTGCAACAAAAAAACATCTACCGCAGCAAAAAAAACAGAGCCTCGATCTCAGAATTTTTTAAAATAATCAATTTTTAATTCTAAATTATAGTATTATATCTGATTTTTTTTGCAGTTTTTACCACATATCGCTCTACGGTTGGGTGACTTGGCCACATGTCGCCTAACGGTTAGGCAATAGGATCTAGTCGTCCAACGGTTTCACTACTACAAAAGAGGCTATACTGGATGGCTACATTACAGACGGTTTATACGGAACCGTCTGTGATTAAACTTTCACAGACGGTTTATACTCGCAACCGTCTGTGATATTTTGGTAACATGAGCAGCCGACATAGCACCTGGCCTGTGACTCTGTGCATGTACAATCTTCCTCCTTGGCTGTGTATGAAGCGGAAGTATATTTTGATGTCACTACTTATCCAAGGGCCGAAGCAACATGGCAACGATATTGATGTGTTCCTAGCACCATTGGTGGAAGATCTTGCAATACTGTGGAACGAAGGGGTACAAGTATGGGATGAGGACAAACGAGAGAACTTCACTCTACGTGCCATGTTGTTCTGTACCATTAATGATTTTCCTGCCCTTGGTAACCTGTCAGGGTTGAGTACAAAAGGTGGCAAAGCGTGTCCGCACTGCTTAGATTATACCGAGAGTGTGTGGTTGAACAACTCATGAAAAACTGTGTACATGCGTCACCGTAGGTTCCTTCCAAAGTATCACCCATACCGCAAGATGAAGAAACAATTTGACGGAAAAAAGAGGGTGACTCAGTACCAAGACCTTTTAGCGGGAAAGAGGTGTATGATATGGTCAAGGATATAAATGTTGTGCTTGGAAAGGGACATAAATTGAGGAAGAACATGTGGAAAAAGAGGTCAATATTTTGGGACTTGCCTTATTGGGAGCACTTAGAAGTTCGCAATTGCATCGATGTCATGCACGTAGATAAGAATGTATATGACAGTTTGATTGGTCTCTTACTGAACATTCCTGATAAAACAAAGGATGGTGTTAACGCAAGGCGTGACTTGGTCGCTATGAACATCAGGACCGAGTTAGCACCGATAGAGACCGATAAAGGCCGGACGTACCTTCCCCGACATGCTACACTGCCTAAGTCCGAGAGAGCTGAACTGTGCCAGTCCTTACATGGTGTGAAAGTTCCATCCGGTCACTCCACAAGCATGAAGAAACTTGTTTCCATGGAACATTTGAAATTAATTAGCATGAAGTCTCACGACTGTCATGTGCTAATGACACAAATGCTACCTGTTGCAATTAGAAGTATTTTACCGAACAAGGTTCGAGTGACAATCATAAGGCTATGTTATTTCTTCAACGCAATTGCTCAGAAGGTCATTGATCCGGATGGACTAGATACTCTGCAAACCGAGGTGGTGACAACTCTATATCATGTAGAGATATATTTCCCTCCATCATTTTTTGATATCATGGTCCATCTCATTGTCCACCTTGTGAAAGACATAAAAATATGCGACCCCGTATTTCTACGTCATATGTACCCTTTTGAGATGTACATGGGAATTCTGAAGTCCTATGTACGCAATCGATCTCGACCGGAGGGTAGCATCATCGAAGGTTATACAATAGAAGAGGTCATTGAATTCTGCATCGGCTACATGGCTCAGGTAGAGCCGATAGGTGTACCTCTATCTCGTCACGAGGGGAGGCTAGTGGGTCGGGACTATCGGGAGAAAAGCAATAACTCCGAATCAAAATACGTATGCTCAAGCCCATTTCATGGTTTTATAACACATGACTGAAGTGACCCCATATATTGAAGAGCACAAGGACATGCTACGTCAGGAGAATGCAGCCGCTAAGTTTGGATCACGAGACAACACAACCGTCAGTTCAACGAATGGTTCAAGGCGCAATTGACTAGGAGGTCGTCAAGTGAAACACTACAATGGTTGGCAAAAGGGCCAAAATTTATAATTGTGACATGGCAAGGATACGACATTAATGGCTACACATTTTATACAACAGATCAAGATAGAAAGAGCACGATGCGTAACTCGTGTGTCGCATAGATGCCTATGATGCGCACGGTAGTACCGCTGGCCCAAGCTCGTACTACGGGCTTGTAGAGGAGATTTGGGAGCTTGACTACGTAATTGTCAAAATTCCTCTATTTCGGTGCCGTTGGGTCCAACTCCCACGGGGTGTAAAGGTTGACAAGTACGGCGTCACTACCGTGGACCTCGAATGTGTAGGATACAAAGACGAACCATTCGTACTCGCGAGGCAAGTTGTTCAAGTATTTTATGTAACCGACCTGGCAAATAAGAAGCGCCATGTAGTTCTTCAGGGAAAAAGAAGGATTGTCGGGGATGAGAATGTTGTGGATGAGGAAGAGTACAATCAATTTGATGATTTGCCTCCATTCGGAGATGGCATCAGGCTCGAGGAAGAACAAGGCGATGAAGCAAGCTATATGCGTGTCGATCATCGTGAAGGGCTTTATTTAAAATGATATAGCCAAGTGTAATAAATTATGTAATGTAATAAATTATGTAACTATGAAATAGTTATATTGGTTATGCTTGTGTTTTTCATAAATGTATCTATGTTCCATTGTAATTGTAAAATGACTCAGGAACTAAGAAATAGTTATATTTATGGTTATGCTTGCGTTTTTCATAAATGTATCTATGTTCCATTGTACTTGTAAAATGACATAGGAACCTAGCTAGCTGCGGGTATCTATAGTGAACTATCATAGGCGGTTTATCAAAAGAAACCATCTGTGATAACACATCACAGACGGTTCTATTGATAGAACCGTCTGTGATAATTGAATATCATAGACGGTTCTATCGACAGAACCGTTTGTGATAATGTAGACTATCACCGACGGTTCTATAGATAGAACCGTTTATGATAATTGCATATCACAGACGGTTCTATCTATAGAACCGTCTGTGATAATATGCATATCATAGACGGTTATATTTATAGAACCGTCTGTGATAATATGATATCACAGACGGTTATATTTAGAGAACCGTCTGTGATATAACTATCACAGACGGTTCGTTTAAGGAACCGTCTGTGATAGCTTCCCTATAAATACCCGCAGCTAGGTCTGCGGAGTCCGCACTCGCGCACTCTCTTGTCTCCACTCTCCAGCGCCCCTGCTAGCTAGGTTTTGGTCGCTCCCACCGCCGTTCCCTCCCGATGCCCCTCGCTCCCACCGCCGGTCCCTCCGACGCCGCTCCCTCCGATATGTTAGCTTTACGATATACTTGATATACTTGATATAGTTGATATAGTTGATATGCTTGATATAGTTGATATGCTTGATATACTTGATATAGTTGATATACTTGATATAGTTGATATCCGAGTCTTGGTCCTGCTCGAGTTGTTACATCTTCAGGGCTTCAACTTCCACGTACACGATATACAATCGAAAACCAAAAAAATCTGCAGAACATTCAAAAAGGTCCAACTAAAGACTTAGGTTTTTATTAGGATTGGGTTGGTGATATGAGATAGGGTTTATTGAGCACGGGAGGTTTTCGGATATGTTGTATATAAAGTTTTAATCAGTTGAATTAACATGTCACAAGGCTCTCCAGTCACAAAACACGCACCCTCACAGACTCGGCACCGCTGGGTACGCGGGTAAAATCCCGCAATGGAGGATGCAGGATGAGGTCGCAATCCGATCGGAGGCCTCTCCGCCATTTGCCGGGATCGCAAACGAGCACGCTCGAAACTGGTTAAGAGCGAGGTCATCAACCACATCTTCGGGTGTCTCTTTCAAAAACCCCGCAGATGAGGAAATGTCCCAACGCATGGTAAGATATGTTAAATTATATAGTTGTTAACACCTCTTGAACTTTATGGGTTCAAAAATAAAATGATTAATTGCCTCTTGCAGCAATCATTGACTACCGAATCTTCTCGTGGCTCCTTTGAAGAATATAGGGAGAGAGATTTACTATCACAGGCCTTGGGAAACAAGGAGCACCCAGGTCGCACACGAGGCATGGGGGTTTATGTACCTTGGAGGCATGGATTTCCAGATTACTCTGAGACATATAGGAGTAGGAAGAGATCCAAGGTGTACGCAACGAACAAATAAAACAGGAGCTTCGTGCTCAACTTGAGGAACAACTATCTGCCTCACTTCAAGAGCAGACTGCCTCACTTCGAGGAGAGATAGATTCATTGCGAGAAGAACTGAGATAAGTCCACAACCAATCGCAACCCACTCCTACTACTGCGGTACCCAGTCCCCCTCAACGTCGCAGTAGCTGCGTGTCCACACCAATTTCTGAACATAGCGACGCCCACTTACCTATTGATGACATTCAGGTAATGTACCTCTTTAGAATGGTACATAGATCTCTCTGGTGGACGTCTTAACTCATCTTGTGTCGTTATGTAGGAGCTCATGCCTTGCAGTCTCAAAGTTAGGCTTGTTGGCTCTATTCCCGTTGACGCTGGGCGCGGCATGGTGTATTCATTGCTGCCAGGGACGCTGGTGCATGGTGTACAAGTAGACACCGGTTTCATAAAGGTCCAAGTGGACATGATTAATGATATTTTCAAGACCGTCCCTCTTGAGAAGCCCCCAACGAAGAGATTAAGACATTAGGGGATGCCGTCCACACATTCATTCAGTGGCCCTAGAGGGACATCATCCTCGACATGTTCGTGCCACAATCTTCACATCCAGTGGCCCAAGAGGGACGTCACCCTGGACCTGGCACATCGGCTCCGGTGGCTCCACCTCCACCTCCAAAACCAGTAAAGTCTGTTGCATCGGCTCCCGCCGAGACGCCACCGAGAACATATCATAAGCGAGGCTCCAGGGCTCATACGAAGAAAACTAAGCCGCGTCCCGTGCCATGGAAGTTTATTCTAGGAGTGTCGTTGGTGCTCGAGTCACAATTATCCCAGCTTGGTTTGATTTGCAATACATTGCATACCTGGTACATGGAGAGGTCCAACATAAAGCCAATCCGGTAGAGTGCATTCACTCTGAAACATAACAAGACGCATTTCCTCCACGACTCGGGCTATATCGTCATGACATTCGAAGATTTATTCTTACTATTCAATCTCGACGAACTCGACGCCTCACTTCTACGATGCTGGACACTGTAAGTGTATTGTACAATGAAGTTCTACATTCACGTTATACAGATAAATGTCATTACTCTTTCTTTATGTATAGATACATGATCCAAGAAGTCCGGCGATCGTGACAACCGGTGGGTTTCCTCGACCCTCACTTGGTCTCCGAGCAATCTATCAATGCAGATGCATCCTTGGTGCAAGGTTATATAACGAGGGGATTGATTGCTCACAACGACAAGGAGTACGTCATGGTACCCTTCAACCAAGGTTAAGTGCTTCACTAGTTGCCACACATATGTTTCATTTGTACTTTACATGCAGCATGAACTTAAGATTAATCACTATGGCGACACACATGACTAGGCATCACTGGATTTTGATTGTGATTGTACCAAAGTGGAGCAAGGTAATATACCTTGATTCCCTCCTTAGGAGCAACCACGACTTCAGTCGTGTGCAAGAAGTACTTAACAGGTAAACTCATTTCCTCCATACATAACTCTATTGTAATATTTCTTTTGTTTGCCACGGCCGAGGCTAACTTTTTTGAATCACGTGGGGCGTTTGCGAATATGTTGCCCAAGGAGGAAGACACGACAAATCCAAAGACACGCTACGACACAACACGCGATTTCGGTACCGCTACAACACAACAATCCTATATCATACTTTGTTATAATGCCTCTAGAATTGACAATACCGATGTATGTAATTCTATTTTTGCGATGCCACCAGCAGCTACTGAGGCAACGTATGTGGATTCTACGTTTGTTTGCCATATGAAGGAAATCATGGATACTAAGATCAATGATCCAGAGGTTTGTCTGGTCCTTCCAATAATTATTATTTTCTGATTATATATATGTATATATATTTACACACACATGCTAATTAATGACTTAACATTGCTCCTAGCGACAGCGGGTGGACTTCAACGAAAGTGCATATGATCTTGACAATCTCATCGACATTCGTGCAATCATCTCCCAATTCTTGCTAGCAGAGGTCATAAATAAGAGGGGAGAGTTCCACGCCGGCAATGGTGATAATTAGATGTTGAAACATTGGATTCAATTGTACAAATCAAATAATTCCTTCAATTTAATTCATTTGTCAGATTTTGTGTAACGATTTTTATTCTATATATGTATGTGATCAGCTGGCAGTTTGTTACATTCATCTGTGTATCGAATTTTGTTGTAATTTACCTTGAGTTGCAATTAACTTATATCTGTCATTTATCTCGTAATCGCTTGCTTGCTTGCTTTCAGAGGGCATGGCTAGCATATCCTGAGGCTAGCCAAAAAACAGCAAATAAAATGGTTGATGCACTTGCTATCACAGACGGTTCGTTGTTAAAAATCGTCTGTGATACAATATCACAGACGGTTTCAAAGAGTGCCGTCTGTGGTATGAATGATATCACGACGGCCTTTATTACTAACCGTGCGTGATATGTACAATATCATAGACGGTTTTATTACTAACCGCTCAGCGATATTGTGTATATCACAGACGGTGTTTATAAAAAACCGTCTGTGATAGTCGAGTATCACAGACGGTGTGTATAAAAAAACCGTCTGTGATAGTCGAGTATCACGGATGGTGTTTTATAAAAACCGTCTGTGATAGTCGACTATCACAGATGGTTTTTTATAAAAAAACCGTCTGTGATACTCGACTATCACAGACGGTTTGTATAAAACACCGTCTGTGATACTCGACTATCACAGACGATTTTTGTATAAAAAACCGTCTGTGATACTCGACTATCACAGACGATTTTTGTATAAAAAACCGTCTGTAATGTGAGTTATCACAGACGGCTTGGACCACCTACTATCACTAACACCTAAACACTGACGGTTCAGGAACCGTCTGTGATGACGGTTCCGAACCGTCTGTGATAGGGCTGTCTGTAGTAGTGTTTGTAACTTGGCCATGTGTCACCCAATGGTCGGGCAACTTGGCCCCTAGTCGCCCAACGGTTATGCGATTAGAGAGTATGACCCCTCACCACGCACGGCCACCCGAGCATCATACTCATTTGCTTCGGCCGCCAAGAAAAAGAGAGAGGAAGAAGAGAAAGAGAGGAGAGAAGGAGACGAGGAAAGAAAAGGAGGAGGAGAGAGGAGAGGGAGAGGAGGGAGGAGAGGAGGAAAAAAGGAGGAGAAGAAGAAAGGAGAGGAAGAGAAGGAGGGAAGAGAGAGAAAGACGAGGAGGAGGAGAGGGAGGGGGAAGAGATGAGAAGGGATCTGCACATTAACGATAGTGAGTTTTTTTGTGTGTTTTGTATATTTATTTTTCAAATATGGTAGGATGGCAACTGAAATAATTAAATTTGTATTTTAGAAAGTAACACTAATTTAATTGTCAATAATTGTATTATTATTTAGATCACTCTGTTGTGCATTTGAAGATCCAGTTAATTTTATAGTTGCTTATAAGTTGTAGAAACCCCCGTAATAAGTTTTCTTAATTTTTAGAATAATTAATAGCCATCGAAAGATTTAAAACTATTCGTGATGATTAGAATAACAAATACTAATTTAAAAAAGTACGTGACGATTTAAGATTATGCGTAGCAATTAAAATTGCACGCGATGATTTAAATAGCATTTGAGTTGTACAAGTCCGCAAATGATGAAAATAAAATTAAGACATCACACAGGGATGCCTTAGTAATTAATTTAATAATTATTTAAGATTTACTTTTTGTTATATCTGTAAGTAAATTGTCACGTGTGTACTATTACGAAAAAAGAATAGGTAGAACGAGGGAAGAATTTAGTCCAGTGTGACTGAGATCTAAAATTATTTAGATAGGTAGATAAATACGTATGCACCAACGAGAAATTAAATAGGCATAATAGCATACGTGAAATCGGTTAGGAATGATTTGAAGAATTACAGGAGATACGCTATTAATAATTGAACCAATAATTGTGTCGTAATTGTTAGCTTCAAATTGATTTGCAGCCACAGGTGCAGTCCACCCCTGAGACGTTGGGAGCCTGGAGCAGGCCTCTTGACAGCCTCACACTGTCGTGGCGCCGACACCCGCACTGAGGAAGGCCAAGCAAGACCGTACAGGCGAGCATCGACAGGGGGTGAGTACGAGTGGTGTAGTTGGTGGTGAGTAGTGGGTCTTCCTCTTGCTTTGTGTATTTTTTCGTTGTGTATGTATTTTGTTTTGTCTTTCTCCATGTATGAATTCTCTATTGCATCCTAATATCATTTACCTTTCTACTTATTAATCGTTGCACCTCAATCGTCCTCACAAAATTTTTCTGAAAATTTATCGTACTATAACTACATACGACGATCACAAAATGTTGTTGCGAGTCTAAAAAATTTCGTACCATTCACAATCTACAAAAATCACAAACGGATCAACCGACATTGTCTGCCCTTTTATTTTAAAAAAGAAACAACTTACAAACAAAATTTGTTAAATATATTACCTACAACAATTGTCACTTACCCTCCACCATAATTATTTCTATCGGATTAATAAAATAGTTATATTATTTTTTAAAATCGCCTAACCGTTAGGCGACTAGGATCTTGCCGCCCAACGTTGGGCGACACGTAGCCAAGTCACCCAACAGTTGAGCGACATAGACTAGTCATCCAACGGTTGGGCGATATGGACTAGTCATCCAACGGTTGGGCGATTTGTCCATGTGTCACCTAACCGTAGAGCGACATATAGTTAAAACTATAAAAAAAGAAAAAAAATAAGTATAATACTCTAATTCAAAATTCAAAATTGGTTATTTAAAAAATTCCTCGTTCTCACGTCTTCTCTATATCCTTACCCTTTTCTCCCTTTTCACCATCGCCTTATAGCTTGTTTCTGCTTGGCTCTTGCTGTTTTGAGCCGGGCATACGTAGATTTGGCTGAGAACATGGACAGGCCTTTAGTTTTTGGAATTCATCGAACAAACATCACTCTAGTCACTTTCTTTCAAATTTAGCCTTCCAATCTCCAGTTTTGCAAATCTAACCTCTCCCATGAACCTACCCGTATACCAGAATTGTACCCGACCTAACGCGTGTGGCAGACCTACTGAGCTACAGTAGCTCAGTCTGCCATGCGTGGTAGATAGGCTACAGTGCTGCTGCGCGGTAGGTCCGTAGGAGAGAGTTAGATTTGTAAAAATATGTGTTTAGAGGCTAAATTTGAGAAAAAACAGCTAGAGTATATCAGCAGTCGAGCTACTGTAGCTCGGTAAGTTAGCTACAGTGCTGCTGCGCATGGTAGGTTGATGGAAGGATCCTAGATTTGTAAAAATTGAACATTCGTAAGCTAATTTTAAAAAAAATAGTTAGAGTGATATTTTTAAGCTGAGATTTAGTTATTGTAGATTGCTCCAGGAGCGCAGCGCCCTTGCATCAGTGCGTGATAGCTCAAGTTCTCGTGTGGACACCGAACGGCGTGAGGATGCCTTCTTTGTGCAACTACCTGGCAGTAGTATAGTTGCACCATACGGCTCAGTTGGGACATAACTGTTTTATTTTACCATTTACATTGCATCTTGTCGCCTGATCAAACAAGCCTGTACAAACAAGCTTTTGGATACACTGTGATACGACTCGATCCCTTCTCAGGTGGACATGGAATTTGAACCGAAACCCCTTCTAATCCAAAGGGATTAAGTAGGGGGCGATCAAAAGTATTTCAGGATTTATAGACATCATTCCTGCAGCAACATAACGTTGGGTTCCTTCAATATTCAGTTCACATTTCAGTAATTCAACATTCACTTCCAAAACAATGTCAGCTCAGCAAAAGAGACGGGAGAGAAAGGCTGAAAGGGATCTCACTCGAGAAAAATCGCATAAAAACAAGGTAAAGAATGGATGGCGTACAGCCAATCCGTTACACTGTTATAACATATAATGGAAAGCCACAACAAGAATAGCACGAAAATCATGAGCGAAATTTTTGACTTTAGTGTACCACCGAAGATAGACAAGCCGACTCTGACATTAGCGGGGCTGATTCATATTAACTTCTGGCGTTGTCTTTTGACTTTTGATATATCATAAACACATACGATCATAACTCTTAAATTTGAACAAAAAGTGAATTCGTTTTTTCAGATTTAATTTATTTTAAATGAGAATATAATACTATCTAATAATAAAAATGTATATTTATACAGATATACAAGGAATATTGCATCAATACTATATACTCGTGGTTGGGGTCTACTTAAAGGAAAGTTGACCTGCACATCAAGACTAAGTCGAAGCTTTTCCCAACTCTTTCTCAAAATCATCACGTCACTTTTATCCAAGGCAAAGCCAGAATTCAAATTAGACATGCTCTGGAATCCAATTCGGCCTCTGAAAATGGTATTGACTTCAAATGTGTATAAAATTCATATACAGACTCCGTTGGAAGTGTATGAGTATAGTATGGAAAGCTTATCTCATTCTCTTTCCAATGAATCTGACTCTACCTCCAAATTCCTTCTAAGCGCGCTGCAATCGCCAAAATAAATCGGGGCTGATTCTGAATCCAAGTCAAAAGGTAATGCGCCACCTCCACTTGTGCCCATGGGCCTTATACCTCCTAGGGTTACGTGTCGACCTCCCTAGCCACCGTCCCCTACCCCCCTTTCTCTTATAAATAGCCTTAAGCATCTTATTCTTACTTAGGTTTTGTTTAGATCAGTTCAACCAGTTGTGAAAATTCCATGTTGTCTCTTGTGTCGATTAGACCAATAGATTCATGTTACAGAATCTCAACTATCCTTGTGCGACTTTTATATCTAGCAATGTTCAGATTGCTCTTTACTTGAATTCTTGCTTGTTCTTCAATTGCATGCAGGAATTGATCTTCTTGATCAGGTCAACTATCATTCTTAATGAGGTTGATAATGACAAGAGCGTGGTGTAGCAATTGTTCGATGGCTTGATCATGTTTTGGTCAAGTAGCCTCGTCGTCAATGTTATTCTCTACCAATCGAATTATCATCCACTAGAAGATCGGAACCAATCCTACATCAAGTGGTATTAGAGCACATATTGCCTAGTGAGATTTTAGTTTTAGATTTATTTTTCATACCTATAACCAGAAAACTGCCCTACAAAAAAGTTGATTTTCGCTATCCAAACCTCATTTGTGCTTTTTAATTTGTTAGTTTTGTGTTTGCTAAATTGAATTTGTGTCCGTTTTAGCATTGTCTTGTTGCTGGTCATATTTTTGTTCTTAAAAAGCTAAACAAAAATCCCTACATCAAAATCCATCTAGAACTCCCCAAATCTTAACTCTCAATTTCGGCCAAAAGACTCTCTCTTCTGCAGCTGCCATGAAAAATGCCATAACTTTTCATTCGTTGATCCTTTTTGCGTGAGACCAGCTCTATTAGATTCATAACTTCATTATCCATCTGTCTGTAAAATTTTGCTTCATTCCAATAAGGAAATTAAAAGATATTTGTGGTGAAATTTAATAAAAAATTTCTATTTTGAATCTGCAATAGTCAGCACGTGTGATTTTTATGCGAATTTTCTATCAGTTTCCAGAAGTTGGCCCCAAAAAAAATTGTAGCAAAAGCCGTTAGGAAGCAAAAAAAACTAATCACTGAAATAGGGGCATCGGACAAAAAAATTACGGCCAAAACACTAAACGTGCTGTCCAGTGGACAGAAATCTTCAGTTTTCAGACTTGGGTCAATACATGTGCTTTTCACTCCAAATTGCATTCCATTCAATTACCTTGTGCCTACCACTCCTATACTTTGTTATACACTTGTTTTAGCCTTCATCTATCTTTGGTTGATCAGCAACATAGGCTAAGCGCTAGATACGAACTATAATTCAATTCTATGTAATTTCTAAAATTAATTGATTGATCTCCATTGCTACATATCTCGAGCCTTCCAAGCTACACTTACTACTAACAGCACATGTCTTGACGTACTGGCAATTGCTATACTCATCACTTGAGTCAAATTATCACGAACTAGCCACCGGTTGTACCACCTGTTTTGCATTGATAAAAACTTGTAAGAGCTTGGTAAGAGCTTAAAAGATGTATGACTTGACATGCTCCACTTTCTACTAGTTGATAGGGATTTACATAACTCTCGTGTATATCCTTGTTTTTTTACTAACCATGACAGGTTCAAAATCACATACGAGAAAGTTTCATGAGATCAACAACACCATTGACTCATCTCCTGTCCCTGAATGAGGTAAATTTAAGTATGCATTGCCATCCTTTGTTGGTAAATTTGATCTTGATGCCTACGTTGACTAGGAGATAGCAATAGACAAAGAATTTGAATATTACGATTGGCCTGATAGGCAAAAGATTAGGGCTACAACTAGTGCTTTTATTGATAATACAATACTTTGGTGGAAGTACCTTGGTAAACATGATAGAGTGCCTCAAACTTGGAATGTATAAAAAAAATTTGAGAGATGAATTCGTTCCAAAATATCATTCTGATTGTTTGCTAACTAGATTGTAACGTTTAAAACAAGGTAGTGGAACTGTAAGAAAATACTATCGTGAATTGAGAACTCATTTGTTGCATTGTGGTTTAGAGGAACATGATGAAGCTACAGAGAACAGATTCTTAACTAGGCTTAATTAAAAAATTCAAGACCTTCTTATTCACAAAGAATATAATTTTCTCTCTCATTTATTTATACTTGCTTGTAAGATCAAAAGTCAGATAGAGAAAGAATTGAGAATGCTTGATAATAGGAAACAAGAGAACAAACCTGTGTTTATGCCTTTTTCTGTGACTAAAAACTTGTAGGAAGTTGCGAACCATGCTGAAGAAAAGAATGAGCTGATTGAGTCACCGACTCCATTACTTAAGAAGAAAGATGAGGAGATGGATGCACCATACCATCTAAGAAGAGCCAAAATGGTAAAGATAATGCTGCTATCATCACTTAAGGTAAATATACTTGTTAAGAACTACAATTATCCACTGTTCATGCTACTTTAGAGTAAAAATTAGTGAAAAATAATTATGATATGCGCATATTTCAAGTAGAGAATTCAAACTGCATTGATTTGAGTGTTAAGAATGAGTTGTGCTTATGATATGCACATGTTTCAAGTAGAGAATTCGGACTGCATTTATTTGAGTGTTGAGAATGAGTTGTGTGCTAATTCCTTACATAAATCTTTGACACAACCAAAAATTAAACTTGATTCTTCTGTTTTATTTCCAAATCCATGTGTTGAGATAAATGTTTGTGATTATATCAATATACAATTGATCCATGCTAGAGATGAGCTGAATGAGATTTCTTCCTCGAACACTTTAGGTTATATTGAGATTGATCATCTTTGTGAATTGAGTTGTTTAGAGAAGAAGTTATTTGAGATTTCTGATTCGTTTTCATTGGTTCATTATAAATTTTATATGGTTCATAGAATTTGCATAATTTCAGAACTGAAAGGTTCAACATTGGAGGAGGAACACTATCATGTAGAGGAAACAAAGGGTATTAACCTTAATATTTCTAGTTAGTATTATTTGTGAGCTACAGGAAAGCTTTCAAGAAGGAGAGCGTTGTGGGTTGTTTCCATACACCATAACCATTGTCCCATTTGCGTCGGAAAAGAATTTGCCTCTCATTGAGATCATCAATATCAGGGAAGACTTCTCTAAAATTTCTTTTGATTCAGTTATTTACTTAGACAGATTTGCTATAGCTGTGAATTTATCTATTGTCCAACAAAGTATTATTAATGAAGATCCTTTCAAATTATTGTTTAAAAGAAAACATGACAAATACAAAGTCAATTTGCTGAGCGAATATGATGAGAATTAATTTTATGTGTCTCATATTTACATTAAAAGTTCTGTAGCGCTATTCTACATTTGTTTTCATGTGAATAGGTCACAATCTAATACCTATCTTCTAAAGAAGGGGAGCTAAACGAGACATATATATATACATAGTTCCAACACCATCCAAGGAGAATACTTCCAATCAGATACACTCATTTCAAAGAGGTTATACCTTATTTGATAAAGAATTTATGACATTACGTAATGAGATTTTGTTGCATCCTTCGTCATGTTTTGAGATTTATGATTAAGATCATGCAATATATGAGACTATAGATATGTTAAAACCGAGGATAGTTTTGTGTCAAGAAGGGGAGGATGATGTGACCATGCCATAAATGCATACGACCATAGCTCCCAAGGTTGAACAAAAGGTGAATTTATTTTTTTTAGCTTTAATTTATTTTAAATAAGAATATGATGCTACATAATAATAAAAATGTATATTTATGCAGATATACAAGGAGGATTACATCAACACTACACGCTCGTAGTTGGGGTCTACCCAAAGGGAAGCTGACCTGCACATCAAGACTAAGTTGAAGCCTTCCCCAACTCTTTCTCAAGGACATATACAGACTCTGTTGGAGGTGTATGAGTATAGCTTAGAAAGCTTATGTCATCCTCTTTCTAATGGATCTAGCTCCACCTCCAAATTCTTTCTAAGCGCGCCGCAATCACTAAAACAAGTCAGAGTTGATTCTGAATCCGAGTCAAAAGGTGATGCACCACCTCCACTTAGGCCCATGGGCCTTGCACCTCATAGGATTACGTGCCCACCTCCCTGGGTGTCGTCCCCTGCCCCTCTTTCTCTTATAAATAGCCTTAGGCACCTTCTTCTCTTTTTAGGTTCTGTTTAGATCAGTTTAACCTCTCGTGCAAACTCCATGTTGTCTCTTATGTCGATTATACTTGTGTGACTTTTATATCTAGCAATTTTTAGATTGCTCTTTATTTGAAATATTTTAACAACATTTTACAACATCTAAAATCACATGGAGAAGGTGAAATGTGGTAAGTTACTACAACATTCGCTGCAAAATACAAGTTTGTGAGACCATGTGGAGGTCACCCCATGGTTGTGATGAGTAATTGACCTGTGCTTCAGAGTTTGTGTAGAGGTTAAGTTCTGTTTTTGAGGTTTGTGTAGAAATTGGCTTTCTGTCTGAGTTCTAGAGCTCTTGCTGTTACTTCATAATGGCTCTACGACCGCTGCTACGACTTGGTGGTCGTAAGCGCTGCTACGACTTTGTGGTCGTATGCGCTTTTACGACTTGCTTTTTTTGACCACGTTGTGCACCTCTGTAGTCGACAGTCGATTTTACGACGTTGTGGTCGACAATCGATTTTACAACTTTGTGGTCGGCAGTCGATTTTACGACTTTGTGGTCGGTAGTCGAGTTTACAACTTTGTGGTCAGCAGTCGAGTTTACAACTTTGTGGTCAGCGGTCGAGTTTATGACTTTGTGGTCGGCAGTTGATTTTATGACTTGATAGTCGTAGCCTTTGCTGGCCATGGTCGATAGTCGTAGATCTGACTGGCCATAGTCAATAGTCGTAGATCTGACTGGCCGTAGTCGACAATCGTAGATCTGACTGGCCAAGGTCGATAGTCGGAGATCTGACTGGCTGTAGTTGATAGTCGTAAATCTGACTGGCCGTGGTCAATAGTCGTAGATCTGACTGGCCATAGTCGATAGTCGTAGATCTGACTGGCCGTGATCGACAGTCGTAGATCTAACTGGCCGTGGTCGATAGTCATAAATCTGATTGGCCGTGGTCAATGGTCATATATTCTACTGGTCATGGTCGGTGGTCGTAGATTCTACTAGCTAAGAGTGATTCTCGTAGCGCTCTGTCTATGTGATCGTAAGTCATAGCGACCAGGTCTATTAAAGTCGTAGCCGCTGTGAGCGGTGGTCGTAGCGTCTGCTACGTGGTCATAGCACCTGTTTCATGGTCGTAGCTATATTTGCGATGGTCGTAACGACTTGCTGAGTGGTCGTAGACAGCTGGGAAGTCTTCTAGGGCTACAAGTACCTCATGTCCAGTGCATCCGAGTAGTCGTAAGTGGTATAAGACCAGCTGGGTTGTTCTCTGAGTGCATCCTATTTATGCAGATTGATGATTCTCATGTATAGTGCGGTGCTATGTGATGCTTTGCTTGTTTGTGATAGTTGCAGAACTTTGGAGCTAGGTCATGGTGAGGCATGGAAGAACCGGGACTAGGCACGGGGAGGTGTTGAGGTCCAGAACGGTTGGAGAGATGCCAAAGATGACTAAGGCTTGTAAGGTGGCTGCAAGGATTAGACGGCAAGAAAACAAGAAGCTTCCAGGATGGTGCAGAGGGGCATTTTGGTGATTTGCCCAAGACCTGAAAATGGAAGGCTATTCTGTTAAAGTACTTTTGTCTTGTATGAGCTAACGGGTTGATGTGCGTGAGAAAACCCGGTGTTAGATGGGGTTAACGGGTTATCCCTGGTGTGGACTAATGGTTGGATCCATTAGGTCTAGGGTTCACTTGTGAGACTATAAATAGCACGGAGGGCTACCCATCCAGTAAGAGTCTCTAGGGTTTTCTGTTCTTCTTGCGTGCGTTCTTGTTTTTGGTGATGGAGCACTAGTGCTCCTGGTCCTCATGGATGGAGTGTCTATAGAATCAACTCCCAGAGCAATATATCATCTTTTGATCTATGTTTGTGTATGTTCGTGTGCATGTAGTTGAGTTGGTTTTGTTCATTATGGATATTGGCTCTCTGTTTTTCAGTTCGTTCTTTCCTTTCTTGATTTGAGACTTCATTTTCGGTTGATTTGTTGATAATCTGACTTGCCTGGTGTTGGGAAATCATACTCAAAGCCATCTTGGCCTGTCTATTCCCACTTGCATGGTCTGATTATCTTCTTTCCCTCTCAATCTCAGTTTTGAGCGCTTTTGGTGAAATCCCAGAAAGATCTCTATTTTCTTGATAAGTTTTCAATTAAAGTTTAGAGTAGCATCTTGAGATCCTCACCTTCTTGTGTGCAAGGTTTCTTGGCCAATTGATCTTTAAGTCGAAAGTTATTTGGAATATTTGCTTTGTGGTCATGCACCTCATCGTCGCTCCTCTGTTTTCCTGAGAGCATTATGACTCTGTTCAGTTCTGTTGGTCCTCGTGTTTTGAGTACTTTCGATCACGTTGATCTTCTGGTTGCAGAGTGTTTTCGACCATGTGAGTTGTTCGACCACTTGTTAGCTTACAACTACGATGGTTCTGGTCACTGTGGTTGTTGACTAGAGCGATTTACGACCACGTTGTCGGGTATCAACCACATAGTCGGGCTTATGACTATGAGCTCTGTTTTCGACCACGTTGTCGTGTTTATGCCCACGTTGTCACATTTTGACCACAGTGCTAGTCTCCAACCGCAGTCTATTCTCTGGCGTCTTTTCCCTACTGTTCTGGTCTCGGGTACTATCAATCTTTGACCACATTGTTGAGACATGCGACCACGTTGTAAGTTTCGACCACGTTGAACAGTTTTCAACCAGCTTGTTTTTCTTGCTCTGTTCGGTCTGTCTTCTTGGTTCTCCAATGAGCTTTCAACCCTAGTCTTCATAGCTCAGTAGCTATTGGAGAAAAAAAAGGTTAAGTGAATGCTTAGGGAGATTTTGAAGGCATCATTCACCCTCCCACTGTTGCC